>OX352235.1:20000-1224496 GCA_947086465.1 Eupithecia exiguata | reverse complement strand
GTTTTCCTGGTAATACTGCGTCACAATTACCGTTATTAAAACTAGACATTTGTATTATGCCTGATTAGCATATCTACCTGCGTCGTAGCTTGCATGTGTGCGTGTTCACACACACGCGTATTCTGGTCGTGGGGATTCCCGCGGTGCAAATGTTTGCGTTTTTTTACAATACAATTCGTTTTATTAGAACAAAATATGTTTTTTAAGATGGGTGATTAAGTAGGCCATTTGTGATGGTAATTTGACATCGATTTTTCAGTAGTAGTAGCAAATGCAATGAGTTATCATTACATGTAGTTATGATAATATACATGAAAATGAGTCACAGATTATAGATGATCACAATTCGAGTTATTTCTTATTGATAGAACGATTTTCCAAAGCCACCACACCTGCTGATTTTTCCCACTTAGGTGGTTATAACCACCGCCAAATTGTTTCAAGTTGATTCTTTTTTTTTTTTTTCAGTAAACCGTTTAAGCTTTTCCAATGAAAACTCTGAAACCCTCATCTAGAAGTCAGCTTCAGAGTTCTTGAAGCGAGTAATGGAAGGAACATCAACGAGCAGACATCAAGCGCCCTAATTACAAGAACCAACTAGAACTACGCAAAACAAAGAAAAAATAAGAAAAATCTTCACAAAGACGCCACCCGGAAGGAGGGAGCCTTACTAATCAATATAATAGAGCCACTACGAGAAAAAATATACGTACCCACGCTTTTGCAACGACCACCCGAAAAGAAGCCGTAGAGGCTTGTGAATACAGTGGAGTTTCGAAAGCATGGTGCCGAGGCTGCCCTAGTTATAAATAGATTTTCACGAAAAAGAAATGTTACAGAGAATTTGGTGCAAGGCCCCGCGTAGTGTAATGATCGCGACAGAGACAACGCGACCTGAATACTCTATGCCGTTTTGAGTTTGTTTTATTTTTTTGTAGATTGCTTGCGAACACGCATTAGATTATGCAGACTAGCGATCCGCCCCGGCTTCGCACGGGGATATTCCATAGCCTATATTCATTAGGGATAATGTGGGATTCTAATGGTAAAAAAATTCAAATCGGTCCAGCAGTTTCGGAGCCAATTCAATTCAAACGGCTCTTTATAAAATATCAGTATAGAAAACAGCGCGAAAGATATAAATTTTAGTCTTATATATTTAAATTATTTACAGAACACATATCTATCGGTTTCTTTTAATTTAGAGCGTTTGTAAAGTACTGATAAATTTATATAGAGTTTTTCTTCATAAATTGTTCGTGTTTTCTGAGTTTTGTACGGAGTGTAGTTGCTAAGGAAGAACAATAACTTCGAGGTTTTTAATAAATAACAACTATTTATTTCAAATGTAAGTATACGCCATTCCACCGTCATTGCACTGAATAAAAACAAGAATATTAATAAAAATCATGTCATTTAATTGATAGCGGACTCGCGTTATAGGTACCTATACCTACCGAGATACAAATTAATATTGTATTATATTAATATTATATATCACTTTAGTTGTTAATTAACTCGTACAATAACCAATTAGTAGCTCCTCGTAAACAAATGGTTTGGGAACAAGGTCAAACTATCGGTCCTTATCGAAAAATACATTTAATAACGAATTTTTCAACAAAATTTTGAGATTTTTTGCTTTTACGTTTATTTATATCAATCAATAGAATAGTTGCGAACAGATCATTGTTTGATTTTATAATTTCCCTGGTACATCATTTAATTTTTAATAAAACATACTTGCATATAAAACTAGAGAAGAAGTGCCAAAGGCGAGCTTAACTCTAAAAGTTCTCTTCCAGCAAACCTTATTTGAGGAGGGAGAGAGAGACAAGGTTATGTGTATTTTTTTAGGTGTCTAAATAGCAGAGTGAAATCCACCCATAGGTACATAAATCTAAATTAACTTAAAAAAATCTGATCTCAAAATAGTATTATATATTTTCCTCCCAATATGATGTCACGAAAAATCCCGAAGGAAAACATTTAACCAAATATGTATTATCCAATTTACACAAATTAGTGTGAAAAATGTGGTCATATTAAATGTAGAAGGTACCTACTGAAAAAAAAATATCGACAACTCATTGGCAAACAGTTCGAGGTGAAAAAATTTGTTTTGTAGCTAATTATGAAGACGTTTTCATAACATTAAAAAATACATCAAAAACGCCTAATTTCTTAGCAAAAGTATTTTATTCATACAAAAACAATTGAATTCTCTGTCAAGTAACTAACCTCGCTCTAATTTCTCTGGACCACACTCACAGACGCAATTAAGCCGCGTACACGAGCTGTTGAGGGGGTCGGACCCCCCAACTAGAGGGGCCGAGGGGGGTCACGGGACGCGGGAGGGGAAAAAAACGGGAGAAAAAGAAAAACGCGGAAACAAGTTCCCTACGACACGTGACTCGATGCTTCCCGGGCCCGTAGCCATGGCAACGGCAGGCCCAGAATAACAGCTCTGCAATTTTTTGCGAATCTACATAATGCCAGAATTAAATGGAAGTTTTGTTAGACGTTTGGCAGATGGGGTTTTGATGCGCTTAGATAAATGATAAAAGATAAGTTGGATTGTAAAACAATTTACAGGCTGTCCTGTACCCTATCAGAATGTTTTTCTTGCTTTAAACTTATTTAAACTTATTACGCGTCAAGACAATAGGCATCATGACTTTTCTCCCACGATAATGACTTAGGGTCATTACGATTGACCATAATGTACATGATTGTTAGGTATTTATTCCATTCGATTTAACGGTTATAACGCCTTTTGTGGCCGCCGTTCAATTTCGAAGGTCAACGCCTATTTTTCCTTGTGACGTCATCAAAGTTGACCCAGTAAAAGTATTTTCTTTTGTGAGATTCGTCAGTATCTTATAATTTAGAACATGGCGAAGGCATTAGATAACAAACATTGTATTTTATCTCTCTTTTCGAACAGGAAAACTCACACATCAAAATAAAATCTAGACGGGGTGATTGACCTGAAAATCAAACTGAATCAACTAGTCTTCGATTTCTCAAAAACCAGATAAACATCTTGTTTCTCACTTTCGAAAACGGTTTTCTGGTTTCATTTTTTGGAAATTTTGCCATCTTAATATTATGATTATAATTTAATTAGCTATTTCAATTAATAGAGCACAGGAGAAAACTATATGAAAAGGAAAAAGTTTTCGTCATCTGTTTTGTTTATCAAGAACTTACAATCTCACGTTCTAAAACAAAGTACTATGTAGTGTGCCCTTTATGCTTAACGAGATCTTCACGTAGCCCTTTAAAAAAAAAATAAGCGAACACACGATAAGAAAAACGCAGCTTGATCAATCGAAGAAATGAAATAAGTTCCCAAAAATTTCATCGGTTGAACCAACTAAGGGTTTCGTGGCTTAGTTGGTTAAAGCCTAGAGCACACCCGTACTGAGGGTGGGGCGCGGGTTCGAGTCCCGCCGAAACCGGACATTTTTGGGAACTTATTTCATTTCTTAGAGATACTCAAAGTGCGTAAGCATTACAACAAACAAACCTTGATGAATCGATGCATACACTAACGATTTTATAAATACTTTCTATAATGCTAGAAGCAGGTATAGGCCAGAAATGTCATGAAAGAAATGATTAAAAAGATCCTAAGAGTAATAAAATCGAAATCTGCAAAAGCTATAATTTTTTAACTGACTTATAAATTATTTGAAATTCACAAATATACTATGTGAGAATAACGACAATCCAAAAGCAATTGCGAAAAGTTATGTTAAAAATCTTTAAAAAACCTGATTAGATAGTGTATGGTTTATTAAAAAGTTTCGACAGTGATGAATGCAAGAAACAATACATTTACAAAGAAAAGCTACTTTACAAAGCTTTTTTAGGTTTTCATATTTTTTTACAACTTCAAGAGGTAAGCACTTTATTAGCGGGTGATATTGTATTTACGCGATCGTAAAAACGACAGAAGGTCAGCTTTTACGACCTACTTCGGTGTTGTCCCAATAAAGGGATCAGCTGTTCTGAACTCACTGTGACTTTATGGGTTGTTTTGGTGATTATTGAGGGTATAAAGAAACGCTTTGTGTACAAACAAGAGACTGCATCTTATTTTGGTGCAACTGCCCTGAAAATACTTCAGGAGACTATATTGCTGTAATTTTTAGGGCGCAAAAGGTAAATACAACCGCAAATTCTTAATAAGCGATAAAAGCATGTGAATTCGGTTTCTGCAACTTTAAACAAGAGCTAGCAACTGACTCTATACGATAAAAAAAATTAGATTTTTATGTGTAGGTGATTTTAGTTCAGAAGTGTTAATTTTATGGTCAGAAGCAGGATTCCAGACAAAACGATCTGCAATGCAAAAAGGCCATAGAAAATCGAGAACGCTTCATAGCCGTTTCGTTGTTCGTATCAACTTATTTAGCTAGAACTATGAAGTTTTTATACGTATCCTAAATTTGAAACTTCAGTCAGTAAATGCTTTTTTCTTTATTTTTCCTGGCCACTGATAGAGATTAGTAAATACAAAAACATCTCGGCTCCGCCCGCCCCACGTGTAGGCATCACTGGCACCGGAAGCGTCCTTGGCGCCCTGGCAACCCCGGAAGAAAAAAAAATCTATAATAGTAGGAGATGCAAGGGTGGGGGCGCCCCCGCAGTATGTGACTACTCAGTTTGGAAGTGTTTGCTTGTTCTTGGGTACTATTTCACTGGAATTTCAATTGCGTAAATTATTTTTACGTAGACTTTTCATGATGAAACTAGTACGAAACACGGACCGACAAAATTAAGATATTTTACTTAATACAAGAAGGTTATCACATAAAGTGTACGCAGTAGGTACTGAAGCTTTATAAAATTATTTATTATAGAAACTAAGGTCATCTCACACTGGAAACCTGAACTTTTAAAGCGTAATTAAACATAACAAAGCGTTGTTAAATAACAAAAAATAATTAATGGTTTAAGTCTTTCAACGTGGAAGTCCATTAACTTTATATTTGAAAACATCAACGTTAATAAATTGGAATCTATAGCTATGACAGATATGATTACCAGAAAGGTTATTATAGCTACAAATCAATCAAATTATGTTATCATTGGAAGGCCAATGATAACATAATTCGATTGATTTGTAAAAACTAAAATGAAACGACTTCAAACTTCTTAGTAGTTACACTGTTTTTGAAGTTTTTGGGACAAATGCTTATCCCTCGGGGATACATTTTTTATTGAACCACCTGGATTATTCTACATACAAAAGTGATAGAATTTTCCAAACCGGTCCATAATCAACGGAGAAATCGACGAACATGTACATAAAAAATACAAACAGCCGAATATAGAACCTCCAACTCTTTTGTTTTTTCGTCGGTTAAACAGAAAATGAAAATTATTTCCCATTTTCCGCAAGACAAGCTGTCCACGAATACTGTAATGGTCAATTCGAATACTACGTACTTGGTCTAAGTTGTTAATTTCTAGTTGTATTCATATATCTGTATGTCATAATCTCAATGACCTGTTATTAAGTTTATCTTTTCGAATACTATAATGGTCAATTCGACTACTACATACTTGGTCTAAGTTTTTAATTTCTAGTTGTATACATACTTAAATCTTTGAGTCATAATCTCAATGACCTGTTATTAAGTTTATCTGCATATCTCCTTTATTATCTCGCAGAGGTGTCACATCTGTGCGAGTACACATCATGACTATCTTAATTGACCCCCAGTTATCTTCTACGGTACGATAGTGATATTATGTATAGATTTACTAGCGGGGAATACCAGCCCGGGGGATTACTATAATTTATTTGTAAATAAACAAATAAATAAATAAATAAGCGCATTATAATTAGTTTGAAAATTACAAACTAAGAATATATGTAATTAATATGAATAAGTAGCTACACTTAAAACAGTTGAGTTAACTGCAGACTGTTGCAAACAATCTGGAAGTAGCATAATTGATTCATATGGCTACATTGCCCAGCTGTATGGCAATGCTGTTATTTAATATTATTATAATGTACCTTCCATTATTCACGCGTAAGTTCGAAATAATAAAATATCGCTTTCGACTTCCTTACGCACATCATGAGATATATTGTCGCAAATGATATTTTTAATTGAGTTAAATTTCGCTGCTCATTTATATTATCATAATTGAAATTATTGTAGGTGTATATTTGATAATATATTTGAAATACTTGTGTACATGTCTATTTATTACATCATATACTACCATAATCGTTATTATGGTACTCAGTGTATATAAAATTCCGACCTTTGCATACATATTGACCTCCACTGATTCACAGCCTGTGTGCATTATAATTTAATAGACTTTAACGGAGTACATAGCAACGTTATTGGTATTGATTATTTATGTACAGTTTCCTAGAATTACATAAGCTATAAAACCAGTTTCAAAGTGGTATATGGTTCTGTGAAAACCCCTGCATCACTAAAAAACATAATAAAAGCTTCGGATTTGGTTATGCACAAAATCAGATACTGAAATGTTATAACCAAATATATATGTAATTGAAATATCCAAGACAACTAAAATAAAATTAAAAGTTGAGGCCCAAAAATTTACGTTCATAATGTAACTGCGTAAAATCGACCGTATGTTATTTTAACCTTTTTTGAACACAAATCATGCAATCATTCAAAATAAGGGTCCTAAAATCTTTGTCCCGAGTTCGATACCCCGAACTTCAAGTCAATGGTCTCAGGGTCCCTATTCTGTGTATAATCATCGAGATGTCAGTCAAATGACACACAACTTCATTCCAAGTTCAGGGCTATGACTTATATGTAAATTGACAAGAATAAAACGCGAAAATGTAACTCGTGAAATCGACTTTTTCTATATACTGAGTGATATTGAGATGGGTCAGTCAGTAGCGAGTAAGTAACTGCTTAAAGCGATGTAACAGCCGCAGCCTGTTCAATTCCAAATTTTTATCTTTGAATTTATAGATAGTTAACATATATGTACATCAGTCGTCTGGTACCCATAACACAACCTTTCTTAGCTTGGGACTAGATTATGATGCTCTGTGGGCTGTCTAACATGATTTATATTTATTTATAAAGAAAGTGAATCATAAAAATCGATATAAAATATCGATTCTCAATTTTGGTATTCTAATATGCACAAGAATCGGTCTCCAAACCTTTGTGAGCATTAATTTGTCTGCAAAATATTAAGGTCCTCTTTGGAGAACCATTACTTCGTGTTTGTTTTTTATCTCCCCATAACCTTGTGATGCCGGTTCGACTCCGGCCTTGCATCAAAGCCAATCACTTTACACCTTATCTACCTCACTTTAAGGTCCAACTTATCATCAGCAACAACAATCATAATTTGCAGTACCGCAGAATAAGTAAGAGTAGAGTTGTTATACCAGTAGTTATGTTGTTGTGATCTTTATTATTATTGCAATTAGCTTCAATTTTAATTGCAGTTGCTTGGTTCTAAGTATGATGCTACTTGGCGAACTTGAAAAAATAACCTTGAAAGCCACTAGAATTGCTCATTGTCAATATAGTTTTATTATCTTTATCAAGATCTGAAATCATGAACATCTAGCTAGGGATAACGCCAGAAAAACAAGAAAATTTCCGAATCAATAAAATTTAGGCGTCAAGTAAAAACAATAGTGTATTCACTGATTTGTCGAATCACAAAAACAAAACTCTTCTCATTTTCTCATAAAAACATACCCATTGCAAAATTGAAATTCAAATAAGACAAGCTAGATGTTCTCTTGTTTTGTTTTGATCGTCAGTTATTTCTTCACTTGAACAGCTAACAACTTGCATGTTTTTCGAGTAGCTTTATAAGTTTTAGAACACATCTTTCGGTTCCTATATTTTAAGTAGATACAAAGTAAACTACTCGCAGCAACGTCAGTGAAGTCCCTCAAACAGCGAAAATACGCTAATCTTGATCGAGGTTACCTATTCGAGCCATTTGGGGTGGAAACCCTAGGTCCTTGGGGTCCTGGGGCACACGCTTTATACAAATATCTTACAAAACTCCTAATAGAGTCCACCGGGGTGATCGGAATGCTGGCTTTTATTTCGGTTAACGAATAAGCATTGCTATTCAACGTGGCAATGCTGCCAGGATTCTGGGCACTCTTTCGGGATTTCGGATTCGGGACAAGTGACGGCTTAGATTTTTAGAATATAGATTTAACTGTAAATAGTAGTTGCAATTATTTTAATATGTTGTTGTAATTTTCTTAGAAGATATTAGGTACTTTAGGTATCTTGATCAAAGGCAGTAATGCCATTTTCATAACCTAGTAACATCAGAGCAGACCGGTCCAGCTAATGAAGCTCCAACTGGACGGCCTCAGTGCAATTAATGTCCACTTATTGGTTAACATGTAATAAACGTAGGTTTATGCAAAGTATAAAAGAAAATTTTCTGTGTAGAACATTTTGATGGTGATCTATGTTTAAATACTCATAGAACTGTGCTTTGTTTTTGTCTACGTTTGTGATCAAACAATAGTGCTATAAAAAATGGTATAAAAACTTGAGACACGCAAAAAATTGCGAAAAGTAATCAATAAAACCAAACTTCGACATCTAAACGACTCTAGATCCATTTGTTAACTAATAAAGAAGAATACTGGTTCTAATTTGTCTCTATTCTTTAATTGTTTTTTTTTTTCATAAACAAGATGCTATAGTTGGCTTAGTATCAATAGATTGTTCTAAATTCTCAACCATACTTTTTGATTTAAGTTCGCCTTAGATTTATCAAATACCACAATGTTATTAAAACGTAATTATTTTGTATAGCCCTACAAAACAGTTACAAATAAATAAAGAATTATTCATAAAGGGACTTTGTGCCGTTGGCTTGGGCCCCGCGTATGCCTCCCAAAGGACCGGGTCACTATATAGCCCGAGATCATGTAAATGAGTAACACATAATAGAAATGCTGGACAATCGACACCACATCATCCCAAGCTAAGAGAACGTGTGTCATGGGTACTATATGACTGATATACTGTATAATTTAATGACATAGATATTTTTTAATAGTTGTCACTGTCAATCGATAGCAAGGGTAATATAATACCTTTCCTATCACAATAGATAGGCATTCAAAGGAGTAATTAAAGAGAACAGCTAGGTCAGCAAAAACATCGACATTGTTGTCATTGCATTCGCGTGCAGAACAGCTCTGTTTATCGACTGACCTCTAAAGTGGATTAACTAGAGAAGATGGTGATGATGATGACCTATTTCCATCACTATCTAGTAATACGATCGAGGTCGAAATAAACCATTTGGATAATTTGTTTCATTAAGCGACTTTGAAAAAACAGTTACCTTCTATGTTTGGCTGTATCTGTTTTTCATAACGAAAGTTCATACCTTACATGTTTCAGATTCTTGGGCGTATAAACCGTTCGTAAACAATTTTGATTTATTTTTTGGAGCAATATCAGGATTGATAGCAATTATTTATTTTAGACAAGACCACATAGCCCTTTAGTGCATTCAGGTTTGTATACAGCACGCAAAATATTTTAGTACTGTTGGAAATTGATAATTGATAGTTTCGTGGTAGAGTCAGGTGCGACAACAATATTTAAATTACATTGATAATAACATTGATGTGTGATCATTAAAGGTGCATAAAGATAAATAACCGTTGTGCCCGTTGACATTAAAGCAGAATGGAGATGAAATTTTTTGGTAAACATAAATTTAGACGTTAAATTTGTTTAAGTTGTTTTTAACACTGATAAAGGATATTATTATCTCTCAACAATTAATTTTTGAGTTGTCCAACCTACAAATAAGCACGTATAATTTTAACGAAGTTAACTTTCATGAATATAAGTACATTATATTGATATATATTGATGATGTATAGTAAAATTATTTTTCTGTTATGTAAAACCCCAACAAATATCATTGACTAATGGCATATTCACAGTACAACAGCACCAAGTGTCAATATTTTGTTCAAACGCAATCTCAGACAAGTGCTAAAGCAAACACAACTCGTGCTCAGTAAGTAATGGACAATAACCATAGAACATCAATGGTAAAGCTATAAAACTTCATCTCGAGTGGTCCACCACGTGATGTATGCATAATTCAACGAGATGCAACTGACTTATCACGACCGCTTTTCATTTGCAACTTTGTATTTGCAAAATGTGTTCGCGGGTTCCAAGTTTGACATGCCTTTCTTATAAGAAATGTAATAACAGTAACTCACCTGAATTTTCCGAGAGAATGGTCCTCCCATTTGATGATTGAGGGACAGAATTTAGGATCCAGGAGCAGGTTCCTTAGGAATTCCGGCACGGAGACGCTGCGCGGCCGCTTGATCATCTTCCGGCCGCTGCCTTTAGGCCTGCCTGGCGGCCGCTTCGCCATCTTCCGCTTGTCATCCTCATCGCCCGACTTGCTGCCGTCACTGCCATAAGAACACTCCGGTGAAGCATTCTCCGAGGAACGGAACACATCCTCTTGGTCATCGCTGGAGTCGCAAGGCAGCAGGCGGCTGTCGTTCGGCCTGTAGTCGGACAGGCTATTGTAGGCGCGAGTCTTGTGGTCCAGCGAGTCCAGGTCGAGAACCGTCTGCACGTGCTCCTGGTACGGGTCCACCGTCTCTGGATACCGGAACATAGTCCTCTCATAGGACGTGCTTTGCATCATGTCATCGTTCAACCTCACTTGAAGCTTCTCAAATATGTTGTCCGCTATTCGTCGTGACATGGACGGGTCTATGCTCAGATGCGCCATCCTCTGCTGGGCATCTTCCCGCTTCAAGCTACGCAGTTCGAGCCCAGAGATCCTGAAATTGTGGTAGGGCACTTCGAACTCACTGATGCCCATGCACTGCACGGCGTCGATGATCCAGGCGACGGTGTCGTCCTCCGTCCACTCGGAAACGAACTTCTTCTTCCAGTCGTCGCGGTAGTAGTCGCGGCAGGCGACCATATTGTGGTAGACGCTGACCGTCGATTCGATGTCGGGGTCTGCGTAGGTGTCGTAGGGCGGCGCCGAGTAGTAGCTTCCATAGATATGGGGGGCTGTTCCCTTCCTGAAGACTCCCGCGAAGTCATCGAGGCGCGCGGGCGCCTGCGGGGTGTGCGGCGCGTGCGGGGCGGGGGTGAAGTACACGTCGCACATGTTCTGGTCGTAGGGGCGCGCGTAGTCGATCATGGCGGCGGGACGTGCGTCGCGGCCGACGTCTCGCGGCGGAATGTGGCTATCGGGCCGAGCGTTCGCTAGTCTACACTGTACAGTTCACTCGCGGACTGTTTTGTTTACATGATGCGCGCGGAGCGTGGGCTGCGCATATCTCTCCGTAGATTGTGTAGATATGCAATTTTTTTCATTGCGATTTATTAGGCCGTATTTACATAATTGTCGCGCGGCTTGTGAGATCAAGGAGACCGGGCAGCCATGTCTGGCGAGTGGTGTGGAATTATAATTTGCACGCGAAAACTTTGAGGGAAATAAGTTACTTCACACTTGAACATGACTTGCCTTGACACAAATATTCTAACCTTGTTTTTCCATTTTCTTATTGTGCAAAAGAAAAATCTTCAGGGGCTTCGTGGTAATCTCTCATTAATAAGTACTTACTTAGAACAAAGAAATTAAATTGCTTGAGGCCTCAACTAATTTAAAATCAATTTGTAAACTAGAACAGAAATGATTCGTGCTTTATTACAAGCAATCATATCAATTATTATCATTTCGGGCGCTCCGTGGGAAATCCATATTTCAAAATATTTTTATAAAACGAATCTAAGAATAAGTAAGTAATGAAACAAATCACAAAATATGATTAAATAATAGAAACAAATTAGAACTAGTATATACAATTGAGCTAACTGCAGACTGTTGCAAACAATCTACAGGAAGCTTAACTGATCAAATATGACCAACATCATTTCAAATGACCAATTATGTTGAAATTGTTTTGGTAAAATATAAATTCTAATTCATTTGCATTTTTTTTTTACTAAAACGTGTTTCGGGGTCTTTTTTTATTATTCTATTATTAATTATGTTTTTTTTATATTTTACAGGAAAGATATGATTTTGAAGTGGTAGTTTTAATGATTTTTTATTCATGTTTTCTGTTTCCGGTTTCCTGCGAGGTTAAAACCTCGCGCTCATTTTTTTCTACGGAGATTTATCATAAAACTACACAAAATATTGTAAAATGGAATCTCACTATCTCATCTCACTAATATTATAAACGTGAAAGTTTAGATGGATGGATAGATGGATGGATGTTTGATCCTTTATCACGCCAGAACGGCTGAACGGATCTGGATGAAATTTGGCACAGATCTCTGTGCCAAATTTCATCCAGACTATAATCTATCTAGATTATAGTCTGGAATAGAACATAGGTTACTTTTTATCCCGGAATTCCCACGGGAACGGGAACTACGCGGGTGAAACCGCAAGGCGCTGCTAGTATTTAATAATGTAGATCAGATATTGATCACTATTTGTGATTATTTTCATTAGATTCGTTTTAGAGCAATATTCAAACCGGTCAGGACAGAACTGGGCAATTTACAGCTGAGTCCCCATAATAATAACAACAGCGCTCTGGGTCGCTGTTGTTATTATGACACAGCTGGGTAAAGGTCTTGATCTAGTCCTACTACGTTTCACGATCGCCACCTGGACCTGTGAATTGTAAAAACGTTATTATTTACATTGTTGACAAAACGTAACCTCTAACCCACAACACAGTTAATCATATTTTGTGGTCTCTTAGTCCACAATTACTGGAAATTAATCAAAATGGATTTCCACAATGCACTCCATACATGCCTACCGCTAGACTTAGCGGCTGCTTGTGACGTCAACGCTCTACATCCAAGCACAGACATGCCTATATTTCTTAACTAGTAGTCCGCCCCGGCTTTGCAAGGATATATACATATACAGGGCGTCCCAAACTTATGGGACATGAAGGGGAAGTACCTTAAATATCGTAGATAGGGTATTTTGCTGAAAGAAGACTTTATGTTACTTTTAAAAGTTAGTAATTCTGCATTCATAGATTTTCTAAAAAATACTTGCTTCGTCTGGGAATCGAACCGACTTAAATGTCAAAAAAAAATCATCCTACTTCTATGATGCCAATCGAAAGAATAGCTAAAAAATAATAACTTTGCTTAAGTAACATAGTATTTTTAAAAAAAGGAACAACATTAAATTAATCATTTTAATCAAATTAAAAACATACATGAAAGTGCCGTAGTCAATTAAGTAAGTTTTTTTGTAAATTAATTAATTAAATGCTCAAAATGTGATCCCTCTTGTCTTACGCAAATCGCTAATCTTTTAATGATTCCGCTGCCTGTTGATTTTCTTATCATTTTATGGTGAATACTCGATGTGATATGGATCAATTCTGTTTGCAACTCGCCCACGTTCTCGTATCGCTTTTTGTATAGCATATCTTTCACGTATCCCCAAAAGAAGAAATCTAATGGTGTAAGGTCCGGGGATCTGGCCGGCCATCTAATAGGTCCATTAGTACCAATCCATGCAGGAAAACATTCATTTAGGCATCATAGAAGTAGGATGTTTTTTTTTTGACATTTAAGTCGGTTCGATTCCCAGACGAAGCAAGTATTTTTTAGAAAATCTATGAATGCAGAATTACTAACTTTTAAAAGTAACATAAAGTCTTCTTTCAGCAAAATACCCTATCTACGATATTTAAGGTACTTCCCCTTCATGTCCCATAAGTTTGGGACGCCCTGTATATTGACAACCGATGTGGCGCGGTGGGCGAAGGTCTGCCTGCGACGCAGGAGGTTGCGGGTTCGATTCCCGCCTCGAGACTAATGTGTGTACGATCTGCAGACATTTGTTCAGGGTGTTCTGGTCGTTTTCTATATATAATCAAAAATATCTGTCTATCTATTGTATTTTATTATGTATATCAGTTATCTAGTACCCATAACACGCTCTGCTTAGTTTGGGGCTAGATAATGCTGTGTGAATTGTCCAGCATTATTTATTTTACTTTTATTTATTTATATTCTCTCGCCAACCATTAGGATTCTAATGGTTAAAGATTTTTTTTTACTCCCACAGTATTATGTCTTATGGTATACTGCTGTGGGGGAACGCTGCAGATATTAACACCGTATTTGTACTGCAGAAGAGAGCCGTTCGTGCAATCTATAATATGGTCCCAGAGAATCCCTACGTGACAAATTCAAAGAAATAAACATAATGACAGTCCCTTGTCAATATATTAATGAAAATTTGTTGTACACTCATAAAAATATCACAAGCTTCCCTAAAAATAGCGATATACTTATTAGAAACACTAGAAATAAACAAACTCGCTGGGCCCACAACCAGGCTTCACAAGATTAATATATATTTTAAAGGGCAATGTATACGCTTCTACAACAAAACTCCTAGTGAGCTGCAAAATCTATCAAGATAAATTCAAACAAATTGTCAAAACCTTTCCGTGCAAAAAGGCTTACTACAAAATATCAGATTATTTAGAAGGTAAAAAAACTTGGGACGGGTTTTGCTCCAACTCGAAAAATAACAACTAACAGGCTAAAGGTTTCTTCATCGCTTCTTTACTTTAGTCTACATACCGAAGCGACAGAAATCAAAAATATCCCTTTATTTCCGTGTTAGTATTTTACCTTTTTTAAGTGTACATTTTTGTATTTATGATATTAGAGAATTTTTGATTGTATTTATGATATTAGAGAATTTTTGATCCAGTAGTTTCGGAGCCTATTCAATTCTAACAAACAAACAAATCTTTCCTCCTTATATTATTATTATTATATTCCTTAAATAACTCTGTAACCTATGTCCGTCCCATAAATAGATGATGCTGAATAATCCATACAGCATCATCTCTCACAGTGAGTCTTAAAACTATCGTGACTTTTCAGTCACGATAGTTTTAAGACTCACTGTGAGAGATCAGAGAGAGAGAGAGAGATCCAGAACATTCTTCGGCTGAGCGCAGACTTTTCAGTCTGCGCTCAGCCGAAGAATGTTCTGGATGTGTATAATAAATAAAACCGGCCAAGTGCGAGTCGGACACAAATTGTCAAACATGTCCTTTGTAAAAAGGCTTACTACAAAATATCAGATTATCTAGACGATAAAAAATCTTGGGACGACTTTTGCTTCAACTCGAAAACTAACATTCTAACAAGGTAAAGGTTTCTTGTTCGCTTCTTTACTTTACCTTAAAAAGATTGGAGTGAACAAAAAATCACAGTGGTCACTTTATTTCCTAATTTAACGTATGTAATTTGTATTTTGTGACGTGTCCAAGAGTCCTGTAAGGTCTAAAGGAAATAAAGCTCTTTGATATTTGATATTTGACTCGCGCACGAAGGGTTCCGTACCATTATCTATAAAAACTAAAAAAATATCACTTTTGTTGTATGGGAGCCCCCTTAAATATTTATTTTATTCTGTTTTTTAGTATTTGTTGTTATAGCGGCAACCGAAATACAAGGATGGATGCGGCAAGCTGAAGACAGGGCGCTGTGGCACTCATTAGGGGAGGCCTATGTCCAGCAGTGGACTAATATAGGCTGATGATGATGATGATGATTACGCTTGTGCGTCGATAAAATCTCTCGCATTAGACCGAAAGTTCATTTTCTAATTGCATACAAATTGTTGCAAAACAGTCTATCAGGCGGGTTTTCATCCGCTTGTTATAATTTGACAATAGTTTAAACTTCTTGTCAACCTCTAGTGTGTTTACTTGTGTGTGGAGAAACTAAGACTTGGTTCGTAAAACAAATGAACAAAACATAATCAATGTAAGTGCTATACAAAAATAAAATAGGGGTCTGACAGAGATCGCTCTTGAGCGATAAGACCGCCAATTGTCACTAGTTATTTTTTTATAATTGTTTTTTAGTTTTAAGTGTGCAATAAATGTATTTTCTATCTATCTATCTTTCGTAGTTAAATACATATTGGTTATTTTTTTATTAATTAAATTTATACTTAAAAAATTGTTTGGTAATATTCGTTTTGATTTGTAGAGTCGGTAGCCTCGGATACAGATACTGATAGAAAATCTCTGTTAATTTGCAATAATATAATCCAAGGTCAATTTGGTGTCATTAATATCATCAATCACTTCCTAGACTATCACTATAATATTAATCTGATGATAATCATTTATCAAAAAACGGTAAAAAACTATAAACGTGACATTTAAATCAATAAGGAAGGAAAATAGTTCAACTATGCTCGTTATTAAAATAATTTTATGGATTATGAAATTCTATTGAACCGAGGGTATACGCTTTCCATTTTCCTGTGTAAGTATGTATATTAATATCATCTAAAATTAGGTAAAATTATACAATATATATTATTCACTACAGGAAAGTACGTAGCAATGGAAAATTATGGTGTGTTGGAGATATCTGGGTGACTTTCGTTGTATAATAGTGAATCATATGAAATTGTTTATTGATTTAGTTATGTATACTGGTTAAAAGTAGTCACAAATTGGATGAATAATTAAAAGGGTTTACAGCTAATACCTACATAAAAAATAATTGAATACACAAATTTGATACGACGAGGAAATAAACGTAGGACAGGCAGATCCCCAAGACGAAGGAACGAAAAGCTAAAAAAAGTACCCGGAAGTAGCTTCGACAAAGAAAAAATAGAAAAAGATATTATGTGGAAAAACTTGGAAGAGGCTTACACCGCCTTAGGCGGTTTTGACATAGAAATATATCTACAGGGTGATTGGTATTGGAACTGACATAATTTTTTGCGGAGTCAGATGTTATGAGCTATATTTCTCCGGCAGACTCAATGTCATAATGTCATGGTACTAAAATATGATGTACTAGCAGTGCCTCGCGGTTTCACCCGCGTAGTTCCCGTTCCCGTAGGAATTTCGGGATAAAAAGTAGCTTATGTCCTATTCCAGACTATAATCTATCTGTGTGCCAAATTTCATCCAGATCCCTTTTGCCGTTCTGGCGTGATAAAGGAACAAACATCCATCCATCAATCTAAACTTTCACGTTTATAATATTAGTGAGATTAATAGTATATTCTAAGGTTATTTTCGCGAGAACTCATAATAAAACACTGTTTTAACCGGATTGATCGCGTATATTTTATATTTTGTTTATAACCTGACGTTTCGGAGGCTTTTCAGCTTCCATGGTCACAGGCAGAGTCTGCCTACTGCCTCTGCATACTAAGAAAACAGGTGGTTGGTACCTACTTTGCACAAATATTTTTGATATTTAAAATGTTTATTTCTTTTATGAAAGAAAAGAGGATATGCCTTGTGTCATAGATTATTATCTACTTTTTTTCGAAGTTTTTCGATAAAGATAACGGAGTAAAAAGGTTTGAATGTAACCCAAATTCGTCCAATATACATAAATATCGCCGCCATATGGATTAGTTTCGCAATATTTTCAAATACATGCGATTCTGAGTTTCGCATTTATATAGCTAATTAGTATGAATACTAAAACAGTAGTATTCGGTGGTGCAACTGGGAAACACGCGTTAGTTGGGAAGCACGCACTCGGGGAATTACCGCCCGCTTGCTGGACGCGCTAAAATGACGCTTTATGAAGGCTTCGCTCTAAATAACGTTTTTTTTTTTATAATGTTGGACAATTGACACAGCGTTATCTAGCCCCTTGCTAAGCAGAGCTTGTTAGAGTTTATTTCATCTGTTTCATTGTCATTGTCTTTTGTGAGTTTTAAGTTCGCAAATGGCGTTGACAACAACGTTAAATACCGCTGCGTTGCAGTTAAGATTTTACATACAGTACTGGATTAGATAGAGAATCTAATACTGCAAGCATTTTGTGCAACAACATTTTAAAAGCAGATAGGTAAGCTATAGTAAAATCTTAGTAAGCTGTAAGTGTGTTATGTAGCCAGCTTTGTGATGTGATACTTACTAAATTATTCACAAAATATCAGAAATACAGAAGAGAGAGAAGCGTTATTTTAGCGCTCCATTCGGCACGCGACCCGTCGACATTCTCTATGTTAATCACAAACTAGCTAGACTACCTCACGAGCCCGTTTTTTAACCTGTTAATCACGATTTCCGATTAAATTTGCTAGTTTTTGTGCTCATAGCCAAGGTGATCCGCTTTTTTAACTATTTATTTACAAGTCTGTTGGCAACACCCACAGATATACCTCCAAGAATATTTATTGGATATTCTATCTTATTGCAATAGATTTTCCGCTGTAGCAGTAAGCCCCACCCAGAACTTCGCTTTGCATTCGTGTCTCAGCATTTTGCTGGCTCTCAAGAACTCGTTTGCCCCATCAGTTATCGACTCTCGACACATATGGCCACGGCCGACCGCCACGGCTTGCTAATTCTATGTTTTATGTCGATAATTTTGGTCTTTGGTCCATTAACCTCGATAAGGATTAACTTTAAACCTTCATAGTCGTCCTTTTGGCCGAGTTATGGAGGACCTTAGCGGAGGCCTATTTCCGATGAATTTGATGAAGGAGCCTTGGCTTGTGCAGTGTATGGTGTCAAATTTTTCATCACAAGGGATGTTTACAATCAAACACTCACTACTATTTATAAAATTTGACTTGTCTGATTCCTTTTTTGTAAGCCTAAAGAAATAAAATATATAGAATTTGAATAAATTGATATGGATCAGTTGAGCTACTTGTAGATTGTTTGCAACAGTCTGCAGTTAGCTCACTTGTTTCAATTGTAAATACTAGTTTTAATTTAATTCTATAGAATTTTGAATTTTTGAACTTTGCTAATTGAGGAACACCACAGAGACATAGCCAATAGCATGTATCCTGATTTTGAAGGTCAAATGAGTTTTATGGTATGCCTATAATGTAATGTGTTATGACCAATTTCGAAAAAAGGAGGTTCTATGTTCGGCTGGATGAATGTTTTTTTTTATTATGTATGTTCGTTGATTTTTCTGGTATTTAGGGACCGATTGGACCTTCTCGAAAATGGTGTTGAAAGCAAGCGCTCCAACAATATCTACAAAACAATTTGTATGACGCTACACGGGCTTGTATGACGTTTTGGGAATATACTTTCCATTTTTTCTAATAAAAATATTTAAATTTGTCGGTAGAGGAAAAGTATTGAAAAAATGCTTTATTAATTTCAATTTCATTTATTTGCTTACATGTTCGTACAATTCATTCTTAGTCTATGTGAATCTATGTGTGTATAGTCTATGTGTATTTCTTAGTAATTATACAGACTTTATAGGTCATCGAACCTTTTTTTTCCTCAACCAAATTGAACAAATCTAAATCAATGTTGCTTTCCCCACTATTTCAACTTTCACCTAAGCAATACGCCCTCTGGCCTTTCACCACTCTACCAGTCTTGTGGGGGGGCAGTGGGTGTCTCCTCGCAAGTGGGTGTCGACAATAGATAAATATATGCAGACTTGACACGAAATATATGAAAACATAATTAAAAAATAAACTAATATCCTTTTGAATTATTAATTATTATTGAAATCTAGAAGATGAGCAAGAACCAATCCTCAATGATCAGATTCTGTTATACAATCTATTGCGTGGTTCATTTTATATTCTATTCATAAAATGGACAAACAACAATGTTTGTCCATTTTATGTCAATAAAATGAAGTCCTTTCAAATATAAAACGAAATAAATATTTTTTATTCTTCATAACTTTAAGGACTTTGAGGAATTATTTTGACTATCAGTCCCTAATTATATTTACATAATTATATTTATTTTAATTAACAATTATAAAACTATAAAAACAGTGTAGATCCACGCTTTTATGCTTCGCAAAGGCTTAAAAATGTATGTAGGTATCTAAGAACCATAAAAGAGTTTAGACGAGTATTTTGATAGGTACCGAATTTTATCAAAATCGCTATAGCCGTTTGGATGCTTCGATGTAATAAAGAGAATCAGATAACCACATAGAAACACTCGAAAAACGTAACCCAGCATCGCAGATGTTAATCCATACTATTGTAAATGTGAAAGTTTAGATGGATGGACGGATGGTTGGATGTTTGTTACTTTCTACACACAAACTACTGAACAGATCGGTGTGAAATTTTGCAATGAAGTAGCTATTAGCCTAGAATCAAACATAACACAAAAACTAGTTCTATAAAATTAAATGCGTTTGTTTGGATGAATGTTTTTTAACCCTACACACCAAAACGACTGAACGAATCGGGCTGAAAAACAGGTAGTTTCTAGGTCTGGAATAAAACATAGGCTACTTTTTATTTCATAAACCAACGCGTGCTAAACCGGGGGCTTAAACGGCTGAATGGATCTTAACGAAATTTGGGCACATCTTAATGAAATACAGGCAGGTAGTTAGGGTACACGGTATTCTGGGTACGGACATAATATGTAGGTTACTTGAAAAGTGCATGCAATGCCAGGGGCGGAATATTGTATATTGTAAATGTAACATTTTACTGTAAATTGCATTTGCACAAAACACTTCTTCAGTACAAAAGACTTCAACGCGACTTGCGCTACACAAAGATCTTTTAACGATTAATTTTAATCAATAATGATTTATCTTTACCTTGTTTTTTATTATAAATCAATGAATGTCAACAAGGAAATACTCTAACACAAATTCTAAAACTTGAGTCATAACCTTATAACACAACAGATCGAGATCTGGATTAAAATAAAAGATTACCTTTGTCATAATTTGCTACCAAGATAACCCTTGCACATGTGCCCATTGATTGTGCCCAAGTTTTAACAATTTTCCTCGTTCTACGAGAATTCTAATAAGGTCATGGTGTCAGCATGGTTAAGGATCCTTACATCCTCGTAAGTCGAATTTGTTATTATATTGTCATTGTGTAGTTACTTATTATTTATATTGTCTTAGTCCGTGTATCTTTTCGCATAAAGCACATACGTCTACTTAAAGAAGCACTATCGCACAGCATTAAACTCGTACTCACTATCTCAAGATACATTTTACAGAGACAAAATGGCTTACTGCAACTGCTTATAGCCTTAAAGATGCATCTAAACATCACGAGTAAAAGTTCATATTTTTATGCAGTTTTTTGTGCTGTGCTACATTGGTGCAGTCCAGAACTTGTGTGAATATAGGTGGTTGTTTCCTGGGTAAAAAATAATATTATTTTATTAAATCTGTCAGCTAGATTATCAGAAGATATTTGACACGTATGTTTTTCTTTTGTTAATCAAACAAAGATAAAGCGCGACAAAGTTTGGGAGTGATGTCACGCCGTGTTAAAAGTGTCACACGGCGTGGCGTCACGTGCATTTTTGGGAAACTAGCCTATTGGTCGGAATGAACTATCGAATCGTTTATTACAAACTTTTTAATAACATACCAACAGATGTGTCTTCGGGTCAGTGGAATTCTCAAAATGTTAATTTTGTTAACCTAAAGAAAATCTTGTTTTGCGAACTTGCGGCCATTAAAATTCAAAATGGCCTCAATCATTATCAAATCAAAAACGTGGAAATTGGCAGATAGGGTTAGTCTCAACTCGGCCCGCAGGATTGTGAAGTGAGACTAAACTCAACCGAAATAGTAGTAGTAAGATCATACTGGGGTGCGTTAGACGTTACTGAATCAGAACTCATGTCTATATTATTTTGTTCAAACATGAAATATGAAAGTTTATCGCAATTATGGGCAAAAAGTATCAACCATACACTACGTGTAGGGAGGTTGAATTGCTGAAGCTGAGACAGGGACCGCCTGATCATAACTGCTAAGCCGATTGAAACCAGTGTCGGTTCCAAGATTTTCGTCAATTAACATCTTACCGATCATGTTGATAGGGTACTTTTTAACAGACGAAAAAGTTTCTATGTTAGGCTGTTTGTATATTTTTATTCATATACATAGTTATGTTAGTCGATTGTCCCTTACATATGGATCTATTTGGAAAAATCTTTATCTATTGTATGGAGAATCAGACGATCTCGTAAAATTTTATATTCCCGAGGAATTACTCCCTTACGTATTTGTAACGAAAAACTTTAAATATTGTGTAATTACTAAGGAATTTGAATCATCGTGTCTCTTTGGGATCCCACTCTTGAATGTGCCTCTAAATAACTACTGAACCAATTTCAACATTTCTTTCACCATTAGAAAGCTTACTTTTCAGGAGGTGACATAGGCTATAATTATATCCCGGTATTCTCGCGGGAACGGGAACTGTGCTAGTGAAACCGCAAGGCACTGCTAGTAGATAACAAAACTAATAGAAGCAATGTTTTAAATAAATACAGATACCTATTGCGACAATCATCGCTAAATAACCTGATTTACCGATCGTTTTCGTTTACTATTATCCCATAGAACGATTTTTTACGTCGCGTCTAAAGAAACTTCGTCCACATTATAAACCATTAAAGTAATACCAGTGCGCAGTTGTACGACGCTGCGCATCCGCTGTTTTTGCGTCGGATACTAATGCACAGCCTTGTGCTCGCCTTGGCAGTGCTATTCGCTCTTGACTTGGCTCACTAAACAACTCGACCACTTTGACTAAGACCGTAAAGAAGTTGAAGTGAACAGAAAAGAAAAAAGAATGTCTCGTGGTGGTTTTAGCAATTTTTGGCCGGATGAAAAGTGACACTGGACTTTTTACCGTAGCGGGTTCAGTTTTTTGAGTGTTTTTTTCCTAGTTATCTCCCTCGAAGCTTCCGAGCGGCTAAAGCAATATTTTTATGTTTCAGTAATATTTTTATTAATTTAGTAATTTTATTTTATTAATTAAGTAATATTTTGATAAGAACCAGCTATATTTTGTAGTCTTTTGCCCCACAATTTGTGAAAAAAGTTAAAAAACGGGGATTAATTCGGATTGTTTTATAGTTTTCAATAAATTAAACTTGTTAGTTACCTTCTACCGCACCAGTCTATGGTGAACCAAAAGGGTTTATGATAGTATGAGGTATATGATTTTAGCTTTTAAATATTTCACATGAGGTTTGGTCACAGTTTCGGTTTCGACCAAAAATTGACCGAATCATCGATCGACAGCGCCGAACTTTATTGAATTTCCACATGTTGATAGTTATTTCGAACCTTGAATACATAGAAAATGATAAAAACGCATCTACAGATGCGAGTCCATTGCAGCAAGTAACTTTAAAATGACATGCTGCACGTTCACGTAACACTATTTAAAAATAACGTTATAGCCTAAGTGACATTGTGTCTTTTCTTTAAACCGAAGTTAATAGTTATGTTGGGTATGGTAAAGAAAGGAAAATAACAAACACGATGCTCGCGACGAGCCGCGAGGACCTAAGAACAATGGCTGGCATCATAGGTCACTGTGAACTGAACCATCATCTTTTCAAGACTGAGCCACATAAATAAGTCGTGGCTGCTTCCGGGAAGAAGAGACTGTGGAGTATGTTGTGGTACACCGCACGACCACAGAGAAGGCCAGACGGAAAACGGGATTGAAAAGTCTCATAGAAGCACTAAACCCGTAAACAGATCCACAGAAACGCTGAAACGAAGCAGTCAAATCGCCAAAAGTCCAGCTCCAGTACCTACACTGGGCAGGTAAGGGCCTGGTTTGGCAGGGGGATAATGCACAATACACTCCCCATGCGAAATTTCAGTGCAGATTCCAGTTACCCCACTTAGAATTCGAATTATGGTGAAGATATATGAATGATGGCAGTGTAAAGCAACATAGAGCAAGTGGACAACCCAGTCGCCCGTTGTACAAGTCCTTTACAATGATGTGCACATTCAAAAGGGACATCCAAACAAACTCAACTTGTTTTATTCTATACGCGTCGACCGGTTCGCCATGACGCAAAAAACTCGAATTCGTGACCTTTTGTTTGACTTGCGATTTTGAAAATGTTTTTGCGAGATGTTTTGTTACTTTGCAAAAAAAAAAAAAAAGAATCCTGAACACCTTGTCTTGAGTATCCCACGCAGGAGGCAGAGTGGTTTTACTCATATTTTGTGCGTGCTATAGCCGCTTTTTGAAGATATTCGAAATCAAACTCGAAAATCATGAAACCATTATGTATTAGTGCTACAATAGCGGATTTTGTTTCTTGACCCTTCAATACTGGCAGCATTGCATATAAACAATCTCATTCTTAGAACGACGAATAAATGTTAGATGGAAGAAATTTTGGTCACTAAAAGAAATACTAGAACACTTGTCTCTTGCCGTGTCTACTGTATGGATGCCAAACATGGACGAACAAAGTACGAATAAAGTTAAACTCAAGGTCAGGTCTACACAAAGAGCAATGGAAAGGAGCATTCTTGAGATTCGAAAAATACATAAAATAAGAAGCAGCTCAATCAGACAAAAGACTAAATTAACAGATGCACTCGCACAAGCTTTAAAACTAAAGTGGAAATGGGCAGGGCACATCTCTCGCCTCACCGATAAAAGATGGACCATACAGACTACACGATGGAAGGGACCAGCTGGCAAAAGAAATGTTGGCAGACCGTATAGACGGTGGGCTGATGACATAGTCCAAATAGCAGGACGAGAAAGCTGGTTGAGCCAGACAATCGACAGACAGTCGTGGATGAATATGGAGGAGGCCTTTACTCTTGAGTAAAGGCCTCCCTTCCCTTCTTGAAGGGATCCAACTCACAACAACTGTTAATATCTAATAATGATAATAATGATCTAATAATATCTAGTATACTGCAAAAATACTAATAAAACTCTGTACCTAATCGCTAAGGAGATTGGAAATAAAAAGGCTTTATTATTCTTATTAATCTCATTTTTATATAAATTTGTTTCGTCGAAAAGTGAACCTACAAGGTCGTACAAAATGCAAAAAAAGTTCAAACGCTTGTTCTGTGAAAGCACCGTGCTCACTAGACCACTGCGTAACTACGGTCGTAAAATCTCTTTCAACTCATCCGCGCAACAGTTTTAGAAATATTTAAATATGAAATCCAAATTTTACCCGTTACTAACAATAATGTTTCCTTTTTAAGGAACAATGTGCTTTTATAAAGTCATCTGCAAAAGTATATTTGATAGCATTTTTACGATTTTATATTTTCATATTAGTTGTTATCTGAATTCGCTACGATACAACCGATAGACAACCAAATGAGAAACCAGTTGAACACCGTATGCTGATGATGCTGGTGATGGTCTGGACCTTCAATGTTACCATACACAATGTCGTTAAAGTGCTGATTGTGATCATCATTGCATTCAAGGTCCAACATGCGTGTCTTTGGTACATATTTCGTTTTTTTGTAGAAAATTAGGAGACTATTGATGATGTCATGTTTCATAGTTTCGGAAAAACTAAGGATGAAGTTAGTTTTCTATGAAATACCGTTTGTACCAATGTTAGCCTTGCGTCACAGAATAAATAATAATGATGCTTGCAAACATAATTATGTGAAATACACAGAAAGCTTTTAATGTTGCTACCTACCTGAAAAATAGTCTCTCTCAAAAAACCAATCCAGTACCTAGGAGAAATGCACTTAACCTTGAAAGAACCGGTTCTCAATGTTATTCCATAAACTCAAGGAAATCCCTCACATCTCAAACTTGTCTTCGTGGGGCTACCCCAATGTCTCAGAGTTTTCCTTCTGCGTCCATGACGTGTACCTTTATGTTTATTGCTAGTTATATCCATAGGCTTAGTAGTGAAAAATTCTATGTCTATGGTTATATCTGACGACGAAACACGTGTTACACCATCGTAGGTTGAGAAGGTGTTTCACACGGGGTAGGTCCGAACTTGAATATGTAGTCAGTTTTTTTTATTATTAATATTATAAAGAGGAAAGATTTGTTTGTTTGTTTGAATTGAATAGGCTCCGCAACTACTGGACCGATTTGAATATTTTTTGGAACAGATTCTTTATCTATCTATTTATATTAAGCTTTAACTATGCAAACTTTTATCTAATTTGTTTAGTAGTTTTGGCGTGAACAATTAACTAACATCCATCTATTTATCCAACCAAACTTTCGCGTTTACTGTATTAGTGTGATCCACACTCATACGTCGACTGCTGCACGTGAATCCCTCAAACAAGGGGAGAGGTTGTTCCATAATCACCACGCTTGGCTAATGGATTAGTGTTCGCAGTTTCCTTTGTAGTCTTTCCTTTCCTTTAAACGGCTCCTACGACATCAATAAAAAAAAATCTTCTAACTCAGCCCGAGTTGGAAGATTTTTTTACACACCCGGCATTATGACCATACATTTATTTAAAGAAAATTACAACAACAGAATACAATAATTACAACTCATATTTACACTTTAATCTATTCTCTAAACATCTAAGCCGTCACCAGAACGCAAAGTGCCCAGAATGCTGGCAGCATTGCCACGTTGAATTGCAATGCTAATTCATTGACCGAAATAAAAGCCAGCACTCCGATCACCTGTGGACTCTAATAGGAGGTTTGTTAGATCTAAACTTTAACGACTTTATTATATTTCGCAAAAGTTAAATGGAAAACCTCTTCCTTGAAGTTGGTTCTGTAAAGCAAGGAATAGGCAAAGATAGCCTACATTTGTTTTTTTCGAGTTGAGCTAAGCTATCTGTTCATTGCCTTCTCGTGTTCAATCCGCATTTGCCTTAAACGTTACCTACCTAACGTACTTAGCTTGGTACTGGACCTACATGTAGGTAGAAGGTATTTGTCTGTTGACCTCAAGTGCTTAAGTCTTCACTGTCAACTTCTTGTTTACATTATTTTTTGTGGTAATGGGCAGTTAGCAAAACTAGGAGGTCGCTGCGATAAAATCTACGGGCGCTACGTGATTCGGAACGTAAGTTGACGTAACACGTTAGCCTTCGTAAAGGACCTTTTGTAGTAGGTACATTTTGTTAACAATCCTATATTTTGTATCTTTAACTGGCTTCAGCTCTGGGCTTCGCATGCATTCTTTTGGAATAACATTAGCCTAGGTAGGTATATTCAAATCCAAAAACCAATAAATAAAAGAGTTATATTTTCCTGGACAATATTATTTTAAATGTTGAAATTAAATATGTCAAATCTCACTAATAATATAATATAATAATATTATAAACGTGAAAGTTTAGATGGATGGATGGATAGATAGATGGATGGATGTTTGTTCCTTTATCACGCCAGAACGGCAAAACGGATCTGGATGAAATTTGGCATAGAGATAGATTATAGTCTGGAATAGGACATAGGCTACTTTTTATCCCGAAATTCCTACGGGAACGGGAACTACGCGGGTGAAACCGCGAGGCGCTGCTAGTAGGTTATAAAGGGTAAGTAAAAAGTAATCTTAATCCATTCGTTGTACAGTAATAATTAGTGTATAGACATATGAAAACCTACTCGAAGCGATGAAATTTGTTACTATTTAAATCCGATTCCTTACTCTCCTTGTTTTCGTTTGAATAGTAAAACATTTACTTTTATCTTAGATTTTTTTATCCTTTTCTTTTTATTTCAGAAACAACAAAGCTTTAAGTGTGCAAAGTTGTATGCTGTATATAAGAGATATTGGCATTACGGCACAATCTTTCACCTTTAAAATATTAGTAGGCTTAATAGGATAGGATATGAACTCTCAGGACATGGACATTGGACATGTTGTTTCCTGGGGAATACATTATATTTTTTCACCACTGCCGCTAGAAAACGGTGACTTTGCTGCTCAAAAACAGTGAGCAAAATCGTGTTTTACTCACTTACAAAAGGATATTATTCAACTTGTTGAAAAAGGAATTTGAATTCAGAATTTTGCACTAAATTTCAAATAGATGGTGTAATAAGTTATTGATGCTCTATAGACGGCGGCGCTGAGAAAAAGAAAAGAACTACGCAATCTGCAAAACATTTGCTCTCGAAGAAATGAAAACAATTCCCAAAAATTTTCGGTTTCGGTTTGTTGATTTACTCTCGAGTTAAACATACAACTTTTCACCTCGACTAGCGAAAAAATATGCTCGTGAAACTACTCTGCGGTAACTGCTTCGCTACCTCGGGATTTAATATCGGCACGTTCAACAAAAAATCGTTTAGCTTACTTATAAACACAAGCTCTGCTTTGCTTGGGGCTAGATAATTCTGTGTGAATTTTCAAGATTTTTTTTATTTCTTTTTTTGTACCAAAACTATTTATAGAAATAACTATATTTGTTTTTTTGCAAGTTTAAAAAAAATTTTATGTCCACATGCAACAGGGAGTTGAATACCTTTATCGGTGCACGCTACTAGTAATTTCTGTAAGCATTCAAAAAATGTATGTGATCTGAGAGGCTGTGATGTGATCTTATGGTTCTCATTTGTTACCATTCACTGGTTTTCCTCATGCCATGCCCATATAACATGGCTATTAATATTTATAGGTACCCATGTAATGGATGCATGACAACATTATTGTTTGGATCTAAAAAACCCATTTGATTATAACATACCTAGTTCTATAGTCGTGTGCGCATAATTATCCCTAATTTTGTACTTTATATCCCTTTTAGGTACCTATGTTTTCGAGCAGCTTCCTTCAAGAAAAAAAATGAGATTGCCTTGGTACACTTTTTTTTTATATTTGTTCCGGGTGTTCTAAGGATTTTCTCGATACAGGGTTATTGGTAAATTAGTGTCCATACGTGAACTGCAGGTTCAGCCCATCATCACAAACACGTTTGTGAAGACGCCAGGTCTTAATTCTGAATTTTGGTACTGGAAATGGGTACCCCCCGCAATTCAATAATCGTTCGTTAGAGAGGTTTTATTTGAAACTCAACTTAAAAACAGCCCTGCCCTGAATTAGCAGAAGATATGAGAGTGAAAGATCGGTCTTAAGTAACTCGTTGGGTTCCAAACAAAGATGTTTTTTCATTTAGTATCACAAATGTTTTTTTTTTAGAATTTATACTTGGCCTTCACGAACGTGTTTGTGATGATGGGCAGGACCTGCAGTTCACGCATTGTCAGCACTAATTTACCAATAACCCTGTATACCAATCTATATAATGTATTCTGTATATCAGTTATCCATCTCGTACACATAACACAAGCTCTGCTTAACATGGGGCTAGATAATGCTGTGTGGATTTTCCAGCATTAACAACTTATTTTATTTAAGTACCTATTTAAATTATGAAAGAACTAGCTTCTGCTCCCGGCTTCCCACGCATCCCCGGTATACCATCTTGTATCTCCATGAAATTTTCAGATCTGTTCAGCCGATTACCCGTCAAAACAGACTGACAGAGGAACAGAATTACTTTCAGATTTATATTATCAGTAAAGGAAAGAGAAAGGGAGGCCTTAGGTGCAATGGTAAAAATAAATTAATAATAAATAAGTAGGTATGTAATAAGTATTAGAATAGTATGAATTATTTGATGAGTTTCAGTCTCCTGAAATTTTCGTAGGGTGCGTTTTTTTTTAGCGAGGCATCATCCGCCGCTTCCGATATCGATGAAAAATGTATTCCATACCCCCCGTGTATGACTGTGTATGTGTAAAACATGTATTTGACAAGTTTTGTGTAGTATTTTCGTTTCCTGTTCTCACTTGTATACATGTTTAAAACATGTTTTATACAAAACTTGTATGAAACATGTATCTGTGAACTTCTAGTTGTCTACATGTTTTGGACGTATTTATTGATACTTGTTTTAAAAAAGTAAAAAGGTTTAAACATGATCTAACAAGGATGGGTAGAGTGTAAAACTTGTTTTTAGTTTAAAACATGTCGTAGACATAAGTGTAAACGCAGATGTGTTTTATACTTGTCTAATACTTTTGACTTTGCAGTGTGAATGAAAGAATGTTTGAGGCAAGTATTTGACAAGTTTTGTATGCAACTAGTTGTAAACATGTTTGGTGAAAACGAGGGATTAGAATGGTATTTTTTTGTAAAGTTGCTCTAATAAGCGGGTTGTAAAATATCAATTATGACCTTGGCGGGTAATCGGGTAGGTAAACCAGCACCTACGTGTCAGAACAACTTGAACGATTTTGATAAAAAAAAGTGTTTTACGTACCGGTTGAGAGGTACCAGCTCCAAAAGCAAGGTCATTGGCGTCTCTACCTGCGAAATGATTTTGAAAATACATACTTACTAGTTTTTTTGATACGTGTTTTGAACACCAATGATTATGGTCATGCGATGGTCTTGAAGATAAGGTTTAGAATGACAGATGTGCTTTTGGGGCATTAGGCAAATACGTTCGACAAAAAATAAGTTAAAATCTAAACTGCAGGTTAAATCAAATTGATCAAAATCAATCAGTATTGACTTCGTTTTATAATACTACTAGCAGCGCCTCGCGGTTTCACCCGCCTAGTTCCCGTTCCCGTAGGAATTTCGGGATAAAAAGTAGCCTATGTACTATTCCAGACTATAATCTATCTCTGTGCCAAATTTCATCCAGATCCGTTTTGCCGTTCTGGCGTGATAAAGGAACAAACATCCATCCATCCATCCATCTAAACTTTCACGTTTATAATATTAGTGAGATAAACATGAAAGTTTAAATTGTATTGGAAATTTTAGATCTGGATTAACATACTCGTACAAGCTGGTTTGAACCTGAACGGTCCACCCCGGCTTCGCACGGGTATATTCTATCGCCTATGTTCAACAGGGATAATGTAGGAATTTTTCAAATCGGTCCAGTAATTTCGGAGCCTCTTCAATTCAAACAAAAAACAAATTTATCTTCTTTATAATATTAGTATAGAAAAACACATCCACAAAAAAAGACGTAGATTCTAAAAGTTCTTTTTTTTCTCAAATAACTCACTGAGATACCTGTAAATTGTTTGCAACAGTCTACACTTAGATTATTTTTTTCAAATACTAGTAAACTACTGTAAATACTAGTTTTAGTTTAATTCCATTATTTGGTTGTAATTTTCTTTGTTAACAAAAAGTTCTTGAACTTTTGTTTTTTCTGGCCACCACCGCTGTAAAAGATTTTTCCTAATAGATTTTAAAGTATCTATTAAAATATCTTTGAATAGATACTTTAAGACTTTAATCCACTTGAAATACTACCCATGTACCTACCTAGTAAACTAGGTCACCACGACCGATGGCTTTTTAGAACAATGATATTTCACCTTGGATTCATCCTTACTGTAACCAAGGTAAGGATGAGTACACAAACATCGCTTTAAATTCAAGTCATGTACTTATGAGTACGCCGCGCCGGGGGAAGTACTGCTTTCTGATGAGTACTTCACTTTCAAGAGATTACGAAATGTTTTTGATTCCAACACAGCGCAGGTTAGTTACCCACTTACAAACACAGAGTACTAACACAAAGGTTGCTAGCCTTTGTGTTAGTATAGCCGACTTCTGTGTTAATGATATTAGAGCAGCGAGAGTTGTTCACTTCCTCCCCGGATGTTAAATAGTGGCAGCTTTGCAACTTACGACATATACAGACTCATCATCATCAGCCTATATCAGTCCACTGCTGGACATATGCCTCCCCTAATGAGCGCCATAGCGCCCTGTCTTCAGCTTGCCGCATCCAGCATCTGCCAGCAGTTTTTCGCAAATTGTCATCCCACCTGGTCGGAGGGCGTCCTACACTACACGAAACGACGGAACTACGAAATATACAGACTCACTACGTCTCAATAGCTAACTGCAAATGACGTAGTTGCTGAATAATTTTACTTTATTATCTGTGTGTTAATTGTGACTCTACTTTAATTATCTCTTATTTTCTTCCTAAGAAGTTCGTTTTGCCTACATGTTTCTTAGGAAGAAGTTAAGGTAGAGTCACGTTTTACCTACATGTTTCTTAGGAAGAAGTTAAGGTAGAGTCACGTTTTACCTACATGTTTCTTAGGAAGAAGTTAAGGTAGAGTCACGTTTTACCTACATGTTTCTTAGGAAGAAGTTAAGGTAGAGTCACGTTTTACCTACATGTTTCTTAGGAAGAAGTTAAGGTAGAGCCACGTTTTACCTACATGTTTCTTAGGAAGAAGCTAAGGTAGAGTCACAATTCATTGGCCTTGGCTTCTATTTTTATTGTGATACATGAAGACATAATTTAAGATGTACTTTCTTAAACTAAGTAGTAGCTTAAGAAAGCCTAAAATTATGTCTTTAAGAAAAAACTACTCATACAATACAATAAAAAAAACTCACTACATAAAAAAAATACAACAAAAAAATCTTTATTGTACACCAGAAAACTACATTACAAAGAGACATTACATAAGATAAGTACAATGGGTGGCCTTAGATCGCTTAGAAGCGATCTCTACTAGGTAACCTTTGATTGAAAGAATTGTGAAAATAAGAAAGGCCAGTACCAAAGCTGATCTAAGATACATATTTAACATTAGAAAGACCTAATACCAATGGATACATAAGTATAATCTACACCTAATTAACAAATAAATAAACGAACTAAAAGTATTAATTACACAAATAAATAATTTAAATTATGCTTAGATAAATAACATAATATACTTACTACATAAATAAACAGTCAAAGTAAAGTACCAATATTCACTTTTCTGAAAGGAAAAACTGCATTCCACAGAAAAGGATTTGTCGTAGAAACTGGTTCGGTGAGGTGGCATATGTAACACCAGATTTGCTTTGGACTTATCATTACATATTAAATTAAATTTAAAATTTTAAGCTCGAAAACGTACTTACGTTTTATTTTTGGTGACCTATATACACACAGGTTTTCGAACCTCTCACGGGTACCAGTCCCTTGCAAAACAAGATAACTAGCTTTAAATTAAACATAAGCCAAAAATTGTAAACAATTATCTTTTGCAAGAGAAAATAAATTATAATATTCAATTTAATTTATCCTCCGCCCCCTCCCCATCCCCCGTTTTTCTTTCTAAAGTCCCCTGATTTCTAATAAATCTATCAAATGTACAACTGTTTTTCCTATCTTACTGCCTGTTTTAAGTGCAAGTGGACGTGGTTCGAGTAAACATTTGATTCTGTTTTGTTTATGTATATCTATGATATTACTTGTTCAAGCTATTCATTATTACTCGACGCACGAGATGCCACAAAAGGCTTAGGTACTTTTTTGACAAGTGAATAAACGCACGTACCGGGACTTATTTGGGTGATTGTTCCAAAATGACAGGGCACGAGATGTCACTAATCCATTTTTATTTTAGGGGGGTTTTACCCATTTCTTTCCCTACAGGGACTTTTCCCTCCCAAGCAACTGATTGTTAGTAGATCTCTATAATATACTACTGTGTGTGATCAGGTTTCTTCAATCACGCCTAAGTGGCTCACGAGCCACTTAAGGACCTGCGATTCAAAATAATGCCGGCAATCAATATAGGGCTAGTGATATTAGAAAAATGCCTAGTGTCGTAAATTAACCAGGAGGTTTATTGGTGTGGGTTGTATTTTTTCTGATGAATGGTTGTTTTATAGGTATTTCGTTATCTCGCCAAATATTGCAAACACTTTAAACCATCGTGGAGCATCGCCAATGAAATCTTGGCTCAGCGCCATTGGAGCCTTTTGCAAGAACAAGATTGACAGCATTGTTGTAAGGCCCACGCGTACTTACTGCGTGCGCGACTTGCCTTTAGGCGCTATACAGACCCAGCAACTGTTGCGGCAACAGGCAACTAGCTGTTAACATTATAAACTTTAATATACAGAGTGTGGCGTAAAGACTGGGTCAAACCTTTACCTACGGGTAGAGGGCATCAAAGGTCTTCAGAAAAAAAAAATTGTACTCATTAAAAGCCTCACGGTTCTTGAGTTATTGAACAATTTAGAAATTGTCAACTTTTTTTACCCTTGTCCGTGCTTTTCGATTTGGAAATGGGTTAGGGTAATTTTTTATGATTACAAGTAAGATTAAAATTCGCTCATTGAATTGGAAATTCGCAATCAAAATTAATAACATAGTAAGAATTTTTACTGAAATCATGAACAAAAAAATGCGAATTTTAAACATAATTTATAACATGACGAATTTCTCAAAATGCTTTAGGGTTAATGCATAAGTGGTAGCCATTGAGTTGATATTAAGTTTTTTTGGTTTATGTAATAGAGTATAAACTTCTTTACATAAATGTAAACGCATAATATTAAAAAGTTGACAGTTTATTCAACTAAAGTTGCTTTACCTGCACAGCGCCTTAGGCTCACTAAATCTAACCCTGTGTGTTCTCACACTGACGTTTTTTTTTACTATAAAGATCTTCGTTAAACCGCAGAAAAAAAACTTAATAATACAAACAAGCCATGTGTCATGTTGACCTAGTAAGAAGCATAATAATAATGCCTCTCCTCAATAAAAGAAAACAAACTACTCTTTAGCTATTGCGTAAAGATGGGTTTATGAACAAGAGGGTAGTCCAGTGCTTTCACAGCGGACGTGGCGCTCCCACGTCCGCTGTGAAAGTACGGATTTTTGTCAGTTTCACATGACATGATGTCGTTGTTATTGAGTCTAAAGAAATAAAGTTATTGAAATCTGAAGATCTCTATCTTTACTCATTAATATAAATTCGAAAGAACACATAAAAAAAATGACTTGTCTAAGTGCTTATTTTGTAGGCCTAAAGAAATAAATATATTGAATTTTGAATTTTTTGAATACTCTACACAGAGCCTAGGTAATTAAAAAATACAAAAGCTCTTATCACAAAGCTCGCTTTAAAATTAGTCGATAAATATTGCGTCATAAAAATATTATCGCAATTCATAAAACAATCGAAGGTTAGCTCAAACCTTAAATAAAATTAAATGATAATGAAGCAATAGAACAAAAAACTTATCAGTAGTTTGGGAATCCCGTATGCGTGCCACGTTTTAGATGATAATTTTAGTCTACCTACTAATTAAGATACTTGTAGACTAGCTTGGTTGTATGATACAGTGGGGATATCCCAAACAACAGGTGGGTGATCTAAATGTAGGCAATTCAATATAGAAAACCCAAACAAGTCTATACGACCTGTTTGGGATATACGTGGTCAGACAGAACAACACATATTACCTCAGACACACGTGGGCTCTCGTCTCAAAAATTATTATGTTATGTGACGTCATTAAGTAGTCTTTAGTCTCCCTTATCACTATTTTACTATGGTATTAAACGAATTTTCAGAGTCATGCGAGTATTTCCGGTATTTTCCGGAGATTACTAAACGAGGAATAGATCTTTCTCATCCTATGAGTTTAATTACCCTACGATAAACTATTATTACAAAATAAAAAGCTTAATTTTTCTCTCAGTGTTACAAATACTCCATAAATATAGAGTTATAAAATAATACAAGGGTGGTTTGTTCCATGATTCAATGTTTGAACCTGATTTGAACAAACCCTCAATAAATAAATGATTAAAAAACAACAGAAAACAATAGAGAAGATTATCTTCTTGGGATTCGTTGGACTGCGATTCGGCTAGTCGGAAGCCCTAGCCCTGAGTCTGTGCTTCAGAGCTCTATTTCCCACTGGCATTACCTCAGTGCGCCCGCAAGTTAACAAATAAAGTACCTACTCCTTTAGATAGATGTTTTATTATACAAAGAAAATAGAACAAATACCTGCAGATTGTACGAACGTTTGTTCCGAGGCGGGAATCGAACCTGCAACCTCCTGCGTCGCAGACTGCCTGCCTGCTTCGCCCGCTGCCGAGGTCGTCAATTTGTTGTAAGTATAAGATTCTAAAAAAATCTAGGTCTGTATAGAATATACAGACTTTTTACTATAAAAACTATAGTAGTTTAACGAATTCATTACGGATGTAAGCGGGCAGTGCTCGGAGGGACGCGGAACGCGCGCGCCTAGAACCTCATTCACCCTGAAGAAGTCCCTCGTTAAGGGATGAAACGTTGGTGTTCTTCCAACACAAATAAGGTTCGTAGTTAACCCGCTTACATCCGTAATGAGTATACAGACTTGTTTGTCACTTGACATTCAACTCAAGCTTTTAGTACCTATCCAACAGAAAACTTTCATTCAATCTATTGTTACTTATTCTGTGGTCTGGGCAAACCCAGAGTCATTACATTCAAGTCGTTACAATCTATTAACTTTGCCCAACTTGGCTCGTATGATACAGACTCGATATAACTCGAGAATAAATTTTGTTTACATCTGTGCAGAATTGACCGATTTTCAGTTGGATTGTAAATTCTTTTACCGGTTTCGTAGTCAACAATATAGGAACTCTTATATTTTCGCCGTGTCTGTCCGTCCGTCTGTCCGCGGCTTAGCTCAGAGATACTAAGTACTAGAATTCTGTAATGGCATTGCTAAAAATATTCATAAGATACGCCGAATAACAAAAAAAAACAAAAAAAAAAACGAAAAAAAGGAAAATAAAAAAAAATGGCTGCTGATGAGAAAAAACATCAAACCATTACTTAATGTGTAGGGTACCTAAACAAAGACACAACAGCCTTCACAGGTGATCGGAATGCTGGCTTTTATTTCGGTCAACGAATTAGCATTGCCATTCAACGTGGCAATGCTGCCAGCATTCTGGGCACTCGGCCTTCTGGTGACGGCTTAGATGTTTAAAAAATAGATTTAAATGTAATTATTCGTATTCTGGTACCTTAAGTACGGTTTGATGGTTTTCTCATTCATTCCTTAATGAGTATCGTTGCTTTTTTTAGATTATAGTTGAACTTTTATGCATGACTATAAACGTACCTAGGAGTTTTTGAGTGGTTTGTTTATAGCCACGTAGTATAAGATTTCATGAAAGCTATGTTAGTAAGCATAAAAGTATTAAGTTAGTTTTTCATGACCTCAAAAATTCAGGAAGTGTTATGTAGCCTGAAAAACCTCAGCACCTAAATAGCTTTACCACAGGTAAGCTTTATGATAAATGTAATGTTATTTACCTACATTATGAGGAAATTCGTTTTTGTAATATAGGAGGAAATAATAAGGAAGAAGTTTAGCTGAAGCTCTATATAACTCTACCTACCCAGCGAGAGTTTGTTTATATGGTCCATTTGCTTAGCTACCTATATAATTGTAGTTACGCCAAAGTTAATTATAGTTTGGCGTTTTTAAAAAACTATAAACGAAATGAAATAAGTTCCCAAAAATTTTACGGGACTCGATCCCGCGTTAGAGCACACCCGTACTGAGGGTGGGGCTCAGTAGTGTGCTCTAACCAACTCAGCAGCAGGGAGCGTGATACATCGTCGCGCCACATCTTCACTTTTCATCATGCGAGATTGTGGTAACAAACGAACAAACGAAGGTCTAAAAGGTCTACATAAGGCATAAAATAAAAAGAATAAAAAGAAAATAAAAAGAAGGCATAAAATAAAAAGAAGTAGAATTAGGGGCCATGGCAGTGGCCCTGCCAAGTCTAGTACTAGTAGACGGCTGCCATCGAGAACTTTTTTCTCGAGCCATCTCACAGCACTTTTTAGCTATCATAAGCTGAAAATAATTGCTAATTTTAAATTCATTTGGAACCTTTCATAATCATAGTTGTTTATTCTGCAGGAATGTAGGTATATGAGGTAATCATTTATCATTTATTTATTGCATCATATTATGGTACTTAAAATTTGTCAGAACTTATGGACTATGATTAATACATAATACACACAGTATGTACCTACCCATTCAAGGTGTTGCAATGGGAGACGGCCAGATAATTTATAGTTTAATAATATGGTATGAAAGGTATGTCAAAAATTATGGAAAAATTTCAATTACATGTCACCAAGAGTGTTACAAAAGTCACCATACTTAAAAATTCATTTAGTTCGTAGTAGCATTTATTCAAAAGCATCTCTTTCAATCATATTTCAAAAATATTATTATTTTCTTGGCTTTTTATTTTGTCTGGAATTTTATAATATATTTTTACCGCCATTGAGTGTGGACTAGTTTGATGTATTTTTAATTTTGATACAGGTATCACAAGATTATGTTTGTACCTACTTTGATAACGACGCGGTTATTCATTTATTTTTTGAAAGAAATGGGGATACTTTCTTACAAAACGAATTTCTAGTATATAAATAGAAGTTAAGATCAAGAGTCGAAGCTCGCGGAAGTGTGGTATACAAGATTCTGGTATACTTATATTTACTAGGATACGAATGCACTTTTCTCGGCTTGTGAATAGGTCTTGTGCGTCTACGCTGGCCCCCAGAGTATAATCCCGTACCGGAGCCATGCAAAGGTCTTATGATATCATAAGCTTTCATAATACGGGTCTAAAACACTAACCGACTATGGTTTACCGTGTACCAGTTTTTGGTAGCACCGTTCGTCATAGCCATGGCAGTCGCAGCGTTCGAATCGACCCCTAACAAGATGGTAAGAACAAGTAAAGTAGCTAAGTGTCTAACGTTACTATGACTTCATTCAACGCAATGTAAAAATAAAAGGATAAAACTAGGAATCAGGATTTAAAAATAAGAGGAAAACCTGGGAATAAGGAATGTAAAAATAAAAGGAATACATAGGAATCAGGTATGTAACACTAAAAGGAAAACCTAGGAATCAGGAATGTAACAATAAAAGGAAAACCTAGGAATCAGGAAACATGGATAGTTTTAAGGATGTGGCTTACGTATGCTACTTATAAGGAAGGATCCTTCTAACATAATTAGGATAAGAAATGGACAACGAATGTACTCGTAAAGCTATTCTATACGAATTATTATATGTAGTGACATGGATACAAATAAAGAAGTGTATTAAATTAGTAATTGTTGTAGACATTTTACTAGGTACCTAGTAAAATGTCTAATTTCACCAATAGTTTCCAAATAGTGAAAACCAAAAAGGTATCTACATAACACAAACAAAACTGTACCGAAGAATATCACGAAAACTGGAAACCCCAACCGAAGCACAATACAATAAGTTTATCGAACTTGCGTCATGGCGAGCGCGGCACCAGAGATAATGCTAATTAGTGGTCAGTAGGTATTACAGTTCTAAATATACCATGTTTATTTCATGGTGTAAGTACGTAGGTATAGGCACCTACCTTATTAATTAGCAACACTCGAATTTTCGAGTCAATTCTACATTTTATTATTGAAGAAAATGACAGCTTGAATTACAATATGATAAAAATAAATTAGAACTGGAAACCATGAAATTAGAAATTAGAGAAAACCGTTTCATTCCTAGATTGCTCCGAGAAGCAATTGAAATTCAAAAACATCCAAATAATTTCAATAGAGAAGATGGTTGGAGAGTACCTGCTGCTTGGGATCCAGTCCTACATCGAGTCAAGTCCCACACCCAGCAATCCATAGCTACAACCCATCAAGACACTGTTAGTGATTACTGCGTACATACGGAACGTTATAATTAAAGTGTAAATTGACGGTAGATATGCAAAATTCAAATTACTTGTAAAGACAAATGTCACCTCAGTCTGCCTGTGACCATGGAAGCTGAAAAGCCTCCGAAACGTCAGGTTATAAACCAAATACAAATATACCGACGCGATCAATCCGGTTAAAACAGTGTTTTATTACAACTGGAATCTACAATTTAAATAGTTGAGCTAACTGCAGACTGCTGCAAACAAAATAGAGGTAGCTCAGCTCAACTGAATTATACACTATACCTATATTATTGGACAAAACCAAACCACTGACCATGTTATCAATTTAAAACTAATTGGCCGTTATGGGAATTACAATCTATTATTTTTATATTTTATTTATTTGTTTGTATTATATTCATGAAATGTAGGTACTTACCTAAGTAAATCTTTTTTTACAAACGTAACATAAACAATAGCGTATACGTGTATGTGTTTTAAGATAAGTAATTTTTTTGCATTTTTAAATATACTTTTAAAAGCATAAGTTCTTGTTAATCAACTTGTATGCTTGACTATGAAATTTGTGAGGTCCAGGACCACAATAAAAAGGTTTAGACGCATAATGACCAATATATATTGAAAAAATAATGCAAAAGGACCAAAACGCGTAATGACCAATAAGCAAAATAACCCATACGCGAATTGACCTATCTTTAATTTGCATATTGACCAGTCTTCTTATTACGCATATTGACCAATACCGTTCATATCATTTAACTTTCAAAGTGCAAAAAAATTGTGCAAACTTTATTAAAAGGCAAACTAATGAGTGTCTTAAATGTAATTAATACTTTAACAATACTTTTGCAGTTAAATAAAATAGCATTATCTAATGGAATTACCAGCAACCCATATATTGTACCGATATCGAACTTTATTCCATATAAATGTTCAAATACCTATACAAATACTTTTCTAGAACGATGTTTGACGTAGTCGTCAAACCTACTAATATCTAACTACTCCATACGTATATTCTATATAGAAAGTAAGTCCGTCTGTCTGTCTTTTACCTTTCACGCATAAACGGCTGAACGGATCGTAATGAAAGTTGGCAGGAAGGTAATACTAAATAAAGTTTGTGAAATGTGAATTTAAAAGTTTTTTGTTATTATAGTGTGAACGTAAGCTTTCGCACTCGAGGTAATCTCTATCTCTCTCTGTTCCTTGAGGGATGGTTGCGGGTTCAAGTCCCGCCGAAATTGAAAAAAATTGTATTGGTATTATTAAGTATTATTTAATTTTTTTGCGAATTTTATTAATTTTGTCTCCAAAACTACTTAACAGGGCCTTAGGCCTTATTCGATAAAAGTAATCGAGAACAATTGATGTCTTCCACGAAAATGGCTTAGCATGGTAGTAGACATAAACGAAGTGTAGCCAAAAAAATGCGACAAATGAGTCTCATTTTCCTATTCGTACTAGTGCTATGCGTGAAAGTACTGAAGTTGTAATTATGTTTGTCAACTCACACATACATAGATTCGTTTTTATCTTCAAAATCAAGAAAATTGTTGAGTGAGCGTGTTTGATTTCTATGATTCACGTGTTGGGCTTGGTACGCTCATAGGACGCAAAGGAAATACACAGATTCGATGCAAGTACCCAGTGAAATGTCTTCCCATTCGTTCTTATTTTTTTTGAAGCACCAAGTGAAGGCATTTCTGTGACCAAGCTATGTTGGAGGTGCTCTATCTACTTACTTTTATAACCTCAATGCCGCAAACGCGACTGAGCTGTCATGTCAAAGTGCAACAAATCACTCAAAATCACTCGAAAACTTTCATCGAGCTTGTAAGAAACGATTGGATCCTTGCCAAACTACAATAAGTAGTTCGATCCTGTAGGAGCGCTACAAGACGCTAAATGTATAGGAAGGACTCAAATTCGATGGAAGTATTCGAAAGATAATGCGTACCAGTCGTCCTAGGGCCCCAGATCAAGAGAAAATTTGGAGTATTAAAGATTATTTATCAGGTATTAATTACGTACCTTTTGTTTTCAGAATCGAATGTCAGTTATTACTAGATTCAAGAATACTAAATATTTTAAAAAAGTTACATTGAATTAAAATTCCCCAAAAACGGATAACAATAACTTAAAACAACAAGGTAGCAAGGTAATACCTTTGTTAACATAAAAAAACTAGGACTCTTCAACCGAATATAGTTTTAAACATAACCGGGATTCTTGAACGGAATATTTTCCTAAATTTCCTAAACGGAGAAACTCTAGAACGTAAAAAACTATCATTTTCATAACAGCTCCTCAAAATTTGACTCACAGTCTAGTCATTTCGCTGATAATCAGTGTATGGACGTCATTTGAATCATATTGATGACACAGAGGTCAGTACACTTACTTTTATAAAACATTATTGTCTTTATTAGGTTGGTACTTACCTTACATGGTCACACAATGAACGCAATTAGGGTTTACACCAAATGAAATATCATTTACGCGCCTAAATTACATTATGAAGAAACAAAATTAAGGGTGGGATTGAAAAAATACTTGAAGTGTTTTACGCTAAAAGGTGTTTATTGAATATTTTGTTGGTTTTCCTTTGTAAATCTAGACCAAATCTAAATCTAGACTAGCTGCTGCTCGTGTATTCGCACGCGTTTTTAAGGTTATTTCTATCCCATGGGAAATGATTTATAGGATAAATATCAGCCTATGTGGAATAAAATTAGCTACGTAACGTGACGCGACCAAACGGGAACCATTCGTTACTCTCCATCCTTTCAACTAACTCCATGCCAAAAATCAAGCCGATTGGTTGCTTAGTTAGGGCGTGAAGGAAGGACAAACAAACAAACACACTTTCGCATTAGTATACATGTAGTATAGACAAGTATAGATTAACGAATACGCTTGAGTTTAGTTAGAGACACGTATAGATTCTTCCCCATTTATTCACAATCAAAAAAAGAACAAAAAAGAAAAGACAAGCGGAAACATTTTTAGGTCTGTTAATTTTGGTTTGTGACTTTCAAAAGCAGATCTCGGAAACTGTTATGGTTTTGGTACAAACATAATCGACACCAAGACATATAGATCGTATTAAATATATAATTAGTAGGTAGCTTAAAATATCAAGTCTAATTTATGTGTAGTTTATGCCCATGGGTTTTCAGTTTTCACGCGTTGTATCGTGGTCCGTGGCGGGTTGGCCCGGTTTTTTTTTAAATTAAATTTTTTCTTCGTTCTACAAGCGATAAAATTGGTGGAAAAGTAATTTGCCGCAAAACGTAAACCATTTTCTATGAACTCATGATAAATCATTTGTATTTTGGGAGCATTTGAGAATGTGTTTATTTTTAGCACGAAACCTCTTATTTTCCTAAATGCTCCATTCTCGCGCCGTCCGCGTCGAACCACATTAAAGTCATCAATGTATCCTATGTCAAAATAGGGCATCACCAAATACGTACCTATATTTTGCGATGCTTTTTAGGTCACGTACAAGTTGTAAAACTGTGGTTCTTGCGTGAGTGAATAATAATTCGTTGAAGCCAGTTGAAGGTGATTCCCTAAGTCAAACCGGTTACAGTTAAATACAGGGTGGTTTTTTGAGAAGGGCGGTGATGGCCAAGTCCGAAACCACGAGAGTTAGGGAAAAGTCGTGAAAGGAGTCATGCCCTCGATTTATAAGAAAACAATAACTGCATATTTTTTTTTTTTTCAAAAATCTTTTACTTTTGACGGAAATGGAACCGAATGATTTTTCAAAAAAAATTACATCCTTTATTATTGAACCAATGGATTCTGTTGCTGATAAAGAAATAAATATTTTTGAAAATAGATATTTTTATTACACATAGAAAAATACCCAGTATTTGCAAATCGTTAGTACAAACCTTTGTCCCAAGGCGGAAATCGAACCCGCAACCTCCTACGTCGCAGGCGGACCTTCGCCCACCGCGCCCCAGAGGTCGTCTACGGTCATCATCATGATATGGATCAGTAAGCTACCTGTAGGTTGTTTGCAACAGTCAGCTCAATATAAATTGTAGATACTAGATCTAATTTGTTTCTATTATTTCATTTTAATTTTCTTTATTAAGGTGTATACTACCCAAAAAAATAAATTTTGGCCCGCGCGCTTATATGTAGCAAAGAGTGCTTGTTTTCGATTCAGCATACCATGTAGTGACCTAATCAACCAAATAATACGATCCTCTGCGGTTAAATGACGTGGGTCAGGTTTGTATCACAGATTTTATAGGCGCAAATACGTTTATACGTTATAATATCGTTATTTTGACTACTTTTCGAAGCTAATTGACCTCCAACAAATAGGTATGAACTATGTGAATCACTATACTGAATTTGGTATTAATCTAATTAGAGACACAGATACAAAGTGGGTTCGAAGCAACTAGACACACACTATAACTAACACTATAACAACTACACTATAATTAACGGCAAGCATTTGGGACCTACAAGAAACCCTTCAAGATATGTGTTACATTTCAAAGCTTCACAATCAATATTTTCGTCAGAAAACGGGTTCAAAAACACCTAATTTTTGTGTTTCTGCCTTAGTATACACCTTAATAAGAAAGTCTAAGGAAAAGGCTTGAAGAAAACGTAACGTGTTCTATTTCTATGGTTTGGTTTACGTATGGATGGTGTTGCATTGGGCGCAGTCTACGAACGTCTACGGAAGGCGTAGACGTGCTACGGTATTACAGGATAATATTTCCTTACGAGAAGCATCTTTATGTTAACATTTTGTTTAATAAATTGTTGTTTATGTAGATATAAATAGAATCCATAAATAAGTTAATTTTCTCTATAGGGCGCTGTGGTCGCTTAGCAACAAAGTCCCTCAGTCTCTTGTTGTAAATTAAAAAAATATTTTGATTGTCATTTTCTTCTGCCTGTAGTGTTGTGTTTATGAATCTGATTTAATAATAAACAATTCTATTATTTTTATGTCAAAATAATTTTTTGTGTTTTACTTGTTGTGTGCCCTAACTAAATAAATATTCATTTATTTGGACCTACTGGACAGAATAATCACAAAAGCGGACTTAAGTCCCAAATACCTAAGGTTTTTGTTATTATAATGCGTAAGCCTTCGCACTTGGGGTAATCTATGGGATACTAGCTGATGCGCGCGGCTTCACACGCGGTTTCAAGTAACATATGTCCGTCCCCAGGATACCATTTACCTCCCTGCCAAATTTCATTAAGATCCGTTCAGCCGTTTAGGCGTGAAAAGGTAACATACAGACATAGTTACTTTTGAATTTATAATATTAGATTCAAGTCCCACCGAAACGAAAATTTTTGCGATATGGGTACCTAACATTCATTACAATCATTATGTTCATCAGCCCACCATAGGCCACTGCTGGTCTTGGCCTCCCCAAGAAACACCATATAGCTCCGTCTTCAGCTTGACGCATTCAGCATGACTGTGCCAGCATCCTTTCGCAAGTCGTCATCCGCACTGACCGAAGGGTGTCCTACACGTTTGCAAAGTTGCGGTCTCCACTCAAGAACACGTTTACCCCACCGGTTTTCAGCCTTACTAAATCATGTAAAATTAAATAATATAAAATAAATAAATAGATATTTTATTGTCAGAAAACTGTGTATAATAATTTAGGTACCTATGCGTTAATTTTGACTGTATACGTAATTGAAACAGTTCAATGTAAACGAGGCCCTAGGCGCCAACCGTGCCGTGACTGTTAACGACAGTTTATGATGCCTCAAAGGCACCCGCCGAGGGTCACTGCAAGGCGCTATGGCCGGCAGTGTACTCGAAATGTAGACCTAAGTGTAAGTATATGGCCAGCAGTGTACATACCCTGCATAGTAATGAATAGATCCGGGCCTAGAACTTGCGCGGGGTTAGGGACAGAATATGGCCAGCACTAGTGGGTATAAACCTTTAGATAAAGGGCACGTCGCACTGCAGTTGTTGATTAGTTTCAATGGAAATTATGTTAATACAATGTATTGAAAGTGTTGTCATTTTGATATGCATATACGTATGTTGGATTAATGACCACAACAAGCGATGTGCTTGTGGTTTTGTGACAAATAATGTCAAACCTCAAAATTACCTAAAACTTTGTTCACACACCGATTAACCAGTACAACTAGGTTTCTGAATGAAAAATATTTTCCGTTTTATATTTTCAGTTCCTTAAACACACGTCTACCCGTTGCAGGTCATGACACCGTCAAGCTGGGCAGTGATGGGTTAAGAGTAGTGTTCACCTGAAAGACAAGACTTGATACAAATCACAAAATAAAATACAACAGAATCCCGAGTCCATTAGACGATAAAATTCAAAATTCGATAACTTTATTTCTTTAGGCTTACAAAATAAACACTAGTCAAGTCAAATATAGATAGTACGACGATATGCTTTTATGACGACGGAATACTTTTAAAATTGACTTTTACATGTTTTATAAACGCAAATTTGGAACTTTTTAAAATATTCATTCAAAATCAGTTAATTTTTACCCGACTATCAACAGGGGAGGGTAATGAGGTTAGCACCCTATGTTTGTATGTTTGTATGTATGTGGCCGATTTCTTTGTTCCCACGTAGCGCTGAAACTACTGGTTCGATTTCAACAAATTATGTATCGATTGATTCGTCTCAATACCCTGATGGTTATAGGCTATAGGATTTAGGGCTCCGCCCCCGAATAAGCCTACAAAACGCGTAATTACATAGTCGGGTTGTAGTTTTTAACTTTATTTTATTTCTCTAATACTTAGGTGTACTACGTACTTGTTTTATTATTATACCTACTTGTAAGGTACATCATATAAAGCCTTGCTTATGAATCGAGATTGACGACTAGACGAAAGGAAGAAGAGCCATAAAACGGATGGTCCATATCATCAACTCAGCTTATCGAATTATACAATATTAGTGTGTACAGACCGTTCACCGTAAGATGTCCCCTGTCTTGGGAAAGATTCTTCCCAAGACAGGGGACATCTTTGTCAACTTGTCAATATTTTCTTTAGTTTCGAATCATATTTATTCCAAATTAAAATATTTTGAAAAAAATGTTTTTTCTTCCAATTCGTATTTTTACATGCACTCTTGCAATAATAAACATAATAAAATATTTCACAAAAGTTTTTGCTTGTTTTTCAGCAAAATCAGTGTTTGGCATAAAATTGTTACAAAAAAATATGTACCTAAGTCAAAGATAGTTCAAAATTCAAAAAATTATGGAAAAAAAGTGGATCTCCTCGGGTTTCAGGATCACCAAGTTTCGGCTAAGTTTAAATGTTTGTAGCAGCCTTTATATGGCTCTGCGTCTGGTTTGACACAATTCTGCCATCAAATAATTAATTAAACATAGAAAACACCCAGGACACATCATAACGTAGAGACATTAGAATGATAGAGTCAGGGTTCTTCAAGCCCTGAGCATCAGTACAAGGTGTTCAGCAAAGCGCAGCTGAAATTACGACCTGAATGGTAATGGACGATGAGTAAGTGTCTGAGGTTGCAGCAAGGCCCAGCTTGTTTTGATTGCGTGGAATAAATGCCTACTCATTAAAATGAAGATTTGAAGGGCAGATAGGATTCTATGGAATCATAGAAATTGATTTGGTCCATAAGTTAATGTTCATAGAAAAACATAGCACAATATTCCTCAGTGTTCTGTATAACGACCATGGTTCGAAATCGTCAGCTCAAAATCAGTGATGATGATGATTTCCACGTAAGCCTCTGTTAGCGTGTGCTGTCATCTAGCGTTCGTACCGAGAACTAATTGAAACTGTTCTTGGTGAGTGAATGCGTGACCCCAAACGATGTTAGTACTACTGCTTGTCAATAGATGGCACTTTTAAGTACTAAAGCTGTTAGTAACGCTACTTGACACTAGATGACTCTTCATTAATTTGGAAGCTTTTAATTCCACCAGGACAGGAAAATTCGCTGGTAGGTATTTAGGTAATAAATAATATACCATTACCTACATATTATCTGCATGCGGTAGGTATTAAGTTCACAAATTATAGGTATAAACTTTTCAAAATAAATTAGGCATTAAAACTGAATACGTACTCTAGCCAAATTCAGTGTGAAATCTTTGCAAACAAACCGCCAAAACTAAACCCAAAATTCACTTTTTTATTCGCAACTTACATTCCCTACTTGTAGATTTAACATGCATTAAATAATGCTAATGTCTGAAACTCGACGCCAAGCAAGTAGCCACGCACGTGTCGTGGTCTACTGTGGTTTGTTTACAACATTTCACATAGAATTCGGGTGAAGGATAGAAAACGATTTAGGATGTTTTAGTAGTTAAATAATAGGAAGTTATTAAAATTTGTAGGTACCAGTACCAGAGTACGAGGCGTGTCAAGCAAGTTAGTACCCAGTTATGTAATTCCATACCTACCTGTTATTTCTAACACACCTAAGCAGTCAATGGCAAGTTGCAAGAAAAGTAAAATAGACAAAAACGTATTGGACGAAACGCGTATTAGACAAAACGCATGTTGGACAAGTGAAACCCGTATTGGACAAAGTTTTAAGTTTAGCGTTTCAATTATAATTGTACGAATCTTGTGGTGGACGAACTGCTGACAAATCCTACATGTCTACAAAATAATAACACATGAAAAAAAATGTTTATGGCATCCCTGAATAATCGTCAACCGTTCAGTTGGCAGGTACCTATACCTAATTTATTGAAAGGAAAAATACTTAGGTACTTAAATTGATCACAAGATTTCCATAACAATGGCTCACTTATGTTAATACTGAAATAACGTACATAACAAGATTGTTATGGAAAACTGAAAAAGCAAATGCTTTTACCTGTTCTGAAAAATACAGTGAAACCTATTTCGTTACTTGCAGTAGTTGCATGCAGTGCAGTCGATGATGCTTGCTTAGTCATTAATGACACGGTATCTGTTTTACGTTACCGTTTTTTTCCGTGAATTCCGTGATGGCATTGTGGGAACGAGTTCACACTCCCGACAGTATCCGGATCCAGTAAATGATGATTATTTCCAGTAGCGATGGATCCGTAAATAAAACAGAATACGGAGTCCGTAGAGCAAATTGTTCTCAGTAGAAAACCGTTCGCAACGCGGTTCGTTAAGTTTTTGTTTATTTGCAAGAAAACTGCACAACAGAAGAAACTAATTCAAGAACCAAATCGTTAGTAAGCCTACGAATCAAATAAAAAAAATGAAAAATTCAAATAAATTCATTTTAATAGACCGCAGGGTTCCTGTCTCCTGAGATCTCGACCAAATTATTTGCAAAACAGTGCACCTTCATGATTTAATTTTTAGCGTATTTTTTTTTCTCTATCGTTTTCTCACATTCAAGAAGCCAAAGAAAAACTGTTGGATATAATGTTATTCGAGTTTTTTACCACAGGGATCTCCTGAGTAGGTACTGAGATCTATCTAGGCCTAGTTTGACAACCACACCCGCTAGAGCTAAATAATTTAATCCCTATGTTTTCCTTCGACAAAGAATTAAGGAGCGCGTTGATGTCTTTTCTAAGAAAATTTGAGACACTAACGTTGAAAGTAGGGACATTATGTAAGGAGCTTTCGTGTAAGGGCTTATTGTACGGGAACGAAACTGTTTGTACAAAAAGTAAAAAATCTTGGCACCTTGGGGTGACAACGATAACTCACACGCACAGCTAGCCCATAAAAATTTTGGGGCTCGCTTTGCTCGCCGTTGATTCAATAGTGTGGTCCTTCTATTTTTTTGGTGATCTCCAATAAAGTTTAAATTTTTCTTAGCTCAATCATCATGTATCTTCCTTGCGTTACTATGAATGCCTCACCAATTTTAAAAATCCTGTGGCTCACTCTATACTGCCTGATAATTACTAGTCCGGCATTTTTTTTTATACACTTGTCCTCCCGCGAAATGTAGAGAGTGCTTGGTAGAAAACCGCCCTGGATACGAATCCACGCTTCGCCGAAACTGTAGCAATAGGTGCTACAGTTTCGTTAGATATCCGTGATAGAAAACACTTCGACGAATCCACAGGTTAGGTAGGTCCTCGTAGTTAGTTGCCATTGTCAGAGTAGGAAGTAGGTAACAATATGGTGACAATCACAACAATTTTATGGCAATTTTAACTTCCAAAACTGGGTAGGTCATTCAGGCCAATTTTCCCATCGCACTAAAATAGGCCAACACAATAGCACCCAAACACACTGCGGCCATCTTGTGGTCACGGTGCCGCCATTTCACGGATAATTGCCGGGAAACGCGGAAGAATGACGGCCTTCGCACTTCCGTATCATGTAAAAACCCTATCTAGATCCCATTTATCATTAAATGCCTAGCTTTCAGTGATTCCTCGTGTTTCCGGTCTAGTGTCTTCTGATTGCGAGCGAATAATTGTTGAACATAATTGTTGTAGCTATTAGCAATAATTTTGTGTCGCCAAAAGCTAGCACAAAGCAGTCGAGAAAAGGTGTTCTTTAAGGGCCCGGTGCGACTGACGAATACGAATCTAGGTAGGTACGTACACGAAATAATTACGTTACTACTTTGGAAAGCACAGAATTCTAAAATATTCTAAAAAAATTGCGCATTTAATTAATTTATTATACTACTTAATAATTTAACTTAAGTACTACGTAAATGTTTTATTTTATTTTATTTATAAGGCAATACTAACCATACACATAATAAACAATGACAATTATCTTAATCATAAACTTATAGTATAGAATGTGTGTTTTTAACAGGCATGCACAACATTCGCTAAATGTTACTACGAAGGTATATGTATATTGGTACCCTACCTACTTATAAAATCACCCTCCCCTGTTGGTAGTCGGGTAATTAGGAGACTTGTAGGAGACTGGATTTCCGGTTCGTAAACAATCGAAAGTTTCCTAGTCATCGCAGTGACAGCTCCCAAGCCAAATCGATTGGTTCTTTGCTTTGAGTTCCTAAGCCTCGCCATGACTGCCTCACTATGACTTAGGTAGGTAAGTAACTTTAATAACACAAGCTCTGCTTACTTCGTGCTAAGCGATGATCGGTCGGGCAAAAATTTTCCTCCGAGGTCTCAAGTAAACGATGAAATGCGGTCTAATTTCAATCTACCATCACCGAGTAGGTACAGCAGCATATCCGATGATGATGACACTAGGTAACCAGGCACCTTGACGCTGCGGATGCGCGCTATTAGCCGTTAACGAAGACAGGGTATTAAAAGAGGTAGGTAGGTAGTACCTACCTCTTTTGATACTAGATACGCTATTGTTTCACATAGGAATTGGTATTTTGCGTGTTCATCTGATGACTGGTCCACTCCACAGCCGAGGTACCTGTACCAGGAAATGGTAAAGAATCACCATGATTTCATACAATTAATTTGGAATATACTGGGCAGTATACTTGTAGGTACTCAAACCATCATTGAAATACAATGTTTTATAGCAATAGAATTATGATTATAGCAATAGATATGTTTTATAGGTAACTCAAATAACCAAATTCACTTACTGACGTTGATTTTGACAAATAATTGGCAGCATTGCAATGTTAGAAATTACAAGTAGGTAGGTACCTAGTGCAAATTCAAAAAATCGACAGCAAAATAATCAATCTTCGGTAGATTATAGAAACAATGTTTACAAACACTGTATCTTGAGTTTCGTCGGATTTTAGGTACGTAACTGCTTTGCATCGCTTGTTTGCGACCAACATGCAAAGCATTTTGAGAGCATTTTCAATGTTATAAAAATTATATTTTGGTAATCATAGCTTTTCGAAATTAACGTTCTAGGAATAATTTATATTACCAGATTTACTCTTAATTAAAATATAGCAAATATTTTATACGGTATTCTAGGTACCTACCTACTAATAAATTATACAAACACACAACACTAACACAGGTTGGAAGTTGTGTCATTCTTCCTGAAAATCTTATACATTTTATTTATATTATCTTAACTTGTGGCGTTGCAAAAAATAAATAATTTCGTTTTTGAAAACAAACAATTGCGTCGTATAGCTTGTTTTGTACACTTCATCCTTAACGTAACACCACAAGAAATAGTCTAGTGGGGTAAAATCCACCTACCTACCAACCTTGTCCGTACACGCATAAAACTTGCAATGATAACTGCGCAATGAGAACCCAACCCTTCTTACAATATGGCCTTGAACCACCCCTAATCTTGGGGGTGAATTATAAGTGGAAATGATAGGGCTTGCAATCAAACTCGGTGGCTTGCAATCATCCGGCCTTTTGTTAAGTCCAGCTTTTTGGTGAAAACTATTATTGGTACCAGAATATTATCTAGTCAAAATGGTGTTTTAATTAATGGTGAAGTTGAAATGTTACTCTGAACAAAACATATAATAGATGCAATCAGAGACCCTAACCAAGATCTATTTTTTTAATTCAATTTCAGTTTAATTAGGTATTCAATTAGAACGGTCATACAAAATAGTGCAAAAAAACACTAAATAACTAATATTTAATAAAATAAAATTGTTATTTTATATAGGTACTACAGTGAAAAGACCGAGAAAGGACTTAAAAAAAGTCATCCACCATTTTGACCCAAGTCTCAATTCGTTTCGTCAATTTAATCCGGCCGTTCCGGCTATTTGCAACCGCGTTCGATCTTTCGATCATCTCATTAGGGCTACTTTATGACCTAACAATTTGCCGTCGTAAAAGCCAAGCCTGTATTGATAATCCAAATATCCTACCCGTGACTACGCCGCAGTAGGTACGCGGTGTACTTACTGCTACAGTTGGTCAAACATTTAGCCTACGCAAAGAAAGCTACCTACGCCACCCATATTATATGATGTCAACTGACTTCTTTGAGAGAATTCGGAAGGTTTGATTCCTGAATTAGTAAGATAGGAACCGTCCTAAAACCCAAACTAGCTTAGGCAGAGGCCTAGCACAAATGTGTGATGTAATATCCTATTTCGGCAACCTATCTCGAAGCCCGGATAGCTCAGTCGGTAGAGCATTGGACTTTTAATCCAAGGGTCCAGGGTTCAAGTCCCTGTTCGGGCGGTACTTTTTGCTATGATTTTTTTTTATTCCGGAGTCGTCGGTCGTTGCTGTTGCGTTTATGATTTTTGTCAGGTATGAAAAAGTTCAAAAATCTATTTTCAAAATCTTTATACAAAACAAGCACGCAAGTCAAATTTTATACATAAACAGTACAGCAGTAGAAGAAGCGAAAAATAAAGGAACCACTGTAATACTTAAAATGTACAACAATATTATTTGCCTATCTAATTCTAATTATGTAGGTATTATAATGTGATTTAGATATAGGTATGCTTGCTCTTTGAATCAAACACCAAACCTCTTATTTTCTAGCCTAGATAATCAAGTAACTATCGGAATTCGTAGGAGTAAGAAGGTGTTTATAAATATTTTAAGTGCCTCAATGTTTCCCGTGGGAAGTTTTTCTTTGTACGCTTTAATGTAGGTAATAATAATATAATATTGAGAAACAATAATAGTTTTACATAATTGTATAACGTCGCAATAAATGTCACCAAGAAGTACCTAGGTAGGTAATGGAGAAAATAATTAGTTGGTTTAGGATCGATACATTTTCTAATTTAAATAAAAAACAGCACAGCTGTTAGCACTTTATCTGTAATTTTGAAACTGCATCCACAACAATGTAAAAGGTGCAATTTTCCACGGTGTGGTATGTTTTCAGCGAATATCATCCATCCGCCATAGCACGGCGCGGCAGGCCGTTCGCGCCATTTCACCTCGCGCCTTCCGCGAGAGTGCGCGCGAAACAACACCGCGACCGCGAATATTTAAAATCTATCGTAAAAAGTTCCCAAAATTGTGATACAAATCTGTGATGAACACGAAATAAAGTGTTGTGATATTCTAAATTTAATTCTATGAAAAAAAATGTCCCGCGCTTCTGATTTCAAAACTGTTTTTTAAAATGACCAAATACAAGTTGAATAACACTTTGCGAACACCAGCGGGAGTGACTTTGACTGCATACATGGGAACAGAGAGGAACGTCTACCCTGCAGAGCTGGACTCCAATCAGAATGACAACGATAAAGAGACTAACAGGAATCTTGAAGCAAAGAGGTGTCAGTTTTGTGAGAGCAAAACTCCTTGCGAGTTTTTGAAGGAGTCCGGCCAGTTAGCGGCCTCATTGGTGAAGCTGGAGCCGGCGAGGTTTGGACTGAACGAGCTGAAGGTGGAAGGGCTGGACGTGTGCCTCTGTGAGAAGTACAACGGGGGCTGCAAGCTGTGTCCGCGGCCCAGCCTGACGCCTACCCTGGCGGTCAACGATGGGAAGGATTCCTGCCACACATGCCATAGGTCAACATGCTCCACGGTTTTCCCTAGTAAGTGAATTTAATAATATCAGTTCATATGACCAGTCAGTTTTAAATCTCACTCCTCCTACAAGGATGTTTGAAACTGGGATGAGGTCTAGTTAAATATAGGGGGTAGGTTTAACTAGTCTTATTTAGTTAGATTACAAGATCGGGTAGCCACACAGTTAGCGTTAGATCGGGTAGCGACACAGTTCGTCAACCGTGAATTTTATAAGGTACCTCCTTACCTACTTTTGATACCGAGTCAAATAAACTGGACTGCAAAACTAAGTACCTACCTATCACACTTTTTTTAGTTAAAAATGTTACTAATGTAAAGTTTACTATAGTTCCAAAGAAAGCTGATAAAATTTGCCATAAAATGTTTTTTTATTTTATTTAAATAGGTTTGGTTTTTAAATAACTATACTAGCCTGCATAACTAAGTATCACACTTTTAAAATTTCAATTTTTTTCTAAACTATAGAAGAACGTTGACGTTAGAGTGTTAACGTTCTTCTATAGTTTTGCAGGCCAGTGTAGTTATATAAAAACCAAACCTATTTAAAAACCAAATTAGAAACTTAATAAATAGTTATGTTTGAGAAGTGTCATAGTACCTACCTAACACAATTCGTAAAAAAGCAGCAGAAATAGAAATTAAATTATTGTTATTAATTCAGAAGGAAGCGACTCGATGTTACTTTGCATTTTAGATAAGGATAATTTATGGTTGTAGGATTCTGTAACCAAATTACAAGTAAAGTAACCCACCCATCTAAAATTATTTTCGTCTAATGATTTGATAGGTAAGTACCTACACAATTTCCCAGATCTCCCCGATTGTTCTATTTCTGTTCCCTTGAAACTGTTGGTTTTGGAACTTTGAACAAGCACCAAGTGAGGTAAGTAGATAGATATACATAATAATATCTCTAATTTATACTGACCCGAATGCAAAATAAATGCCAACGATCTACCTATAAATAACCCACTTGGACACCAAACGAAATAAAACCGGCCACGTAAGAGTCGGACTCGCGCACGAAGGGTTCCATACCATTATCTATAAAAGCGGCAAAAAAAACACGTTTTTTGTATGGGACTCCCCTTAAATATTTGTTTTATTTTAATTTAATTAATTATTTCTGAATTAAATATATAACTAAATATTCTGTAAATATTTCAAACGTCTGCCTGTTGTCATTATCAAAATCGAGCAAAAACAAGAAAAAAATTCACGTTTGTTGTATGGGAACCCCCTTAAATATTTATTTTATTCAGATTTTTAGTATTTTTATATTTGTTATAGCGGTAACAGAAATAAATCATCTATGAAAATATCAAATGCCTAACTATCATAGTTCATGATATACAGCCTGGTGACAGACGGACAGCGGAGTCTTACTAATAGGATCCCGTTTTACCCTTTGGGTACGGAACCCTAAAAAGAAGCTAAATATTCATACCAAATATCATCTTTTTAAATAGATTTAGTGCTCTAAAAGGGTACTATTTTACTTAGAATATGGAAACATGACAACTTCTTTCTAAATAAGTTAAAACACCGCTTTAGGTATAGGTATAATGAATGAAAACTTCTGTGAAAACGTCAATTAACGGGCTACTAACGACGCCATTTCGTGAAAAGGATAGGCATAGGATTTCGCGTTCATAGGAGCGGGACAGAGCATGCCGCGTGTGCAAAAATCAAGTGTAAAACTCAACATTTCTTCTTATTAATATACCTAGTTGAAGTAATCAAACATTGTTTTGGCGAATATGTAACCATGCCTTTGCTTTATTTTTCAAAATAAAAATCAAGTCACTAAATCGTATTTATTGGTTCGGAGAAGAAGGCAAATAATGTATTAAAATCGAGATTTTTTTTTTTATCAAACACATGCAACTGATCAAAAAACTATCTTGGCGCGTTTGTACAGAATGAAATGGAAGATTAGGTAGGTATAGGGTAATAAGAATCCAGGATTTCTTATTTGAACAGCAGTAGGATCTCAGATGTAAAATGTTGATTTTCTCAAAATACCAGCCCTAAAATAAACCGTCGAATACCTAGTTGATGGTCACCAGTCACCAGTCACCACTACGCGACACCAGCAGAGTCAGCTGCAGCAAAGTCATTGTTAAATTCACAAAACCAGCAGATGTGAAACTGGCCCCATAAGCGACCCTGGTTTAACCCTTGTGTTATTGCATCGAAGTTGATAGAAAGAGGTCAATTGTGGCCATACCTCCGCCGTTTGTTGCAACTTTGCAACGCTGTTGTAAAATATTGTATTGTTTTCTTGTCATTGAGGCATTGTTCCGTCGTATTGTTTATAAGAGATATCTATGTAAACAGACTATAATGTGTCACATCGAATGGAGGCTTATTTTGTAGTGGTTTCTTTGCAGAGTAGTCAGAGCAGTAAGCATGCCTAATAGAATGTCATAATCTAAAAAATAAAGAAGTTTGGACGGAACAATGGGTAGGTAATAGGTAGTAATTGGTCCTTGGTAAGAGGTATGTATAGGTGCCTATTTTAATCCCGCTTTGTACCTCTACCTACCTGAACGAATAATCATTTAACAATAGTGTTTGGGCTTTATCTATCCTTAATAATAGTGAGATCTAATTTATTACGCGCGTCTCAGATTACCGCAACTCGAGGTCTGCAGGGCGTCCGCGGCAGTTTCGCATCTGTTCCGCATCTCGTACAACGGACAACGTCATTGCGAAACTCTTGCGGCACCGCACCTACGGTACCGCGCGGTAATATGAGAGCGTCAAAAGTCAATAACTTAATTTCTTTAGGCTTACAAAAAAGCACTTAGACAAGTCAAATTTTATACATAAACAGCTTTATAAATATGCGCTCTTAACCTACCTTTTATGTACGGGGGTTTTTAAAAAAGAATTTTTTTTATTATAATATTATAAGTAATAATAAGTAACTTTCTTTAACCTTAGCAATAAAATAAGGAAATGTCACTCAATTGGATTGGAATCTAGTAGTTAATCGTGCATCACGTGTGAAGTCGCGTGCGCAGCTGACCACGCCTAGTGTTGTAACGTTACATGTAACAATGTCGATATGTTTTGTTTACATATTATATTTACATTACACAGCTGGTGGGGCTCGTGCCACACTAGTGGTGACCTTAGGTACATCTTATGGATTTCTAAAAATAAAAACATAGCTAATTTTAAAACATTTTATCATAGTTTAAAATTTGCTATTGTATTGGTTATATTTTATAACTCAATTATTAGCTATTTACAGGCAAATAAGAAATGACCAAAAATCTAAAATTGGTACAATTTCAGTATGTTTGATTTTTTTTGGTAAGTATTTTCAGTTCTCGCTGTTCAAAGCGTATTATCATCAATGCCAAAGTGAATAAATTCATAAACCTGCCTTTGAGATCCTGTCCTACTAAGAGGCGAGGAGTTTTTTCCGTTGTGATGAGGTTTGGCCAAAAAAAACACAAAAACTAATGGATTGGGCTAAAATTTTGCTCACATTCACATCTGGACCACAAAAACGCGTGCGAAACCGCGGACAGAGGCTAGTATGTTATACTCTCATGGCCATAGCTCCGTTCGTAGGCAGGCAGGTACCTAGGATGTTGCCTCTCAGTCTCGTCTGCAGTGGTCAGCACCGCACTGCATGTAACCAGTTACATGGTTGATACCTACTTCCTGGGACCTTTTTTCGGCACAAAGTGACCACGAAGTTGACCTAATAGGTACCTACGTTATGTTGCTGTTCTGTTCAAAATTAGACTATCAAAAGAAGGTACCTTGTATATGTACATTATAGTGGAATGATCAACAAACAACAAATTAAAACAATAGAGAGCGAATATTGTTAACAAGTGATTGGTAAATAAACAATGAGATAGTATGTGGCACTTCGGAAGGGCTTCCGCTATCAAGCCATTTGTGCGGACAAAAGTAAGGATTTGAGTCTACGTTTAAAGGTAGACTTTGAGACAGGATGCCGTCAAATCGGCTAAAGCGAATTACAAAATAAATTTAAATCCTGGAATTAAAACTCATTGCTACAATTAACCGGAGATCGATATCGATTTTGTCAAAACGTGACTGAATTGACATATGGATTCCATTTAATCAGTGTTACTAATCAGTTAATTAATAGCTTTAATTATTGCTTGAACTAATGCATAGCAGTTTGTGTAACGATTCGATCAGCTTTCTGCTGATTAAATGATAAGCACGGGACCTGTTAGGAGAGCGCATTGCGCGCCTTTTTATGAATAGGATAGGTATAGAATTTTGCGCTCATAGGAGCGGGACAGAGCATACGTTTTCAGAACGGCGGCGTAACCGCAAAAAATAAGTCATTGTTTATTTACAAGAAACTTACGCAACTATCTCATTAAGAAACTGGCTTAGAGGAACCAAATAATAAGTAAAACCTACGGATCATAACATAAGTCACTTCTCCGAGCCTTTGGCTGTTGTCGAGCGTTGACTTTGGTTTTAGTTAAAATAAATTTATAGAAATGGCTAGTAGCCAGACGGTTTATTTTGTACTAAATGCTATGGACAGGTTCAACAGGTCACAAAAAGTTCAAGTGTCATATGCGACCTGTTCGAGGTTCTTATTGACAAGCTTTCTTTTTATGGATTTAGAGGCCGTGCACTACATTTATTCTTGAGTCTATCACTATATTTGATTAAATTTTGTCAATATTTGACTTCTATCTGCAGATCTCTAGAGTCGCAAATATGCTGGTCTCGACAAAGCCTACGCATTTGCTCCCCTTGGAGTCGAGACCCTAGGACCGCGGGGTACTGAGGCTCTCCGGGTTTTCAAAAAATTACCTGAGCGTCTGGTCGAAGCGATGCGTGACCCGAGAGCTGGTGAGAATCTGGCGCAGCGCATCAGCATTGCCACACAGCGGGGCAATGCAGCCAGCGTCTGGGGCACGCTTCCCACTGGTATTGATATGAATCAGTTGAGCTACCTGTAGATTGTTCGCAACAGTCTGCAGTTAGCTCAATTGTTTCAATTGTAAATATTAGTTTAATTTAATTCTACTATTTGATTGTAATTTTCTTTGATAATAAAATTTTTTATCTATTTAATTAATATTATACTGATAATTTTAATTTTGTTCGATTTTGAGTGACCTAAAGCGGTTGTCAAGCTATGGACCTGAATCTTCACACTTGTTTGGTAATGCGAGCTTTATTACCTCTATCTACAAAGATCCAATGTGTAAAGCTAGCAAACTCTTGACTGCAATGCAACTGTATGATAAATGTAATTTAAAGATGATGTGATGTAAAAAAATTAATTTTAGATTAATTTGATTGCTTTGATAAAACTAAAAACCGCCATCAAATTCCTAAATGAACCTACACTGTTTTTTTTAAATGTCCAACAATAGACAAAATTTCTCTATTGTTGGAACCATCCCTGTCTCATCTTTTATGGGACCATCTCTGGATCATTCTCTATACAAAATAAACAATTGATGGAGTAATCGACAAACACATTAATTCGGTCAAAAATTAAAAGAATTCGAGACATCCCAGTTGTCAACCGCTCTGGCCTTTCAGGCTTTTCAGCTTCCATGGTCACAGGCAGACTGCCTGTGACCATGGAAGCTGAAAAGCCTCCGAAACGTCAGGTTATAAACAAATATAAAATATACGCGATCAATCCGGTAAAAACAGTGTTTTATTATGAGTTCTCGCGAAAATAACCTTAGAATATACTACGCTCTGGCCATGTGAATTTGCGTACCTACATATGCGGGAAACTTAAACAAGCCAGCCAAGTGAGGGATGAGGTGATGGTTTGGTTACATTAGCTGTGGTTGTAGCCCCCCGAGCGACGCCCAAAGTATGAATACATTCACAAGAAAGCAACAAAAAAACACACCACCCTGACCAATTCCAATCGTTTAATAATATAAAGCACGTTAGACGGTTATTTAAAAAAAATACATTGTAGTATAAAGTAGGTATTTTTATGACGTCTCGGTACAAAAATACTGAATGGAAACATATGTTACCATTATGTTATTTACATTATTTCCGTCATTTATGTTTTTGTCTAGTTATAATAAGCATAACGGCAAAACGACACTAGTTTATTGTACATTTATTTACCAACAGATAGTAATGACTTCATAAATAATTATGTGAACCGTAGATTACGTATTTGCTCTTAATTATATCTATTTTTTCCCGCGAATGTAAAATTCCATTGTTGGTAAATGATAATTACGATAGCCTATTGCCCCATCTATTTTTTATTATCTTTGACTCTTTTGGCTCAAAATATCTACCAAAATATTAAATGTAAAATTACTAAATTAAATAATATGTATTATTAAGTAAGTAAGTATAATAATTTATTAGCGAAGAAATATATTTCCGAGGCATTTATTTTGACTTGTTTTACATCAACGGGACATTCTATAAATAGAATTTTAAGTATTTTTTCACAAAATCAAATTTCCTGGATGTAATTGGTAAGAGTAATTAGCTTTTTCACCTAATTGCACGCTCAAGGCAGGCAACCGAGTGGCGCTTCCTTTTCTATCGACCTTTTTATCGATAGTTTTTATGGACCACGTCACTACCCTAGTGCTCGCTTAAACATGATTTATTTATTAATAACCTAGAAAAATTGGGAAATTTCTTTCCGTCCGATTGGCACCTAAATGTCGTCAGGGTCGTCGGTAGTCAACTCACGCGCAACTTAGATCGTTTGACATCGCAGACGTCAAGAGAAATGTACGTAAATCACTTTCTATTTGACAACAAGACATTAAAGATTTCTTAAGAAACTAGATAATTAAGTGTCGAAAATGTTTGCACCGTGTATAGACGTGATATTCATGCAAAGATTAGTGAAAGGAGTGTTGCCAGAGAGGACCAGTAGTAGTAGATTCGTAGCACCTGGGCGCGCGTTGAAGTCTTTTCAATGGTAGAAATACAAGTGCTACGAAAACAGATTGCTCCATACAATGGCAAGTAGGAGTAATAAGTAAATATCTGGGGGCAGGCAGATTAATCGTTTTCGTGCAAAACCAACTCTTATGTATATTAATAGTGTTTTTTTTAGCTTTTTGCTTTGTAGTGCGTTACTCGCACTGGGTAAATCTTCTACGAAAACTTTTTAATAATATCCCAAGAATTTTCGATTTCGGCAGGATTCGAACCCGCGCCTCACCATCAGTACAGGTGCGCTCTAACCAACTAAGCAACGAGATCGACACGTGCACGTGCCTGGTCGAAAATATCTGGGACTTCTTTCGACTTAAGCGTAATTATTAGTGTTTTACAAGAACGAAACTTCGATTTCGTTTTTACGAGAACGGGCCCTACAATGGTTGTAGAATACAAGATAATGTTTACTTGATCAGAACCCTCACATTATTTTTGGGTTATTAAATCCAATAAAAGAGTTCATCGTTCTTTATACAAAATTACTTAAATTCTATAGTAGGTCTTACAGTAACAGTTGATACAGTTTAGATATAAAATTGTAAGAAACTTGTTGAGATCGAACGCCATCTTGCTAAAAAGGAACCCGTGTCGTGGAATCGAGTTTATTATTGAAATCGTAAGCTTGTTGCCATAATCATTATCTTCAAATGTCAATACAGACTCCATCGGATATTAGACAGATATTTTATTTACTTAGGTAGATTCACAAAACGAATGTAGGTTGTACCTAGTTTAGACGCTGGCCATATGCAATAAATCTCATTTTCAAGCATTTTCCCGGGACCAAGCAACGCGATCTTGTCTCGCATTCAAAAATACGATACCGGTTACTTGTAAGAGTTAAAAAACTGGCCAAGTGCGAGTCCGACTCGCGCACGAAGGGTTCCGTACCATTATCTATAAAAACGGCAAAATATTATTTGTTAATAAAGACCAATAAATTAATAATGCTGGATAATCCACACAGCATTATCTAGACCCAAGCTAAGCAGAGCTTGTGCTGGTCTAAGTGCTTATTTTTTAAGCCGTAAGAAATAAAGTTATTGACTTTTGAATTTTTTGTTATGGATTGGTATTGTTGATCGAAGGTACTAGATAACTGATAAACTGAGACTCTTAAAGGTTGCCTGTCAGAGATCAGTCAAAGCGATAAGGCCGCATAATTATACAACATAATCTATTAGTCCTTTCCTGTCCTGTGTATCTGTTTTATTTGGTTTGCAATAAAGAGTAATTGTATTGTACTGTACATCGATAGATATTTTACTATACATAGAAAATACCCAGAAGACCCCGAACAAATATTTGCAGATCATACAAACGTTTGTCGTAAGACGTGAAGACGTGAATCGAACCCGCAACCTCCTGTATCACCGGCGGACATTCGCCCACCGCGCGCGCGCCACATTGCAGCGGTCATCTATGGTTGGCACATTATGCAACCAGTCATGCCATTACTAGGTACGACAATGGCTCTCCAAAGGTAAATGGTAACGCTTCATTAGTAACGCTTGGTCTCGCCACAGAATAACCATATGTGTAGATTGACGTGACTCCCTGCAATCTACATTATACCGCATGAGTCAACTCTTTTATCTTTCGCATTCTACATTATTGAAAGTAACAACTGGTTTTAACTAAGTGATTTGCATTCTTTAACGTTTTCTACAGAAAATTCCGATAATTTTGCTTAAAAGCATAACTAACGATAGTTACTCATATCAACTGTAGATAATGTTTAATTAAACTACTTTGATATAAGTCTGACGACCGATATGGCACGGTGGGCGAAAGTCTACCTGCGACGCAGGAAGTTGCGGATTCGATTCCCGCCTCGGGACACATGTGTGTACGATCTGCAGACATTTGTTCCGGGTGTTCTGGTCGTTTTCTATGTATAGTAAAAAATATTTATGTATTGTTTGTATTACATTATGTATATATATATATCTAGTACCCAAAACACAAGCTCTTCAGCTTGGACCTAGATAATGCTGTGTGAATTGTCCAGCATTTTATTGACGGGTTATTTTAAGACTGACTTTGATATTGACATACATACCTAAATCGTGGTAAATTCCTCGATGATAAATGGTAGGTAAGGGCAAAAAATATTTAATCTCAGTTAGTTACATAATAAATAAGTCTAGTGGCGATAACCTTTAACTTAAAACGAGGAAATCCGGTTCATCACTCATTGAGATTACATTACTGTGGTTATAAGACAAACGAAATAATAATACCTACTTATAACGTATAAGTTAAGTAATAATAATACCTACTTATAACGTATAAGTTAAGTGTACAATAAAGTATTTCAATAAAGTATTTTCTCACTATAATAACCACTTAAAATATTGTGAGTTATGGAAGAAAACAGTCTACTCTACCATAGTGTTAATAAATATTCTCTGACCCTACATAGATCCATACATAGAACCAACCTAGACAAGGCAGACTTTAAACTGCAGGGGGGCTATTTTAATGATCTAAATACGCAATTGCATGTTTTCTTTATGTTTTTTGTGCAAATTTGTACTCTAATGTACTAGTATTAGAGGACCAATTGGTCGAACGAAACTAGACACGCAATTTCGTGTTGGAGCATTAAAATAGGTCTCCCGACTTCTATTCAGAATCCACCCTTACAAAAGAATGGTTTTTTCCACAACGGAGTTCCATAAAAGGGGTTTTAGCAGGCAGGTATTGCTTTCGCACAATGCCATACCCTTTTCCTTTTGTGGAGATATGAGGAGTTTTAAACCAGAACTTAAATTTGTAAATACTTACAGTAATTTAAATTAAATTAATAAAGAATTTATCATCAGAGGCATCGTTCTCTTACAGAGACGTGACCCACATCCGTTTCTATGTTACTCGCTTGTGCTCGCAGTTTCACACGTGTTTTATCTCAGGGATGAATGGTAGCTATCCTGCGGCCTTCCCCGGGATAGCTACCATTTATCCCCTTGTCAAATTAAATTAAGTTCATTCAGCCGTTTGGGCGTGAAAATCAAATAGACAAGCAGAGTTACTTTTATATGTATAATAATCCCATGTATACTTAAATTTTATTTTATTTTTATTTATATTATTTTATTTTGATGGAAAACAAACAGCTTGAAAGACTTAGATGAGTAGAAACAAAGGTGGTATAACCACCTTTGTTTCTACTCATCTAAGTTTTCTAAAGCTTAACAGTTTTCACTTATAGAACTTAAATATGCTTATACTAAAATTTTAATCTAACAAGGTAAGTACAAGTAATTAACTATCCAATCAGTATAAGGTGGTTTGCCGGATCGTTATCAACTAGTTGAAGGTAGTTTGTAGGAGTCACATAAATCCAGACTAACATTTTAAGTTCATAAATTTTGTATTTATAATTAAAGTATGCATGGGGCTCGGCGATTTCAAAATCATCATCATCATATTATAAGCCCATAGCGTTCACGGCTGGACATAGGCCTCTCCCATACGACGCCACAAAGAGTGGTCCTGTGCCGCCTCCATCCATCGAGTCCCTGCGACCGCTGCGATATCGTCGGTCCATCGAGTGGGAGGTCTCCCAACACTACGTTTCGAGTTGATCGCTGAAATAACGTAATATCGAAAAATGAGAGCGACTACGATGGCCGAGCTGTTGACAGACGAAATTGGTGCCTGATAGAAGTATAGCTTTTGCCGCTTCGCATGTTTTTAAAGTAGCGTACGTCTCCAGGATATTGTTTACCTCCCTGCCAAATTTCAACGGTTTAGACGTGATAAGGGTAACAGACAGACAAGAGTTAATTTCGCAAGCGGCTGAAGTGGTAGTCAAGTTGAAATTTATTCTTCTTCCTCAGATTCAAACGGCACGTATATAAACGGCTTCCCCCCTAAACCCGACCACGATCAGGACAAGTCCCCTCGCTGGCGGCGCCGCGTGCTGCGGAGGGCGCGCGGGTGCTGCTCGGCCAAGACGCTGCTGCGGCGGCTGCCCGTGCTCGAGTGGCTGCCCAATTACTCCTTCAGGAGCGGACTAGCGGATATCATAGCTGGTAAGAAGCATTCTAGAACGTAACTAAGAGTACCTGATGGTTTTATAAATTTATGATACCTACTCTACGCTTTCTTAAATTCTTATAACTCGTTCCATCCCAAGGTTGCCTTGAATAGATCGCTTCTGACCGATAAGGCCCATTGGGCATATCTTTTATTATATCTTTATTATCATTATTAGCCCTGGTCATCCCACTGCTGGGCAAAGGTCTCCCCACAATTCAATTAATAATCGGATTGTAATGTCTCTATTCAATGTATTTTTGTTGGTGTACCTATATCAATCCGCACTGTATGTGCGTAATAACTTGGATGAATATGCAAGGTTTGGGGATGGTCATAGATACATACAAGGCACTCACACCGGCTGAAAGCACTTCCACGACGCCTGGCGAAGACGTCCAAGTTGCGACATGTGATGGGGACGGCTGTCTACAACCGTATTCCGACTCCTATCACCAGCGCACAATCCATATCATCCTTTAAGACTAAGTTGAAGAAGTGGCTGATAAGTCTAACAATTTATGATGTTAACGAATTTATGACCTTGAAATGTACTACCTAAATATTAAATTTTAGGTTTATGAAATTAATAAATCCCAAAAATTTACGATCTCGACGGGATTCGAACCCGCACCTTCCCCTTCAGCGCAGGGTTGCTCTTTTTCCAACTAAGCTACGTGATCTTATCCCATCGACCCGAAAATCTTTGGGAGTTCTTTCGGCACTTACGCCGTCAGCGCCACCTACAGAGGAAACAATGAAGTTATCCAATTCTGCTCAAAGACCAAATTTACATTTAGTTCTTTGACGAGAGGTTTTGCCGTTGCTTGATTCTAAGGTTTTTATTTATTATAGTACTCTGGGTAATTTCTAAGAAATTAATAAATCCCAAAAATTTACGATCTCGACGGGATTCGAACCCGCACCTTCCCCTTCAGCGCAGGGTTGCTCTTTTTCCAACTAAGCTACGTGATCTTATCCCATCGACCCGAAAATCTTTGGGAGTTCTTCAGAGGAAACAATGAAGTTATCCAATTCTGCTCAAAGACCAAATTTACATTTAGTTCTTTGACGAGAGGTTTTGCCGTTGCTTGATTCTAAGGTTTTTATTTAATACAGTACTCTGGGTAATTTCTAAGAAATTAATAAATCCCAAAAATTTACGATCTCGACGGGATTCGAACCCGCACCTTCCCCTTCAGCGCAGGGTTGCTCTTTTTCCAACTAAGCTACGTGATCTTATCCCATCGACCCGAAAATCTTTGGGAGTTCTTTCGGCACTTACGCCGTCAGCGCCTTTTTGGGATATTTTTGGGATTTATTAATTTCTTAGAAATTACCCAGAGTACTATAATAAATAAAAACCTTAGAATTTTAGGTTTATGTCTATTTTTCATGTATATGTTGATTTAATTATTTATAATTACATTATGTAATAATTTTAATGGAATTACTGTTAATATGAATGACCTGCAACATAATCGTTATTAATAAACTACTATGAACTACCTACAGTAAAGTATTTTTGTATTGTATTGATACATCGTCTGCCATGCCGCCAACAGGGTGGGTAAATTTTTTTTTATTTAACAACTTACAACGTAAATCCGTTAATTCTAGACAGTTATTTACACTATGGGTTAGATCCTGGTTGAATATAATATGAAAAGTAATTTCCCAAGACACAACTTACCGACGAACTTAACGGGATCAAAGTTTAAAATAACTTCCAAATGGGCTCCAAATGACGGATAATGGTATCGCGGGAGTCTCAGGCGAAGATGACAGACAGGAAGACCTAGATTAATAGCATAGGAATGACTTTTCCTGCAAATATATCGCCAAAGGGTCAGCTAACACCGAGACTAGACGGGACGCGACGCTGCGCGCACTTACATTCGTTATGTAACTTCGTTTACTACACAAACACGTACCTACCTACAAATTGATATAATACGAAAACTACCCACGGCGGCGTCGCAGTGCGCCTTCGCTTGCGCCAATTTGTATCTTTTTACGTAGTAAATAAAGTTATATTTTGAATCAAAGTGCGCGCTGCGTCGCGTCGCTTCGCAATAATGTGACAAAAATCTCTTCTGTCATCTTTGCCTGTGTCAGACACAGACATCAGACATCAGACCCTTTTCCCTCATTTGGAGCCCATTTGGAATTTGATTAGCACAAAGATCAGACATCAAGTTGACCGCTAGGCTTGAGCGATGCGACCCGGACCGACGACGCGTCGCTGACGGAGCTGTCGTACATGACTTTGTGCGTCGGTGGTATTCAAAGTGTTAACCAACAGCACGAACAAGATACTTGTTCATAAAAACTCAGGACTATGACCTCAGCACCTGTACAGCGTGGTGGCCACTCAGTCGTGAAATGACCAGCATTGTGCTATTGTGACAATCAGTTCTGTTTGGATCTGTTTTGTTATCTGATAGTAATATCTCTGCCATTTTCAGTCGAAATGGTCCGTCCAAACGGAAGAGTCGTTATTATCATTATTTGAAACAAAAAATATAACATAAAAGTAGCCTTTATGATTCCAGCCCCTGATCTTTATGTTTGCAAAATATCAGCTCGATCCATTCAGTAGTTTTGTCGTTGTCGTCGGGGAAACATCTTCATACATTCAATAAGTATACAATTATATAGTAGTTGTATAAAAAAAGGATTAGAAAATCCTACTAAACTATAAAGGCAAAAGTATCCTTTCCTACCGGTTAAGATAGGATGACAGCTTGCTTGTAGGCTAACAGCCGGTTTTTCAAACGGTTATTTTTGACAATAGTTTAAACTTTGGTTAACAAATCGTTTGGTTTTTCAACGGCTTGCTAAATTCTTATCACGTCACTTGTCAACAGCTTATCAGACAGATTTTGTATCGATTTTGCGTTTTTCGAAAGCAAATGTCAACAATTTGTTCGCAAGAGTTGGTTGACAAGCCGAAAAATAGCTATCCATTAAAGCTTGTTGTAGACATAGACATAGACATTCATTCATTTGTCATTCATTTACAGTCCATTCGCTTATCTTTATAAGTAACCGAGTCAGGTACCTTAATTATGCCTCAGCATAATTAAGGTACCTACCTACAAAATTCAATAACTTCATTTCTTTAGGCTTACAAAATAAGCACTTAGACAAGTCAAATTTTATACATAAACAGCTTAATAATAGTAATTATTATCAAATAAGAAACAAAATGTTATTGATTTTGTTCGCTTCAATTTTTGGTCCACTAGTGGAAGAAGCGAAAAATAAATACACTACACTAAATACACTTTGTATATGTTTGATTTATGGCAATAAAGAAATCTGTATCTGAACAAATCCCTTGTTTTCACCGTCAATTCGGAAAGAGATTTGATGAGCAACCGTAGAGAGAGGCTTTCCAAGACTGTGTCAACGTAGGGATGTACTATTCACATACCCAGCAGTTCCATTGAATGGAGTTTATTTCACAAAACCTAATGAAAACTGAGGTCGGTGAAAAGCCAACGCCATTGTCATGTTTCAACATCATTTAGGTCTAGGTTCAGATTACCTAGATAATTAGTAGCGTTAAGTTTAGATAATGAATCGCCTTGTAATTATATACAAAAGATCATCGACTAAAAGTCTCCGGTAAAATGAATTGTTCGTTTCTTTCCGAACTTGGGCCGAATTTCACAAAAATAATCGCTTCACCATAACAGTGATATCGTCTCAAAATGACAGGTTTTGGCGTTTTACCTTGGAAGAAAGAAACTGCAGATAGAAAACTGTCCTACGGAATACCGAAGCTCGAAATACCGGAGAACGGTATCTCGAACTGAGGGACGCGTGTCAAGTTTTCAGGTTTTTTTATACCACCACGGTGGCACACAGGCGTGCGGCCCTCCTGATGAGAAGCGGTTACCGCAGCCTATGTACAGGACGCCTGTAAAATCAGGGACATCACACTCGCGTTGCCGACCCTTTAAATGCCTTAGAAGACCCTTTTTAAAGAACCCCTTGTTGAAGTCCAGAGGGAAAACCCCGGCAGGGAGATCATTCCACAACCTGACTGTTCGCAGGAGGAAATTCTTCATGAACCAAACAGTCCGCGAACTAAATTGAAACCAACCCATCAATCTCTCCTTGCAAATAGCACCATACTCACAATCTAGTGTCTTTAATCTCTGAACAACTAGCTGTTGTACGCGGCTTCACACGCGCTTTTCAAGTAACCTATGTCCGTCCCCGGGCTGCCAAATTTCATTATGATCCGTTCAGCCGTTTTGGCTTGAAAAGGTCACAGACAGACCGATAGGCTGAGTTACTATTCGAATGTATAATATTAAGTATGGATTCTGCGACGGTACCATTGTCATAGCGTTTAGCAGAATGCGGTCCCTTGGCCGAGGCTCTACCATCATCAGCCTATAGTAGGCACCTGGTCGGAGGGCGTCCTATACTACATTTGCCGAGTTGTGGTCTCCACTCAAAAACACGTTTATCCCAGCGGTTGTCGATTCTTAGGTTCTGAGGCTCTATCGCACTCCTCGATTTGCCACGAATTTGATATGTTCTCAAGCGACTAGCATTTTTTATTCTCTTTGTCTTAATAACCTTGTTGTTCTTACTTACAAGAACGATGAAAAGGTTGACAAATGGGTAGTAGCCGTGCATTATTTCCTGTCACTGCAGACACATAATGCCTCTCATTTTCCATGTAAGTCATGATTCCTGAAACCTGAATGTGTCTACCTACTGAACATTCTTTCAGTAGGTACACGCATTCACGTTCCTCGGATGTCCAACACCAGCCATGCATGGCGACCCTGACAATGGGCGAGGTGTCCGTTACAGTGTATACGACAAAGACAATACTAATGTGACTTTAGCACACAATCACTATGTTTACCTACTGGACCTGAGGAATGTAGGCACGCTATAGTCACATGTTCTGCTTCTGACCTTAGGAAGTTTTTAAAGGTTTACTGAAAAAGTTATGTACAGGTCACAGATTACCCCCAATAGATTCCGCATTACGGGACTTTAGTTCGGATCCTAGCTCACCAAAATTGGAGGAAGGCGCGGGTTGCGGGGACTGGAACAGAGGCGTTGTGATTGGTTATTTCAAGGTCGCACTAAAACCTAGGGTTGGGACAGTTTAAAATTGGTCGATAATTAATATATCAATACCATGTTGTTAAAAAGAACATAAATTTACATGAATATTTAACTGCTTTGTAATGCGACCTTAGTTCTTCATATTACAAACGATAATTTTGTAAATTTCGAATCAAAAACCGATTTAAAAAAAAATTAAAAAATACCTACGCCCTTTCAATCAATTTAATGCAGTACCTCTCATTTATTTAATCATAAGGTGTAATGAAATAACCATAAGATAAAAAAAAAAATTGAGCAAATTACACTATTATTAGTAGGGAACCATCCGTCGCGTCGGTTGCATCTACCCTATTTGTTTTCCTTTCGAGGCAAGTGAGAAACCTTAAACAAGATAAGTTACAGGGTTAAAACTGTAAATAAAACTGGCCAAGTGCGAGTCGGACTCGCGCACGAAGGGTTCTGTACATCTATAAAAACGGCAAAAATCAATTGTATGGGGCTCCCCCAAAAAACTTGAAAAACCCCCTTAAAGATTTGTTTTATTTTAATTTAACTATTTTATTTTAAAGTGAATATTGTATAACTAAATATTCTGTGAATAGTTCATGCGTTTACCTGTTGCCGTTATCAATATCGAGCAAAAAAATCACGTTTGTTGTATGGGAGCCCCCCTTAAATATTTATTTTATTCTGTTTTTAGTATTTTTTGTTATAGCAGCAACAGAAATACATCATCTGTGAAAATTTCAACCGTCTCACTATCACGGTTCATGAGATACAGCCTGGTGACAGACGGACAGCGGAGTCTCAGAAATAGGGTCCCGTCCCGTCTTACCCTTTGGGTACGGAACCCTAAAAAACTCCTTAAAATAACCACCTTATACATCACATTTATTATTTTGTATTTGTCATGTTGTGTTGTTCTAGTACTAGTCATCGTTTAATCCATGTCCTGCATTTCCATTTTGATTTATCAACAGCATTTTTTTTGTATCCTTCAATAAGATTAATACAATATTTTAGTGTTTTTCATACAAAAATTCCGAGAGCCCTACATATCCACGTTATCCAACATTTAAATCGATATCGACTGGAAAAAAGTGAAATTCACAACACTAGCGTTACACGTGCTTGCGCCGAAAAGGGACAACGAGTGCAATAACAGCAATGAGGAAAAGAAACAAGTGATCGTCTTTACGTACCATCAACCATTATAAGCTGACCTCTTCTATAACTGGTAAAATTGTTATTATTTTACTTACCGATGAAATGTTATCCCGTCCTTTTGGTAGTTTGAATGTCTAGATGACTTTCCACACCATTTCACTGCACATGAAGTCATTTTATCTTTTTTGCTAACACAAAACCAATTTTCACTAGCATTAGAACACAAAAACACAAAGGAGCTCAGGGGGGTCTGACACTTGGTCGAAACTGAAGCCGTGCTTTGAAGTGGCGATTTATATGTAAGCATTTTCATCGATGTGTTGTGCGCGGTCGTCGTCTTTCATGCGGAATCTATGGGGGGTAATCTGTGGTACAGGTATATAACATGTGTTATGTATACTTCTGGTTTGATAGGAATCGGAATATTATTCAAAGTAAACTACATAATCTATCTTCTTTAGATCCACACATTGTACTGTGTTATGTTATTACATACTTACATTTTTAGTTTTGTAAGTATTTAATAACACTGTTTTTGTAAAAAAAAACTATTTTGTTGACGTATTTAACGATGTTTGTTCACGTTGTCGATATTTTAAGCTGGAGAAGCCACTGGTTCCTGAAACACAGTTTTAATCTTGTTCAGGAGCCTATAGACTCCTCTGCCCACCTGTTACTCCATCAGTCATCACATGAGACATAGATTTGTTAGTAAACATCGTGGTTGTTTATTGTCTAGTCAAGTCAGTATTACGACGTAAAATTTTGTTGATATTCTCGGCTCTTTCTCACTGATATAGGGGTTATTGTCAACGTCTCACGTGAGACATTCCTATTCCCAACGTCTCACGAAATGTCTTTCCAACGCCTCACGTGAGACGTTGCACAGGCAACGCTGACGCTGAGAATAGTCTCAGCGTCTCACGAAAACTCAGAGAGCTTCTTATCGTAATCTACAACATCAACTGATCATGTACGTAAATTTCAATTATGAAACCGTCAACCTCCCCTCTTTCAGGTATAACAGTAGGCCTCACAGTCATTCCGCAAGCCATCGCCTACGCAGGCGTCGCTGGCCTCCCTCCACAATATGGCCTCTACTCCTCCTTCATGGCGTGTTTCGTGTACACCGTGTTTGGCAGCGTCAAGGACTCCGCGATTGGCCCCACAGCCATCGCCGCCATCCTCACTAGGGAGAACCTTCATGGACTGGGGCCAGAGTTCGCGGTGCTGCTGGCCTTTCTCTCGGGGTGTGTGGAGCTGGTTATGGGGATACTGCAGCTTGGTAAGATGTTTTCAAGGACAATGAATAGCATATTTTTCTAGTAGGTATTCTCTTAACAAAGAAAATTACAAGAAAAGAAACAAATTAGAACTAGTATTTACAATGAAACTGTGGAGCCAACAGACTGTTGCAAACAATCTAGAGGTTGCTCAACTACTCCATATCAATACCAATCAAAAGCGTCCCCAAGACGCTAGCTGCTGCTGCTTGCAATGGTGATTTTCGAGCGTTTCCAGAAAGTGTTTTTTTACTAAATAGCTCAATGCGATTAGCGGTATACCTGGATAAAGCGAATAATGTAACCTACATAGCTCACAGCGATAATGTAACTTTTACGGTTGGTAATAAATGTTGTTACATTATATCGCCTAGGTACCTATTCTTGGCTCTAGAATCCTATGTATTTTTGGTAAACCAAAGGGTTACAAAAGCAAAGAAGTACTGATGGATAATATAGGTGTACGGAATCAGTAATACGGAAATCCGTAGATGAACCAAAGTCACCGACATAGCTCTCAGGAGTAGAAAGCTGAAGTGGCAGTGGGCAGGTCATATAGCTCGCAGAACTGATAACCGCTGGGGTAAAGGTTCTCGAGTGGCGGCCGCGATGCAACGCGAAACGGAGTGTTGGAAGACCATTAACTTGATGGACCGATGACATCGTAGTGGTCGCAGGAAGTCGATGGATGGCGGCGGCTCGGATCGCACTTTGTGGCGTCGTCGTATGGGGTGGCCTATGTCATGTAGAGGCTGATATGATGAAGATGATGATGATGATACAAGTGTACGAATACCTGCAATCCCTAAATTTGATAGAACGAGATCAAAAAAGTTATCGACTATCGATTATTTATTTTTGAATAAGTTGCTAGAACATTTTGTTTTTAATCGGATTAGAAAAGCCCGAGGTTACCCATTATGAACCAATTTATAACAACCTATGGAAACTTAAATAACCATGCTAGGATTATTGATTTAAAAATGATCTCAAATTGAATTGAATAGAGTTAAACAATCAGCTGAAGTGACCGTCGCCGCCGCGCCGTCGCCGGCGCCGCCCTGGTGTGTGATCAAACCAGTTCTTATGATTGTTTTGCACATTAGGAATGTCGCAGTTTTTTTATATCATCGAGAGTCATAATTGTTCAGATAGTAAGACTAGAAATAACTTTAAATCACCTTGGATGTCTTAATGCTAAAGCCCATCCACAATATGTTGGCCGAGTCTTAGCGAGCCTTCGAGAAAACAAACGACGCGACGTCTTTGAGATTGATTAGAGGAAAAAGCAGTCATTAAAAACGATTTAAAAATAACAGAAAATTACTTTCTGCTCATAACAAACAAACAAATGACTGTGAGAATATAATTTTCCAAGATGCGCTTGATTCAACTGAATGATTGTCATCCGATTAATTTTATAATTTTTCACACGATTCTTATTATGCACCTACCTACTAACTATCTAACATTCTAACTAACTAATACAATAACATAATACTTCTATACTACTAGGTTAAGTAGGTACCTATGAGATTTGATATTAATTCCTCTATATTTCTGTTTACTTGAATCAAACCTAAATATAACTCTATCCTCCGATCTAGAATCCAAGATATTTTAAGTCACTGGGCGGGCTAACTCAAACATTGCCTCCTTCACCTGAATTGTTCTAAACTTTTGTCTGCATCCCCAGGGTTTCTCATCGACTTTATCAGCGGGCCTGTATCCGTGGGATTCACGTCCGCAGCAGCCATCATTATCGCCACCACGCAGGTCAAGGACATCTTGGGACTCAGTTTTCCCGGGGGGAAGTTCCTGCAGGTAACCACTTCTTCAGATCTTGAACAAACGCAAATCCTCTTAGAAAAAACATACGCACTTGCTTTATGGAATTGTAAAATACACCATCTCAAATGGCCACCTATCTCCAAAATGCTTGCAGACCATGGAAATTTATGAATGTAAAGATTCCATTGCCTTTAAACTTTAAAGGCTTTTAGGATCGTCAGCCCTCTATATAAGGTAGCTAGCAGGTATTCAGTCTTGAATCTGGAGCTCTGTTCTACCTGCGTACCAATGTGGTTGCTGGTTGAAGTTGAGACGTAAGTTTTTGAGCTTGTCGGTCGACAAATCGGGTCGATTCGTCGGCATTGTGAGGTAAAATCAACTCTAATAGAAAATTACACCATCATGATAAAACAGAAGAGAATAATTAATCAGTTTTACAACAAGAAGTCAACAATTTTCCTTTCAATCTAAATTGTAATTCAATACTTTTTGCTTTGTTTTTTCATCGAATAATTCACCTTTTTGCTCCAATTCCAATGTTTATACTTTCTAACGACCTTCAACCGACGACGGCTGAATGAGATAAATCCTAGTTTATACTTGGAATGGAAAATATTTGAGCAAAGAATAATCTTAATTCACACTGAAATACGTAAGAAGGTTCTCCTTATTTTTTACTTCAACTAGGAGTACTATAAGACATTTCTCCTAGTCCTATGGCTCAATGATGACTGGGAGAGGGTCTTGATAAAAGAAGACGCAATTTTTCTCTATCATGTGAGTGTAGTCTCCGGCTTTGCTCCAGATTGAAATCAGAAAACAAATTTAGCATTCGCACTACTAGGTACTTTACACCCAAAGTGGCCTTTGTCCTCCAGCCGTTTGGGACTCATTAATCTTGACAAAAGACTTCTCTGATCACTTCTCAATCTGTTACCGGCAGGGAGGCTCTGAGTAGTCTCTCATTAGAACGGTCAAGTTCGCGGTGATCGGCTTCCATTTATTCACATCACACCTATCTTGTGGACTATCCGTCCACTTGCATGAAACGGTTCTCCTCCACCTTTATCATTCGTGACACTAAGGGACGGAACTCGCTGCCTGCTTTGTTTTTACTGCCAAATCATCAATAAAAACCTTTGATAAAACTGAGTCCCTTCAATACAAGATAAAATAAATGTCTGCTGGACCTTTGGTGTGGTGGTCGGTTCATTGGTCTATTGACCTTTGATGGTTTTTCCTACATAATAATGAATCATTCCAGGTGTGGCGAGGCATCTATGAGCACATCGGAGAAACGCGGCTGTGGGACACCGTGCTTGGCGTTTCCTGCATAGTGGTGCTGCTGCTACTCAGGGTAAGGTCAGCCTCCAGATTCTCCATCGATTGTCAAGGTGAAATGAGGGACAGTCGTCGCAAAAATACTTAACCAGGTACAATTTAAATCATTGTCAAAAAAAACACCTATTTTACTACGATAAAGGCTTGTAGTGTACAATACCCGTTGCCCGATTTAAATATGGTTTGCTGTCGGTTTATACGTTTTATTCACCTTTCCTAGCCTAGGCGGTGCGACAAGCAGGTTTAACTTTTATATCACTGAGAGTAACCGCGACAAGAAACGCAACAGCTAAGTACTCGTCGTAATCGCTAAGTACCTACTCAATAATCTCACTTTTAATATAATAGGTATGTTTTCACCCGTTTGCAGAAAGTAAAAGACATCAAAGTTTCCTCAATCAGTTCGGAAGGGTCCAAAACCCGCGGTTTCCTGTCACAGGCACTCTGGTTCCTTTCAACCACGAGGAACATCCTGGTGGTCGTCGTCTGCTCGGGACTTGCGTATTATTTCCACACGAGAAATCAGGCGCCGTTTGTACTAACTGGTGAGTGTTGGGCGGGGGGGTTGAAGGTTGAATATTGCAACTCACAATGCAAACACAGATCTTCCCAGATCCTCCATAGTTGTTTCAATGGCACAGGTAGGTAGATTTCGACATTTTAGATCCTCTGCACTGTCGACATCCTACGGATGAGGGTCTGCCATTGTTAGGGTCACACAAGGCTTTCTAAGTACTTAGCACCGCGATTGGGTTCCACTTATAGCTGTCGTGTTGCGACGAATAAAAAACGATTCTTAATTACTTATTTGCTAGAATTTCCCATTTGCCATTTGCTAGCTTAACCCATATATGTCTGTATGTATGTATGAGGTGCATTGGAAGCGATCGGCACTGTAAACAGTGCTGATCGCTTCCAATGCGATATACCATAACAGAGCTCAATTTATGATGGTATTGTTACCTATCTTTGATTGCAGGTGAAGTGAAACCAGGCCTGCCTTCAATATCCGCGCCTCCATTCTCAGCCACCGTGGGGAACCACACTTACACATTCATGGAGATGACCTCGACTTTGGGTTCGGCCATCTTCGTTGTGCCACTGCTCTCTATTCTGGAAAACATCGCGCTGGCGAAGGTCTTCTGTGAGTATACTTGTACGAAGGAGAGCGACGAAAAAAATGATAGTTCTTGGAAGCAAACACCCAATGGTATAACTGGGAACGCAAGGTGGTCGTGTGCTGCCAATAGAAACTTTAGGCTTGCTCAGGCAGGACTTCGGGTCCGGCTCCAGGCAGCTTTTTGTGGTGTACAATAAATAATTTCTATAGATATTATAATATAGGTTAAGTCCGCATCTATGGATAAGACATAACAAATTTAAGCCTGGAGCCTTTGGAGCTAATGAAGTGTTATAATTATAATAAAGTGTGGACCTGACAATGCCGATCAATATCTTTCCAGCTACACCGTTGAATTTTAATAAATTAGGGCTAGATCTGGCACGGTGGAATCCACTGAGGATGCAAACTCCTGAGTTTACGCGCAGATCTTATTCAGTTTGTGGTCGTACTAAGGATAATGTATGGATTCCGTCGTGCCTGATGGATAATTAATGTATGGATTCCGTCGTGCCTGATTTGAACTAGCATTTATAACTATCGTGTCTGATTATTAGATTATTTTCTACCTTGTGACAGCGGAAGGTAAATGGGTTGACGCGAGCCAGGAGATGATAGCCCTGGGAGCGTGCAACCTGGCCTCCTCGCTGGTTGACTCCATGCCAGTGTCAGGCGCCCTGTCCCGCGGTGCCGTCAACCATGCCTCGGGCGTCGCAACCACCGCCGGTGGACTGTACACCGGGGCGTTGGTACTGTTGGCTTTACAGGTGAGGACACTGCCTGCGATATGCGATGTTGGGCATAGTGTAATTTCCACCTCCGTGTTTATCCGAAATTTGGCTCGATTTGAAAAACGAACATTCTTTAACTCCCTTTAATCGAAAGTACGTAACCTCGAAACATGCCGATCAGCACCATACGTCCACTGCGGAGCGTGCCCCACCCAAACAAGGGGGATGTTGCCATGACCATCACGCATGGCCAGCAGATCGGTGTTCGCAGGAGAGGTGTTATAAATACAGCGAAAGCTGCCTTTCCTCTGTTAGATTCCCTTAGTCGCCTCTACGATATCGGCAGGCTGAGTGAAAGGGCTAAACTATTCTTACGCCGCAACCGCTACACCTCGAAACTTACAGAGGATTCTCAAACAATGCCTTCGTGAAGTTAAATTAAAGACTCGAATAACGAGCTCGGGTTTATCTCTTGCAGTATTTCACCCCCTACTTCTACTTCATCCCCAAGGCATCTCTGGCGGCCGTGATCATCGCCGCCGTCGTCTTTATGATGGAGCTGCACGTGTTCAAGCCCATCTGGAGAACCAAGAGTAAGAGCTTTGAAGTTTTCGTCTTCCGGTGCTATGTTTTTTTTTTTTCATCACTAGTATATACACATTTTAGATTAATTTTGCATACACTAGCGTATAATTACAATCTAGCCACAGAATTGGCTAATGGGTAATTTTGTTTTAGCTTATTTTTATATAAACTTTATACTAAGAACGTGTCCATTGGCACTTTTCTTATTGTCTCTATTTACTTAAGGGGAAGACACTCGGATCATGTGTTCTTTAAAATAGCACTTATGCACATACACTACAGGTGCTATGATTGATTCTTCTTTATTTTCTTGTCCTATGTCTTCGTTGTTTTTTATGGGCTACGCAACTTTATACCGACGCAAATCGGGTTAGAAATGGACCGGTTGAACACGGTCAGAAAACACTGCAACGCTATTACATCGTACGTGAGGATTTAAACTCCGTCTAAGCATAATAAGTATGTAAATGAAAGAAGATCCTGGTTCGATATATCTGGTGAAAGTGAAACCCAGTAGTGGATGATCCTTGACGAGCCCTCTCTCGAATTGCTTACTCACAACCTTATGTATATCGCACTCTCCACAGAAATGGACATAATCCCGGCTGTAGTGACGTTCTCGACGTGCCTGATGCTGCGTCTGGAGCTGGGCATCGTCATCGGCATTGCTGTCAACCTGATGTTTTTGCTGTATGCGTCTGCAAGGCCTAGCGTGCATGTCACTAAAGCTGTGGTGAGTGACACCTTTTAGAGTCTTATTAAAGACGCCATTTAATTTGCCCAACATTCTTATTTCTAATGAAAGGTTATAGGATATCTTTATTCCACCCACTGTACGTAGTAGTTAAATTAAAAGTATAGTAAGAAATTAATAAATACTAGAATAAATAAAAAATAAAAACCAGAGTACTATAATAAATAAAAACCTTAAAAGTATAGTATTAATATAACTGTGGCAAAAGAAAAGTTGGATTGGATAGTGGAATGAACTTGGATCCCCATGACTAAGTTCACCTCATTTTCGTACCTTTGAATGGACCGTGTGTCAAATGTGGGCCTAGTTAGCTATACAGAGTGCAATGGGTGCAAACTAGATACCATGAAGACGGCATGTCAAGACGACAGACGCTTATTTTTCAGTGGTCCCTTAGCGCCCTAAACCAGATTCTAGTTAAAAAGCATTTGCCAAGTAGTAGGATCCAGCGAGACTACTTAAGTCCTTCCGACTTTATTACATCCTCATTGTTTTAATTCCTATCAGTTCCTCTTCAGCACTCAACTCATACGTTCTGAACGTGTATCCCTGGAATAAGGAGGGTTTTGTTTTCCATCATCACAACGCTTGGCTGGCGGACTGATGATCGCAGCAGAGATGCTCAAAATTGCGATCTCCTCTGGTAGATTGCCTTGGCCATCTTACAAAATTCACGGCCTGAGTTAGAAGGGATTAATCCTAACGCCGTGACCGTCACAACTATTTCTATCAGATATTAAGTATTATTTTGATTTTGTTTCGCAGTCCAGCGACGGCGTGGAGCACATAGTGGCGGGCGTAGACCGAGCCCTATCGTTCCCGGCGGCAGAGTTCGTGCGGAAAGCGCTAAAGAAGGCAGCCGTCGGCGGAGCCCCGTTGGTCATCGATGCTACGCATGTGCATGCGGCGGACTTTACGGCGGCTAAGGTAGAGTACACTTTGAGTGTGATGGCTTTTTATAGTTTATATTTGGCCTCTATGGACAGTGATAGTAAACCTGGCTCATAGAACAGTGCCAAAGCCAACGGCTAAAGTACAATTACTTTGATTCGTGGACTGAAACCACTGGACTTGCAGTCGCAGGGGACCGAAAGAAACGGCTTATTGCTTCGGGTGACGGCCTGTTCCTATTCGAGGATGATGATCATGATGATAAAAACTTTTGTTTGAGGGACGTACATAACGCCTTGTTAAAAGGTTGGTGGAGGAGGGATTGTCAAGAGTAACAGGATTTGGGGGCCTGCTTGCTGGCTGCAAGGATGTAATGGCTGAGCAAAATAATAAGGGCTGATATAAATAGATTTCAATGGCATGTTTAAAAACTGATAATATCTTATCTTTGAGTTTTGATCCATCAGATAGAGTCGGGGAAATTATATCCTGGCTTGGACAGGAATGACCTCGCAGCTCTAATGTCTAACTCAAACTCTATCCCCAGGGCATAAAGTCTCTAATCGAGGACTTCCACGCGCGCGGTCAGACCATCATCTTCTACAACGTGAAGCCTTCCATCGTGGCCGTGCTGCGCGGCGTCAAACCGCGCGCCTTTCTACACTGCGCGTGCAAGAGCGAGCTAGACGGCATGCTTCTACGGGCGCAGAGGGAGCAAAGAGAGCGGGAGAACGCAGCATGTAAGTACAGCATGCTATCTAGCATTATCGCCTATGTACAACTTTTATTCTATTCTATTCTACAGCATGATAAATGTCATTTCAATAATTTATTGTGAACTTTGACTAAAGATGATGATAATGAAAATGATTGAAGTAGACCTAGTACCTTACCTACCTAATACTTACTGAGATGGAAGTAAAAGTAGGTATTTCTAGCACTAGTTCTAGCGTTTTTAGTTTCCATAATTAAAATTGATTTATTTATTTGCAATAGAAATCATATCCTAGATAAATATTGAAATTTACATTAGCAGGTTGCTCTTTTAAACGATCAGGCGCGTAGGCCTTCAGGATTGGTTTCTTATTTTATTTTTTGTTTCAGGAAAACAAGAAGTCTACCCCACACCCCGCCCCATCACAGACAAACAGTATTAGGTACTAGTTACCTACAGATTGTATTCATATAAGAATTTGTATTGTCGTTGTAAGTACTGTATCGCTCTATGAGATGAAAATAAAGTGATTATTTTATTTAGATTATTTTTTTGAATTTCTAACCATATTTCACCTCCTCCTTGCCAATAGGGTATTTTACTCTAAAGAGAAAAAAACTAGTAATATATGACTAAGATAGCTTAGGCAAAAAGCAGTCGGAAAATGTTCGTTTTAGTCATCGATCAAAAATGTCCGGCTTTGCCGGCCCCCCTTAGATTCACAATGCGCACGCCACAACCTTCAGTAGCAAAAGAGATACATTTTGACATGTTAGGAAAGCTTTTCAACTAGTGTCATTTTAGCGTTCAGACAAAAAGCATGGGTACAAAAAATGCAAGAATCACTCGTCCAAAGTGCTGAAAAAGGATGGAATTTCTTATTTTCAGTAAGTGTATATATATTTTTTACCCGTATATTGAGATGTGAGTCATATACTTGTGAAATCAGCATAAAATATTGTTGTTTGGTTTGCCTATGTTAAAATATTAATTTTGTTCTAAATTGATAAATGGAGAGGCTATTTCTTCTAAATTTTTTTTTCATTTATAGTATGTATTAATATATTTTTCATAAAAATAAGTTTAATATTACTAGTTGATGATTTTTAAAATAATTAGTTGGCCCGCCCTAAAATTTCATTTGCGTAGACTCTCTAATAAAAGAAAGACTAGGTTCTTACCTACCTACCAGAAGTATGAATTTATAAAACGTTTATTTTTTTCCCGTAAAAAAAACTCGTGCAAAGCCGCAGACAGGAACCAGTTCTTTTTAATCTAGAGTGCCTGCCTGAAATTGTATTGTAAGTTTAAATTATTGTATGTCTGAAATGACCCTTTTGTATAAATACCTACTGTTGAGACACCAATTTATAGTTTCATCAATAAATGATTCGTTATCTTTACCTGAATTCTGTTAATTAATCCTTATAGAAAATAAACTGAGTAGGTAGGTATATAATTCTCAGGTAGGTACCTACCTACTTACAAAATAAAATAAAATGAATTCGACTCCACCGATCTCTTGTTCCGTATGGAAAAAACTTGTCAGGCTCTGCGCAAACTGTCTGCGTCAAAACAAAACGAACCCAATTTTGATTGACATTTTTGTAAGGCTCTAGGAATCTACGGGGGAGGCCGCGAACTCCTTATTTTTGATCGAAGGTTTTAGTTCATAAAATAACAAAATAAATTAGAAATTCATTTCAAAGTTTTCAGTTTTTTAGCAATGTTGTTATGCCATACGTGTCTATGTAGGCAAGCTAAAAAGTATCAACCTGTCATCATTCAGGTCTCACATCCTGCTGACTTAATAACATAAAGTCCTTTATAAAGGACTTTATATTATTTAAATTCCGGTGAGGCGAGATAAATCTCGCCTCACCCTGCCAAATATATAGTTAAGTACCTACTGTAGGCTTGGTTATAGGACGATTTTTATTTGTTTATTGTGTCCTGTAGGCAGGCCTGTAGGTAGGTATATATGTGTTATCCAAATATAAAACAAACTTTCACTTTTCTTAAAAGAATACCTACATATTTGGGTTAAGCCAATTTAGTAACCTTAGAATAGTTTAGTTACTCTAAGTTAGTAACCTTAAATAGGTAGGTACTATCGTTTACGTTACGGACGTTTCATTGGTCATAGCGATGATGTTTTAGGTTCCAACTCTACGAAACAAAAGCCAAACAATCACAAACAACTATTTTCTAGGTTATTTTTTGGGTTCGAAGAACTTCGACGACCTTTTATCGCGAACCTTCAACAGCTGTGCATGATGTGCATCTAAACAATGCCCTATCTCAGTCGTACACAATATCAAGCGTATAGCACTATCTCTTTTTTATCGACTAATCGTAGCTCATCGTAGCTGCTCGTCTCTTCCAGACCTTTCTTCGTGGTAATACCACAGTCTGAAAATAAATTACCCTAAAATCAGCACCGTAATCAGCTTCGGCTGGTAGCGGCATAATGCTGAGACAGGGACCTTTTTGGCCCCATACCATTTAATACATTTTTTGTATCTGTTTTATCTTCTTTCTTCGTTTATATAATGTTTCTTGTACTTACTTATTATTCTTGTGTTGTGTATGGTTTCCCTTCTGTCATCTTTCCAAATTTGCCCCTAATTTACGATGTATCATACCATGCATTGCATTTTTATGTTTTTTATCTTTTCAAGCCGAAGTTCGTAAAATAATATAACTTTTCACTTCTTTTGCTTCTCGTAGGTTTGAAAACTTACGATTTAAGAATGACATACATTGAAATATTACTATTTATTTCAAAATTTTGTTTCTATTCATTATTTGTTGTATTTTCTTTGCAAATAACGAGTTGGTAACTTAGTAAGTGCATTTTATGCTACATGAAAACAAAAATATTATATTAAAACTCCCCAAAAATAGGGAAACTTTTGAAAGCGATCGCACAAATTGCGTAAGTGAAACAGAACTTATTTGCTTTCTCTTTCACGCCACCTGCTCTCCTATTGACTGATCGGGTCCCACTCTAGAATATTCCAGCAGCCGCGTGCTCTGATTGGCCGAGCTCTTGAAAGGTCGAGACAATTCTCGAATTCAATTCGTCCGATATATAAACTCGGACTGCGCGGCGGGAAAGCAGTTTATTTCAAAATACGAAGTGAAGCATACAACAAGTTCGGAACGATTCGAATTTTTCTACGCGATTTACAAGTGAATTTACCAGTTTATTATCTGCAAGTGAAAGTATAAAAAAATACAAGCAAGAAGAGAAGATGCCAGCAATCGGAATTGATCTTGGAACCACATACTCCTGTGTCGGAGTGTGGCAGCACGGGAACGTGGAGATCATCGCCAACGACCAGGGAAACCGAACGACGCCTTCCTACGTCGCCTTCACCGACACCGAGCGGCTGATCGGGGATGCCGCCAAGAACCAGGTGGCGCTCAACCCTAACAACACGGTGTTCGACGCCAAACGCCTCATCGGACGGAAATACGACGACCAGAAGATTCAAGCGGACATGAAACACTGGCCCTTCAAAGTGATCAGCGACTGCGGCAAACCGAAGATCCAAGTCGAGTTCAAAGGAGAGACGAAGCGGTTCGCACCGGAGGAGATCAGCAGCATGGTTCTGACTAAAATGAAGGAAACCGCCGAGGCTTATCTCGGAACATCAGTGCGCGACGCCGTGATCACAGTGCCGGCTTACTTCAACGACTCGCAGCGCCAGGCCACCAAGGACGCCGGAGCCATCGCCGGCCTCAACGTGCTCCGCATCATCAACGAGCCCACGGCGGCCGCACTCGCCTACGGACTCGATAAGAACCTCAAAGGCGAGCGGAATGTTCTCATCTTCGACCTCGGCGGAGGAACGTTCGATGTGTCCATCCTAACTATCGACGAGGGATCCTTGTTCGAGGTGAAGGCTACCGCGGGAGACACGCACCTCGGAGGCGAGGACTTCGACAACCGCCTCGTGACACACCTGGCAGACGAATTCAAGAGGAAGTACAAGAAGGACTTGCGAGCTAACCCGCGCGCCCTCCGCCGTCTCAGGACGGCCGCCGAGCGCGCCAAGCGAACTCTCTCCTCCAGCACCGAAGCCACCATCGAGATCGACGCGCTCTACGAAGGCATTGACTTTTACACGAGAGTATCCCGCGCCCGCTTCGAGGAGCTGTGCTCGGACCTCTTCCGAGGCACCCTAGACCCGGTCGAAAAGGCTCTTAAAGACGCCAAGATGGACAAGAGCCAGATCCACGACGTCGTACTCGTCGGAGGCTCCACCCGTATCCCGAAGGTCCAGAACCTGCTGCAGAACTTCTTCTGCGGCAAGCAGCTGAACCTCTCCATCAATCCAGACGAGGCTGTCGCGTACGGTGCGGCAGTGCAGGCGGCCATTCTCAGCGGAGACTCGCACTCCAAGATCCAGGACGTGCTTCTAGTGGACGTGGCGCCGTTGTCGCTCGGCATCGAGACCGCCGGTGGCGTCATGACCAAAATCATCGAACGCAACTGCAAGATCCCCTGCAAGCAGTCCCAGACGTTCACGACCTACTCTGACAACCAGCCGGCCGTCACCATCCAGGTGTACGAGGGCGAGCGCGCCATGACTAAGGACAACAACCTGCTGGGAACCTTCGACCTGACCGGTATCCCACCTGCCCCCCGCGGTGTACCCAAAATCGACGTGACTTTCGACCTCGACGCCAACGGAATCCTCAACGTCTCAGCCAAAGAAAACAGCACGGGCCGCAGCAAGAACATCGTCATTAAGAACGACCGCGGCCGCCTCTCGCAAGCCGAGATCGACCGCATGCTGTCGGAGGCCGAGCGGTATAAGGAAGAAGACGAGAAGCAACGACAGCGAGTGGTTTCAAGGAACGCACTGGAAGGATACATCTTCAGCGTGAAACAAGCGTTGGATGACGCGGGAGACAAACTGAACGAGCAGGATGTATCTACGGCGAGGAACGCCTGCGACGAAGCACTGAGGTGGCTCGATAACAACAGCCTGGCTGATAAGGAGGAGTATGAGGATAAGATGAAGGAAGTTCAGAGGATCTGCTCGCCTGTGATGAGCAAGATGCACGGCGCGGGCGACGGCAGGCCTGGCGGTATGCCAGGAGCAATGGGAGGAATGCCCGGAGGCATGGGTGGAATGCCAGGCGGCATGGGCGGTATGCCAGGAGGAATGGGAGGAATGCCCGGAGGCATGGGTGGAATGCCAGGCGGCATGGGCGGTATGCCAGGAGGAATGGGAGGAATGCCCGGAGGCATGGGCGGTATGCCAGGCGGCGGCATGGGCGGTATGCCAGGAGGCATGGGCGGAATGCCAGGAGCTTACCAAAGAAATGATGGCCCTACAATTGAAGAAGTTGATTAGATCTCTATCCTTAATCGTAAGCTTGTTCCTAGAGGTACCTGCCTTGTTGATTTATGTATGATATTATTTTTCCAAGACTGATATGTACCAAACCTTAATAATTAAGCTTAGATAGTTTGTGTTGATTAGCTAGCTAGGGTAAGCATTTATTATCTTGTTGGAATCTAAATAAAAAACTGACAAAATGTTCCTGTATTTAATTTAAGCCCTTGAGATAGTTACCATTTAGAATCGACACTTTATTTTAATTAGGTATGTCGTTTGTGTTAGTATAATGTTTCTCTGGGTATGTCAAGCCTAACTGAAATAGTTTTCTCTATACAAGTTTAAACAAAACATACAAAGTTGTACTTAGTTGTGTAGGTAGCTATAACTGGCCGAGTCCTACGCACGAAAGTTAACGACACAATCCGAATGACTAATGCAGGCTGCCGACAGTGTTTTGTCAACATGGCGGCCGACCCGCCGACTTTATAGGCTTTAGTAAAAATTAAACAACAGTATGGAGATTAATCAAATGTATTCATTATACCCTCACGCCACAGCCCCTCGCCTTACAAAACTTTGGTTACACTACTCATTTCATACGATACAGATAACCTACTCTAACATTCACTACGCTATTCCTTACGTTTCTCTTTGCACCGTCGCGCCACTAAATTATAAAATCGAATAATATTGCTCGGTGCTACTTTAGAGAATCTTAGTGGCAGGAAATAAATAAACAACGGAATTCTTACATTGTTGGATAGGAATAAAAAATACTTTACTTATGAGGAAATAAAATTAACTTTTAAGGTACAATTTTGAACTAATATTATGCTTCTATAAATCTAAGTTTCTCTAAAGTGGCCCGGACAGAGATAACTTAATACAAAGATGCGTTAGCACCGAACACTCCTTGAGCAGTGGGTTAACATAATTACATTTCTCGCAAGTTCTGGAAACTTCTAGAAAAACTGAGCAGGAATTGAAGAATTTTTCAATTGGCAAACGGCCATAAGCCTATGTGGCAGTCACGGAGTGGGCAAGTCTTAATGAAAATTCAGTCGAATAGCAAACATTTTCAGGTCTAAATTCAAGAAGCCTACTCGTGTAGAATGTATGCGATCTTGGCCTAAGCGGTAAGGAAGACAGAAAACATACAGAGATCAGATAATTACGACGTGCATTCTATAACTCCATCAAAAGATGTCTATCCAATATTGACACGTCAATGGGCTATAATTGTAAAGTATCCAGCCCTCGAACCCTTGCTTATCTATAGACAGTAATGCGTGAAACTACTAAAAATTATATAAAATTAGCATTATAAAGATTTGCATTACTGTCCACCGACTACTCGACAGTCGAAGCTTTGTTACTACAGTGAGTGCCACTACCTCTGGCAAACGCAGAAGACTGATCCATAGATAGCTGGGTTTTGAACACACTGACATACAATATTTGGCATTGCATACATTGAACTTACACTAAACGATATTGATATGACACATTAATAATCTAAATAAAAATTTGCACTTCGCTCACACGAGTCAACAATTAAAAATATAATTATAATAATTTGAATAATCACAAAATTAAACTAAATTAGGAAAACGATTAGTGTGGAAAGACTAGCACTAACCGATAGCTTTAACTTTTAAATTTTATTTTAGAAATAATATTTAAAACTTACAGCTGAACAAAGGAGTATTTATAAATTTGTGTTATCAACAACGCAGGTCATTCTTAGATAAACCTATCCCAACTATAAGCTTGCTAGAGTCTGCTGGTTCTGTACCTAGACACTTATCTTGCTTATTGCTGAGAAAGGATTACCAGGGGGTCACTACCTAAACAAAAGCAACGAATATAATTGGCAGCCACCCACATCATTCTCTTACTACTAAACCAAAGATCCCTTCCCAAGACAACCCTGAATATCTCGATCTAATCAAAATGGCAGAAATCGAGACATTTCAGGACTTGCAACGGGGATCACCGGCTACGTGAATACTAGATTATATTTAGATTAATATAAATGCAATACAATCTCTTGACGTGATGTGATGTAGCCAAAGTACTTATTCTAGTAGCAGGTAAGTAGGTAGTACAGACACTACTGACCGACAACAAGTCTGAGTACACACTATACGATGGATGAACACAAATAAAATCAACTTGTCATCTCTGACCAAAGTCTAAGGCTTCTTATAACTTTTTTACTAAAAAAACGTCCGTAGTTTGATGAATTCAATCTGAAAGTATGTGGGTTAACCATGAATTGGAAGAACACCAACATTTCATCCCTTAACGAGGGACATTATCAGGGTGAGTGCGGTTCTAGACGCGTGCGTTCTCGTCTCATATAACCTGCGTACTTATAGAATGGGATGGAGAATGACGTCACCCCATGCTGTCCCGCTCAGATCGGATTCGAACTGAGCAGGACAGCATGAGAGATGACGTCATTCTCAGTGTATAAGTACGCAGGAGCATACCTTCTGAAAATTATAGTTTCTTTAAATTATAGTTTGATGTTGCTTTATTCATACATTCTTTTGCGAAAGTTATTTGATTAATTCATTTCTAAAGTTAAATAATGTATAGTGTGTACTAGACTTCAATTGTCCCAGTCGTTTTCTCATACTGTCTTTTAAATATGAACGTATTGTATGAAAAAACGAGTGTTTATTCTAACTTACAGCTAAAGTTCCAAATACAACTAAACAATCTCTCAGATTCTCAAATTAAAGTTACTTTAGAAATCAAACAGGTTTTGTGCGAATCACATTCCGCTTTCAACAAAACATCCTAATTTATAAACGAGACCTCTCTTTGCTTAAAACATTTAATACATTTGTTTGTTGATCAATTTCTATTCAAATGGAGTTAATCGGCGTTTATAAATAAGGAGTTAGTGTACAATTTAACGTAAATCATTTAAAGCCAAAAGACCAAGGGGTCTATATAAATCTAAAGATTGAGCCGAAGAAATAGAATTTCTAAATATAATAGAAAAAATCGAAAACTACTTTTCTGGCAGTTACTGAGACTCTTACTTCAGCGACACGTTTGCTAGACCATTTTCAACAGGCTGTGTCAACTAGAGCAACACATCCAAGGCGGGAATTTTTATTACACTGTCTTTTTGTATTTTAATTTTATTACCAAAATATTTCTTACATAGAAATATTACTAGGGAGTTTTTCTTTGCATTAGGTCCTATTCTTTACTGTCCTTTTACAACTACCAGGGACATTCGTTATATTTATTCAATATCTACCAATGAATTAAATTTACTACACGCAGCTTATTAACTATCAATTCACAGTTGAACCGCCCTGAAGTTCGTAATTTCACATTTTACGTAAAAAGGCCAACTTCAGACCGGATACTCAATTTTTAATACTAATACACTAATATACTGGGCATCATCAACATTCACAAAATAATGGCTTTGCTAAAATGATGTTGACTTAAATTCAGCCGACTTTAAAAGCAGGTAGGTTTAAGTACCGTACCTAACTAAACTACGGAATATTTATTTTTTGTTTAACCGTATACTGAATTAAATCAACAAAATATTGTTCAATCTAAGAATTGAGCGGAAAATTTGGAAAATATCATATGTTCCAAAATAGTTTTATAGGCATTTTGTAATGCTTTATCCAAGTAACGCCATCTGTATTTAGCAGCGCTCAACAATGAAAATTATTGTGTTTTTTTGTTTTTATTTGAATAGAAGGTATTTATATTCTATCAACCGAATATTTCTTACGATAGCATTCAAAACCTATTCAGCTTAGCGAACATGAATCAATGTGGTTAAGAATTTTAATTAAAATTTCGAAAACAAAAAAAACTCGGAAAATCTTTGATATCAGTGCTAGCACGAAAGCTAAAAAAAAACATTTGCTTTTATCTAAATCTTTTTGTGAAATTTAACAGTGTTCTTTGCATTTCAAGATTCATATTCGCTCAGCTGATACACCGTTCTTGTTGTAATCAAAGCCTTTAGCAGTATTATGTTATGGCCTTCAGAACTCTGGTAGCTCTCAGTATTTCAGCATGTCTTCTTCGTCCAATTCAGTGAGCGGCAGCTTATGGTCTATCACTGAAAGAAAAAAGACTCGATTTAGTTATTTGAAAGAATTATTAATTGTAAACCAATGAAAGTCGGTATGACTTTGTATGAGCCGTGTAAATACATATTGATACTAATGTATGGATGTGAATCCTTACCTACACAATATATATGGAACGAAAACTTCAATGGTGTTTTAGTGGTAAGAAAGATAAAGCAAACAAATAAACACTGCTGGTAATTTGATACAAAACATAGCCCCAATGTAAGCAGAGCATGTGTAGAGTGAGACGAACCACTTGAATTAAGATTATACGTAAAAACATACATACATAATGAATGATACATAGAATACACCCAAACCCTGAACAAACATTTGCAATGAACTGAAAAGTAAACGCGCACCAAATGTTTGTATTCTACCGGCATAGCTTTCCAAGCGCTCCCCATGAGCTTGTACACTACGACCACAATGTCTTATATTACTGTTCTAAAAGAGAACAAATTATTACAGTTTCTAAATGAGTCATCCCAAAACATTCACTAGCGTCCCGTTTCTAAAATGAGTCAACCCATAACATTGACTAGCGTCCCGTGTAATTAATTACCCCGTGTTATTGGTTAGTCGTAGAAATCCCTGCGTCGACGCAACCGTCTTTCGTTGCCCAGCTGTGCTCGAGGCATGCTAAGCACGGGTAAAATTAGTTCAGTTACGATTATATTGGCACTTCAATGTAAAAGTAGGTGGTGTTTGAGGAGTTAGGAGAAACAAATAAAAGGTTGCTATGACAGTGTAATGGAACGTAAGGCTAAAGATAGAAAAGAAAAGACTTGGTAAAGCCATCGGGTTAGCTGCGAAACTTGTTTGTAGTTGGAAGAACACCAACGTGATGGATGCTGATGTGTTCTTTCTATACAATCAAGGTTCAATGACATTTATAAATGGAGAAGAGACATAGCTTAGAGCTTCGATTATGTGCAATAATATTAGTGTAACCGGGCCCAGATTTATTTTATAAAATCAGTGCGTTTTAAGGTTGCCGGAGATCAGGGCCGCATTACTATCGCATAGCACAAAAATGTGCATTCAAAAATGGGCTCTAACTCGAAACATTTAGATCCATTTTATATTGACAGCATCAGATAACAGAGTCGCGGGCCACTGTGAAGCTTGTGGGAAGTCATTTTATCATTTTATTTAGTAGAATGTATTATCTACGTAGTCAATACCTATGAAAGCAAGTGCAGGCTTACTCACGTTGGTCCGGGATAGTAGTACGGAGGTGGTCGCTCGTATTCAGTGGGTCCGTGGTATCGAGGGGGTCCTTCTTCCCAGTGCCTGCGAACATGCTTGTACCGTCACCACGTGCTTATACGCAGGGAATAAGGCTGGTTTTCGCACTAAAAGATCATGCTGCGTTGGACAAGGGACGTTTAAAAAGCACAATGCTAACCTAGCCATAAAATCGTAAAATGAAGGAAAATTGGTGCAAAGCTGTCCAAATGGCATTCTCGAAAAGAGTCCTAGATAGTCCTAGTAAGATGTGCTTCATGATGTTTTTCATCGTGTAACTTTATATTCAATTTAATTAATTTTACTGTGACATTTCTATTATTTTGTTAGTATGTGTTTAATGGATTTTAAATATGAAATACATGAAATAAGATAATTTGCTCAGAGATACTTCGGAACGTATTTTAACAGATTTGGATCGGATGCAGTGCGAAATCGCTCTTAGGCCCCAGGGGTTGAGAAAAATGTAATTCTTACTTTGGCGCCATATCATTATATCTGCGCGCGTGTGCGTCGGCGGCGGGCGGCTGCGCAGCGGGCGCGGGGGCGTGGACGCTGGCGCGCGCGCTGCTCGCCCCGCTCGCCCGCGGCAACCCCTCCCCGTCACGAGACCGCGACCGCCCACTGCGCTTCTCTGCCTTGTAGGCGCTGCAATGTACATTGATGATACAGATTTGTTCGGGGGGCTACGGTGCTGATTCGAAACAAACTCATATTCATGTATGAAATGTTGTAAAATTCAATTCTTGGTTAATGGCTCCGCGTCATGGAAATGTTGTTCTCTCGGGAGGTTCGAAAGAATTTAGAGGTCTTATGCCGGAGGAAAGATCAACTTTGGATTGCTCAGCCTCAGGAGTAAGTAGCCTGTTTGTTAATGCGTCATACAATTTAGTCAAAACCTGATATGGAAGGGTGTTATTTATTTATTTTTTCGGGAAAAGATAGATTTCCCAAGTAAATTAACTTTCTCTTATGAGATAAATATTCGACATATTGATTTTCTTTTCTTTAATTTGACTTCTTCCAACCAATTCTAAACGGTTCTTTTACATAATTATAATATCATAACATGAATTGCTTTGCCTCCAAATCAGGGCCGTAATCTCTTAATGTTCGAAAAATATTGAAAGCGCTCTTAGGAATTAAGTGAATTCTTAGTGAGCCTGGGTTGTATTATAAAATTTATAAAGATATACAAGTAAAAATTTAAGTTATTTTGAATACTTTTCATTGACTGAAATTATCAATAAATTCACCACAAAATCAGTAAGCTTGAAAACTAAACCATGCAAAATTAAATAGAAATAGCACAAATAAATCTACAGAAGGTTACAATATCCAGAGTGATAAAGAAATTAAGTTGAAGGGGAAAATATGAAATTTGTTAGACACAACCAAATTTACGAACACAGAAAGCCAACATAACGAAGGAATCACAAAAAACATGAAATACACACTTCTATCTATAATTAGTACAGAAATAGATAAATAGTTCTAAGTACATGATCACCCAATATCAAGCTGAAAACGCAGGCAAAAGAACTGTGTGAGATTTTACCACAAATCGACGAGAAGGCTAAATTTTGAGTCCGAGTAACTTGTCACAAAAGCACAATGTTTCCATAAATTTTATTTTACTAAATGGACGCCTACTCGTTTAAATACAGACATATAAAACTGGCTTAACGTTTATGTAACATGTAAATGTAAACAATTTGAGATGAATGAATGTGGATTCCATTATCACCAATAGGTATAAATGCACAACATCAAATTTGTACTTAATCGTATAAAGATAAACACCACTAGAAAAACACACAATTATAAATTAATTAGTATTCACTAGGTTTTAGCTGCGGTATCAACCCTATAATACAAAGTAGCAGCATTATGAGTGAGGTTACTACAATATTTGTTATAACTGCCAACCGCAATTAACATACACTATTAACAGTAGAATAAGATAAAAAGATTCCTTACAAGCTATTGAGTAGATAATATTAGGATACAATCAGATCAATTCACTTCAGTGCACATCACGTTTTACGACGAAAATTCACAATCAAATCATGCAATCCATAAACCCATTAACAGTATATTTCAGATACTTACACATGTTGTTCTATGAATTTATAATTTTTTCCTGTGTTTACTTTTTACAGTTTGTTTGATTTTTTGCAAATTTCGCCTACAACTGTGATCATAACATACTTCTTACTATAATAAAATGTTCAAGTATATTTTCAAATGGATTACACACTTAAATTTATGATTAATAGTTACTGAGATTTTTTAGGAAGCACGAATTATGTAGAAACTGGAGCAGTCTGATATGCAATTTTATTTAAAAACACTATAAAATGCAGTTTCAATGATATAGTACTATAGAAGGTACAAAATTTCAGAAATTCTTAGAAATTTTAAGTTAGTAGGTAGATGTGTTATTCTGGGTCAAGTAGAATATAATATGTCAAAAATAAGCAAATTTACATTTTGCATCAGTAAATTTCATACAAATTACAGTATATTAATAAAAAGACTATGTGAAAACGCGTCGAAATGTCAAATCTACAGTATGCATAAATACAAAATTGTTTTATAATATTGTCGTATCTGTTAAATTTGAGATCGGCTGATCGAACTTGTACAAGCGTAGCGGTAGGTACTCAAAATGATTTTCGTAATGCACTCCCGATATACAAAATAACCTATAGGTAGGTACTCCAGATTTCTGAGATTTCAAACCTCTGATGATCAATCTTCAAGAATGTTTAAAGACCCAGTAAAAATTTCAGAGAGTGCCTTAATAACTAACGATATAAATAAATTGAATGTTTTAAGAGAGCGTGAGGTCGAACGGTTAGTTTTAAAAGCGAATGGACGATTAAGTTTCACATACAAGCAATAATTAATTCCCTAGCTAGACATATAAAAGTGATATGATTATTTTACAATGGACAGTGTTAAGTTAAAGGTCAGTGAAAACTAGATCACAACGGATTTGTTTTTAAATCACGTTTGGCAATGTTGCATAATATAGTGTACGATGCCCTTTACAAGCAACGCTGGAAGACATTTGAACAAAATAAATTCCACCTACGCTACGTTAAAATTGGTCGCGTTCAAAACATTAAGTCATATGGTAACAGTACAAAATTTCTCACAAAAATGCTTAGTTTAATAACTAGCCAATTTTTTATTTTATTAAGACTAAAACAGTCAATTCGACGTTTAATTTCGATAAAAATACTACATACATCGTTCAAAAACGATATAACGTAGATTCAAACCTTAGTCCTGGATTTTCCAGACTAAGCTGTAAAAAACTTACAAAACTAAGACCATTTATTTGCGCATGACCCAATATACAAATATTACATAAAAGGGCTTGAAACTAGATATCGACGCTAGATAGCGTCATTAATAAACTTGAGGCTCATTTAAAAAAGTAATTTAAAGTAATTTCTGATAAAAATATGAAAATGGCATCTCGTTTACATATTTGTTATTATGTAATGTAAATTTTGAACAGAGCTCCTGTTCATCCAGATATAATTTACTAATGATAATCTTTTGCTATATAAAACTAAAATTATCAGCACCTATAAATAACGCTGCCTATAACAAAGCTGCGCTGTCATTGAACAAAACAATTGGTACATTTAAATGTAAAAATAATCACGAACCAACATCATTTACATGATAATTTTCCGTCAAATCACAACTTCCCTAGCGCCATCTAGTCCCACCTTACACAACGTTACTCGGACTCATGTATGCCGGACTCGTTATCTTCATCCTTAGCGTCCAGCCTGGTCTTCAGGTCGTCAATCAGCGCGGCTGGCGGCGGCACCAACTGACAGACGACGTCGTCGCCAGCCAATAGGAGACGCGTCCCGGAGTGGGGGGGCGAGACATCGGCCGGCGGCGCGGAGGGGGGAGGGTTGCGGTCGCGCCACTCCGCAATCTTGCCTTCGATGTCCAGGGTGCTGCGTTTCGACCCACTACGGTAGAGGGTGTTTACATTTGTTGACAGCTGACAGTGTTTTCGATATTATGTGGACCTATTTCGGTACTAGGTTACGAGGGCAATGTCGTTTTGACTAATAACTATTGATTCCTTATGACTGAAGTTGCAGCTCACTTTATACCACATTACTTCAGCACACCATAAAAATGAGTGTTCAAATTATGGTCAGATCATACCATTAGAATCACTAAACAGTGACAGCATAAACAAGCAAACAGCGCGCTGTAGTTTTATGCTTTAGATGAAAAATTGAATAATATAGTTGTTGATTTAGATTATCTTTTAATTTGAAGAAACCGATTTTGTATCAGGATTAAATCCAAGCAAATCAAACAACTATAAGTCAAACATAATTCAGGCAATGTATATTTTAACAATATATTAGTCTATTTCATTTTTATATTTATACTTTTTCAGACGGTCTAGATTCTGTTGATAAAACCATGAATATCGAGAAAACACCTAACAACTGTCAATAAATAATCCTTGATAGCCATTTATCACCTTTACCAATATACAAATACCTCTATCGGATGAAATGTGGTCCCTACCCATTGTTAACAGAAATAAAGAAAAGAAAGTAAATAAAAGAGAAGTTACAATTCCATGCGGGATTTACACATACATGCTTACAATAGAACAGGGTAGGTTTAATTTTACAATCATGCTGAAGGTTTATTAACACAGAAAATATTATCTAAAGAATATAAAAAGCTATAAATCATGCAATACCATTCTTTGCGGTTGCAATAAAATAAAACAGAGTCAATTCCGCAAGGATCAAGTGAGCGCCGATCTTTACAGCATCTCAAGCGAATGCAGCCAACCGATTGGTTGTGTTCGTTGTTAAGGTAGGCGCTCACTAGTCCATTCTAAGCCATGCTTGGAGCTAGGGGGCACTTACTTGGCAAGGGGTACGTTATCGCGGTCCGCGTACGCGTCATACAAATACTCGCTGCAACAGATAACAGACGCGACGTCAGTCATCCTCGCGACAGGGATAGACAATACAACCAACGAGCAGAATAGACATTACAAGCTAACTAAATATTTTTCAGTGATTCTGTACTGGCCAAACATGGAAAGTATCGAGACAGTCCCTGAAATTATTTTGAAAAATTCGTCGTTAGCAAATTTATTGCCACTTGAAACCCTTGTCTATTTTAAGGGTTCTGTCATACCAAAAGATAATAAACTATACAGACTATAGTATTTTCATTTTCTCTACTATTGAGAATATGTATAACCTTTCCAAGTGTTTATTTATTTTACAAATATTATAGAATTTAGAATTTGAGATACTTAACTGTTTTCTTCGATCGAATTAAGGTAAAAGTTCTAGATTAACATTTCTGCTTGATTTTTGTATTGTGACCGTACACAGAGCAAGAGATACCAAGTGCTTGAACAATAACAGTAGTATTGAGTCTGAAGTAGTGCTATCAACGTTGCCGTGGGTAACAAGACAGTTGGGGGATAAATCGACATTGCAGGGCAACGCTTACAAAACAAAAAAAATGTCTGTCTAAATTTAAGGGAAGTATAGATAAATTTTGTGAAACTAATAATACATGTAGTATAGTATATATCCCAGAGAACTTTTGATAAGCAAGCCTTAAATTTTGCAATATAAATTCGAGTAAAGAATATCTAATTTGAAGACTAAATCGTAAATTCAAGGGAAAATCAAACAAATTGATAACTGTCTATGAAGAACGACATAAAATGTCACAAGAAAACTACACCGCTACTCTTATTCGACTTCTTAAATACAATTACATCTATCGAGATGGCGAATGATGATGAAGAACAAAATAATATAAACAAGGACTATCAGGGAGCTGGCAAAGTAAAGGTAAACTATTGGAAGTATTCTGGTTACGTACTACGAGTGTCGGGAAGGAACCGGGCCGCAAGCAGTGACAGCGACGCATGCGCAACTCCTACACTCCGTATAACCAATATCAACTAATTCATTAAATTGGCACTTTCGATATTGGGAAACACCGAGCTCTATCCATTCTGTTCATTGGAACATCCACTCATAAAATTATGAAGAAATTGAAAATTATATTGTAAAGTACTGCCCAATAAACAAAATAGACCTAATACTACATACGATGTCGTGCAAGCCGCTAGTCGAAGAGCTCACGCCACGAACTATACCGAATATCGAACTGCTGTACCGATATTTATCGCAATCCCATTTTCAACTCTTTTATCCGTAATGATTTTAATAATTATTTCTATTATGATAATTTTTAGTGTTAATTATGGACGATACTTAAGGGGTGATGTGATAGTATCGGTACGTGTAGTTCTGTTAGTGTGTGTGTGTTACCGGACGAGGCGTTGTGTCACCGCCACCAACCGCGCTTCTGGCGCATCGGCTCATACTCGCTGCCAAAACAACGTAATCACTAGATACACATACATATCCGCCCTAGATTTTATTAATTTACCTAATAAACATTAAGAACTCAATCTTTTTTGGGCGATAAGGGTAAGTGTTACAACTTTTAGCAGACGGAACAAACACAAGTTTATGATAACAAAGCATTGCCTCACAGATCACGCAAGTTAAGAACGTGTCCTACGAAGCACTGCCCTGTGTTCGACCACGTTAGGCATCCTTCCATTAAAAAACCAATGGTGCTTGGCGGCAGAAATGGGAGTAGTGCTAGAAGTTCTCGGGACTAGCCCATCTATTGCTAATTAAACAGGAAGGTATCAATGAATTTTGAATAAAATAAAACGCGATATGGCGATGACGTGATAGAACCAATATTCAAATAAAATAAGGAAATATGATCTATGGGTTGTTTTTATCAATTTTCGACGTTGGTTACGCAATTCAAAAAGTTTGTAAGTGTATAATATAATGTACAAAAGCGCAGCGCTAGCTCTTCCACTACTTGCCACTTACACCGAAAATTATCAATTCAGCTCCAACGAAAAAATTACAAATCATTCCACTTGAAATCGGATCATGATTTCAGAATTTTGAGATTTTATTCATGCCAATTTCGTTTTATGCCATTTTTGGGCAATTTCACGATCCAAAATCGTTAATAAACATCACACTGGGTATATAGATAGATACAGTACATATCCGGTCTAACGCGGCGTTGGTTCGACAAGGTTCTACATACGGGAGGGGATATGAAGGGTGCACAAATTCAAACTCAGACACGAACAAAATGTTAAAACATACCAAAATCAACGACCAACTCAATCAAAATTAGTCAACAAATGAAAAGAACGAAACAAACGAAAGAAAATTGAAATGAACTGCTTGCAGTTTATTAAGTTGATCTTGCGAGCTTGGAGAGCGCGCTTTTACATGTCAATGCAAAAAAACATAAAGCAATCTGTATATAGATTACTTTTAGAGATCAATACTAGAGTAAAACTAGTAGAAAATGTAATAATTGTACCGAAACTGCAAAAAGTTCTCAAAATGGAGATGAGCAATGAGATGACCTGATTGTTCAGGTCGTGACCACATCATGAGGAAACATTCAAGTACATTGTTATTGCGTTAAAATAATAGATCAGACATTGAGTCAGATCTAATATTTTTATACGTTTTTCAGTCAAATGAATCTAAATTTATAAGCTAAATTCTGTAATTATCATCAAATAATAGATTTCTGGTAAAGTTTGTCTTATAAATATTCATTTGACTGAATATTAAGATCAATAAATAGCGGCCAAAATATAGTCCTGAATTTCTGAGCACAATATTACTTGCTTTACAATTTACCGGTTCTGTATAGCTATAATTTGGCCACTCTCAGTATAGGTAAATGAGAATCCCAGCGCGATCTGTATGACTTTTCCCAAAACAGTTACTTAGAATATATTTTTTATTTGAATAATAGATTAACACATAGTCCGATTTAGAATCCAAGATATTTTAGGTCAACAAAGCCGTTTATGACAGCAAGGTTATCACTAAAAGTTAATACACAAACTTCAACAACGCATAATCACCAGTGATCGGAAATTCGGGCGCTTATTTACCTAAAGTTGGTGTAAGACACAACATGGAGCAGTTAAAACCATTTTTCTCGGGAATACTTTCCCGTAAATTCCCGGGATTTCAGAACATTCTAAAATAATGATTTTTTCACCGGAACCTTATTTAAAGACGAAATATAAGACACTTTTATTCTGACGCGAAAATAGATTTTTGTAAAAAAACGCGTTCAAAAAAGGTGTCTTATAATTCGTCTATAAATAAGATTTCAGTGAAAATACATTCTAGAAAATTCCAAAATTCCTATTTGGAATAAAACAAGTTTGGGTTCATCTCACAAAACAGACAATTATATACCTATATTTTTTTTTATAATATTTGTTTCTATTATTCTTACGCAATTATCAAACAAATTATAAATGCGTATGAATAAGTGTTTTAAATTTCGTGTAGAAAAAGGATTTTGGCATAAAATCATAAATATAATTAAAAATGTTTTTTTTTCAGAAATATTGACTTTAGTGTAAAACACGTCAGAATAAAAGTGTCTTATATTTCGTCTATAAATAAGATTCCGGTGAAAAATCATTATTTTAGAATATTCTGAAATTCCAGGAATTTACGGGAAAGTATTCCCGAGAAAGATGGTTTTAACTGCTCCATGTTGTGTCTTACACCAACTTTAGGTAAATAAGCGCCCGAATTTCCGATCACTGATAATCACACATGCGCAGCGAAAAAAGTTTATATCTAAATTCGAAAACGAACGAGCCATCAATTTAATGAAAGCTATCAAAACCAAAAAATGTTTTGAGCTTCTGTGCTTTGCTTTGATGATACCATTGTCGTTAAATATTTACCACCAAAATTCTTTTGGTCGTTAAATATTTACTATCAATATTCTTTGGGTTTTATAAGCCCTTTGTATACAGAAAATATCCAGTGTTTTGAATCAGAGTATAGATCGCGCTCGGAAAGTATAATTTTACAGCGGTTCTCAATATTCCATCTCTCCAATCTGTACCATGAGGCTGTCTTTACCCTATCAGTAATAGAATTTAGTAATATCTTGCACAAGAAATGTGTCAACTGTCTACAATAGACTGCTTTTTAATCTATAGCAGTCTAGATTATACCTTTGACACTTGTCTAGAGTCCAGCTAAATATACCTGCGCACTTATATACCAGGATTGAAATAGACGTCATCTATCAAGGCTGTCCTGCTCAGTTCGAATTCGATCTGAGCGGGACAGCATGAGAGATGACGGCATTCTCAATATAAAAAGTACGCAGGCTCTAGCCAAAGTGATGGATAGATTGTATATTGTGACCCGCCTTTAACATTAATAGAGCATGAACCGAAGACTACAGAGAAGGATCTAGTAATACGTACGCTTCAACCAGCGGCCCCGGGTAAGGGTCGAGATGTAGATACAGGCGCGCCAGGCGCTGCGCCACCATAATCAGAGGGAAGAACAGGACCACGCACCACGCGAGCGACATCCAATACCCGTTCTGGAACGTACAAGTCATAATTTAGTTTGGGGTGATCTTGTCAATGAAGATTAGCCATACTGTTTTGTAGCCTCCAGATTATGGAGGCTTTTGAAGTCGACAAAACTGATTAGAGGCCGAGGTTGGGTAAGACAATTGTCATCGGTTGTGTAGTAGGTACCTCCACTCTGCAGGGCGTCTATGCGGTCAGCTAAGGGCCGCGTAGTGGATGGCCTAACATCGGGAGACGTATATACTCAGCAGTGAGACACCTAGCTGCGTAGGATACTAATCGATAGGACGGAAGTCAAGCGCAGGGTGCGTCGAGGGTCGCATTGAAGGCTTGCGACAGCGGCCCACGTATCTAACAGGTAAGTACGCCTACCGTGGGCATCAGTATCTTGTTGCAGGCTGCGTCGCGGGTTGCATTGAAGGCTTGCGACAGTGGTCCGCAGCGGCCCACGTCCTGTTGCGCGGATAAAATAACTCGGTCCAGGTACTCGTTCAGACGGACTTCGATTACGGACGCGTAGTCCCGGGTCATCTACAAGTAGATAGACAGGTCAATAAGTTGCATGAAGGTACATTCGCAAAATATAAATAGGTACCTACTTTAAAAAAATACTTTTATACTACACCTACTCAGAAAGTTTTTTATTCCTGTTCCAAACATAACCTAGACAGTTCGTCATTGCAATTTGCAATCGTACTAAAAAGCGAAACGAAAAACTCACGAAAAAACTAAATTTCATTTCTCACGCGTTCAACGGGAGAGAAAAGTGCATGAAAATTCATTCCTAGTGTTTTTTTTTTTAATTTTTGAAATAGCAACCGACAGCTATGGTATAAGTAGTATTGTATACTCATTGTGGTATAATAGACATTTACTTCGAATATGCCGCATAATTTGACCTCTTCCGTACTATTCGGAACAATAATTGAAATGAGAACCATGTCCATCTTACATTTTCAATTTACACGAGTGATTTTGAAGATTTTACCTCGCCTTTGTAGTATAAAGCACTATCTCACAGAACCATCATCATCAGCCTATGTTAGTTCACAGCTGGACATAGACATTTCACTACTTTAAAAATTTCGTCCTTCCATTGAATATTAGTAAGACGTCACATAACAATGGAACCACTACGGTGGACCGATGACTTGGTGAAGATCGCGAGAAACCGCTGGATGCTGGTAGCGCTGGACTGGTCATTGTGGCATCTCTGGGGCAGGCCCATGTTAAGTAGTGGAGGTGGCAGAACAAAATGCGCTATGGCGCCCGTCCAGCTGTAATGGACAAAACATAGACTTACATTCTGCAGTCTCTCGGGTCCCTCCTTATTGAGGAACGTCTCCGCCTGGCTGGCTTCGTGCATCAGGTACTCGATGGCGGTTTTCAGTGACGTGTGGTTGAAACGAAGCTCGTCACGCAAACGAAGGGCCGTTTGCTAGGGAAGAAAATAAAATGTATTAAATTTTATTACTAGGTACCTATAAAGAAATAGTCGGGTAAATAGATCATGTCTTTATTTTAGATTATAATTGAAATAGAAGCGATGTAACTCGCAGAAGTAAAAAATACTGTAAAGGAATATTTATTAGATTAGTACCATATATGACTGCAGGAGAGAGGCCCGCTCGGCCGAGAAGGCAGGCTGTGGTACTCACGTTCAACTGGTGCGTGTACTGCATCATGGGCTCGAGGGTCGTGGTCAGCAGGGCCGTGAGGTCGCGCGAGGCCTGCAGCAGAGAGGCCCGCTCGGCCGAGAAGGCAGGCTGTGGTACTCACGTTCAACTGGTGCGTGTACTGCATCATGGGCTCGAGGGTCGTGGTCAGCAGGGCCGTGAGGTCGCGCGAGGCCTGCAGCAGAGAGGCCCGCTCGGCCGAGAAGGCAGGCTGTGGTACTCACGTTCAACTGGTGCGTGTACTGCATCATGGGCTCGAGGGTCGTGGTCAGCAGGGCCGTGAGGTCGCGCGAGGCCTGCAGCAGAGAGGCCCGCTCGGCCGAGAAGGCAGGCTGTGGTACTCACGTTCAACTGGTGCGTGTACTGCATCATGGGCTCGAGGGTCGTGGTCAGCAGGGCCGTGAGGTCGCGCGAGGCCTGCAGCAGAGAGGCCCGCTCGGCCGAGAAGGCAGGCTGTGGTACTCACGTTCAACTGGTGCGTGTACTGCATCATGGGCTCGAGGGTCGTGGTCAGCAGGGCCGTGAGGTCGCGCGAGGCCTGCAGCAGAGAGGCCCGCTCGGCCGAGAAGGCAGGCTGTGGTACTCACGTTCAACTGGTGCGTGTACTGCATCATGGGCTCGAGGGTCGTGGTCAGCAGGGCCGTGAGGTCGCGCGAGGCCTGCAGCAGAGAGGCCCGCTCGGCCGAGAAGGCAGGCTGTGGTACTCACGTTCAACTGGTGCGTGTACTGCATCATGGGCTCGAGGGTCGTGGTCAGCAGGGCCGTGAGGTCGCGCGAGGCCTGCAGCAGAGAGGCCCGCTCGGCCGAGAAGGCAGGCTGCTGCAGCGAGTAGGCTGTGCTGTTCAGTTGGCGGGCGAGCGAGTCCAGCGCTAGGGAGGTCATGTTGGGCTCCAGCTGGAAATAGAACGTACATTTCATTTAAAATTTGAAATAAAACTAAACAGTGCTGTTCATTGTCTCACAGAATCACCTAGTCCCAAAGTAGGCACAGCCTAGATAAGAGATCAAAGATATATTTACTACTAACTGGGAAATACCCAGCCCCGGAACCAATATCTGCAGTACATACAAACTTGTCCTGCGACGGGAACGGGATTCCTATTTATCTAAACAGCGAACGAAACTGAACCCCCACGCTCGGGTAAGTTACACTGAAACGGTTATAACACGACACCAGGTTCAACTTGAAAATTTATGTTTTACTTCTATAATGTGGGGGTGTGTGCTACGCCTTCTTTTCAGAGTTTCGTATCCATAAGGTGGCGACGCAACCTTATTGGCTTAGCCTCCGCTGACTATCTGTCGTAGGGCATTGACTCACGGCATGCAGTATTCTGTCAAAGTCGAACTCCGACAGTCCAGTCTCAGCCAGTCTCGTTAGCTTCTCCTTCGCCGAGTCATGCAAGATGGCGGGCGGGGCGCTCGGGAACACGGGCCGCAGCGAGCGCACTCGGGAAGAGATCTCGAGGGAGATCTCGCCTCGGATTGATTCTAGGTCGTAGAGGCGGTGCAGTTGGAGACTCTGTGGGAAAAGGAATTATTTAGTACCGGCGGCCAGCAAAAAAATTATTCAGAAGTCTTGTAGCTAAATAAAGAATGGTACCTATTAAAGATAACATCGGGACACCTGTCCTGCTTATATTAAATGTGATCGTCGTGATCTAAGTGGGACAGCATGCTGTCCCGATGTCATTTTTCAATGCTTTGAGGACAATTTTCTATTAGAACAATCTAAAAATGAATGTAGGAGTAGGTACCTTGTACACAGTACGGTTGGCGTGACAGTTGACTAGCACCGACGTGATGTTAAAGTCTGCATCGCGACGCTCGTTGAAAAGCGCCTTCTCGAGGTCAACGAACTTCTCCACGTCGGCGAAAAGTCGGTTGTCGCGAGGTTCGCTGCAATTTAACAAATACAAAGATGGCATAACATTAATAAAACCGGCCAAGTGCGAGTCAGACTCGCGCATGAAGGGTTCCGTACCATTATCTATAAAAACGGCAAAAAAAATCACGTTTGTTACATGGGAGCCCCCTTAAATATTTATTTTATTCTGTTTTTTAGTATTTGTTGTTAGAGCGGCAACAGAAATACATCATCTGTGAAAATTTCAACTGTCTAACTATCACGGTTTATGAGATACAGCCTGGTGACAGACGGACAGACGGACAGCGAAGTCTTAGTAATAGGGTCCCATTTTTACCCTTTGGGTACGGAACCCTAAAAATCGAATGCTGGCCGTAAATATTTTTGCCCGCGTTTTTCGGGCTAAAAAGTAATAGGTATATGTTATTTATAAATACTATTTAACGGGTATTTATCGCGTTTATTTACCTTATTTTCCCGACGTTTCGACAGGTTTGCACAGGTGACACTGCCGTGGTCACGGGATGACTGACCACGGCAGTGTGTAAACCTGTCGAAACGTCGGGAAAATAAGGTAAATAAACGCGATAAATACCCGTTAAATAGTATTTATAAATATGTGTTCAGATCGCGTAAGTTTAAAAATAGGTATATGTTAATTCCGGTCTAGATCTACATCTATGCTAAATTTTAGCCAGATCCGTATAGTAGTTTTGGCAATAAGTAACAAACATCTTACAATCAAACTTCCGCATGTATAATTTATGTATGTGTAATTTGATTCATTTGCCGATAGGAACCAACTTGGAACGGCATCTTATCCAGATATGAAGAAACAATACCTATACTCTACAACTCTACCACAAACAAACTGTCTAGTTTACAAACATTAAGAAATAACGTTTGTAAACAACCCACAAACACAAAAATCCAAAATAATCTTACTGGTGTTGAGTTTAAAAAAATATGCGGTGTAGGAAAGAGCCTCAATCATAATGTATTGCCAACTCTGTCAAAAATCCATCAACAAGAAAGTGATTTTCGGTTAAGGGATGACGGGAGATGATGATGGGAGCAATGTTTACAAATATTGTATGTGTGTTAGATTTAGTCGGTGCATAGAATACTTACGTGAGAGGATCACACAGGAATCTCTGCGAAGACACTCCGACGAGGAAGTAGACCGCCAGCACCAAGGATATCACGCCGCCCACTACGAAGATCACGCCGATACCACTGCGAGGTAAAACATATTTATAACAATAACAAAATAACAACTATAAAATATTTTTTTTTTTTAAAATGCACATTAAGAAAGGTAGAGCTATGTGCTGTTGTAAACAATCTAGCTAGAGAGAGATAAACCGACCCAAATAAAAAAATGGCACGAGACTAACAAAAAATTACAAACATAAAGCGCGTCAAAGTTTGGGAGTGGGGGCTCGTGACGTCATGCAGTACTACGTAAGAAGTGTCACAAGGCGTGACGCCACGCGGAATATTAACTGGCTATATCTCCATCATTTTTTGTTTAATTGACAAAAAAAATACGAATCCAATATCTTCTGATAATCTACTACTACTGGCGGACTAATTAGAATTTCTTAGGCATATAGCCCATGTATTGATGGATGGCCACCAAAGACATAACGGGAAGGAGGCTTTGATGCGTTTGTTCAGCAGTGAGTTAGTATGAAGGCTAGTAAAGCTACCAGTAGAGACACGTGGCTCCGGCGCCCTTGTTGCAACAATCGTTGGCTCCGTACACGTCCGGTCGTTTCCCGCACACACCACAAACCAGGCCCCACGACATCAGTGCACAGATCTGCAAAAAAACAAATATATTTTTTCCTATTATTATTATAAATACCAATGTTTGTGTGACGACGCTACTCTTTGTGGCCTCCAAACTCTATTTTCGCATCTCTGCTAAAACTATACAAAATAAAAATATTACAGAGGCATTAAAAAAAAGCTTAGTATAGGTATCACAAACTGCCCATACAAAATTATGAAATTACCTTTATTCAACGAAATAATAAGATAAAATAAGTGGCGGCGCTAGTTTTTTTGTGGTTAGTAATTTTTTCTGCGTTTCACAAGCAATAAATCTAACGAAAAATAATTTGCCGCAAATCGTAAACCATTTTCTATGCACGAAGTTGATTTTATCATTATAAAATCAACTTTGATTGATTTGTATTTCGGAAGCATTTGGAAAAAGGAAGATTTTTTGCACTAAATTTCATATTTTTCCAATTGCTCCAAAAACACCACCCCAATCTTCGATATCCATAACGTTCTCCATTTGACACATAAATTCCTACGCGGGCGAAGCTGCGGGGCGTAGCTAGTTATTGAATAAATAAACTGAACATAGAGATGACAAGCTTTGATTGTGAGGTAAGGTGAGAAAAATCTTTGCTACCTTTTATTTGCAGTCGGAAAGTTTTGCTCTATTGAAACCTAAACCCAGGTCACCAGGTACTGACCGGTGGTGTAACAAGGCATAATGTTACTGTTACACAGCTCACGTTCGTGCACTCAGTACGGAGACACTAGGCGCGAGCAACGAGAAAGATTTTACACACATGCACACGGCCTAATGTACGTATCATGCTCGCTGCGAATGGTACCTTACGCCCCGTAACACCGGTATAATTTGAATCAATTCTAAAAATCACAAATGTATAATACACGTTATTTAGTTACATCATCCTTGAATGAATACATTACTCAAAGGTTCTCTAAAAACATTATCGACATAATGAATAAGTACTTACCAATAGTAGTTAGTTATACGTTATTTAGTTACATTATCCTTGAATGAATACATTACTCAAAGGTTCTTTAAAACATGATCAACATAATGAATAACTACTTACCAATAGTGGCGCGGTGGCGGCGCCCAGCCCGATGTACCGGCGGTAAGGCCCGTACTGCGAGTGGAACTCCTGAATGTCGTCGGCTAATTTTTGTTGCTCGTCCAGTTTGTGACTAGCGTTGCCCGCTTTCCATGTTATCTCGTTCGCTACTGCTTCTAGGCGCTTTCCTGAGGAAAAAAATACATGTTTTACAAATTATTGTATGTACAATAGAATAGAAATACATTTATTTGGACAAAGGTATATCATGTATGGTTCAGTTTAAAACGTGACACACGGATATTTACAAACAAGAAAGCTAACAGTGGTGTGCTGTTCTCAGCACACGTCCATGGATGACCTGAACGTACCTCGTACGTAATGTAACCAACAAACACGCTTGGCAGGAAATCAGAAATTAACATTTTTATTTCTCACAAAATAAGCTCTTAAACTTGTCCAATTTTAGTCCACATTTTTCATCAAATAAGATGTGTGCGTGATTGATTTTCTCTGCAGTTATTTTTTTGGATCACTTGTGGAAGAAGTGGAAAAGAACGATGGTTTGACGACCGCTGTAGAGCTGTTAGTAAATATACTTTTTATCAGTTTTATAGGCCACCATAAAATGTATCCTTAAATGATCATACTGTCAACTCGCCCCTATCTATTAAATGCCTAATTTGCTGTAACATGATTATTTTTACTATAAATAAATATATTTTGTTTTATAAACAGATTCCTTCTGTTTATAAAACAAAATATATTGGAGAAAGCAGCCCTTTGTCTGGTAGATTGCTTTAGTTGACGGTATTCGCGGGCTGAGTTGTAGGAGTCAATGTTAGTGGTTACCGGTTTGTTCCAAAGCGGCCTGCACGTTGGGTATGTGCTCTTGCACGTTGCGCCGGATGGTGGCCTGTATGTTGCGAAACACTTGCTGGCCGGCCGCTACCTCCTCCTTGATGTTGCTGTCCAGGATCAATGTCACGTTGTGCAGGAGCTCTGATACGTCCGGCATCTGAGGATAATGACAAGGGTTTATTTGCAACATAAAACACAACTGGAATTGGAAGTCAAAAAGAGAAATAGTAAAATGCACATGCCTGGTTCGCAAAACGGTCTCTACAGCATGTTTTTTTTTAGATATAGACCTGTATGTGTTGGTTATGTTTATATACAACACTGGTTTTTCAACAGATCCGTTTGGGTTAAATATATTGATAATGGGTTAAATAAATTAATAATTGGGTTGGTTATCCTGGGTCCTCCAAACAACCTCCAAAATGAGTGAAAACTAGATTATCGACTAATACCTGCATAAGTTTGAAAAAGTGGCCAGAAACTCTTGCTCACTGAATCGCAGTTATTTGAAATTAAACTACCAATATTATGAGTATGTTTTTTATTCAAAAACATTTTATTTCTTATTTGATAAAAATTACTATTTATAAAACTGTTTATGTATAAAATTTGACTTGTCTAAGTGCTTATTTTGTAACCCTAAAGAAATAAAGTTAATGAATTTTGAAATAAGTTCGTCAATAATCAGTTTACGTGTTTCATTTATTTCAAATATAAATTTTGCACACCTAATAATATGTGACACATCTAAAAAAACACTTATGCTAGGTATTAGCCCTGTTAGGGTGCCATGCACCTTGAGAAGTAACTTGAGAGGTGGTAAGCGTATCATTACATTTGACGAAATATGATCTAAGCGGGACAGCATCACAATTTCAATCCTGGCCTTTATGTACACGTCTTACATTAGTCACAATGGTACACAAAGTATCTTATTTGGTTTGCATATACCTAGTTATGTAAAACACATTTTTTTAAATAAAAGTCGCAGTGAGAATTTGGTCTATTGTTTTCTGATATGATAAAGTTGAATTCACAAAAACTATGTTCAAAAAGTAATCTCTCCGGCGGGGAATCGAACCCCGGTCTCCCGCGTGACAGGCGGGGATACTTACCACTATACTACCGAAGATTGTAAGTGGCTGGTCGAAATTATAAACCAGCTGTTTACATGTATTTTATTAATAGACGAGAAACTTACCGTTGGAAAATATTTGTCCAGCATCTAATCCAAGTATGCGTGAAATTATAGAGAATTAATAGCATAGAACTAATAGAAAAAACACCTTTTCAAATAATTTAACCCCAGAAAGTAGCTGTTGTACTTAACACTTGTTTCCTTACCTGGCTATAGTTGATCTCGGTGCCGAGTTGTCCAATCTTGTACTTGTTCTGAAGAGCGATACATTTCGGCTGGTCGCATTTCGCTAGCGTATCCAACAGTTGCTTCTTTACTTTACGGAGGCCTGAAATGTTACGTTATATATTTCTCCACTATCGCATGCACTTTAATCAACACTTAAAGATACCAACCTCTGGTATCACATTTAAGCGTTTAAGACATGTCCAAAATCTTTTGATTCCATGTGTTTTTTTTAAAATATGAATAAAAAGAAAATTTGTAAGTGATTTTATTTGATTTGACACGGTTTTTAATAACATTGATTTGATGTATATTTTCATTTTACAGTATTTTAACCCTCTTCTTCATTAGGTTGGCCGTGGTCTCCCAGACCGCGTGTGTAGCTCACCAGAGTTGAGATGGTCCGCGTTGGTCCTTAGATTGGCCGTAAGCTCCTGCACTTTGATGAGATCGGTCTGTACATCGTCCAGCTTCACCACCAGCTTGTTGAGAGTGGTCACGGAGACCGCGTGGGAGAATTCACCCAGCTTCATGGAAACTACCATGCCACTGCCTGGAATAAGAAAACACGTTACAATTTCCTACGAAAACTTTTTTAATAATATCCCAAAAAAAATCGATTTCGGCAGGATTTATTGAGGTACTTGGTAGTGCTAGTACTATGTTATTATAAGTGATGATGATGATGATAGATGGTGGGCTGATATGATTATATTAGTGTAGATATGTCTACGTACTGGTAAGGACTAGTTTGAGCCGCTCCTCCAGCTCCTTGTAGTTAATCACTAGAAGCCACCTGGCATGGGCTTGAGTAGCGTTCAGGAACGCCTTGGTGTCGCGGATGGCAATGCGAAGGGAGCCGGGGGCATCGCGTGCTCCGCTCTCTACTTGGGAGTCCGTCGCGAAGAGGCAAACTACGCCGAAGCTGGAAGAGAAAGACTGGTGGTTAGAGATCCAGAGAAAGTACTGCAAATGTTGTCTTCAAAAACGAGGTTTAAAACCTCTAATAATGAACACAATACCGCAGTCTTCAAATCAGAAGACATCGCCTGATAACAGGGAACGAGTGTATGCATGATGAACTGGACCGAACAGAATGGCGTAATAAAGAGGTCTAGATTCGGCAGTGGGTACTCACGGGCTGATGAGATGGATGGACAGACCATCTTCCAGTCAAGGGCGAAAATTCCGCGGCTAAGGCCAATTGACTTAAATCCAAGTGAGGTGCTAGTCGTTGCTTTACAATTACAGTCTATCTATTTATCTAACCAGCCTGTTAATGGAACGGAGTAAAAGGTGCTTTATCACGCCACCTCTTGCTATCTTGTGTAACCCGGATAAAATTGCTATATCAATGAAATAAACATTTTCAAAGATTAACGGCACCTTACTTTTGAAAACAGTACAGTACACTGGGACGATGAGACGCTGCAGTTAACTTACAGGAACAGAGTGAGGAGACAGATGAGCACGATGGCGAGGATCCCCTTGCGGCAGGCGTCGTACTTGCGGTCGAAGGGACGGCGTCGCCGGCCCGCGCGGCACCAGTAGCAGCAGCACCAGAACAGACTGGAAATACAACGATCATGTTATAAATAGAGTGAAACTTAACAGAAAATTTATTTAAATCTAAGAAAAAGGCTAAGAAACAAAATGAAATCGGACCCTAGGAAACGCTATACGATGATGCCATAGACAGGATAGGTTAAGCGTCAAACGTATTCATTGCTTTTATATTTCATGTATAAGGGTTAAAAACATTCAAAAGTCAAAAAGTCAAAAGTCCCTGGCCAAAAGGCACCTGTATTGATAACTTAAGTGGAAGAACACAAGTGCATCGTGGCCACGTACTTCACGTGCGCGGAAAAATAACATTAAGTGGGTCGTTCGTTGGTGTATTTACCGATAAAATTGATATTATCTCAAATACCATTTGAGGCGAGACGAGTTGAATAGCTGATATAAACGTGGAGGAATGAAAAGGGAGAGGAAAACCACAGGAAAGATGAATGGATTGTGTGGAAAACAACATAAGGTAGGAAAAGTGTCAGTAACGGATATGAAGGCTCTTAAAGTGGAAGAAAAATACATGTTGTGCCGACCCCACCTAGAGTGGGATAGGAATGGTGATGTTAATGGATTTAACTGACCCAGCTAGAGGCAGGATGGCAGTCAGCAACACAGCAACGGCCAGCACCGCAGTGGGGCCTGCGTAGTGCGACAGCAGCGGCCGCCATTCCTCCTTAGGAGACGCCAGCTCGATTTGTGAGTCATGAATTGCCACAAAACCTGAAAAAACAGAGTAGTTGTAAGAAATAAACACGACAAGTCATGCTTGGTTTAAAAAAGATACTCTTTTTTTAGACAAGCACGACTTCAACTTTATATTGTAAAGATTTGATAAAAGGAGAGAGGCGCTTGCCATAGAGTTATAATTTGGTTGAATATGAATATCGCGATATTCGGGTGTAGGAGCACTGTTTTATTTTGAATACGGAATCAATGGAAACTGGGCTATTTACGTTTAGCTATCAGTGAACGTTCCTTGAATAACACGACAAAGAAACAAAGTTTTAAGTTTGCCCATGAAAAGCCGCTTGACATTCATTAGCTTACGTTGAGCTTAGCACTGGCAAATAGGATTTGACAAGCTTATTGGAACCAAGTTTCCACTTTGCCAAGGGCTCATGCGAACTTGTCGCTTGTCATTATGATACTAAGTGCTATCCAAAATAGTTTTTTTTCACTAAATTCTACTTTCTGTGTAAGAGAGTTCTTACCAACACTCAGACTAATTGATCCCCATTTCACACCAACTAGCGTGAGAATTAGCACTAAATTGGTGTCATCATGCTAAATTATAACTAGAGTAGTTTGCTACATGGTGCAAATTCGTTTGCCTCAACAACTAGTTAGTCCAATCTACCGTATCTAGTTGAAGTTTATTACATGTTATGATTAATTTAATTCGACGATGGCCTCGTTTGCATGTGCTGCTCATCTGTTGATCGGAAATTGAAACATTACGATTTAAGTGATCGTGCTTGTGAAAGTTCAGTGACGTCAGAACATGCGCGGTCGAGTCGCGGCCGATCTTGAATTTCGAGTAACTGATCAGTCGGCTCGTTGGTCTAGGGGTATGATTTTCGCTTAGGGTGCGAGAGGTCCCGGGTTCAAATCCCGGACGAGCCCAATTTTTGCACAGATTTATAATTTTTCTTACACTTCCAAGGCCTTCATGAACAAAAGTAAGCTACTCTACACCATACCATATACAAGAAAATGTATGGTTTTGGCCTGTTTGTGTTTCCCATGGCACTGAATAGGTAAGGCACAAACAGTACCTACCTACCTACACAATTGTTCACAAAACAAAACCAACACAATAATCAAAATATTTTAGACAATTAAACAAGAACAATGGTGTAACGGATAGAGCGGTCCGTGACTTCGGCCACGACCTCCGCTGTTCTCATGATGAGGAGTATCCACCGAGACAGGAAAACTTAGTTCTCATAATTATTTGCATTTTACTAATTATTAACCCTTAACGACTGAGTGGGGTCTCACAGACCCAATTAAACGGGAAGCATATAGTTCAATGAATACGTTTTATAATGTATTTTTAGCTGATAATAATAATTTGACAGGAATTCCAAGAAATCATTTAAACTCAGTTTATCAACAATGAATCAGGCCTTATTGTAACAATTTTGATAACTTCGTATGATTCATGTTTAGTAGTAATAATTTTTAGAACTAGTAAATATTTCATATTTTTCGAACATCAGGAAATAAATTCGGCGGCCTTGGCCATGCTGGCACGCATTCGCGCTTCGCTGCTTTTGAACACAGTGTATTGTATGCCAGATAACTATGCACGCGCAGAACTCTGCTCTAAATGTGTGCCGTACAAAAAAGGTAAGAAATGGTTTATTGCCACTAGCTAGCGCCATCACGCATAAGTCCACAGAGCAGAAAGCAAACAAAGGAGGTAAAACCGTGCTAGATACATAACTTTGGTGGTGGTAATAAGCGAATTGATATAATTAGTAGAGATGGGCCGAACATGGGTTTCACCGAATACGAACATTCGGCCGAATATTCGGTAAATCTTTTACCGAACCGAACATTCGGCCGAATATTCGGTACATTTGATTCCGTTCCGTCGTATATGAGATGTCATATTTGTCTTATATCTCAGTGGACTATAATTAAGTTCCTAACTTTTCATGTGTAGATTAAGTGATTGATCTCTTAAATTACAACCTGAAAAGTACAAACATATTACAAATTTTCTTTATAAAGAACTATATTGGTTGAATAGGATAGGTTTAAACGTTTAATATCAATAAATATATTTTGCGACGCTATGCTGAGTAGAACCTATAAAAAAATAGTATTCATAATCTACTAAGGTGTTGTGATTTGATTCAGCTATTCTCTACCACAATAAAGACTGACCGAAATAAATATCTTGTTTCTTTTCCTTCAATTAAAGCCTGTTTAATATATTATTATAAAGAGTTAACACAGAAGCCTAATCCCAAAACAGCTAGATACCTATATTTTGCATTAAGTTATTATGGATTCCTTGCCTACCCTGCAAGGGATCCGGCGTGAAGATATTGATTGAAGTTATTATCTTTATACCAACCTACTTTAATTGAAAATAAAGCTACAGTGACGACAAAATCAGAAAGCTAACACTCTAAAATACTTACTTCATTACACTGTACACTCAAATCATGATAATACACGGGTCTTAACAGTAAAAACTTTGAGTATCACTTTGCCGAACATTAGGTGATTCAGCCGAATATTCGGCCGAATATGAATATTCGGTTAAGCTGCCGAATATGCCGAATACCGAATATAAAACGAATATTCGGCCCATCTCTAATAATTAGCACCTGATTAGGATTCGTTGTTTTAAAGGTCTAAAATGTATATTTGGAACCTGTTTACCGAGTAGCACTACGAGATTTTTATGTAACCAAGGTCAAACAAAACTTGATAAGAGTCAAGGACTAGCAAACAGTTGTTTTTCGATTTCGGTTTCTATATTTTTTTTTACTGAAAATAACGATGTTCTACCAAAATGAAGATTCAAGGATCATTGAATGTTTTATGTCCCTCATTATCATTACGGTCACGCACTTGAACAAGTATACTTCAAACCCTTGAAGGACTCTCAAAGGCAGGGTCAAGACTTCTTTTCAGAGGTTGTTACGAACCAAACTTGTTACTCAACTTTGAAACAAACGAAAAAAAACAAGAACTCTTCAACTAGAAAAAGCAAGTCAGCAAAAACATTCCAGTACTGGAATGTTACAAAGCCAAGTATCCTAGCCACTAGACCATACGGGAAGTGCTAAAACGCACGAAATATCTAATTAGTAACCCAGTATGTGAAACGTGAAATGATAAGAAAAATTTCAGCGCGTTTTAGCCTAATCTGATAAAGAAACAATTTATTGAACAATAAACACTCAACATAACAAGATTATTGTTTACGTGCTTATCTAATATCCCTTTTCCACCAGTTTGTACATGTCGAGGCACATTTAACTGTGAATTATTTCATAAATCAACCATATTAAGGTTCCGTACCCAAAGGGTAAAACGGGGACCCTATTACTCAAACTCCGCTCTCCGTCCGTCTCTCTGTCTCACCTGGATGTCTCTCATGAACCTTGATAGATAGACCGTTGAAATTTTCACAGATAATGTATTTCTGTTGCCGCTTTAACAACAAATACTAAAAAACAGAATAAAATAAATATTAAAGGGGTATCAAATACAACAAACGCATTTTTTTGCCGTTTTTATAGATAATGGTACGGAACCTTCGTGCGCGAGTCCGACTCGCACTTGGCCGGTTATTGTATCTATTTCTAGTGAGGTCATTGCACGGGACATGAATCCACGCAGCCTGTTGATAGAGCCTCATTCGGCTCGATGTAAATGGGCCCCCCACCCTTGAGGCCGAATAATTAGGGCTAGCACTTCGTAGTCCGCGTGCCTCTACAAAGGAATTAGTTCGTATATTTCGAATAAATTTCCCTGTGGAATTTCGCGTATTTCATATTTCTTTTAATTAAACGATTTTAGTTACTAGCACCTAAAATACTAAATAAATTAACGATTCCCGCAAACCTTATTCGCCATTTTATCACAAATTGCTGATTGTAACAAAATTTTAATTTCAATCACGAATCATGATAAAACTTAATATGGGTAAGGATTCTCAGCACATCAAGGAGAGTTTCGTTAATCATCATTCTCTGCTCAGCTTTCCACCCTCTTATCATACCGATAAGCAATTTCAGATGTATGTAAGTAGGCAAGGGCTTCCTTCGACACCCCTATTTCAAAATGGCGCGCGGGACGAAGGGCTAGCCTGCTCATAAAACATCAATAAACAGACAACACACTTTTAGCTACTGTTATTGGATTTTATCGACGAATATTTTATAGGTAACCAGTCGTGTTCAATTTCTACAAATGAAGTATGTTTTTGTAAAAGGATTTATTAACCCTTGCTTGAGTATTCAACTATTTTTATTATTTCAAACTCGTTGTCTTAGTTGGGGTCGGTCCGGTCCGTATGACCCGATTTCGAAGTACATACTTAATGAATTAAGAAACTTCATGGATATTAAATTAGAAAGGGAAATCAGCATACTACTGACACTTGGAGATGCGTGAAACTTTCAGTTTTAAAACTAATCCAAGAATAATAAACTGTATATAAACAAACGAAATTAATGATTCTAACACAATTTCAAAAGTGTCAGTTCTCACAAAACGTGTAAAAAGGAAGCAATATCAAATATGATGTTGTTGTAGTAGAACTGTAAACTAGTAAAATCTTGCAATAGCTCTGACACTGTTTTCCAACTCCAACATTTTCATATTTAGATAAAAATTGAAGTACATTTTGATTCCAGGTTCATTCAGCCCAGATGAATGTCCAAAAATAGACAGTGAATCGTAATAGAGAAGCTCAGAGAGCGGGGCGGGGGCGGGTGTGCCCTTTGTGCGGCGGTGCATTGGATCGATAGCCAGCCAGACGCGCCGCTACAGCCACCCCCACACTGTACTGTACACGGTAGTGTAGCACTGATGATGGTGTGCTATTTACTTCATGTCAAGGATCGGCAACGCACGACTACGTTAGGAAGGAGCTGTTGTGCTAAGGAACCGCTACTTATTTATAAGCAACTCTATTTGTACCCTATGGCAATATAGACTGTTTGATTTTGGCTGGTGGAGCGTTTACTTGGGTCCACAAATTAATGATATAAGGAGTGCCTAGTAAATGAATACCTCTTGAAACCATTAAAATATTATCTATCCAGGGGGACGAGTCTTTTTGACGTTAGTAACGAGACGTTTAATTTTTTATGGGATTTGCGTAGTTCCCGGACCGCATGATGGTTTATATAGTTTATTATTCTTCATCATAAATGTAACATAACAGTTTCATATCAAACCAATGCGTTACAATATGTACCTACTTAAAATAACTAACCAAACTAACTTCGTAGGTAGGCAGGCACAAACAAAGGTACAATACAATACAGACCGATGACAAAGAGAAAAGAGAAAAATAAATAGAACCGACCAAGTGCGAGTCGGACTCGCGCACGAAGGGTTCCGTACCATTATCTATAAAAACGGCAAAAAAAAACACGTTTGTTGTATGGGAGCCCCCTTAAAATATTAATTTTATTCTGTTTTTTAGTATTTGTTGTTATAGCGGCAACAGAAATACCTACATGATTGAAATTTCAACCGTCTAACTATCATGGTTCATGAGATACAGCCTGGTGACAGACGGACAGCGAAGTCTTAGTAATAGGGTCCCGTTTTTACCCATTGGGTTCGGCACCCTAAAAAAGGAGATATCACGATCACGTCTCGTTACTAACGTCAAATAGATTCATCTCCCCCTGATCATTAGGTTCCTAACCCTAACCTATGACCAGAGATGTGATCTCGTCATCATCATCTGCCTATATATTTCCACATCTGAACTTAGGCCTCCCATAATGAGCTGAGAGATGTTAACTGTGTGTCGGAAGTATTCAGCAGCTGGTCTGTGTACTTGAGAGGCAAAGCGTGACACTTAACAATCGCGTTGTCTACCTCCGGTACTGTTGTGTCATTCTCAACCATAGGTCACTCGGTCGAGTGGGGGCTGCGGTGAGCCTACCGGTTCTTGTTGACATTAAACTTGGGTTTTGGATTTGGGGTAAATGTTTGTGGCGTGAATGTAAAGATACTTTTGCATTGCAGAGTGACGCGCACAAAACTAAAATCACGGTATAGGTGTATGTAGATAGGTATAGGTGTGTTGTGTGTCATACATAGGTGAATCAGATGAGAGAATGCGTGATCGTCAGTAAATCTCACTAATCTCACTAACTAATATTATAAACGTGAAAGTTTAGATGGATGGATGGATGGATAGATAGATGGATGGATGTTTGTTCCTTTATCACGTCAGAACGGCAAAACGGATCTGGATGAAATTTGGCACAGAGATAGATTATAGTCTGGAATAGGACATAGGCTACTCTTTATCCCGAAATTCCTACGGGAATGGGAACTACGCGGGTGAAACCGCGAGGCGCTGCTAGTTTATTAATAATACTTAACACGGCCTTAACACATTGACATATTTTAGTCCCTATCTTCATTATCATTATCAAAGGCATTCCGTTTATTGGATTTGCTTCATTGTAAACCTGCGAACAGTGCCGTCCCCACAGTAGCCAGAGCATGATCAACCCACACCAACGAGCCGTAGAGTACAATTGAACGTGTGAATCGCACTGGCAAGTGTTGTGTGCGCTCAATATTGCCGGTATCATTCGCATCGCACACAGGCACACCACCGGGTGTTGTTGGCATACAACTGGATGCGAACAGGATGTGTTGGTCGAGTGTGAATTGCTAGTGTAGTGCCTGCCTGTCTGTCTGTATCGGTCCTCCGCACACATAGCACTTGGAACGTGCTCGAGAACTATGCTATTTTCACACCAGTGAATAGTTTTTATGGGAAGTTATGGATGATTCGGCATGTCTAAGGAATTGTTAGTAGGATTCATTGCGGCTATAGTTTTATGAAAGGAAATGCGAAAGCTGTGGAAGTTTCATTTTGCTTTCAAAGTCCTTTGTTACTGTTTTGCGGAGTTTCTTGCATCCGAGTACCTAAACTACATTTACAATATTATTAATACTAATCAGAAAGTGAGCCAATGACTCCTTCCACAACTTTTCCTTAACTATCATTGTTTCAATTTTGGCCATCCACTCTCATCTGAAAAAGCCACCTGTACCTGTCAAGCACTTGATTGTACACTTGTACAGGACACCCAGCTCACAGCTGGGTGTGCGTATTAACGATCTTGTAATGTGAGCGAATGGCAGGCTGGTGTCATGTGACATGTATCTATCCAGCTGAGAGCATCATTGGATTGCATGTAGGTACGGAATAATATGGAACTAACCACGAATGTGAGGAAGAGGATCTCAAGCAAGACGATCACTTTTCGTATTAAAATCTACATAGAAAAAGTTTATTTAATACTAAATAAATATCAGGGTTATTATTAGTTTATAGTACCAAGCCAGAGCGGGAGACTGAATCAAAACGAAGAAATACCGTTATTAGTATTGATCTGGCTTCGGAGCTTTCTTTAATTATTAAAAGATAACTTAGAGAGTTAGAAAGTAAATTAAAAGATATTTCCAGACGACAAACTATAAACTGCAAAGTTTATTAGAGACAAATCAAAAGAACGCTTCAAAGGCTCCTTGTCTGGTATTTTTAGAAACTAGCTCGAGAATTCCTTTTAAATTTTCAATAACCTACGATTTCTGAACTGACAACTTCGGAAATGTATGACGTAAGTCTTATTGCAGGGGATAAATCAAAGTTTTCTGAAACCCTAACAAATGAATATTAAAAAGCCAGAAACATACAAAATCATACAAAAAGAAATTATTTATTCAAAGAGTATAAAGTTAAACTGACAAAGAAAAATAACCTTTATGTTCAGAGAATCATAAAACTTTCAAACGTAAGAAATTGATGGATGAAGTAGGTAGAACAAAACAATTATCCAAATGTGTCGAACACGTGCGTGACGACTCGTGGCACACAACACGATATAGCCACCGATATGGCTTGATACGGCACTCTAACAACATTAGAAAAAACAAGATCATGATAAACTGGCTCTGCACTTGATACAGCCGCCAGCTTATTCAGAGCTATGGATTATTACAGCAGTTGTAGAGTAAGGAGGCTTCCGTGGGTCTTGGTGGAATGGTTATTGTCTCCTTAGCTATCGCGAGCTTCTGAGGACTATCGGGTGTCATTGCCAGTCGCCCTGCTAAACGACATAAATGGTATGTTTTGATGACAAAGAAGCAACAGGGCTAAGTTCATTTTCAGAGAGCATAGTCTGTCATACTTTTGCGGCACTTTTAGACATGCTGTTTTCGTTTAAGATTTCCTATTTAAATCAATGATTAAATCAATACCTCGAATGCAGATTCTGCTCAAACTGTGAAAGCCGAACTAGAGTCATACCTGCAAAGAAAGAAGTTTTCAAGTTAGTTAAGGTTTTCAATGAAAATTAGATGTAGGACTAAACTTTGCTCATGAATCACAACACAACACACTCCCTTATATATAATAGTTACAAACAACGGTCTTCCTACCAGGGGTTTGCGAGCTTAAATAAAACGCGAAGGTACATAAACTTAATGATGTGCGTGAACCTTGCGAAGTGAAAAAGTTCAAGGGCCGACCCTTGTACTTCCAAGTCAATGGCTCGTGCGCGAGGGCTGAGTGCCCACTGCTAACATTTTAGCACACTGCCCACTTGGCCACCTACCTACTTTATTTAGAACGGGGTGGCATAATATATGACATATAAGAATACTTTTAAAGCACAGATGATAATAAAAACAGAGCATTATATCCCATAATGCTCTTAGCAGAACTCAATAACAAGAAATAGATTCAAAATTCAATAACTTCATTACTTTAGGCTTACAAAATAAGCACCTAGACAAGTCAAATTTTATACATAAACAGCAATTTACCAAGTAACATCAACCTGTTATTAAAGTTCGGGTTGCGTACTAAAGATTGGATTGACCGTTAAGATAATAAGATAAAAGCTTCGCGTTAATTGGAAATACGTTATTGCCGCTGAGTAGTTATATGGGTTGGATTGTAGGAATGAGGAACATCACGGTTCCATAGGCACAGGAACCGAATCTCTATGAGAAAAGTTATCTTTGCGTTATATAAGTTAAAGAACTGAGTGCTTTTGGGCTGCTAAAGTAGGTGCTGCTAGGTAATGCTGTGTGAAACAGCATTATTTGTATGATATGCGCTACACGCATTTAAGTAAGATAGTAAAAGGCCTGCATAGAGATAACCTAGAGAACTAAAATGGAACCTGCCAGTAAATTATAGAAGATACAAGTAAAATTTAATTACAGCGACTTCGGTCCACTTTCCCGCGACACGATTGCCGAGAAAGTCTCGAAGACAGCAGTTAATGGAATAGATAGATATAATCGCATGTTTTATGGTGGTACAATAATTTACACTGACTTTAAAGCTTGCATTCGAAAGAGTGCAAGAGTACCTAGAACCAGTTTGGTATAAAAGTGGGACAGCGGTTTCCAAAGAAAGGCTTGTAACTTTTACCTTCACAAGAACTACCTACCTAACTTAACTATAACAAGATAAAGTTAAAAACTACAACCCGACTACGTGAAAGTTATAAAAGTTTGAAACATTTACATTGACAAAATAGAATGACGTATCGGTCATATTTGATAGGCATAGAGTTGAAAATGAAAATAGGTCGTAGGTATTGTAATTTTTCTCTATGGGGCCTGCAGCCTGCGGCTACCTAAACTTTAATACGCGTTTTGAAGGCTTATTCGGGGTCGGAGCCCTAAATCCTATAGCCTATAACCATCGGGGTATTGAGACGAATCAATCGATACATAATTTGTTGAAATCGAACCAGTAGTTTCAGCGCTACGTGGGAACAAAGAAATCGGCCACATACATACAAACATACAAACATACAAATATACAAATATACAAACATACAAACATAGGGTGCTAACCTCATAACCCTCCCCTGTTGGTAGTCGGGTAAATATAACAATCGTAGTTTAACGAATTCATTACGGATGTAAGCGGGTTAACTACGAACCTTATTTGTGTTGGAAGAACACCAACGTTTCATCCCTTAACGAAGGACTTCTTCAGGTTGAGTGCGGTTCTAAACGCAAAGGTTACATATTGTATGCAAAGGGACTTTTTCACTTCTCTTGCTCAAAAAGTGTATCAATATAGCTTAGCTTAGCGGGCGGAAAATTTGTTTTTACCCGACTACCGACAGGGGAGGGTTATGAGGTTAGCACCCTATGTTTGTATGTTTGTATATTTGTATGTTTGTATGTTTGTATGTTTGTATGTATGTGGCCGATTTCTTTGTTCCCACGTAGCGCTGAAACCACTGGTTCGATTTCAACAAATTATGTATCGATTGATTCGTCTCAATACCCCGATGGTTATAGGCTATAGGATTTAGGGCTCCGCCCCCGAATAAGCCAACAAAACGCGTATTAAAGTTTACGTAGCCGCAGGCTGCAGGCCCCATAGAGAAAAATTACAATACCTACGACCTATTTTCATCAACTCTATGCCTATCAAATATGACCGATACGTCATTCTATTTTGTCAATGTAAATGTTTCAAACTTTTATAACTTTCACGTAGTCGGGTTGTAGTTTTTAACTTTATCTTGTTAAGGTCTAGGGTTGTAAAGTAATTATTATTTTTAATTTTTGTTTGAAATCATCAGCCAGTACAAGACCTTCGCCCTCTTGCAAAGACTCGACTTTTTGGTGTTCCAAACAAAGAACCAACATTTTACTTGATTTTATTTATCTCGAACGGACCTATACTTCTACAAATAGGTGAAACTACAGAAGCAGTTGAAACTACCAATAGTATGGAAGTAAAGATAAAAGCCACAAGTGAGTGTGTCATCTAGGGGCCGAAACTGGCAGGCCAGGTCGACGCACCGACTGGCTGATAAGCAGCCGTCAACACAGTTGAGCAGCAAGCGCGGTAGGTCAGCTGTTTGCGGTCAGACGCAAATAACACACGTAGTTTTAAAATAACTGTTTACGGAAAACCTATCTGTTGATAGAAAACTTTTACGGAAAATGTTAAAATAAAATAGTTTATTAAACATGACAAATACAATCAAAAATCGGTATTCAGGTCCTTGCCGACTGTAAATTCGGATTCTGTATGTGTACTAGATATTTTCCGTGAAAAGTATAACTGTCATCTGCAGCCACACTGTATTATGCTATACATAGTCATGCCAACTGACATAGTATGGCTACATGACCAAACTAATTGAGCCCAGCCGTATCATTCAATCGAGTATTCAGGACAGGACTCGAGTTATACAGTTATCTTTACGGGTTTTTGAGATCGATGGGTTTATGGGGGCTGCCTTATCTGTCGGCAAACAAGATTGTAAAACGATTTGTTAGCAGATTGGGGCAGGTAATGGACCGGATAACTGGCGTGTTAGCAAGGGACTTGAGGATAAGTCAACCAAGATAAAAACTTAATCTAAGTTTTTTTTAGTAGTTTCTTGTTTTTTGTAATCTATGGCACTAGCCGGTTTGTGTTTAAAGTTTGCCAGAAGCAAATAGACTCTCTCTGTTTTCCCAAAAATATTACAAAAAAGTATAAAATCATAATGTTATCCTTTATTGTATGTTACCTTATTGTTTTCCTGAAATCAGTTCGATGATTAAACTTGGGTTTTATTTTTAACCTAACATGTTTTATCGTGCCACGTGATGAATGTGTTGATGTGACCTTGCCAGATAACCATTTTTTTTGGGTATTTCACATTTTGCTGAGATAGTAAGTAAATGAATCATTTTATACATCGACACCTACAAATTAGATGGATTTGAAAAAGAAATCCATACAGAGAAGGCGTAGGTTGATCGATACCTACCTATCTGAATAAATTATGGAATAGAAACTACAGAATAAAACAGGAAAGGAAAAGCAAACAAACACTTTCCAATACGCATTCATGCGTGACATGACACCAAAATGCGTCGTACTTTTGCCAGACTGCGTTATTCCAGGGTTATTTCCATTATCATGTTGTTGGGTCATGCGTGCCCCGTTTACGGTGGACGCCCATTACATTAAAAGGGCAATAAATATTTAGACGGGAACGCGCGGCGTGCGAGGAAAATGAAATCATAACGGGATTGGATGGGGATTGCCAAGGCTCACTTGCCGCGTGAACTAACGTTGTTAGTAGATAATTGGGATAGTCATGAATAATTATTACAAGGTCGGATTTAAAACGTATTAAACCATGAGTATGTTTTGGATAAAATTGAGTAGGTACTTACTAGTACCAACGTCTGTGGGTCCAACAGACCCATGAGGCATATGAGGGTGAACAAGCGCGACTGCCATTTATGAAAAATGAACCCAAAATGGTTATTTATCTATACCTTTCATGTTTATTTGAGAAATATGGTTTATCTGTGGTGTCCACAGGCCTGAGCGCTTTTATATACTATTTAAAAAAGAAACAGTTGAACGTCTTTCTCCAGTCGTCATTCAACAAGGCGGAAAGATAATAAATTCCTTTGTTTAATTAGTGATTACATACGTTACGAGTTGTTAAGTTTACATAATAAAATAATGAATTATGGTGTTGTGATGAACTCAGTGCGTCATGCGTAAGGACGGCACGACATGACGCTTGACGAAATACACCGACCGTCGCTGAACCAGTCGCTAGCGTTTGTTTATTCATTAGAACCACATCCAGATACCTACTACACGATACTGAAAAGAAACAACTATCTAAGTAATAAGCATCCTGCTAAGAATGAATGAAACCCTGAAAAAAAAAATACTATTCGTCCGACACGTTCAACCCTTCCATGTTTAAAATACAAACATAAAACAAGACCGTGCAAATACAAGAATAAAACAAAAAGTCATATTCCCGTACCGGGAATCGAACCCGAGCCTCCTGGGTGAAAGCCAGGTATCCTAGCCACTAGACCATACGGGAGGTGATAACAATGCTGAAATTATGAAACAAACCAACCGTCAAGCTGTTATATACTGTAAACAACAAAATGACGCACTAATTTCAGCATTTCCAATAACATAAAATTAATTCTATTGGAACCTGGGTGGTCTGTATTTGAAATTTAAAAGCAGAACCATGTTACAGACGACTCTACATTTTTACAGTTTCAGGAATCCTCATCAATACGACGCACGACGCGACGCGTGCGGACATCATCAAAAAAGTTAAATAAATAAAATCTTTAGAATGTATTCTTCGAGAAATTCAAAGAAATGCAAGAAACGGCTCGCGACCACTCACTGGCGACCTTCCCATGCTTTTGGCATGACTGTACCAAAACTGGTTACCAGTCGCCACTCACTAAATTTTTGCACTAGCCAAAGGAATATCCACTTAAGCGTTAGATTCATAAGGTCTGTTTAACTTGCCAGCATTTACTTTGGCTCGACATTTTTGATTTGGTGCACAGAATTCGGTTTGAAATGATGAGTCAGGCTCAAGTCAAAAAGAACCTTGCATAGATAAATGCATCATAAAGGTAATGCTCCAATATCCTGAATTCATAAACAGAGTAATAAAGCTAAGCATTATTTACTTGAGATAACAGAATTTCTTATAAACACAAACACTATGCTTATCTCTCAGCCTGTTATCACTATGCCTCTAAGGACTTTCCAACTGATACTACAAGAGATACTGATACTACAGAGTGGCAATTATTGTTAAGTTAATGAATCACATAAAATGATAATACATTTATGTTTGTACTAGCAGCGCCTCGCGGTTTCACCCGCGTAGTTCCCGTTCCCGTGGGAATTCCGGGATAAAAAGTAGCCTATGTCCTATTCCCGACTATAATCTATCTTTGTGCCAAATTTCATTCAGATCCGTTCAGCCGTTCTGGCGTGATAAAGGAACAAACATCTATCCATCCATCCATCTAAACTTTCACGTTTATAATATTAGTGAGAAGTGAGATAGTGAGAAGAGTGAGTAGATTTTATAAATCGAGTGTATTGTATTCGAATACATCTAATTTACACTCGAATTCCTTAGTTTCGTGTAACAGGTAGTAAAGTTCCGCTATCTTGTTCAAGACCAGAATAATCTTAATTTCCATAAGACCGTGCAGGACATCCATTACTAATATTATAAAAGCGAAAGTAACTCTGTCGTCTATCCGTCTGTTTACACGCCTAAATGGCGAAACATAATGTGAATTAAATTTTTTTTTTATTAGTAAGGTGATTGATTACCTATACACTACCCAAACACGATGTAAAATGTTTGTCAACAAATAATGACGCAAAAACTAAAACTCGCTTGATGGCGTCGATTTTCAGACTGATATACGTAAGCAATATTTATTGAAAGAAGATCTCAAAAAGACAAGTTATGTAAATTGCCTATATAAAATAAAATCGGCCAAGTGCGAGTTGCGAGTACTTGCGCACGAAGGGTTCCGTAGCATTATGTATCTATAAAAATGCCGAAAAAATTATGTCTGTTGTATGGGAGCCCTCCTCAAATATTTGTTTTATTTTAATTTTGTTATTTATTTTTAAAGAGAATACTTATATAACTAAATATTCTGTGAATATTTCAAGCGTCTAACTGTTGCCATCAATATCGAGCAACAACGAGCAAAAAAATCACTTTTGTTGTATGGGAGCAATAAATATTTATTTTATTCTGTTGTTTAGTATTTGTTGCTATAGCGGCAACAGAAATACATCATCTGTGAAAATTTCAACTGTCTAACACGGTTCATGAGATACATACAGCCTAGTGACAGACGGACAGCGAAGTCTTAGTAATAGGGTCCCGTTTTTACCCTTTGGGTATGGAACCCTAAAAAAGTCGCGGCAACTGAGTGCATTTTAAAATAAAGTATGGGCGGTTTGTTTACAAACATTGTACATTCAATTAGGCTGGAACATAATCAATGATATCTTTTGTCAAATAGTAAGATTCGTAGGTCGATTTTGCATTTTAATTAATTAAGACTTGGTTTATAAAAATACAAAATCGAGCTTTACGCAGAGGGACTTCACTCCTATACAAAGCACTAATATAGCATTTACATTGATTAAGTTTTGTTTATTTGTTTTACGAACCAAGTCTTAGTTTCTCCACACACGAGTAAACACACTAGAGGTTAACAAAACGTTTAAACTATTGTCAAATTATAACAAGCAGATGAAAAACTGGCTGTTATTCTTTCTCTTGTCGAATTGATGTTTACAAAAGATTCATGAGTTAGTTTAAACAGATAATCAGTAAACAAACAAACAACCGGCTGTAATAATACTAGCCAATTAATCATTTTTGATTTCATTTCTCTTGATTCTAGGACATCAATGGCTGGTGTAGAGTAGACAAGTGGGAGTGAACATCATGTCGAGGGGAGTCGGGAACGTCGAGAAGGTTAAATCAATTGCACCCATTATAAAATGGCAGAGAGCCGCTCGCCCGATCGACAAACAGCTATTTCTGACGTGGATCTCACTCGGACTATTTGTTATTAAAATTGATAGTAAATTTTTCTTTAATTTTTTTTTATTGTGAGAGAAATGAGGTTTCAAGGTGTCTTCTCTTCACACTGAATCACTCAAGCAAGAAACCCGTCGTCATGTCCGTCTATCGTTTGTCCGTCATCAAAATGGAAAATGTTTTAGTTATGAAGTTTAACAATAAATATATTTTAAACATAACCCACTGAACTTCTACCAGTTGCACCTCTACCGCATCTTCCTAATTACAATACGGCTCCATTTCATATCATCATCGGCCGAGTTGGCTCGCAGAGTGGTAAACGCAATGCACCGATTGTGAAAGAGGTCGAGAGCGGGTCGCGCGGCCCGCAGTGCAGGTGCGACCCAAATCCACAGGCTGATACCCCCAGTTGACTAGGGGTGTAACCAAGCGGAGCTATAGGGCCGGAAGGAACATCCGATTCAAAATTCACTTCCGAACTTGGAAGTACGTCCGACATTTTCCGGTTGTGCCGGGCGGCGGAAGTTTCAACGGAAAAAGGCGTTGAGTCGGTCTAATGTTGCATAGATATAAATAAAAACATGAAGCTTTCTAGTGAATGCTGAAATCACACTAGTTTTCTTAATGCATACTTTGAACTTGGCGAACAATGTAGTACTCGTAATAAAGTAACGAACACACTTTACGTACATAGTATATTTGTCAAACAAGAGAAAAAGGTTCTTTTGACCTACTCACAGACAAAAACCGAGATTAGTATCTTGATAGTTATTATTTAAATTCTTTGCAATTAAATGCAATGTAAGGAATTTTAACACGTAACGTGTTAGGTTCTTGACCGGCATACGTTGTTTTATTGCAAGCGTAACGTAAACTGGGGCATACGCAGCGTGAAGCAATGGAGTCGAACAGCTGTTTCGTTTACTACGTCATTAAAAACATCATTTACAGCTGAAACCGAAACAAGGCATGGGTGGAATAGAGATGTCCAGGTATGCCTGGCCTGGCCCTGGATATAGGTAGGTACTTCTGAAATGAATCTTGGCAAATGGCCACATAATACAGTATCGATGGGTGTGCTCGGCACGCGATAAGTTTAGATATTCAGATTATGCCGTATTTAGGTCATACGACCGTAACCCAAAACAATGTTTTGTCAATTTTCAGTAATCGTGAAAAAACCGCACTGATTCAAGGAGAAAACTGCTTTTCACAGCGCTCCTCCTGAAAAAGTACTAGGGCAACATAGGCCGATAGCAGTTATTGTTATCAGCGCGGGTGTCAGCGGGGGCGGCACCGATGGCGGGAGGCGGGGCGGCCTTCGTGACGTTGAACCGCATCTGTGTTTAGCGCAAACTACCTACTGTTACACAACGCTATCTTATCAGCTACGGTCGCCGGGCAAAAAGATCATTGTCATCAACAAGCTTACTTCTAAACGCTCATGCTAGCCTGGTACTTCGTGCAAAATTGCAGCTAAAATTTCCCGTTTTTCAGGGAAATTACGTAAACAAAACAAGGCCATCAGAAATAAATCAATAAATAATAACGTAGGGGAGATTATTGACTCATCTAAATAGTTTTAAGTAATTAACAAGAAGCCTTTATAGCGTTATATTTGAGAAGGGGCATCACAACTAAGAAATCTAGCGTTCGGAACTACAATCAATTAATCACCCTGAACTTTAAAAAGAACGTGGGTACTAAAATTAAATTTTTAAGGACCCTAACCTAAAAATGCACAAGGCTTCTTGCAGCAGCGAACAGTAAAGAACAAACAATGGGTGAACTGTGTCAATGCTAAGGCCTGCCTTTACAAATAGAGGATGGCAAGGCAGCGCTGGCAGCCCGCAAACATCCGCCAGGAAGTGCATTACCGGGAACTGTATGTGACGGGGGAAAGAGAAGAGCCAACTTGCTCTACCAAAGATAACTCTATTTTTTGATCGTAAATTACCAATGAAGTATGTTATGTAGTGATACATATTTTCTGATCCATAGATTGCACTATTATTTACTAGAATCCATAGCGCAATTCAAACGTAGAGCGAAATACTACCATTGTCATACATTTCAAGAAATTTCCAAATTGTTTGAGCCAATGATTGCCTACCAAACAAACTGCCAAATCAAGTGACCAAAAAGGCATGATCTAACACACGTCAAAATGGTAGATTTTTGCTCTGAGTTTGACCTTTTATCAATGAACTAGCTAGTTAGCGCGTGTAGTGTAAGTAAGATATATGAATGAGACTTTTTCAACAAATAAGTCCTTCCATGTGTGTTGTTATAACATAGGTAGCTCACACGTGCGCCTTACCGCAGATTAGCTCATAGTTACAAGGGAAGCAGTAGCAAACAATGCATGTTTAAAGGCGATTAGTATGCAGTACGCTCTGTACATTAGATCTTCGGTCATTAGGGGTCATAGTCAAGACATGAATGAGATGACACAGCCTAGCTTATCGCCAAAAGACATGAATGATGTTTTACAATCCTTTGTGAATGTGAGGATTAAAGGTTAGGTAGAAACACAACATTTCTGTGGGGGGCATAATCTGTGTTTGTCTGTGTTGTCAAAGCATAGCGCGATTAAACTATTTGAGATAGAGTGTAAGGTTTTGAGTAAACGTACACCTATGAACGTAAGTAGAAACAGATGTCGTAGATACCTAATTATCACCTAAGAACACCCAAAACGTTGGCGCCCATAAACATCCGACCCAGGTGGCCAAACAAATGCTACATGTGGTGGAGGAAGGAAGCCTGTTTCGATAGAGGTAGCGTTGGTCTGTGAGATAAGACTTTTTTTGTAATACATAATTGTTTATTGGAGTGAAGGTTAAAACGGTTTCATTCAAATTTCCAGCTATTTGTAGAATAAGTACGATTTACAGCAACAATGGCATGAAGGTCATGCTCTCAGTCGAAGTTGCTAGTGAATGGATGTTTAACTTAGTAACTGTTGATGTTAATAAGGCAGAAAAAAGTAATTAGAAACTGTCATACGCAGTTTCTGAGCCAAACGTCCAGCCAGTAACTCGCTATATCAACGCAGCAACAGCGAACGTTTTGAATTCGTCACACTAGCTCATTAGAGACGGGAGGATGTGTGTGCAGCAAGCAAAGCAGGGCCCTGAAACTAAAAGTGATCTCTGTACTGATACAGACAGGGGTTATTGTTCGTTGCCGACTGGTAAAGGAACTCTACGGTTATCTTATTCATTTTGGGGTCAGTTGGTACGCCTACGTCAAGTCAAGACACGCACTTGGAGCAACGAGCGAGCTATCAAAGGAGCCGTTTGCTATAAGAAATTTAGAATTAAAAAAAATGAAAAAAATCGAAGCTGTGCATAACTTCAGACTTCCACGGCGATTACAAATGTTTTCATATAGATTTCTCTCAAATACTCGGGCATTTTCAAATATTTTTTTTAACACGGAGATTTGTTATTCGTAATCCAGCTACGGTGCTTCTGAACGCAATGCAACCTTGGCCAGTTGTGAGCGCATACGTACGTACTCTGACCTTAATTAAAAGGCGATAGCAACCGCAGCGAATAAAAACACATGATTTACTAGCAGTACCGCAAACCAACAGTAAATTGACGCTCAATTGAGCTCCATAAGCGGTTACTTATGTTATTACTGCACCGTAGATTTAGCAACATTAGTCTGCCTCCGCACGAAAGCAGCTAATCAGGGTATTGTATTGTCATCATTATTGAGGACATATTGCAACGGCATCAAGGAGCAGACCAGGCGCGTCACGGAGTGAAAGTCGTCACAGATCGCTGGGGCAGTGATGAAACAGCTCATAAATGGCGCGGAGAGAATAATAGAGATTACAAGGCCACATGAGTTCATTTTGTCACTGATACGGTGTGAAGCAATTGGGTACTTTGGTTCATCGGAATTTAACCGAAAAAGATTTCTAATTCAACTGTGCTTAGCAAATCCCTCGATAATTTGCTAGATAGGGTCTGCAAAAAGCAACATACTACGTCGTATCTCCAAAGGGATCAACGTTGCCCAATCGTCAATGTAAACATTGAATGGCAGGCAATCGGAGTTACAAAAAGTCAAAGCGCGCAATCAGCAGGAGTGCCCGCTGCAATCGAGCGTGACTTGCTGGCCCGCGCCAGATTCAATTCCCTGACAGTCATTGCATCAGTTCAACTGGTTTGCATACATTCGAAGCAGTGTAGATATTACGAATTATTAACCTCAGCCTCAGAGTTTAAGGAATCATTACTAATCACATAGTTATGAGTGTATCTATCGGCCTTTTATCAAATTTCTCACAATTTCAGTTACTTTGATGATATCATAAGCCCCGCATATCTCCAGTTTATCCCGACACGTAATAATAGTAATAAACCTTGCCTGCCTGATAAACTTCTGCAACTTGAGCAACTCAGAGAGTGTCTAACGAACCAACTTCTCGGAGCCAGTAGTACCTACTTGTCGTAATCTACTAATAAAGTTTGAATTAGTGGACAAAATAAGGGAAATAGGGTGTTGGGTGGACTGTTGTGGTCAGAATATACAGTAGTGAATTAAGATCCACAAGAAGAAACCGAATTTGCAACTAATTTCTAAGCTTAGATGGTCCATCGAACTTCATAGATGATTTGGTGCACATTGATCTAGCGAATTTAATTTTAATTTGATTGTGAGAATTTAGTCTCATCGATGTCGCACGCTCCATTGGATACGGGTGTGAATCAATGACGACGTGGGAAACCGACACAATGGCAATATTATGGAAACCATTGGAATTGATTCTTATCATGAGATACAATTTCAACTGTTACATGAGAGTCTCGGGTATATAGAGTCTCGGTAATAAGTAAGACCTGCTGTTCCACCGTGTTGTTCGCAGGTGAATATGAGTAATATGTTTGATTTAGAGTTTATTATTTTTAGAGTTAGAATTCCTTGGGACAGACAGGTTTACAAAAGTGGACGATGGTTCCTTGGGCGATGATTCAGATTCCGACACCGTTGAGTTGTAAAGGGGTTTTTCACTTATTAGAATTGTTGAGACAGCTTAAATGTAATATGTGCAGAAATTGGTGGAGTAAAGTGTACCTGATGATTCAGATTTAGACACCGTTGCAAGGGATGCAGACTTGCAGACACAGCACGCATAACAAAATAAAGAGTATTGGGTCTGGTGGAATAATTAGGTGTTCCACCAGACATAATAGCACCAGCCCGGGCACATGTTTGTAGTATTTGAGAAGGGATTTAAGAAGTTAAGGCGTATACTAAGGCAAAAACACGTAAATTAGGTGTTTTTGAACCCGTTTTCTTACGAAAACATTGATTGTGGAGCTTTGAAATTTATATATCCGTATGTAACACATATTTTGAAGGTTTCTTGGAGGTCCCAAATGCTTGCCGTTAATTATAGTGTAGTCGTTATAGTGTTAGTTATAGTGTGTCTAGTTGCTTCGAACCCACATTTTATCAGTGTCTCTAATTCGATTAGTAGCAAATTCAGTATAGTGATATACATAGTTCATACCTATTTGTTGGAGGTCCGTTAGCTTCGAAAAGAAGTCAAAATAACGATATTAAACGTAAAAACGTATTTACGCCTACAAAATCTGTGATACAAACCTGACCAGTTACACGTCATCTTAACGCAGAGGATCGTATTATTTGGTTGATTAGGGCACTACATGGTATGCTGAATCGAAAACAAGCATTGTTTGCTGCATATTAGACGCGTGGGCCAAAATTAATTTTTTTGGGTTAGTATTTGTCTTAATACGCGAATGAGCACTTATGCCTCTCAAAATCTCCCAGTCCCGTTACTTTTCGGTAGCTGGCTCTACATGTGCCACTTTTCGTCTGACAGTCATGATTGCCGTCTAAGCGATGTTAATGCTTATTGCCTGCTGCTATACGTTTCCTCAATTATTCGCCCCAGTTGGATGGGAGGCTAATTTGATGGGCGACAGACCACCCGAGTCGAGAGCCATACAGAACAAATGACGTTGTTTAGAACTGTATCGAGGAGATCTCTTCATATCGTCTTAGTGAATCTAACAACTAATCTAAAAACGAAGCCTTATTGATTGAACTACGTTTAATTCAGGTAAATAAAGAGGTGAAACTTTGAATCAAAGCGTTAAACCGAAGCTTAAATATTCATGGAGTTCACCCTCTATGAACTCGAAAGCGATCAATAAATCTATCCATAATTTAAGTCGTAGAGTCATACAAGTTTGCTCCATATTACTTAGAACTGTTAACATTCACATTGCCAGTGACGCACCACCCTGTCCCCAGCAGCGGCGCGCCCTGGTAGGCCTTAAAGCTGTAACTGGGCAGTCAGTGCGTTAAAAGCTACAACATTGCACAGCTCGAAGCATTGAGGATTACACATAATATCTTTTATGACCCTCAGTCACTTCTCAGTGACATCATGGTGTAGTACCGTTTTAGTTATAAACTGTTAACGTTAGGCATTAACAGCTCATAAAATAAGCGTTCATTTCTAAGAATCTGATAACTCGAAGGCTCTTTGTGGAGTGCAAACAATAGAAAAAGTCCCTGATAAAGGAAATAATAGATGATACCTCTAATTAGTGAAAATCTCACTAAGAATATTCTGACAAATTAATTAACTAATGAGATGACTGGACGATTTGCACTAAGCACTTTACTGATGGTGTTCGGAGAAGATTTGTGTCAAGAAATAAGCACATGATTTCATAATGATGAGTGACTGTATCAAATTTAATCATGTTCAATCTGTATGTTAACATTTAAGAATAGAATAGAATATGAATTTATTTGTTAAAAGACTTACACATACTTACACTAAAATACACAATAAACTTAGATTAACAAAGACTGCTTATGTGGATCATTACCTACTTTCAGATACTTAGATCCTCCTTAAATTTAACAATAAATTCGTCCCCACCCCAGGCTCTAGTCGTTTGTCAACTGGCCCCGAAAATTTCCTCTGAATGCGAGTTGAGGGATAGCAAAAATAATATTATTTTAGAGCGATTGCGACGAATACATTTTACGCAAACATTGCATCTACATTGCGATGTTATCATGTTATCTTATTTAATATGTTGTGGTTGTTGTTGGATCAGACTAGTTTTCCCACAAGTGTGACGAGAAATTGCCTCAAAGCAAAAATATTTTTTTCTACTGTTTTATAACAGTGGAGCCATAAATTTCGAGTTTGAGTGGAAAAAGCGTATGTTTAATTAGAGTTATGCTTAGAAGAGCACGTTTGATCCGTTAATGGCCACAATTTTAATGGTCTGTGGTCTTTTGTGGTGTTGTGTTAGAAACATTTATCGGATATATTGTGTATTGTAGATAATAATATGTATGGCGTGGATCTGCCAGACGGTGGTCGATGGCAGGATACGTCCCGAACACAATATGGAGCAGGACAATGGCTCGTGGAGCGTCACAGAATAACAACTACATTCGAGGAAAACGACGCGATTTAAAACAGTCAATATTACCGGGAATCGCGGGATTGGTGTACCTTCTTGCGGTTGAGGCCTGAGGAAATTAATACAAAAATTGAATGGTGGTAAATTGTCCGATTTATTTAGAAACGAGGTACTACTTGGTTAGAGTGCGAATCTATAGGGTACATAGAGAATTTAATGTATGGTCGGAAGACCACTATACTATGTATGACTGATATCTTTCTATGACACATTTTGCTTTCTGCAAATGCTGAGTGGTAGCCGCTATTTCTTCAGTTAAATTTATATATTTGTGAGTAATTAAAAGGCAAATTGAATAATGTCATCTTTTAGTTTACATACTGTTACGATGAAATATTAAAATTAAAAATAGCTTCACGAAGTAAGAAGAGAGCTATCGCATCGTCTTTGCAAGTGAAGGCGGGATGCAATGCAAGCAAGGTCGACGGCCGCGACACGCGACGTGCGCCTGCGCCGGAGGACACAGTAACGTACCAGGGAGTAACACAACTGCAAGATATTGGAGTGTTTCTGCCACAGAATGAATTATATTTAGATGGTCTATCTAGGATAAGACTACAAACAAAGACTACCAGCCGCGCGGTTTCTCAAAAGCTTATTAGACCAATGATTGGACAACCCCTTGGTCATAGAAAAACAATGAAGTAAGTTGGTATAGATTGTTAGTTAGTTTCCTGGAAACTTAAAATGTTGATTGACAAGAGATTTCGGTCAACTTATATCTGTGTTCTAATCCAAACCAATCCGGTCCACACTTGACAAGTTATTTGTAAGATTGATTGATTTGGTCACTGCAGTTTCGCACGAACGATCTGCGTTCGTGAAACTGCAGTGACCTTAAAAAGGTTAAATAATAGCAGGAGGCCTTTCTTTCTTTACTTTCTTTTGGGTGTAATGTCTTGCTTAAATCTCTCGAGTGACAGAGATTCTCCTGGGGATGGCCGCATCGGTCGTATCGACAGCTTAAAAACCGTCCCTCCGTTACTAGTGTAACTAGACTCATAGGCTGGTATGCAAATGCAGTACTGCATTTAAGTTACATTGCCCTCCCTTAAGTAGCGAGCCACGCAACGGGATCCGTCGAGTAGTCTGGGTATCAATCAACAATGGGTCTGCATCAGCCATTACTGCATCATATATCCAATCAACACAGTCATGTCTCTCAGAAATGGAGCAACAAGAAACGTTAGGTACCTTTAGATGGGAACATAATGGGAATTTAATGTGTACTTGGAGGTTGATGGATGTAAGAAAGAATAAACCTGATGAGAAAACAGACACCTACCTTCGTTAGAGTTACATTGAATTGGACGCCTAAAAAGTTGCTTTGGCCCGCGTCTTCGTTCGGAGACCCCTAGATAAAACGTAGGTACTTAACCTTTACGTTTACCATTCAAGAATAACGTAGTTATTTTTCTTTCTTTAAATCGAACATGAAGAAAAAACTTGGAAAATTGTTCATAATGTGCATCTTAGATTAGGGTACAGTCATTTACTTACCTCAACTACGATGTATGTTCAATGTTTCTGAATGTTCCGATCCGATCACCGTCTTGGATCGCTTACTTCTACCCGTCTATCGGTTCCCTTTGATTGCCCCCGGGAGCTCCCAGGGGACTTATAATAACGGTAGAACTGGCTACTCAATTAACTAATGTTAAGCGACCCGAGGTATAAGAAATAGCAAACTCATGGTTATGTTCTCTCGCTAGAGTAGAGTTTTATTAGAATTGATACAGGCTTTGGGAATTCCTAAAGTTGTAGGTTAATGTGGATTGTATGTCTCAAGAGCAAATAAGCAGACACTTGGAACTTGAACCTGGCTAGACAGAGATACTATTTATAGTACTACAACAGTTCGTAAGGAGTGGGTGGTACAGATACGCTTAAAGACAAAGAGCTGGACCATCCGAATGCTCACCCGACACGTCAATATAGCTGGGAAATAATGCCGGAAGACTCTCGTATGTTACACAGAACCGGACAGAATTTCGAAACAGAGAGGCCTTTGCCCAGATTGTCCAGCAGTGGGCGCTCACAGGCAATGAATAGATAGATTATTATGAGTCACACACACCCTCGGCTCACGGGCTCAAGACCTAACATACTAACTGGCATCCTTCGGTGTCTTATCAAATAATTTATTATTTCACATTCTTCAAAGAGAAGATCTGTCTATAGCTAACCCACTGCTCTCAGCTCCCGACTCAATAATTCAGGCAAGTGTGAGCACGCGTTTGTTTATTCATCGCTCCATTTGCTTCAGACAGCTCGCTATTTCTGTACATCCGTTGTCAACACTGCCTTATGTTATCTTTACTAATATTATGCTTAGAGAGAACTAAATAAACCCGTCAAGTACGAGTCACTCAAACACGAAGGGTTCCGTTCCCTACTTAATATACTTTCGCAAAAGAAACAACAGAAACCGTCTCAACAGATTTTAGGATGGGTTGCAAAAGAGCAAGATCCACCCATCCAAGTACAGCGCCCAATTTTGCTTAACTTCGGTGATCGTTGCTCAACTTTGCATGGAAGTTATTATAGTAGCAATATTAATGCACACTCTGTAATAAATTCAACAGAATTTCTTTAACGGTTCAAGATAATATACATGTACAGCCTTTTTTTGTGTGCAGCCCCCTATAATTTTTAATTTTAATTGTAAAATTATTACGTGGGCGTAGGCCCACGTAGTTTTTTTTTGCGCGGGACCCTAATAATTTGATATTATTCTGCTATTTCGGACAGAGACAAATACAATAAATTAAAGATCAATTTAAATGGTGTAACTAGCCCGCCTTTGTTTCATACATAGACATTAGATAGATTTCATTGTCATTCTTTGTTTTTATAGCGGCCAGATAAATACACACTCTGTGAAAGTTTCAACCGTCTACCTTTTACGGTTCATGAGATGCCACACAAAACTCTTTATCATGCTGCAGGCGCAAGATCACCCCAGACAGCTATTTGTCTGGGACGAAGCTTCGATCACGCTCGTAAAATAAACGACTACGGCGGCAAATATAACTTTATGGGGGGGGCTTAAATCGAAAAAAAAATCTCAATGGAGTACTTAAAATACTTGAAATTCCTTCATCAATGATTCACGCATTGGACATTTAATTTTACTGTAGCCTAACAACAATAAGCCAAGGACGTTAATCTTACCGGCGGCGATAGTCGATCGATGGTTCATGGCAGAAGTCTATGGATGGCATAACGACAAGCTTGTGTCGGCAGTATTCATAATGTGAGAGAAAGGAAGCTGGTATGATAGGAGCCCTTCCATTCTAACATAGTTAGCCCTTTAGATGAAAGATAGCCTCCATTAGCGTTCTTTGAAGTTTCTGCTGCTTGCTGTTGCGTTTTTAGACGAGCTCTGTTTAAAAACTTAATGTAAGCTGCAAACGAGTTGACATGCAAACCTTTTCTAAATTGTGACATAAAAGCAAGTGAGATTTTAAACCTTGTTTTAATTAAAATCTCTTTATTGTCAAGTCAACCAATAAATTGATTTTATTTCTTTCACACATATAATGTACTCTACTCATTCAAATACCCCATTATTTGAATGAGGGATGTAAGGGAGACTCCAACATCTCATCTCCCAAACCAACCTAACCTGCACGTGGTGCACTCTGCTAGATAACGAACTAGGCTCTGCTGAAAATATCACACAATCTTCATAATTTGATAACTCATATAATTAAAATTTATTTTCCATTACTTGACACTGGCAGAACATAGTCCAACCAGACTCATATTGCCATTAACATAGAATCATCAACATTATTCAAAGAAAAGTAATAAAATTACAACCAGGTATAGTAGGTATTTACAATTGTAACAGTTGAGCTAACTGCAGATTGTTGTAAACAATGTAGTTAGGTCTACTGATTCAAAACTGTAGTAAAAGATGTGCCAAAGCATATCAAGAAGCCCACTGCATTGCCCATCCTTGATGTTTTATAATTTATAACTAATAAGACATTAGGTACTAAACGAAAAACAAATCATCCAAACAAACAAGCCAGCTTACCACACACAACTGACCATGTTTAATTCATGGTAAACTGTTATATTTGTTGGTTTTACTGGTTGATATGATAAATGTCCAGCAGTGGACTGATATAGGCTGATGATGATGATGATAACTCTACTTTTGATATTTTCTTTCCATATTCTGAGGAACAATCTCTTCTTATTTAGACAGATAAACCTACTCAGCCCTGTACAACAAACCATACTGTATTATGTAGTGTCCTGAAAAGTCCTAAGTTACAAAGAATTCAAACTACACCCTGACCTGAAAATAGCAGAACCAACAATACTAGTGCAACACACTTTGGGAATCCAGATAAGTTGCACTTGTATTGTTCTTGGGGAATGTTTATAGGTCCATTGTGATTGGCCACTGCTGGTTATTCTATGCCCATAAAGCTATTGTGTGGTAATTATGTTATGAACCCTGATACCATACTTGATGGTGACTTTGTTAGGTCATTTTCACACTGCTTTTATTACTTAGTTACATTTTCCAGGGCATACAGGAAAAAATTATACATAAAAACAAGTCTAATTAGAACTATTATCATTTCCTTTACATGGGACACTTTACCAGGAAAATATACTTAATTACCTACATAAAAACAAAATCAGTAATGTAAATGTAAATTTGGTCTTTGAGCAGAATTGGATAACTTCATTGTTTCCTCTGTAGGTGGCGCTGACGGCGTAAGTGCCGAAAGAACTCCCAAAGATTTTCGGGCCGACTAGATAAGATCACGTAGCTTAGTTGGAAAAAAGAGCACCCCTGCGCTGAAGGGGAAGGTGCGGGTTCGAATCCCGTCGGGATCGTAAATTTTTGGGATTTATTAATTTCTTAGAAATTACCCAGAGTATAATAAATAAAAACCTTAGAATCAAGCAACGGCAAAACCTCTCGTCAAAGAACTAAATGTAAATTTGGTCTTTGAGCAGAATTGGATAACTTCATTGTTTCCTCTGTAGGTGGCGCTGACGGCGTAAGTGCCGAAAGAACTCCCAAAGATTTTCGGGCCGACTAGATAAGATCACGTAGCTTAGTTGGAAAAAAGAGCACCCCTGCGCTGAAGGGGAAGGTGCGGGTTCGAATCCCGTCGGGATCGTAAATTTTTGGGATTTATTAATTTCTTAGAAATTTACTTGTTTTTTCACTGCAATAAAAACAGAGAGCAGCAAAAAATGTATAGAGGGAGTGCCCATACTTATATCGGTCCTTGTAACCTATACCTGTAGATTTTTTATTTATTTACTGGAATTTACCACCTGCTTATGGTTTACCTGTATTTTTCTGCAATTGTGTAACTAAGTGCATTGATTTATACCTTGTTGGATAGCAACAGAAGTGTAGATGTTTCTTAAATAACATGTCGACCAAATTCAAGATGGTATTTTTTTAATGAAGTTTTTGTTAGGAATTTACTAAAAAATAATACATTATTTTTATCAACATGACCTCCAGCTTCCATTTGGATACTGATTTATATGACTTTGTTAGTGGTTACTAAGAACTAGACTTAAAGCTATCTAAGCCCGTCACTATTATTTTTTTGAGTGTATGATCACTTTTTTTTTATTAGTTATTGAAGACATACACCAGGGTTTTCCCAAAAAAGTTATGAAATGTGAATATATTTCAAAAATGTGGATTAAAAGTGAAGCACTTTTGCATAATACACTATGGGGTCAAAATAGTTGCATAGCCCTCCCTTCACCTTATATTACATCTTCTTATTTCCAATAACCCTGTAAATCTAAATAAATGCAGATGCTATGGCAGGAAAATCAGTTTTGACCCTTGTTTCTTCTCTGATCTACTTACAAACTAGCTTCGGCTTGTGGTCTTGCAGATTTATTGAGATTGAAGTAGCCTATGTTAAGGTCTATAACTAAACTTCTACCGCAAAATTTCAGTCTGATTCTTTCAGTAGTTTTGGCATGAAGAGTTAACAAACATCCATACTTTCACATTTATATTATTAATGTGTCAATATTAATTGTTGAGGAGAGTGAATAAAATGAAAATAAGTGGTTTGTTATACCTAATACCTACCTAACTGGCATTTTCGTTTATCTAGTTTAGTACCAATGAAAATGTGTGACTTAGCCGCCTGAGATCATTTGCCTTCACCACTAAACAATTACTTCAAATTTTAATTTTAGTGACACAAATATCGTGGGTGGAATTTGTGGTTTAGAGTGGTAGGTCACTCGTGCCTTGTCGGGCAAAGCTTTTTGAATATTCTTTACAAATTTTAGAAGTATGTAGACAATTAAAGCACCATTTTGGCCACCCTAACAAAGAAAACATAGATCATTGGACCTCATCTCAACATCCTATTCAACTACTTCTATAAGGCGCTGTTTCTCAAGGATTTAGATCAGATTTAGCTCTAATATGACAATCCATTGTGGTTTTAAAGGTATTTCAGCATTTATCAAACAAAAAAGGTTTACCTTCAGGATACGCCTGTTTGTCAGCGATCACATCGATGACCTTATGCGTGGAGTTGTATAGCGGGCCCATGGCTCGCATGTCGAACTCCACGCTGGCCAGGTAGGTGGTGTTGATCACCGGCTCGGAGTAGTTCACGGCCGCCATGTCCCACACATCCGCCATCTCCTCCCGCAGATGCTGGCTCAGCTGGTCCATCTTATCCTCAATCTCCGCGCCCACCAAACACAAAAAACTACAGAACAAAAACTTCAACATATTGGCCGACTTTACGCACACTTTTCACACAGAATTTGGCATAATCGAGGGTAAGTTTCGGTTTCCAAAACAAACGCCGAGATACGAGACGTAAACACGAGAATTTCGGATGATAATCGCGGTTTAAAAACACACTCGCCGTGCATAGGACGTCTACGTGATACGATCACTGTATAATAATAAAATGTGTCCCGTTTTCAGTCAAGATTTACATATTTTCATTGATAATATGAAATCCTTTGTGTTCAGAGAAAACACGACCGTCGAAACAACTCGGTCGATGAAGACAGCGGGAATGAAATGAAATGAATGAATGATTAACAGAAAAAAAGAATTTTCAAATCAATCGATCCCCACTTCATTCGGTCTAATTTTGGGGATGCCAACGTCGTCGTAAGATTTATTTCCCCTAACCTTTTGGGGGAACAAAAAAGTAAATGCAGACTCCATATGGATGAGAGCAATTTATTATGGCCACATTGATCCGAAACCGGTCGTCGAACAGGCCACCTTCTCAATTTTTTTTCTGAGTACACCTTAGGCAGATTCTGCAGTTGGGTAAAACAATTTTAAGGAGGCCAAGCGGAGAATCCAGTTAGGTTGGGCAGCGTTTGGGAAACGACGTCGAGTATTGTATTTGTAGTACAATACAATACATTTATCTTATAAGTTCGTAAATTGGAATAGGGTGAGTAACTGAGTCAGTAACGGAATCAGACTCCTTGATACTTATGTAGGTTCGATAAGAAGTACGATTTAAGTTTATATTTTGTTTTTAGGTGTTTTTAGTGTCGAGTACCTAGTTCCATACGAAATTCATTTAATTTTATTAGCCGAGGCACCAGATACCTGGCTGGCCATCCACTCGCCGTACGCATTGTTTGCGCGCGAAGTGACTATCAGGTTAAAAACAGATAAAAAAAACTGAAAACTTTGAATTGAATTAAATTGTTGTGTTATTTAATGAACTTAAATGAACATTTTCTGACTGCTATTTTCCTATGCTATCTTAATAATATGTTTTTTATTTTTTCTCATGTAGAGTTTATACTCTACACAAATATTGTACGTATAATATTTGCCTAGTTTTCAGGGCTAGTCAACATAGGTGGCAGCATTATGTGTCATCTGTTTCATTCGTTCTTCATCCTTCATTCTTTAGGGCGAGGGCAAACCTAAGGTAGGTTGGCAAAAATTTCCTCAAAACTAGGGATTGCATTATCTGGACAATTTTCTTATCCGGATAATATGGATTACATCATTCACAAATCCGGATAATCCGGATAATTCGGATAATTTGGATAATTTGAATAAAGTTCAACTTTATTTCAACGAAAACTCAAAAATGACAAATTACAACTAAGTATTTACACGTATGTACATCAATTTCATAAAAATCTAATCAGCAAAGGTCCCGTGACCGCAAACTCGTCCAGTGTGGCCGTTCTAGCGACTTTGTCGCTAGAACTAGAGGATTTTATCAATGTTTAGCGGAAAAAATTCCACATTTAGTGAGAAAAAAAGTTATAGTGACTTCTAGCGACTTTTAGGCGGGTCAATATGTCGCTACAAGGGCAACCGTGAACTCGTCATATATTAAAGCGTGATCGATTTTGGCACCTTATAAATCGCGAATTTTATCTTTTACCTTGTACTCATCATTCTAACGATTGATTTGCGGTCTTTCCCAGACCATGGGCCCAAGGCCAAACGCCGCTGATGTAGCTGCGGAGCGGGCACTTACTGATTGCTGTGCAAGATGTGAAGGCACTAGCAAGGGTATCTACATACGTGGCATCCCAAACTAAAGGCCGACCTATCTTTCAGGGAATCAGAGATACCGTCAGGTCTTTTACTATCATCTCGCATAGGCTACGTGGTTCAAAGGTAGCTACCACATTGACGCTGGTCCGAAAAATTATGTCATGATTAATTATCTGAACTTTATTGGTCATAAAAGTCTATAATAGTGCATATTTCGCTATTGAAAGGTAACCCTTTCATCAACATGTGCTAGTGTAGACTAGTATAGGGGCGGCATATGAGTAGATGTAGCTCTCCAACTAGACATTATGCCGCCCTTTATCAGCTAAGGTCTTCAACTGACATCCTCCAGCCATCTGCTAATAGTCTTTAACACATCGTCAGCCCACCTGGCAACAGGACGGTCTTTACGAGTTTAAAACAGCGTTGGTCTCCACTCCCCTTATACAAGTTTAAGACCAACTGTTGTCGGTTTTTCTTTGGCAGAGATGGCCCACTGCCACTCAGCTTACTAATTCTCTGAGTTATGTCACCAGCCTTGGTTCGGCTTTGGTGTGATTGGGTAGTTTTGTTTCGAATACGCATACGAATCCTAACCATCAGAAAAACTCCGAACATAACTGGCACTTTCCATAGCTTGCTAAACGACTTTGAACTACTGCACCAGTTGTACCCTGAGAACCTAACTCATATCCGTCAGTTGTAACGGGTAGAAGCACTAGTCCATAACTTTAGGAATGGATAACAAGAAGACTTGTGTGAGCCAAAGAGTTAAGACTTCTAACTCAAACGCTGACAAGCCCTCATAGTTTCACTTACTCTTGCAGCTGCTAGGAACTGCTGTAGAATTTTCTCCGGGGTGATGTATCTGGCTATGCAAGTCTTTGCCCAGGTGAATGCTACTTTGTTGCATTCATTCGGAGATTTCTGCTATGCGCTAGCTTACCTTCGCTCGCATCAAGTGCAAGTGCTAGCCTGGCTGTCAGACTTGATGTCATTTGTTGGTGTAGCGCTTTTGTGTGTACCAGTTCAGAGTGGCTGTTCAACCAATCTTCTCTGGAAAGTGGAAGAAGGCAGCTCCACAAAGTTCCAAACGCCTTGGGAGCATAAACACTACGAAAACGCATAGAACGACCTGAACAGGTAACCGTGGGAGGCGCGGCGTGTGGTGTGACGACGAAAAAAGCCGAAGGTTATACCAAATAATATTATAATTCAAATTGAAACTTATTTACGATTAAATAAAATCGCGATTTAATTATTTCTTCCTTCAAAAAAAGATTTTGAACATTATCCAAATTATCCGAATTGTCCGGATTTGAAACGCCTAAATCCGGATAAAGAAAATTGAGAAATTATCTGGGTAATTCGGATAAAACGGATTTTGGATAATCCAGATTGCAATCTCTACTCAAAACCCAAGAGGAATAAAATTGCCATTAGTATAAAATATATCAGTGGCCACGGTAGTGACCCTGCCAAGTCGAGAAGACTGCCGCCGCCGGCCCACAGCGGCGTGCCACTGCCACCGCCGCCGCCACCGGAAGTGTGGAATTTTAATTTAACAATTATGTTAAATTTTGATTTAATAATTTGCATTTCAAACCTTTTGACATAATTTTTTAGAACGCAAAAAATGTAGAGTAGAAAATTGTTATCTAGCTTTTCATTTATTCTATAATTTATTATTCAGATAACGCAACGTACAGATCGTAAAAACAAAAACTGATTTTGTACATTTTTTTTTTTTTTTTTTAAATAAAAATCAATTTATTCAGAACATTTTACAGAAGGATCATTGATGCTTAATGAAACGATACGAACAATAAAATATATTTATTATTCGCCTTACAGATCAATTCAATTAGTAATAACTAAGTGTACCTATACCTACTCTAGAAATAATAATAAAGGAATTACTACCTAAGAATACTGCTAATGCACTTTTAAAATAAGTTTGCTTACAACTAAATAATGCTAATCGTAAGTAGTTTTGTACATTTTAAACTAAAGACTAGTCACATTGACACAACTAATTTCTATATTCTGTTAAATTAAAAGTACCTATGATTGACACTTAGAATAACAATGCGCCAGGAGTGGATGACATTCCAGCTGAGTTATGGAACCACGGCGGTGGAACGGTGCACCACGTTCTAGAGAGTAAGAATACCAACCTTAGGAACTAGGAATAATATGCCCAATCCACAAGGAAAGCCGGAAAAAATGCGAAAATTACCGAGGCATCGCTCTCCTCGCAAGCGCGTACAAAGTACTGTCCTACGTGATACTTAGTAGAGTAGAGCTCTACGCGGAAAGAATCATGGGAGATTACCAGTGTGGCTTCAGACATAACCGTGACGGAAAGAAAAGTGGTCAGGAAGATCCTAGGTCTAGTCCGACGAGAAGACGGATCCTGGAGGGTGCGGAAGAACCGGGAGATCACTGAACTAGTGGCCGAGCCCAACATTATTGGCGAAACAAAATCACAGGCTCCGCTGGCTCGGTCACCTGCTACGGATGGTGGAAGATCGGGCTGTACAACAGGCTTTCCTTGGCGCCAGCTGGCCAACGACCAGTCGGTCGGCCCAGATACAGGTGGAAGGACGAAGTGGAAAAGGACCTTCGCTCACTTCAAATCTGCGCACCGGACTGGATGGAGGCGGCGCAGGACAAAGCCGGTGGCGATCTATTGTGTCGGAGGCCAAGACCCCACTCCGGGGTCGATGCGCCAGGACAGTAAGTAGGAAGTATGTTTGACACTGGTGGTCATGTCTAGCTAGCTACCTACAAGCTAGATTATTATGTACCTACACTATACTACATCACTTTCGATCTAGCACAAATCGAAATAGGCTTACATAGTTCCTATGTATATGTATGTCCTAGCGACAACATCGGTATAATGAGGTTCCAGTTCCAACCAAAACCTCCTTCTGTTTCTGGCCTCTTTACACAACATCCTTCAATAAAGCCGAGTCTTCATCATCGCCCTTTCCGTCTTCTAGCGCCGCCAACGCCGCGGCGACATTGCCAGCTCGTAGCGCCCTTGTCTCCAGACCCTGGACGGTCTCCAGCCGACTGAGGACGGGAGGCTGCGCGCGAAATAGTACCAGCTTCTGTTGTGATAGCTTTAGCTTGTTTATTAGGCGTTCTAGTACCTGAAATAAGAATATTTTGGACTGTATTTGTGTTTACCGAAGATCCATACCTCAACTTTACTATTGCCGGCGATGTAAACGTTAACGATAATAACAATGCTTTGATAGCAAAACAAAGGTCCTTTAAAAATCTTATTTCTACTTTCTAGTCTTCTAGGTAGGTTCGTTTAGGTAAGTTGGCCGCCATTGAGAAGCGCCTTGTAAAAATCCAATAACGTTATATTCAGATTGCTTTGAGCAAAGATTCAGGCACTATCAACATCGGCTGTTGCAACCAGACAAAATATGTATTCAGGTGAGATTGTGGTCAAACGAAGGTCTATAGAAAAAAAAACAGAAAGTAGCGTTTTTCTATTTACAATAATCGTACCTGTGTAGCAGAATAATCTACCAGCGTTATCTGCGCACAATCCACTAACACAGCGCTAGAGTGCGGCCGAGATACAGAGCTGGCGGATTGCGGTCGGCATGTAGCGGCGGCCGTCAGCACGCGGCGCGCGATCTTTTCCGCGTTTATGTAGCAGAGGGCGCCACTTGGACGAACCATGGGGACTGCGCCGATGGATGACTGAAACAGGGCAATATACATCTGAGTGACAAAGAACACACCGTAATGACATACCGTAATAATAATAATAATAATTTATTTCAGACCATAGAAAAGTTACAGATATAATTTAACTTTAGCTACAGTCCATAGTGATGTATACCCTAAAGCTAACATACATACAATATACACACTTAACTAATGACACGTTTTTCATTTGATTACGGCGACGACGACGGACGCGGTTTCACTGACGAAATCAGTGAAACCGCGGTGATTGTGGCCTAAGGGTAAGCTGCCTCACAATCAGCCAGTACGTTTTCGTAAAAGCGAGGGGACATCGGGATAACAACATTAACTCTCAGTGTCCAACTTGCTTTTTGCGTCCTGTGCCCTTATAATTCGTGCGCTCTGTTTAATAATGAATTATCTACTCACAACAGTAGTAACATTGATCGATTCAAGCGGAAGTGGTCGCAAAAGACAGCGCTCACGATTATCTCAGTCAATGTGGCGAGTGAAGCCAGTCGTAAACCGATGTCAATACACGAACGTACTGTGTGTATTGACATGCTGTGTCATGCTGTGCACTGATCGCTCAAGACGTTTCACGCTGGCGATCCTGATTGATAACCTACCCGATCTTTCCCTTGTTACCTTGACAGTAGCCATGTGCACCGGCGGCGTGCAGACCGCACGCAGCAGTAGCGCGAGGCTGGCCAGCACGCCGGCTCCCACGGCTAGCTCTACGGTCCGCAGCACGCTGGCGGCTAGCGTCAGTACCAGCACGGAGAGCTCGGCACGGTCCGTGCGCCAGAGGCGGCGGAATATTGACATGTCTATCTGGTAAAAGTATAAAGCTACAATGTAATTTGGGTCGCAGTTGACCTCTCTAATCCGGAGTAGCCCTCCGTTCGGCTTGGTACGTCTACAGTACCTAGGTTCATTATCCTTGTGTCTAAACACACGGAACAATGGCACACATTGTCTAGTACGCGCAGTGTAAAGGTTATCGGCAATGCATAATACCATTCAGTTAAAATATAACTGTAGCCTTATTAAAGTGTCATAACAGGATTATAATAATCCTTATTATCTCCTCAACTAACTTCTATGAATATGAGGGCAAGGCATCTATACACCAGCCAAACTCGATATGGAATGTTTACAAACAAACCACGCCATAAAAAGTGTAACTCACTTGCATGACTGATGTACAGACCCTCTGCCCAGCTGACCTCAAGCTTCATACATTTCTGTAATACCTGCGGCTAGGTAGGAAGTTATCGTAGGAATGGTAATGCCGTTATCAGCATCGGCTGAACATCCCTCCCCAAAAAGGTGGTTGACATTATCACCTCGCTTGCCAGGCGGATTCGTGATAGCAGTGGAGGTGTTAAAAATACACAAAAAGAAGCTGCTCCCTTTCCTCTGGTAGGTTCCCTAAAGACCCTTGTCCACGCACGTTTTTTCGACGTAAAAATCTGATAGTCTTGTTGACATCATCGGCGGCGCGCGGCGCGGGCGCCGCCAACAGTAAGCCGAAGTTATTTTTTCTTAAGTTATTTAATAGAATATAGTTTACGATTTGCTATATATCACTTTTTCGCTAGTTTTATTCAGTGAAGTATTATAGTAACTAAAGAACCTAAAGTTTTATTAATTGAAGAAATTAGAAAAAAAAACTAAAAACTATGCACAAAATAATTTGAATTTTACCGCGATCGCCATGGCGGCGTGGGCGGCACAGGTACCTAGGTACTGTAAGTACATAATAATAAGGTATTAAAACTCTCACCATGAACATAACAGCACAGATCAGCACAGCAGAGAGGCACGCCTTCGGGATGAAGTAGAAATACTGCGTCAGGAACATCAGCGCCAGCAGGGTTATTATACCTGGGAGGAAACATACGAGAAACGTTTACTTGGAATGTTAACCCTTAGGGTTGAGAGACGGACGGACAGACAGATGGACATACGGACAACAAGTCCTTTTTTCGTTTTGAGGTACGGAACAATAAAAATTAATTATATTTGCCTTTGTTTACATTGATTGTTTTGTTACACAGACTCTGTTTACATTGCCTGTTTAGATTGATTGTTTACATTGATTATGATATGAGACGGCACCTTCTGGCTAGCCTGTAAAAAGCGCAGAAAACTTGTGTTATGGGTAGATAAGGAACCTGCACCTACCAAATGAGTGGTAGGCTTGAATACTACCACTGCACATTATTCACAAACACTCCGGCTTGGAACAATTAATATCTCTTGCCCATTTGTCCCGGGGCGGGGATCGAAACCGTAACTTTCTGCGTCAGACGGCTCACTTATGTCACATTGAGTGGACTCACCAGAGTACAACCCAGCAGTGGGAGTCCGCACGCCCGAGGAGTGCGAGACTGCGGAGCGCGTGAAGGCCCCACACGTGGGCATGGCGTGCAGCATGGAGCCCACGATGTTGCACAGCCCGAGGGTCAGCATCTCTTGTGTCGCGTCTACACGACCGCCTTGAGCTATAATGATGAGTCAGAGTATATTGACTAAAAGTAGGCAGGTACGGTACCTCTACGTCAAAAACTTACATTACTCGTCGATTTTAAATCTTTACTTCAATAAATAATGCTAACAATAGGCTATTTGACTATATTAAAAATAAGTTCCAAATTGTTTTCATCCTTGTCAGTGACAACGTAACAAAGCGTAATCAGGTGATTTTTATTTAAAATATGTATTTTTTAGGTAAAAAAACGGGATTGAAATTACACATTTTTTGATATATGGTCACGTGACCGAAAACGCTGTGTTTGGTTGGATCGCAAGTGACGTCACACTTTTACAGATTAGAGTGTCAATGAGTTCTTCTTGTTAGGTGTGGTGTGGCGGGGTGACGTCATAGCTTGGAACACGGTAGCCATGACAGAGATTATCGTTTTGGCGCGGCATTATTTTATTCAAACTTTAAAATTAGTTTTTATTAAGTAGTTAGTATTTAAGTTAAAGCTGTACCGACTAACACTTCCTTTCCTTTTTCATTGTTTATGTTTGTGTGCTTACTAACCCAATATGGATCATAGATATCCGAAATAAAGAGATTTTATTTTTATTTATTTTTATTAAAACTAATACGACTGGCCTTGAAGAAATATTAATTACATTTTGCATTATTTTTATCAGACAATACGTTAGAATTATTTCCCAGTAGTATAGTCAACTAGCCTATTATGTGACACTCAAAGCCAAGATTTATAAACATTTCTCTTCTAATTAGGCTGAAGTATAGGTACCTACTACATTAACCCTTTACGTCGATTTTGGCTTAAAGATGTAGCGTCGGCCGACTTTATGTAGGTATATAGGTTACATGTTCAAATCTCTAGGGAAGCGACAGTTTAAAATGCTATTACCAAGTTCGTCGGAGTGACGACGATGACAAGACTATCAAGAACTTCATGCTGTCGACTGAACTGAAACGGCAAGTGACCGGGACACCTGGCGATCTCTGGTGTCGGTGGATAACATTCACTAAGGCTCAATTCACACCGGAATTTCAGCGGCCGGCACCGACGCGGCCAGTACTTTCAGTGTTAAACTGGTATCAAATAATTTTAAACTTTATGTTCATACATAATATGTACCTACATCACCAATATAGTACAATCGCTGGCCGCGTCGCGTCGCTGCCGGCCGGTGCCATCCCGGTGTGAATTGATCCTGAGGGCAATTACGCCTAATCATTATCATCCGCAGCCGGATTTTGCCCTCTGCTGGTGTGCCTTCCGAAGATTGTGCCATCCACCACGGTCCTGTGCGCCTCACCAGTAAGTAAATAAAATACTTACAGAAGGCCTTGGCTATAGCGATGTTGGCCAGCACCATGACCACAGGCAGCATGAGCAGCCCGGAGCCCAGCTCCCGCACCATGGCAGGGAAGCCCAGGGTCTGGTTGTTGTGGACCACGCTGAACGGGGGGAGAGCTATCTTAGGGACTCCTGGCTCCACCCGGCCTGTTGGACAATAGAAAGACATGTCGTGTTTTTGATCGGAGTGAGAGAAGCGAACGAAGATCTCAGTGGCAGATGGGTGATTTGGCTGTTTGGTGAAATAGTCAGTTCGACTAACCCGTACCGTACCGTAACCGTACCGAAATTTGATAGGTGTCACACACAGTGGCAGATAAGACATACGAAATATGCTAACCTAGTAAGGCCCAATCCGTAGAGGGTTTTTTGAGGTAAGGCGGTCCAAGGGTGGGTAATATAATCAATTAAATTAAATGGGGTCTCTTAGGAAAGGTATACTTGAGTAGATTTCAAAATGGTTATTATTTTTGTTTCTAGCTTGTATTGTTTTTAGGGTTTCGAGATCGGTTTCGAAACCCTTGTGGTCTCGCTCTGTCCGTCCCCAGTCTTTCTTGAATATATCAGTAACTACTGCAGCTATTAACTTGAAATTTGAAAGAATACATTTTGTATTGTTCTTCATTACTGATTTCAAGAAAAAAAAATATATAAATAAAAGAAAATGAAAATTTTCAGTAAAAATTGTGATGTTGAAATTTCAAGAGACCTATGGGGGGAAATGGAGTATCAAATGAAAGGTATCGGTTTGTACATTTCAAAACAGTTTTTGAAATTTCTGTAGGTTTCATACTTTCTGAAATATTTTCAAATAGTCGAAAAATTGACCTTCTCTTTCGTATATCGCATTCTACAACAAACTTAGAAACAACAACCGTTCCAGAAGTTAAATTTTTATTGGTTTTGCCTTTGAAATTATTTTCGGTTCCGACTACATCAAAATAATTTATTCCATTTCTTTGTCGAAGTTTTTTGCTTCAACTTTTCTTCGATAAACGAGCTGTGAGTGTTATCCTGTTACTACCTGAGAGCTTGAATATCGGCGCCGCCGGATTGTGCAGCACGAATGCGAGGGTCGAAGCCGCCAGCACCACGAGCGCGTTCCGTCCGATGGAGACCAGCCAGAGAGCCTTCTTCAGATTCTGCCGTTTGGGAGACACTGGTAGGTCTTTCAGTTTCTGCAGGAATACGATTCTTGATTATAAGGTCTTGATTTCCTCAAAAAAAGGTATATAATTATTATATCTACATCTATACGTTTATTAGAGGAAAGCTCTTCCAGAGGAAGAGCAGCAAATGATGGCGCCCTTCACAGCAGCTTTACTCTGATTATTTCTAACACCTTTACTGCGATCACCAATCTGCCCCGAGCAACCCGGTGGGTTGCTCTAGACGCCACGCTTGCCTGGGCGAGGCACGTTTAGACACAGACATACTCTGCAGTACTGGCTTATTGACAACAGTTTTTACAGCTACGACGAGTTTTTAGCACTATAACTGGGCAATGAATGCGATATGTACTACCCTCCATCATCGGTCAAGTATTCGCCGTGATTAAGGATTGTAGCAAGCATGTATCTTTTAAAGGGCATTGTATACGCTTCTACAACAAAACTTCCAAGTGAGTTGCAAAGATTGTCAATAAAGAAAATCAAACAAATTGTTAAACACATCCTTTGTAAAAAGGATAAAAAAGCTTGGGACGAGTTTTGAACTCGAAAACCAACATTCTAACAAGGTAAAGGTGTCTTGTTCGCTTCTTTACTCTACCTTAAAAAGATTGAAGTCGACAAAAAATCAAAGTGATCACTTTATTTCCTAGTTTCACATAATTATGTAATCTGAGTTTTGTGACGTGTCCAATAGTCCTGTAAGGTCTAAAGGAAATAAAGCACTTTGAATTTTGAATTTGTTCTGTAAATATCTGTTCCGGGTGGTTCTGGGTATTTGTCCTATGCATGATAAAAAAAACATATGTATATCAGTCACCTAGTTAGTACCCATAACACAAACTCTGCGTGCTTTCGGCTAGGTGATGCTGTGTGGGTTGTCCAGCATTATTTATTTACTTACATAATGGGTACTAACGTTATGGATTGCTGCTAGGATTTGTTTTTTTTACTTAGCAGTGGGAGAAGGCAGACAAATATAATTGATGAATGTTACTAAGCCCAGTAGCTTAACCGTTAACTATCAAATAAAAAGTAAGTACCTACTTACATAAATGTTTACAAAAGTTTTTTACTAAGCGTTTCTTTCAAACATTGGATGTTGAGGCAGTTTGCCCAACAGTAAGTTAAGTTAGCTATAGTGAGCTGAGTAGAAGCTTAGGGTTGCTCCCCTAAAGCTTCGAGCTGATGAGAGGTTGATCTCCGTATAGGAGAATAATACAACCAAGCTTGTTGACTGACTGTAAGTAAGAAAGTGTTTATTGAAGCGTGATTTAGAACTAAGTAAATTACAAGATCACGTAGAAACGTGCTATTAATATATTCCGCATTCCTCTAGCTAGCCAAATCTGTACGGCTCGTACATCTAAGTAACTTACAAGATCACGTAGAAGTCTAGCTAGCTAAATCTGTACGGCTCGTACATCTTGCCAACCAAAGAAAGAAAGGAAAGCGGCTAAGTTAAACCTAGTTCAAGAAGCTAAACGTGGTTATGACAAGTTAAAGCTATGATGTGTATACTCGTATAAGTTAAACAAGTAAAGCTATAGGTAACACAATTTAAACACAGAAGTGAGTTAAAGGTTCTTAAATTATACAATCTTAAAGTGACTACCTAAATAATACTACATTTAGTAACAAGTAAAGCTATGACACAATTTAAACACAGAAGTGAGTTAAAGGTTCTTAAATTATACAATCTTAAAGTGAATAAATAATACAACATTTAGGATAGACTTAATACTAATATTGTCCGTGTCCATGTTCACTTTCATTGATACCGCACAAGCTACACTGTATTGTCTTCGGTGGGCGAGACTACCTCACCGTAGGATTCACAAGGGATCTTAACCCTATACTCCGACCGCGGGGGTTTAGGAGGCACGGCGCCTATATTCGCACTAGCGTTCACTATTTCACTAGACTGACGCTGAAGGTCGCTGGCGAAGGGGAAGGCGGCAGCGTGGGCACGTGCGAGGGCACGCGCGCTTTCGTAGCTCACCGGGGCTCCCCGCCCAGGAGAAGCTGCTGGAACGGGAATCTTCCTGCGTCTCTTAGCTCGAAGTGCTGCTGCCACGATGACTCCTACCCCAAGTACGACGAGCATGCCATACATAATAGAGTACTGGTGTACATCGTGGATGCTGAAGTCGGAGTTTGATTGTTGCTTCAGATCGTTAATTTCCTTCATTATTTGCTGGTAGATCTGCGCGTGACTCTCCGTAGTGTAGTTGTAGCTGCTATTCCCAGAAGTCTTTAGAACGCTATTCAAAACAGATACCTCTGGGGCTTCTATCGACGGCTGTATGCTAACTTTACGCAAAAAAATATTGTGACCGTGAATGGTAAAGTGATCCCCCTTGACGGTGCAACCCTGACCTATGTCAAGAAGGCCATTGCCCGATAAGGTGTTCACACTAACATCAGCTGTGCAATATGTGCGGATGTTGCATTTATCGCAACACGAGTACATCCACTTGTTCGGCCCGTGTAATTTGACCCATCTATTTACACACGGTAGTCGTTCGTAGGTACAAGCTGATTGACTACTAGCTTCTAATAAAGTTATCATGCAGATATTTTGTTGTATATTTAAATTATACGTAGGTTTATCGAGGGAACATAGTATTCTTTCTTCCGACGCGTGAAGGCAGTCTTGCAAATCGTAATCTGTTAGAAATATTACTGCGTCCTTTTGCAAGTTAAAGGCGAGATATGGATAGGTAGGTATGGTAAGGTAAGAAACTCCGTCCTTATTCTGTGGTAAGCTTATAATTTTATCAACCTCGTATATTTCGCTGGTGACGAGTGGAATGTTAATTTCAATTATTAGGTATTGTTGGTACATCTTGGCGAATACCCTTAGAAGTTTGTACAAGTCCTTTATGTTACCTTTATCTGTCGGTAGTTTCAAATCACCATGTAACTGACTTGCGATGAAGTTTACCTGTTCTTCTAACTGCTCACTGGAAATAAGATGAGTGTCTTTGCGTCCATGCCTTATGCCTGTCACGGTGTCCACGAGGGCATTCTGGATGCGTCTCAGGTTTTCTAGTACGATGCTGGTCGTTAAAGCTGAGGACGTTATGTACAGACCCTTATCGACGTCCGATTGTAGTTGATTCATACTGGCAGTAAAGCTGAATAAATGTTCGTTTAGTTCTGAAAACCGCTTGTTCATAATCTGCTCGTTACGTTGCAATATATTCGCTTCAGCTTCCATGACCACCGTCTGATTTTTTATAAGCTTTCTCAGATGGTTTTCACTACTAGAGATTTTCTCTATGTCTTTGGCGTATTTCTGCGCAAAATCGTCATCCAATACGCCGAAAAGATAATTCGCAACGATATATATAATAATTCCTATGCCGTTTACCAAACCTCTTGTCTGTCGTTTGTGGCTAGGATTTTGTAAAAGTTTGTTGTTGTGCTCGATTTCGGACATTTCGTGAGCTAGCTGGTCCGTTATCTGCTGATATTGAGAATTCCTTGTAGCTTTTTTAAGGTGCCTCACGTAAAACTCTAAGTGATTTATGGCTTGCCAATAGCCTGTAAGATTATAGTAAACCACCAGCTTCCACTCATCCCTGACATACTGCAGGGTTGATATTTTATCGAAGTAAAGAGCGGTTGAGTTTAATGCGGTAGATCTTATATACGAGCTGCTTTGTTTTGTTGGAGCTATCCTCATCGCCATCAATAAGAGCGCTAACGAAAGGTAATTCTTAAAAGGTTTACGCTTAACCTTTCCACGAGATGTTTGCGGAGCCGCGGGAGATGAGTTGCCGGGAATTGGAGGTTGCGAAGCTGTTAGCTGATCGGAAGTGGTCTCTTCATTTTTTGGTTCGGTGGGGAGTAGAACGAGCTTCGTTATAGGACGTTTTATATTATTATTCGCTGTTTTTATGGATACGACCCGGACGTGCCCGTCACTCCCAGGATGAAGATCTACCACCCTGCCGAGTGCCCATTTGCCTGGGGGCAAGTTATCTTCCTTAATAAGGACGATGTCGTTAATAGCTAAGTTTTTGGTCGGAGTTCTCCACTTGGAGCGTACCTGAAGATGCTGAAGATAGTCCGTTGACCAGAGCTTCCAGAATTGATTATTCATAGTTTGTACAAGCTGCCAGCGTGCCGGTAATCTAACGTTCTCTGGGTCAGGCTGAGGTCTTGATAATAAGGAATCTCCAATTAGGAAATGTCCACTCGTAATATAACTGTCTTCAGGGTTTTCTGTAAGACAGAACAGAGGCCTACTATTCAATGATTGCTCAATTTGATGAAGCAGAGTACTGAATTCCTCATACGTCAATTTTTGTTCTCCTAATACTCGTTTCAAGTGCCGCTTGAAGCTCTTTACGGCAGCTTCCCAGAGCCCACCTGCACTAGGCCACGCTGGTGCATTGAATGACCATTCTACGTTCATGTCACTCAATGCGCTAAATAGATCATGGTTGATTGTAGCTAAGATCTGTTTATATTCTTTATCTAGAGCCCGCTTAGCTCCGATAAAGTTAGTGCCGTTGTCACTGTACATTCGGAGAGGTGTCCCTCGCCGAGCACAAAACCGACGAAAAGCTGCTAAAAAAGCTGGTGTACTCAAGTCGGACACCAATTCTAGGTGAACGGCTTTTGTAGCGAGGCATATGAAAACAGCTACGTAGCCTTTATAAGTTTTCATACCCCTCCCCTTGCTAGCCTTAAGGTCCACATGACCTGTAAAGTCCACTCCAGTGTGAGTGAAAGGTCGGGAGGGAGTGACCCTGGCTCGCGGAAGATCGGCCATTACTTGGTGCTGATTACCAGAGTTGAATCGACGGCATGTTACACACAATCGAAGCTGTTTTTTAACGGTTCTCATGCCACTTAAAATCCAATATCTTTCCCTTATGTAAGATAGGGTAAGTCTTGGCCCGCCGTGTAGAGTAACAGCATGCGCTTGATTTATAATCAAGTCACTAAACCGGCTGTGGTTAGACACAATCACTGGATGTTTGGCTGAGCTGCTTACTATAGCGCGACTAAGACGACCACCCACCCTTAAAATCCCGTCTTTATCTAAAAAGGGATAAAGGTTAGCTATTTTGCTGTTAGGTGGAACGTAACCTTTAGTCTTAACAACTTCTAAATCGTTTGCAAAGTATTTCTCTTGCTCGTGCTTAGAGATTAATTCGTGCGCTTTGTTTACTTCCGCGGTAGACAAAAATGTAGCACGTTCAGTATTTTGCCGACGCATCACTGTTATAAAACGTACCACCCACGCTACTATTTTCACTACGCGCTTGACAGAGCTGTTTCGTAATAGCAGGTCATCTATAAATGATGACTTAGGTTTAAGTAAAGCTGAGGTTACCTTGTTTCTTTTAGTTTCGATATTCGGTGGTGCGTAAGTTTTGTTATGTAAGTTGCTAGCATTAAAGTTTGCCAACCACTCTGGTCCAGTCCACCAGAGGGAAGTATTCTGGAGCTTTGCAACTGAAAGCCCTCTAGTAGCACAGTCTGCGCTGTTCTCCTCAGATCGGACATGGTTCCAGTTCGATGCCGGTATTATTTCCGTAATCTGCTGAACACGGTTAGCAACGAACTGTTTCCATCGAGCTAAATCGCCATGGAGCCAACCCAAGACTACCATGGAGTCGGTCCAAGCATAAGTAACAAAGTCGCTATTAGGTAACGATGCTTTTATTACTTTTATAAGCTGAGCTAAAAGTAGAGAACCACATAATTCGAGACAAGGTAATGAAATTTTCCTTTTCATAGGTGCTAGTTTAGTCTTAGCTGCGACCAGAGTTCGTGTGCACTCGCCCTTATCATCGCACGCGACTAAGTACACAACACAAGCGTAAGCCTTTTCTGAGGCATCGCTGAAGCCGTGAAGCTGAAAAGCCCCTTGTGTATTCCCGAGATACCTAGGAATCTCAAAGTGACTTAAGTTTTGAAGATCGTGACGTAGCTGTACCCATTCTCTTTGGGTTTTTTCCGGGATAGGGTCATCCCAACCTATGCCGGATGCCCATGTTTCATGGAAAATAAGCTTAGCTCGAATAGTCAACGCTGATAGCCACCCCAAAGGATCATATATCCTGGAGATCTCCGAAAGGAGCTGACGTTTCGTCCTGACATTCTCTGCCTGTTCTAGTTTGTATGTAAATTTAAATGAATCAGATGAGGGTGTCCACCTAAGTCCCAACGTTTTGCGAGATTCGTGGCTCACAAAATCGAAAGGTTTGTCAAGCTGCTCAGTGGACAAGCTAGCTAAAAGCTGAGGGTCGTTAGCTGACCACTTGCGCAAATTCATCCCTGCGCCTCTGAGCATCTCTATTAGCTGACGCTGAAGCTCTCTTGTAGTTTCAATAGAGTTTTCACCGCTGAGTAAATCATCCATATAAAAATGGTTTTCTACTGCTTTGGCTGCAAGAGGATACTTAGAGGCATCGTCTTTAGCTAGTTGACGCAGGGTGCGCATAGCTAAGTAAGGAGATGCTTTAATCCCGAACGGGATAGTAGTTAGAAAGTATTCCTGAAGGATATCACTAGAAGACTCTCTCCAGACAATACCTTGAAGATGCTGATCGCTCTCTCTGACCATAACCTGGAGAAACATTTTCTCTATGTCTGCAGTTACGACGTATTTATACTGCCTCCAGTTTAAGATCAGAGTTGGTAAGTTCTGTTGTAAGTTCGGACCACACTCCATGACGTCATTAAGACTAAGGCCGGAACTGGATTTAGCTGAACCATTGAACACCACCCTCATCCGCGTCGTACTGGACTCAGGTCTAAGTACTCCGTGATGCGGCATATGATATGAGATGTGGTCTCCTTGGCTGGCTGGACGCATGTGACCTTGTCGAAGGTACTCGCGCATAAACTGCTTATAACTATCAGAGTATGCTTCGTTCTTTGCCATCTTACTCTCTAGCTGTTTGAATTGAGCTATAGCCTTTGCTTGAGTCGACCCTAGTTTATCTAAGGAATTATTTTTCACTGGTAGGGCTACCTCGTACCTACCGTCTGAACGTCGCTTAGTAGTAGCTTGATAATGCTCCTCGCAGTACTGCTCCTCTCTAGTCAGGGCAGACGACGAGTTGGGCATTTCTTCCATCTCCCAATATCTAGCTATTTCCTCTAGATTATTAACAACTATACTACAGTTAAATCTCTTCACGTTACCAGATAAAATCCAGCCTAGTTTTGTGTGCTGAGCTATGGGTGCATTGCAAGTACCTTTTACTAAACCGCTCATTATAATTTCCGAGTAAATACTGGCATCTAGCAAAAGATCGATTGGCTTGGATACATTATACTCAGGGTCCGCCAGCTTCAAATGTTGAATGTGAGGCCACGACTGTCTAGTGAACGACACGTGAGGCAAATCACTTATAACCCGAGGAATTATGCAAGCTTCAGTATTAAAGCTATAGTCATTGTGAATAGATTTGCATTCCAGGGAAATAAGTTGCTTACTTTTCCTAGATACAATACCTACACCCGATACGGAAGCGCTAAACGGTTGTCGCGGCAACCCTAAAAGCTGTGCAGCATTTTCCGATATAAGTGCGATCTGTGAGCCTTGGTCTAACAAAGCCCTTAAAGTTATGTAGTTACCATCTATCGCTTTAATCCTAACTAGGACAGTCGCTAATAAAACCTCCTCGTCGTCAGCAGATACGTGATTTGCTGCGTGGGGCTTGTTATTAGACGACCTTGCTGACGAAGATGAACTCGTTTGCCCATCGACGGAGCGCGTGGCCTTGACACTGAGTGACATGCATGAATTATGCAACTGAGTGTGATGTTCGCCATCGCATTCCTTGCACCGTTTAAATGAGACACATATATTATTAGTATGTTTAAAAAGGCAGTTTCGGCATAGCTGAAGTTTCGCAACGATCCCTAGTTTCTCATCCGCGGACATCTTGAGGAATTGTTGGCAACGAAACAGTTCGTGACCGTTTGAGCAAAGCGGGCACGCGCGATGTACGAATGTGGAAGCTGATTGATGCTTAGATGATAGCTTATTATAATTGTTATTAAATTTATTATGATTATAAGATTGTTGTGGAGCTGGTTTTGCTGTAGCTGAGGAGTTATTCTCCTTTTTAAAAATTGGTTCTAAAGCTATGAATTTAGATTCAAGGAAAGACATTAATTCGTTCAATGAAGGCAACTCTCTCGGAGCTTTACGTGACTCCTTGTAGGCGTTACAAGTTTCTCGATCTAGCTTTTTTGTTATCAAATGGACCAGGATTGGATCCCATGAGCTGGTATCAATACCCAAATTGTCAATGGCATGTATACACTCTGTGGAAGTGTCGAAGAGGCGCTTGATATCGTGCGACGTCTGTTTGATAATACTCGGCTGATTTAAAAAGCTTTCTATGAGGTTAGTGAAAAGTACCTGGGGGTTATTGTAGCGGTGCACCAGTATCTCCCAGGCCAAGTCATAATTGTCAGCCGATATATTCAAGTGCTGGATCAGACGCTCTGCTTCCCCCTTAAGTTTTCCTTTCAGGTGCTGCATCTTCTGAGCCTTAGACAGGAAGCTGTTGTTGTGAATGGCCTCGCTGAACAGATCGAAGAAGGTAGGCCAGAGAGAGTATCTTCCTGTAAAGGTAGGGATTTCTAATACAGGCGTTGATTTTTCCACGTGAGCAGATGCCGATAGTTTCTGATGAAGAGCTTTCTTGATGTCCTTGAATGAGGCCTCCTGTCGCGTAAACTCATCTAGGTAAACCTCATCCTCCCCTTCCAAGATATTGTCGATCTGGAGATGCAGCTGGTCGATCGCTTTCCATCTCTCCTGGACGCTGCGTAACTCGTCTTCAAGCTCCCATCTCTCACATATCTCATTCACCTTGATACTTGTTACTAGACGCTTGAAAGCTCTAAAATTTGTCCGTTGTAGGGACAAAAGTTCGTCTACTTTGCTTGAGTTCGCTTGAGTTTCCGCTGCAACGTCCGTCGTACCTTTACCTATACCTGACCCTGACGCTGACTGTACCTTGGTCGGTAAAAACGTTGCAATCTTTTCACGAGTGCTGTTATAGTACTCATGAACACGGTCGTATATATTATCTAGAAAATACCTTTGCTCTTTGATCGGCACGTTAGCTAAATTACAGTTATTATTATAGAACTCTCCCCAGAGGTTATCTAAAGCGTTTAATCGAAGCTTTATGTACTCCGAGGTCTTTCGGTGCGCAGAATCTTTATCAAAGTTGGAACCTATGCGCTGAAGTTCAGAAGATAATTCCGCTTGGCGGTTGAAAATGGCTTCGTAGTCGGCCATAGTAGCTGGGATGTCAAGTAAATAAAACGATCTTACTTGATAGCTGGAGCTGCTGGCCAGTGGCGTCGTCACAGTACACTGGTCGCGGAACCGAAGGCGTACGTATCACTCCCGTAAAGTCCCGCTAACGGTAGCTCGAAGGACCATATGTTGAGGCAGTTTGCCCAACAGTAAGTTAAGTTAGCTATAGTGAGCTGAGTAGAAGCTTAGGGTTGCTCCCCTAAAGCTTCGAGCTGATGAGAGGTTGATCTCCGTATAGGAGAATAATACAACCAAGCTTGTTGACTGACTGTAAGTAAGAAAGTGTTTATTGAAGCGTGATTTAGAACTAAGTAAATTACAAGATCACGTAGAAACGTGCTATTAATATATTCCGCATTCCTCTAGCTAGCCAAATCTGTACGGCTCGTACATCTAAGTAACTTACAAGATCACGTAGAAGTCTAGCTAGCTAAATCTGTACGGCTCGTACATTGGATCTACCTATATCAACATTTTCAGTTTTGTTTTCCGTCATCTAGATAAACGTTTACTATCGTTTTAGCTCAGATTTTGTTGTATCAAGTTAAACAAAATCATTTACCGGCGTCATTTACAACTGTAAGACGGCCTGGAAGGCTCTCGGAGTATCTTCGAACGCTCCTGGAGCAGCAGGGATGCGAGAAGCGTAGCCAGGTAAGCTCATCAACAAATAATAATAATAATAAAACATTTATTTCAGGCAACATTAGTTTATTACAATACGAATGTAAAATCCATTTATTTGCTCTTACAAAATGCTGTTACAGTTTACTCGTGGTCCCCGCAATAGATTCAGAACCTGTATCGCAGGAGGCCGAATCACAAACAGAATTACTTATTTTTAGGATTGTAGTAAACAGGTTAAAAAAAACAATTACAGTATGACAGGATGATACTTAACTACCGCCCATATAAAATATATACCTTATTCTAACATAGATAAAATAAACCTATTTACTACCACGTAGTGTCGGTGACGTGTGACACGCATTATGTTCTGCGACCGGTAATCGTCCACGAAAACGCCGGAACAGCACATTCTTCGGCCAGAATTCTTCCTTAGGTCGAAATATTCTCAGTTGGAATACGCACCACAAATGATTTAAAATCATTATGACGCGACTCCAATCGCTCGACCCTCACCGAGGTGTTGGTCTTCCTCTTCACATACTCCACGATCCCCTCCACCTATATGGAGCTCGTTCACTCAAGTGGGGTCATTTACTGCTAGCTTCTACCCGTTGCCTAGCACGCGTGTTTTGATATAAAATGTATGCTTATAATGAAGTATATTAACCAATTCACGTCTTAGAAACTACGCAACAATTCAGCCCGATGCCTTAGCGGTTTTGCTGTAGCTGAGGAGTTATTCTCCTTTTTAAAAATTGGTTCTAAAGCTATGAATTTAGATTCAAGGAAAGACATTAATTCGTTCAATGAAGGCAACTCTCTCGGAGCTTTACGTGACTCCTTGTAGGCGTTACAAGTTTCTCGATCTAGCTTTTTTGTTATCAAATGGACCAGGATTGGATCCCATGAGCTGGTATCAATACCCAAATTGTCAATGGCATGTATACACTCTGTGGAAGTGTCGAAGAGGCGCTTGATATCGTGCGACGTCTGTTTGATAATACTCGGCTGATTTAAAAAGCTTTCTATGAGGTTAGTGAAAAGTACCTGGGGGTTATTGTAGCGGTGCACCAGTATCTCCCAGGCCAAGTCATAATTGTCAGCCGATATATTCAAGTGCTGGATCAGACGCTCTGCTTCCCCCTTAAGTTTTCCTTTCAGGTGCTGCATCTTCTGAGCCTTAGACAGGAAGCTGTTGTTGTGAATGGCCTCGCTGAACAGATCGAAGAAGGTAGGCCAGAGAGAGTATCTTCCTGTAAAGGTAGGGATTTCTAATACAGGCGTTGATTTTTCCACGTGAGCAGATGCCGATAGTTTCTGATGAAGAGCTTTCTTGATGTCCTTGAATGAGGCCTCCTGTCGCGTAAACTCATCTAGGTAAACCTCATCCTCCCCTTCCAAGATATTGTCGATCTGGAGATGCAGCTGGTCGATCGCTTTCCATCTCTCCTGGACGCTGCGTAACTCGTCTTCAAGCTCCCATCTCTCACATATCTCATTCACCTTGATACTTGTTACTAGACGCTTGAAAGCTCTAAAATTTGTCCGTTGTAGGGACAAAAGTTCGTCTACTTTGCTTGAGTTCGCTTGAGTTTCCGCTGCAACGTCCGTCGTACCTTTACCTATACCTGACCCTGACGCTGACTGTACCTTGGTCGGTAAAAACGTTGCAATCTTTTCACGAGTGCTGTTATAGTACTCATGAACACGGTCGTATATATTATCTAGAAAATACCTTTGCTCTTTGATCGGCACGTTAGCTAAATTACAGTTATTATTATAGAACTCTCCCCAGAGGTTATCTAAAGCGTTTAATCGAAGCTTTATGTACTCCGAGGTCTTTCGGTGCGCAGAATCTTTATCAAAGTTGGAACCTATGCGCTGAAGTTCAGAAGATAATTCCGCTTGGCGGTTGAAAATGGCTTCGTAGTCGGCCATAGTAGCTGGGATGTCAAGTAAATAAAACGATCTTACTTGATAGCTGGAGCTGCTGGCCAGTGGCGTCGTCACAGTACACTGGTCGCGGAACCGAAGGCGTACGTATCACTCCCGTAAAGTCCCGCTAACGGTAGCTCGAAGGACCATATGTTGAGGCAGTTTGCCCAACAGTAAGTTAAGTTAGCTATAGTGAGCTGAGTAGAAGCTTAGGGTTGCTCCCCTAAAGCTTCGAGCTGATGAGAGGTTGATCTCCGTATAGGAGAATAATACAACCAAGCTTGTTGACTGACTGTAAGTAAGAAAGTGTTTATTGAAGCGTGATTTAGAACTAAGTAAATTACAAGATCACGTAGAAACGTGCTATTAATATATTCCGCATTCCTCTAGCTAGCCAAATCTGTACGGCTCGTACATCTAAGTAACTTACAAGATCACGTAGAAGTCTAGCTAGCTAAATCTGTACGGCTCGTACATTGGATCTACCTATATCAACATTTTCAGTTTTGTTTTCCGTCATCTAGATAAACGTTTACTATCGTTTTAGCTCAGATTTTGTTGTATCAAGTTAAACAAAATCATTTACCGGCGTCATTTACAACTGTAAGACGGCCTGGAAGGCTCTCGGAGTATCTTCGAACGCTCCTGGAGCAGCAGGGATGCGAGAAGCGTAGCCAGGTAAGCTCATCAACAAATAATAATAATAATAAAACATTTATTTCAGGCAACATTAGTTTATTACAATACGAATGTAAAATCCATTTATTTGCTCTTACAAAATGCTGTTACAGTTTACTCGTGGTCCCCGCAATAGATTCAGAACCTGTATCGCAGGAGGCCGAATCACAAACAGAATTACTTATTTTTAGGATTGTAGTAAACAGGTTAAAAAAAACAATTACAGTATGACAGGATGATACTTAACTACCGCCCATATAAAATATATACCTTATTCTAACATAGATAAAATAAACCTATTTACTACCACGTAGTGTCGGTGACGTGTGACACGCATTATGTTCTGCGACCGGTAATCGTCCACGAAAACGCCGGAACAGCACATTCTTCGGCCAGAATTCTTCCTTAGGTCGAAATATTCTCAGTTGGAATACGCACCACAAATGATTTAAAATCATTATGACGCGACTCCAATCGCTCGACCCTCACCGAGGTGTTGGTCTTCCTCTTCACATACTCCACGATCCCCTCCACCTATATGGAGCTCGTTCACTCAAGTGGGGTCATTTACTGCTAGCTTCTACCCGTTGCCTAGCACGCGTGTTTTGATATAAAATGTATGCTTATAATGAAGTATATTAACCAATTCACGTCTTAGAAACTACGCAACAATTCAGCCCGATGCCTTCAGTAGTTTTCGAGAGAAGTACCAAACATCTTTCTATACATACCTACATACGTCCAAAACTTTGCATTTATTTATGTATGATATGACTTCGGCCCGATCTGTTTAGTAGCTTTGGCATGAGCAGTACCTAAAGTCCAAATAAAAAATGTGATATTTTAATTTATCGTACGTGACATTGGTGTGAGTGATGTGATGATTTCTGGCCTGATGATTATGACGTGTGACATTTGTTTAACTATACAAATAATTGTAACCACTTAGGTTCTTGTTGATACTGTATGTCACCAATATGATAAATGCGAAAGTTTACATGTATGGATAGATGTTTATTACTTCTTAACGCCAAAACTATTGAACGGATGGGATAGAAATAACCTTTTAACGTTCCCATAGAAACAACGCGTGCGAAGCCGCGGGCAGATAGAAGTTAAGTATATGTAGACTGTGTGCAATGTGCCCAGCTACCAGCTACATACCCTCAGCGCCAGCAGCACTCCGCAGCAAGTGACTCCCAACAGCACATCAGGCACTCGCACCGCGTGCCACTTCTCCACAATCATCCTCAGGTTATCCACCACGTCCTCCGCCGTGAAGCTCAGGCCGAGCAGCCCTTTGAGCTGCGAGATCACGATGATGATGGCGGTGCCTGAGGTAAACCCGCTTGTGACTGACGGGGAGATCAGGTCAACGAGGAAACCTGAAGGAAATATTCTCATTTACCCCCTTTTAATCTTAATATATAAAGGAACAAGCGATTTTCTGGGGACAACGCCCAGCCCAAACCGCTGAAGCTAGAAAGCTGAAATTTGGCGGGTAGGTTACTCTTAATAAACGAGCTCCCGATAAGAAGGCATTTTTGGAAATTCCACCCCCAAGGGGGTTAAAAGGAGGGTTGAAGTTTTTTTGGTGTGTTTTGTAACTCTTTAACCAATGACCTGATTTGCTTGAAACTTACAGAGAATACTACACTACATAGATAGAGAAAAGTTTTCAATTTACATAGATAGTTATATAGAAAACACACAGAACACCCGGAACAAATATCTGCAGATCGTACAAGTTTCGTCCCGAGGTAGATATCGAACCCGCAACCTCCTGCGTCACAAGTGGGTCTTCACCCGCGCCTCAAAGGTCGTGCAAACCACCATTGCATGCTTATTTTTTCTTGATAAGCAGTGTTTCTATTCATTCTGGCATAAACAGAAGAAAACAAACGGTCCATTTCGACTAAACCATCGCTATTGCTAAGAGTTTAGGAAGTTTACAAGAGGGGTAAAATTCTAGAATTGTAACGCTACATTAAATAGGTAAATAGTAAGGACTCAAACGGTGCATCTGGGGTCGAGCTAGTAATTCTGGTATCAATACTTGGGGGCAGATATGGTGGAAGTTCTGAACTATCACCATTTCTGTTGATATAAATTCAAAACAGGGAAAAATATACCAGGCAGATATAAGCGATACTTACACACATAATATACAGTTTGTAATTTTCCGTAACTTAACTGAGCGTGTAAGTAGTTAACTGCGGGAAAATAGCTAGGTAGGTACATATGTAATTGAAAGGCTTTTAGTGAATCATTTAGCTTCAAACAGATGTAAAGTTAAATATGACGTCATAGATAAGGAGCTACTTGTTATTGTTTGCTAACTGTCGCTCCAATAAAGTCAAGATCACAGAATAATTTACAATGAGATAAAATCAGATAACAACAACTGTAAATTAATATGTTTCTAAGGAAAATGGGTAGATATTAACAGATACTAAAAAAAAAAAAAAAGAAAAAGAAAAAGAGCAACCCTGCGCTGAAGGGGAAGGTGCGGGTTCGAATCCCGTCGAGATCGTAAATTTTTGGGATTTATTAATTTCTTAGAAATTACCCAGAGTACTATAATAAATAAAAACCTTAGATACTAAAAGTTCCTCAAGCAATTAATGCTGTAAATTGCTTAGTCGCTGAACATATCAATCAGGTCATCGTCCACTGATGAACGCAGGCGACTCAGGACCGCTATTTGTGTCGTTTGGGGAAGCCTAAACGACACAAACAGCGTTCCTGAACTGAACCGCCTCCAACGCGACCGCTACAATATCGTCGGCCAATGAGTCCCACGTTCCGTTTCGCATTGAATCACGTTTCTCACTCGAGAACCCTTACAACCAGTGGTGATCACACTCACTCTGGAACTACTACAACCTTACTACCAGCAGTGGGCAGACATATAGCTTTCAGAATTAAGCTATATGCCAGCCCACTGCCTCTTAAGCTCGCTTGCTGTCATTACCATAAGACGTTGAACACTCACCCAGTCTGAGCAACCCCATACACAGCACCACACAGCCTGACAGGAAGGTCAGGAGCACCACAAACTCTAGCGGTAGACCGCGACACAGCTGGAGCGTCAAGAGAGCCATCAGACTTGTGGGTCCGATGGAGACTTCCTTTACTGTGCCAAGCAGGACGTACAGCATTGTGCCTGGAACATGGATGATTGGTAAACTGTCACGGCATTGGACATTTAGATATAATACCAGGGAAAACAGTAGGTACAAAGCGCGCATTATAAATGGAGAATCGTCGTCAAACGAAAGAGCATCAGTGTTAAATTATATCAACGAAGAACAATGTTTTTTTTTACGGGTTGCTTGTTGACGTTATGCATCGGGCTATCAGTAGGTATTACCCCACCATCAACACTCAAAAACAATGCATAGCATGAAGCGATTCAATGACTTCAGGACCCCTGGGAACATAGCATCGCTCAATGGAAACTACCGTACAAGGAGACTGATTTAATATTGTAAAGAGGTCAGCAACCTTCTTTTTGTTTTCGTCGGTTTAAAAGTGAGTCTGTTTGTATAGGGTTATTGGTGGAAGTACTGGACCGGTTCTAAAATGTGTGTCACTGATAGGTAGCGACATTACCTATACCTGCCATCGGCTACGTTAAAATTGTAATAAATTATCAACAAGCGAAACCGCGGGCACAAGCTGAAGACTAATTAAGTAATTCAGTGGTCTAGCAGATCATGTAAACATTACACCAGCAGCGGTGGAACTCGAACCCACAACGTCTTTGTCATAAGTCTCTGGCGGACTGTGCCACCAGTCCACAGAGGTCATATTAGGTGCCAACGCTACGCTCTCTTCTATTTAGATTTTGAGTGGGAGATATTTATATAGGTAGGTATAGTTACATCTCACATGGCCAACAGGATACCGTTGTGCATTATCTGATCTACAGGGTTATTGGCAACTCACTACTTGAACGGCAGGTTCCATTACCACGCACATGTCTGTGAAGACACCAGATCATAATTCTTGGTTTTGGTAGTAGGTAGGTACCCCCCTCCATTCAAAAATCGTTCGAGAGGATTTATTTCGAATTAAACTTTAAAACAACTCTGCCGTGAATTGACAATCGTTGTGGGGGCGGGCGTGAGATCCATCTTTAGTAATGCATTGGTTTTCGGACTAACATATTGTAGGTATCAGAGGTGAATTACGATACCTGGCGTTTTCTTGATGATAGGCAGAACCTGCACTTCACGCAGTGTAACCCTGTAGCACAGCCTACCTATATGCATAGTATGTATGCATGTATGCACTTATACAAATACCTAATAATAGCGGGAACTTAAGCGGATCTGTGATCGATCACATTAGCTTGTCTTCTGTAAGCGTGACGTGCCCAGACGGCACGTCGTATCGCTGAAACTAAGAACTAAAAGTGTTAACAAAATTTGGCAAGGAGACAGGTAGGTTGAATTCAGGGAAAGGACCTACCTTTTGTGTCAAAAAACAACCGACAAAGGGGTGAAATTGGGGATGGGTGTCTGCAATCAGCGCGTGCGATGTCGCGGGCGGAAGCTAGAGAGAATATAACAAAACTTCATAGTATTTTACTATAAAACTATCTTAGTTTCACGAATTCATTGCGGATGTAAGCGTGTCAAATACGAATCTTATTAGTCCCTCGTAAAGGGATGAAACGTTGGTATTCTTCCAACACAAATAAGGTTCGTAGTAAACCCGCTTACATCCGTAATAAATTCAAAGTATTTACCGATATACGCAGAATAGAGTCCATACTGCACTGGCAGATTCGCCAACGAGGCATAGGCGATGCTCTGCGGCACGAGCGTCAGGCCTAGCGTGACGCCTGCTACCAAGTCCGACACGGCACTCGTGCGGTCGTACTCCGGAGCCCACTGCAGGATCGGCAGCCTCTTGCGGAGTATACCCTTCAGTCCGTCTTGGTCTTTTGGCTTTGAGAAAGGAATTCCTTCGTCGTCCATGGTTCCAAACGCCAGGAAATGTCTTGTAGACTGTATTTATTTCAGCTGTTTATTGCTGTTTTATGCAACTGCCAGTCAAAGGTGCCGCTTGATTGAGAATTTGGTTATTGAGTGTCGTTTTATGCAACTCGAGTATTACCAGAGCCAGGGTTTGCTTTATGACAGTTTGATTAGAGGCCAATAATTTTGGATAGTCGTATAATGTATGTATTTGTTTTATCACCAGAATTAATATCAAAACTCTGAATTTATTAGATAGTCGTTTGCCTTGTCTTGCTTGTCTTCAGAAACCATAAAGGTATAAGACACTTGTAAATTTTACAGAATTTTCTAATAATATTGATTTCTTACAATCAAATTGAACACTTTCGAATTAGTAGCGACAGATATTCTGCAATTCCTTGGATTGGAGAAGTTTTCCAAAAGCGTTTGCAGCACTCCAGTTCGATCCTCACACTGAGGAGTGTGTAAGACAACGGTGGGTTGTATCAGCTCACTATCATTACGTCAGGTGTTATCATCCGCATCCTTTCGGCTCAACCATTCAATCATTTGTCGTCACTTTCTGAGGCGTAATTATTTAGACCTCAGCAGGTCTAGATAATTTATTACTAAATACAAATGTACTTAAACTTTACTGGGAACTGATTATATTTGAAGGTTGTTAATACATAAAGGGTATTCTGAATTCTATTTGCTTAAGAATTTTATATACGTCTGACGTATATCTACAGAAAGGTCACGAAATTCGCTTTTGCATAAAAATAACACGGGTTTCACTTTTAGCATCACTTCAACATTTTTCACTGTAAATTTTTCACTATTTTTCAAATCTAAATGAGCCAAGCGGCGTATTCTTAACCTTAGGATGCGTAACTGAGTATATTCCTATGCTTTCGATGCAGCCTCCTTATCTCGATACCACCTAATCGTATATTAATGGAGTGGTCGGAGACAATTTCAAATGCCTTTTGGCGATAGAAATAATAAAACATTTTTATGGGTCCAGCCGAGTGCGATAAAACGGAACTAAGATGCCAAGTTTGTACCTGAGTTTGCAAGTTTGTAACTGGCCGAAACGTAATAAAAATATATTTCAAAACAAGTTTGAGATGAAATATACGAAGGATGCTGTCTTTTTCAAATATAAATAATAAAACCGATTAAAGCACGTTTGGTTTACGTCTTTGTTTTTTTTTGTCTTTGTAATTTTTGTCACGAAAGAACGCAATACGTAGTATTGCGTTTAAAATTACGGCATTAACTTACAGCGGGGCAAGACAGCCAGCAGCATCTTGGGGACGCTTCCTATTGGAAGGTATAAATATTTATCAGTTGAGTTATCTCTAGATTGTTTGCAATAGTCTGCAGTCAACTCAACTGTTTCAATTGTAAAAATAATAGTTTCCATTTGTTTAATAGTAATTTTCTTTGTTAATTAATTGCTACCCAGTAAGTACTATTAACTACTTATATACTTTTATTATAAAAGGAAATTACATTTTAATAATAGAAACAAATTAGAACCAGTATTTATAATGAAATAGTTGAGCTAATTGCAGACTGTTGCAAACAATCAAGAGGCAGCTAAAACCATCCATATCAATAGGTATCAACGTATTGGAAGAATCCCTATGACACTGGCTGTGTGAATATAATTTAAATAAAATATTATTCCTAAAATAACGGATGCTAAATGAATAAATAAACAACAATAATAACGATTATCATTTATTGATGATAAATAATAAACTCTACATACAATGTGCAAGTAAAGTAAATGCACGCATGTTAGTGCCAAAGAATAAATAAAATAATACAAAATCCTTAGCTCAGGTACTTACACTAAGAAACCTTACAATAAATCTAGTGACTATTTACAGATAAAAATTAATTATATTAATTTGTCCCATTAACATTATTTTAAAAAGGTTACAATAAATAAATAAGATATAGGTACTCGTCAAACGAGCTGTAAGTACTATTATTGCATCGAACAAAATTAGCATAAAGTTTTTAAAATAGGATTCTTTCTGTATAATGTAACCGGTCCTTTATCGGTCAACCAGTAGGCAGGCCTGCAAGCCCATTCAGAATATAGGACTCACTATAGTATAGTGAGGAGACAACACCGAAACCAGATCAGGGTCCAAGTTGTGATAAATATTGATGAAACCCAAAAAACAAGAATATAACAGACTTTTGAACATACTAAATACTAAAATACGCAAACAATTGAGGTTCATTTCGTATATAAAGACCGAGTTATATGTACTATAGACGTTTGATTATAAAAATGCTCTGCGAAAGCACGTGAAAAAATAACCCTATTCCAGCCACAAAGGCAAGCAATACCATAAACTTACTGGTAAAAATATGAATAATCTAAACTTGATGTAAAATCCTTTTTCAAACAAATATTTAGCTTGTTCTCTATAATATGCAAGCAGTAGGTAACTGTAAACGTAAAATGCCCCTCACCGTACATTATGTTTAACATTTACTTGACTTTCTTCATTATAGCGTCAATTTGCTCGTCAACGCGTTGACTCGTTCCCCTGAAACAGAAAATTAACGGTTGTTAGTGTCCGACCGCAGATTCGGTTTCTGTTTCGCCCAAAAATGGATTCAACCTTCGGCCACGCTGAAATTTATAGAATTTCCACATATTGACTAAAAGTAATGGTAACAAATTTTGTATCTATCTCCGTAACAATCACAAGAAAGGTGGATGTTTGTTAAAAAATAATAAACAGATAATTAAAAAATTAGCATAAAGTTGTTCAAAAACTCCTAATAGAGTCCACAGGTGATCGGAATGCTGGCTTTTATTTCGGTCAACGAATTAGCATTGCCATTCAACGTGGCAATGCTGCCAGCATTCTGGGCACTTTGCCTTCTGGTGACGGCTTAGATTTTTAGAAAATAGATTTAAGTGTAAATATTAGTTGTAATTATTATTGTATTTTCTTTAGTAATAAACAGATCGAGCTAAAATTTTGTTCTAGATAGGTATACAAATCACTATATAATATCTGGTCTTCTTTTTATATAGAAAATATAGTGAAAGGCCGCGGGTAAGTCCCAAACGCCAAAATTTTATTGATCCTTCTTTGTTCTAAAAATCTAATAAACAAGTGAAATGTAAATAAAAGTAACGCCTGAATCTAGCGTTACTTTGCGGAAATCCATTGCAAAATATAAGGATGAAATGTACCATATGTACCAATACAAATATACTTTAAGACGACTCCTGCGTCTCCGGCAAAACGTTAAACAAAATGTGAACAAAATGTGTACGTAGATAGATATATCTATCTACCACAAACAAATAAGTGAATTGTGAAGAGTTAGGTTACCACTGAACAGACAAAAAATAAATGATATACATAATAATATGCAACATTTCTGTTGATTCACAGGGGTTTGAAGATTTTTGTATGAAGGACCTAACAGTGTGGTAGCCTTTGATTAAAAAAAACAGTGTGGTAGACGATGTTTGGGCTAAAATATTGAAACCCCTTTGATTGAATTCAGAGTTCATAACGCGCTAACGTTAAATGATTTAATTCAACTTTATATTCTAGTTAAACACGTGCAAAGCACCCATGCCTTCATGCTAGACTTCGGCCTCGCGTATTTTTATTAGGCCGTCATCTTATAAGATCCTTCAAAAATCTAACAATTGGACGAATAGGCGGTGGATCAGGAACAACTTGAAGAATTAATCACGATTTTAAAATTTGAATTTCTATTCTGAAATTCCGGTTGAAACTAGTTATATTTGGCACACGGCCACATTTACGACTCTACAACAAGTAATACAAAACAAGCAAGGTATTAGCCGACCTAAAACCGGAAGGACGACATTTCTAAGGAGCATCAGCTGCTTAAACTGGTGAACTTTAACAGTGCTTGTATTGTAAACTTAGTAACCTTTTTGAGGATCATTTTGTATTTGAAAAAATACAGATTTATTAATTTTCTAATTTAAACATGCTAACCGGAAATGGGAGATCCACTTTTTAAAGTGATTTATCAGAGACGGATGCCGTGCGTGTGATGCCGGTTTACAATTGCACCACCCCACCTTTACCCGCGGGTGTCGTAAGAGGCGACTACACCGGGGGACGGGCAGCAGCACCCCGAGATGTCTCAGTGATCAACAGGTTCAATACCGAATCTGATTACAGACTTTTTTAACGAAGTCTTTTTTTACATCAGGTTCATTGTACCCCCTCCGTTCCAACCACATAGTGGGTCCAGTGCTACTACGGCTATCAGCTGCGGTACGTCTTGCGAGTGACTCGTGAGAGGTTGTGTATTGTTTACCCTGGGTTCAAAACTTCCTGTACGCGTGTGGATCGGGCCCCACTATAGCCCTCAGCTGCGGCACTTAATGCGAGTGGCTATCCAAAGGTGGTTCATCGTTGAACATCGGCTCAAACCTACCTGTAGGCGTGTGGGTCCGGCCCCACCATGGCTATGAGCTGCGGCACGTCTTGCGAGTGTGTGGCGAGCCGCGCCAGCGCCCCCAGCGCGCGGTACAGGTGCTCCTCGGAGGGCGCGAGGGACAGCAGTTGCAGCGCAGCCATGCAAAGCTCTACGCAGATCTCGTCGAACACCTGTGGAGGGGGGAATAGACACAGAAACGAGGCGAAGATATTTTTGTAACTACTATATTTAGTCTAGCCACAGATCACTTCTAGGTTTTTCGCGCGAGATAGATACATACACCACTTGCGGTGTGCGAGCGGCGAGAGGATTGAGTGAAAAAAAAGAAAGCTGGGTTTGGTTGACTGCAAAAGCTGTAATTTTTTTGCCCCTTTACGTTCGCATACCTTTTACTTGTAAATGGTTCGATATTCACGAACGAAATTACATTTGGTAAACATTGAACCAGTAAAATAAGTTTAGATCAAATTCATGAGGACTAGCCATCTAAAATAATGTTGAGAATCAAGGTGATTGTCATGAGCACAAATAGCCATAAAACTTCAGCGACAATACTCGTATACCTAGCACCTATAATAGTTATGTTTGATTTTGCAGTGTTTACGAGTTCATTTATAGAATCGCAATGAATTAATTGAATAAATTTTATTCAATTCGTTCATTGCGAGTTAATGATTTCATAATTTTACAAGATACGTGGTCAAGTTGCCTCAAAATTATTTGAGAATATGAAAACGATTTACGAGTGGAAGCATTCTGTAAAATGCCGTTACCATATTTAAAATATGGTGCATTGCAATTTTTTTGCCATAAGTTTTTTAATTTTACAGTCGAATGAGTTCTTATGATGACTCTTATGACTAAGACTCTAATGTCTAAGCATAGTGGGAGTTCACATCTACTACGCAGTCCTAAACGCGATCTTATATAATTATAAATTTTATCTGCACATTGCGTAGTAAGGAGGCTAGGTTATAAAACAATTAACTTAGTAGGTATCGTGTACATAATTTCTGCTAACTGCGACGTAAAGCCTTCATTTTCAAGTCAGGGAAAATCGAAAATATGTTTACTTAGTGTTGGATAAAGTGTGTAAGACTTTCAAATTTAAGATTTATAAGGTAATAAAGTACATTTTATTTTATTGGGTTGTCACAGGAGCTACCTACTGATTCGATTTAATATTTTTTCACTGTTGCATTATTTTTCCTGGCTACATTTTATATAGTTACTAAGCGAGCAAAGCCGCGGGTAAAATTCTCAATATGTTGTCAAGCGATGAGGTTTGTGATACGAAACATATCTCAGATTTCTTGCAAAATCGTTGGAATTTTTAAATGTTTGTTTGCTAAGCAAATAAATAGACATGTTTATTGTTTAGTTTATGTGATATCTAGGCACAGTCAATATTTGTTGTTTGTTAGTAGATCTCTTTAAGCTGGGAGCCACACAATTTTGACAGTTAGTGGTGTTTGGAGAAACATTTCGTGAAAAATTTCGGTTATGAAATGTAAACTATCCACACGGCGATTAAGTTGTCAAAATACAAGGCTAACTAACTATAAGAAAACTGAGGTATAGGTAGTAAAACCTATTAACTATGATTCGCTTGTAACACTGAAGAGTACAGATGTCTAAGGCCCGTATTAAGAAACTTGCTCAGCCATCAATCTCTGCTTGAGTAACGCTTCTCTATGACATGTCATAAACGTCACTCAAGCATATATCTATGACTGAGCAAGCTTTCATAACTCGGGCCTAAGTGTTGAACGTTTGGATAATTTAAGAAACATAATAAAAGTAACGTCGGGTATTGATCGCGTACTTAACTTTCTTTACTAGTACCTTTTATGACTTAATTTGTTTTAATATTCAAATGTAAATGGCAAAAAGGGTACAAAATAAATACCCGAGCTCTTATCATGCAATTTTAGGAAATTCAATACATGGTTCTTAACTTTATCAGTTAGTTGAATTGAGTTTGAATGACTCGGTGAAAATGATGCATGACCTAGTTTTTGTATTTGTTTTTAAATAAGGTTAAACACAACGCGTATAATTCATAACATGATTTATACTGTTAACACTACATAAAAATGTTAGTAGTTAATTCCTACAAATATTAGTATGCTAACTAGATACCTACTATAGGATTCTGCCTGACATGACAAGGCTGTGTCGAGCAAGACTGTGGCTGGACTGAGTTTGAAATAACTGCCTTTTTATGACGTTCATAACTTTCTTATCTTTCGTCTTTTTTATTAATAGTAGAAAAGAAGGTTACGTTGATGATCCTAAGTGGCAGTCGTACTTCAATAGATAGATAATATTTATTGCACACTTAACGTAACAAATTTCTAGATAAACACATTTCAAAACGACGATGTATCTTATTCATGTTTTTTTAGAAAATTCCTTTATTTTAACCTAATAATAAAATAAATTAGATAACAGCGCTTATCCCACTAATATTATAAATGTCAAAGTTTGGATGGATGGATGGATGGATAGATAGATGGATGGATGTATGTTACTCAATCACGCCAGAACGGCTGAACGGATCTGGACGAAATTGAGCACAGAGATAGATTATAGTCTGGAATAGTACATAGGCTTTTTATCCCACAATTCCCACGGGAACGAGAACTACGCGGGTAAAACCGCAAGGCGCTGCTAGTTATGATATAAAAGAAAAACTCCGTCGAAGTTAACGTTTGGGATATTATTTGCTTTCTTAGAAGTATACTAGTCCCTTTCCTCTTTTAATGGTGCAGTAGAATAATGTTTTTTTATTAATACTAGCCAGCCTAGATTATTTAGCTTAGGAAATAATTTAGGATGCGATTGGTCCACTACAATATTATTTTAAGTGCAAGAAGAATTTATTTTATTTTTATTTTTCCGTTAAGAATAAAGGTGATTCAATTTATTCTAGTCCATTCGTTTAATAAGAGCTTAGGAAATTATAATTGGTGCAGTATATCATGAAATTATTTTTTACCCTAGATAGTTAGATAAATAAACATTAATTTGCTTCTGCAACACACTGTACAATGTACATTGTTTACTGTAGCGAGACTAGACTCGTCATCGATCATCATCACTTTCCATCAGGTTAGATTGTGCTCTATTGACTATAAGAATGCTTTGAAAGGAGTAAAGGAAATTATAATAAGTGAGCATATTACATATTTCATAAAGATAATAATGAGAGAGCTATTAGGACGAGCGAGAAGCAGTTAGTGGTACCTTCGACTTAGCTTGCTTCGGCAGCAGGTCGCGCAGCGGCTTGCCCACTTGGAACCGCTGGAAAACATACTTTCTGCAGACCGGTTACAGTGCATATTTGCATTTCACAATTATAATTCATTCATTCATTTTCTTTTTTTTAATACAGTTTGTAATTATAAAGGGACGGGTGGTCCGGTCCGGTGGTGGACTATTTATTTACTCTTGACTTTTTCAGTGTAGCAAAGAATTGTGTGTTCGTTTGTCATGATATGGCGGATATCAGGAAAATGGTTTTTTTATATTTTGATACCATTTACAATACATAATAGGTTTTGGAGAGTTTCATAAACCTTTGAGAAATGCAAATACGCATACCAATAATTTGGAACAAATAATTAAGCTAAATTTTCTCTGATCTGATTTAATTTGTCGTAATCCAAACAATGAGGCGATTGTCGGATATACATACATATCTGTTTCCAGAATTGCAGGCAAAGAGTATAGTTACATTATTTGTTAGCACAAGCGGAGGAAAGGTTTAAGAGTAAAAAAACATAATGTCGACAGTTAAATCCTTTGCGAGTGAATTATTTCTATAAGTTTTCCTTATTTGTGCAAAAACCTAGAACTGCACAGTTCCTGTCAACAGCCTAAAAATATGCTTGTGAAAATTTTAAGCACAAGTAAATATATGATATGTTATTTTAAAAGTTATTTATCTTGTCAGTCAATGTTACCGTAGGTTTACGCGGAAAAGATAAAATCATTCAAAATTAGCGAATGCGTTTACAACACGATAAGTTTTGGTTTACTTTACGTCTGTTTTAGACGTAATACGGTAATCTATTTCTGGTTTCTGTGAAATTGAGATAACGGCTTTCTACAGAACACTTTTGACTTATCAACTAAATAAACTGTTGTTTTTCGCTTATAGTAATATCCGTAGATTCAAACTTTCGAACAAAAGTTACGGAGAAGGCTACGTTCGATTCGAAACCTATGACGTGGATCCAATTTTGTTAATTTACTTGTTTTTTATGAAAATTCGAACCTGATTTTATTATTTGATTTACTCGCAGTTAGCTAAGCCTCATTAAATCTGGGTGCTGTAGGCTACATGTTATCCATGTACTCGTACCAAGTGAGAAGCGGACGCTACTTCGATGAAATTTCGTTAACGATTGTGTTCTTTCGAAGGTCATACATTAAGATCGAGTACACATTAGGCGTATTGAAGCGCGCGCTTACCAGCGTTCTAAACACAACCTAGTGCGCGTTTGGATGTGTACGATGTAGGGGACGAGGTAGTTTTTACAACGCGTATTATAATAAATATGTTTAAAAGCTATATAAAAAACTATATATATACTAAAACGCTTCAAAACGCCTAATTAGTGCGAAGTATAAGACATAGTATGTAAGAAGCTAGTGTAGAGTAGAAGTAGAGAGCGATACAGACCACGGTCTTTACCTCCTTGGCGGCCACGTTGTGCAGCAAGGCTGTTCCGGACTCGCGGAGCTCAGCGTCCTCGCTTAGCAGGCTGTGGACGCACACCTTAAAGGAAAACGTATGGGATAAGTAATAGTACAACGCGAGAGGCTGCGGGGTCGCGGCGTGAGAATATCGACCATTCCAACTCAGTCCGCGGATGACGTAGGAGCAGACTTAGGTAAGCTGCAGGAGGACTGGCACCAGCTTCCTTCTGAGTATTCAGGCACGTTCAGCAGTGGACGTAGGTGTGCTGATGACGAAACGTTATAACGTCGAATTTTTTGACAAAAGAAAATAGTTTCACAGAAATTCAAACCCTCAGCTTTTTTACTTTCAAACATCATATGATTTTTTTATTTACCTATTTCGTTACACCATTGTAACCATTTTAACAGTACCTTTCTAACAAAAACAGGTAAATCTGAAGCAGTTCATCCATCTGCAGATGGCACAGATAGACACATATTTATCGTGAATCTTCGTCATCTGCCAGTAAGATGTGTAAATATTTTTTAAAGGAATCTGCTGATAAGTAATATAACCTTATCGAGCCCAGATTCAGAAGTAAACAACCTGGTGAAATTGTAAAACATTAAGCTTAGCTCCGATCAGAGTGATCAGCTGAACTTAATGTTCAAATTAAATTTGTAAGTTTAATGTGTTGTTTTTTTGAACATGTTAATTAATGAGTGCGACATAATCGCAAATGATTAAAGCTCTTTAAATAAAGATTTAAAAAACAAAAAACTGCCAGTACGATGTGAATTCGTGTATGTCACGGTCTAAAATACACCTTCATTCTTGTCTTGAAGAAATTGTAGGCGAAAACGCATAGACGAATTGTCGTCACAGGGAACTGTGGTATGATAACATAACTGCCAATAACGCGGGCTCAAGTCCCGATAGTCTCTCGTTTTGCATTATTTATTATAGATCGGCGTACCTTAGTAGTTGCACGGATGTTCGACAGCGGCTGCCCCTTGTATTCCCATTCACTGATGTACAGCAACCACTCCGAAGATGAGATGTTCTCGAATAGATTGCACATCTGAAACGAATATTAAATATTTAAGGCTGAATATTGTTACATAGATAGCCTTTATTTATTGAACTGTGAGCGGGTAAACTTGGTTTCAACCACGCATGTTGGCGTCTCTTCTAACTTCTCTTATAGACGGTTAATAGAACAGTTGTCTTGGGAGCTCCCCATACGCGACTGCTATATGTCAGTATGGACTGTGCATGAGCAAAACGTCGCACACCACAAAGACCAGTTCAGACACTTACGGTGGTAGCCAGCGCGCGTTGTTCCTCTATGGGATGCCTGTCGATCTCGTTCGCGTAGTTGAGCAGCGCGTGCTGGCGCCTGTCCTGGTGCAGCAGCAGAGACACGTCGTCTCGGAGCGCGGCGGCGCACAGGCAGCGCAGCACGCCCACGCGGACTGACGAACTGAGGGTCGAGTCGGTGAGGAGGCGACCTGGGGGGGTGATCTTAGTTGTATCAGACATTCTTTATTGCAGCCTGACTGCATCCACAGGGTGGGTATACATTCACCAGGACAGAGAGTGGTTTGAGAGCCTGTGCTTCAAACGTAAGGGGATATTTAATTAAACCAAATTACTTCAACTTTTATGCATGGCTCTGCGTTTGAGTGTCACAATTCCGTCAATTTACCTTGAATTTTATGTTGATTGGCAAGTGTCTGGTTAGCCATTTTTCAGCCAGCTTCCGGTTAATGGAAATTTGCTGTATTAAAATATTATGATATGTGTGCATTAGGGAGTGGGTTAAGGTCACGATGCCTTCCTTTCCTTTACCCATCGGACTATCATCTAAGTTAGATTTGGGTATTTTTAAGGTTCCGTACCCAAAGGGTAAAACGGGACCTTATTACTAAGGCTCCGCTGTGTATCCGTCCGTCTGTCACCAGGCTGTATAATGTATATCATGAACCGTGATAGTAAGACAGTTGAAATTTTTACAGATGATTTATTTCTGTTACCACTATAACAAAAATACTAAAAAACAGAATACAATAAATATTTGAGGGGGCTCCCATACAACAAACGTGATTTTTGGCTCGTTTTTGCTCGATATTGATAACGGCAACAGGTAGACACTTGAAATATTCACAGAATATAAAGTTAATCACTTTAAAAATAAATAATTAAATTAAACTAAAACAAATATTTAAAGGGGGCTCCCATACAACAAACTTGTTTTTTTTATAGATAATGGTACGGAACCCTTCGTGCGCGAGTCCGACTCGCACTTGGCCGGTTATTTTGTAATGGGTCAGGTATTCAGTTTAATTTTAGAAATATATCACTGACTCATATTCTTTTGCTGTAGATAAGTATGTACCATAATACTGTAGATCCAATTACATTGTAAAAAGGTTCAAAACCCGAATTTGAGAGGATACAAAACTTAAGCAACAAAACGAGTGCTTCCGCGTAATAAATACATGTACACTCACGTTTGGCGACGAGCCAGTTTTAATGAAAAGCGATTAAATGCTCTACACGAATTCAGAGAGATTATGTGGTATTTACTTAAGGAACGGAAACCTACTGGTGTTGTGGGACTGGTTGAGGAAAGAGTGGGATGATTTTCCTCAAATTAGGATCTTTTACATTTTCCCAGAAAGTACGCATATACTAAACATGACGGGATGTGGCGACTGTGGACGCATTATAAGTAGCATATAAATAATTATGTACAAGGTGTACTTAGGAACCTTCAAATACCCAACAATTATGAAATCAGGGTAGATTTTACAGATTTGCAGAACTCACCAATAAACATGAGGAATTCGTCTCCGAGCACCCAGCTGCCCTCTCCGTGCAGGTACTGCTGCAGCTCGTCCAGGCTCTGCTTCTCCTCAGGGGACAGTTCCACGCCCTCCAGGGCTTTGGACAGGTTCTCGAACTCTTGGAGGCCCTGCGGTTATACAAGTTCAATTAGATCGACACGTTGCACGACAATTTACACAGCATCATCTAGCCCCAAGCTACGTAAAACGTAGCAACGTAAAACTTGTGTTATGGGTACTAGAAAACCTGGTATCCTTAATAAAATACATAAATATTTTTACAAGATTTTTTAAGAAATTAATAAATCCCAAAAATTTACGATCTCGAAGATTTTTTAACTATAGAACATTCTAGCAGCGGCTCGCGGTTTCACCCACGTAGTTCCCGTTCCCGTGGGAATTCAGGGATAAAACATAGCCCTCCCTGAAAGTAAGCTTTCATATGGTGAAAAAAAAATTGAAATCGGTTCTGTTGCTTTTAAGTTTATTCGTTACATACATATACAAATCTTTCCTCTTTATAATATTAGTATAGATATAGATAGACACCTAATACAAAATCAGGACAACTTGGTAAATATTAGATAGTCCGATTAATAATGTCGGGTAAATGAATGTCAAGGATCAACCTCCAAGAATCCAAACAGATACAAACATTCCATAAATACATCAGTTACATAGATAAAGAAAAACATATATATAAATCAACCTGTCTAAATGTGTTATTGGCAACGGAACTAGTCCACAAGGTGAACTCTAGTTGCAAAAGGTTGTTGCACTGCTGAACCTAGACATCAAAGTACAGGACAAGTATTCTAGTAAAATACATTTTAAAAATATCTAAGGATTCGGTTAATCAATACGCCTCCCTCTTCATCAGCACACATGAGTCCACTGCTGGATATGCCTCCCCTTAAACAAGGAGGGTTTCGCCATAAACCCCCACGCTTGGCAGGCGAATTGGTGATCGCAGTAGAGGTGTTAAAAATATACAAAAGGAAGCTGCCCTTTGTCTGGTAGGTTCCCTCTGTCAGCTCTTGATACATCCACTGGATGAATGGCTGAAATGACCAGTTGAATGAGTCAATTCTTACAACGAAATTGGCCGCCAAAATTGATGATTTGTCAATACTTCCATACAATTATAAAACGGCAGGCAAGTTCCTTTGTGATAGTCAATATCCGGAAGTGCTCTTTCTATAATAATAAGTCCATTAGGAAACTAGGTACACTATCTATGATTGCTAAAGCTACGAACCGCGTAAACAAACAAGCCCAACAAGGGCGCCCTATTAAGTTAAGGAGAGAACCTTGACACTTTTGACACGCGTCCCTCCATCTGTAGTTTCTTTCATCAAAGGTAAAATGCCAAAATGTGTCATTCTGCGACAATAGCATTGTTGTGGTGAAATAAGACAAAAAATCATTTGAATTGGATTGGGGGGGGGGGGGGGGGGGGGGGGAACATGTTATGGTAGGAAATATTATATGTTCTCCAGCCAAGTTATTTTATGACTCTGACATTACTTTGTAATGATGGTCTTGAATTTATTCCTGAAGCTTCCAAAACACTAACAGACTAGGAATGTTTGGCTCGCTGCTCGTTGACAAATACTCTAAATATACGGAACACCATGCATGCCGCCCACTCCGCCCACGAAGCCGTTTCACTGCTTTAGCGGAAAACTGTTGGTATTGATATGTTATTACAGGGTTGTTATGAACTTATGACAGATGGTCAACTTTTGTATGCACCGATGAGGTTGGCCCTCGCATATCCAACACCGCTACCGCACAACACAAAAATGAGCATTCAAATATATTAGTGACACATTGCCCGCTACCTCACACACTAGGTTCAAGCTATACTTGGTAAACTATAGCCCTGTTATCGGTAAGCGGAGGCAACTTCGAAAAAATTAAAAAGTTGTCTGTATTTTGTGTTAATTAGATAATAATATGATGGTTGGCAAACATTGATCGAATCTGGCTGAAACGGACCGGGCCACGCCACGGAAAAATAACTTGTTTTCGGGTTGATTTGAATAGCTACAATAGGTAGTGCACAAAATATATAACGGGGAAAAGAGCGACCCGCAAGTTAAGTCGCGGTTAAAGAATTTACTCAATGTGATAGAAGTTAAAAGTAGGAAAAAAATCTTACTTGTTCGATTGTCGAACTAGTTAGTTTTTTTTCTTACTAACAATTTTACAAATGAATGACCCGAACAATTATTTGAGTTTTGTTGGACGATAAAGTTCGGGGGGTTTAGGATGCCGTCGCGGACCACTTCAGGTGCTAACAGGGACCACCGTGGACCACCGGTTAGGAACCACTGGTCTAGGTCAACGGGAAGTAGCCTATGGGTTTTTGCGAGTATGAGATTCCATAGGAAATTTAAAAAAAGGCATAAACTGCTTTAAGTTTTGATTTCGTCTTAGAAACTTCTCCGTCTTCGTTGTCTTAGAAATGTTATTTATATCACGCCTCCAAGAAGTTACAAATCTGAGTATTTGATGTTAATTTCAACTCAATACCTCGACGCGTTTCTGGGGTACGGAACCCTAAAAATGATGACTTCCGAAATTGACAAACATTGTTACCACACTATGGCACTGATATATCTCAGTTTGCAACTAACTCGTGTCTATCGAACGTTCTGGAGTTCCGAAAGCGGTATTTAACATTTGTTTACGCATTATTTTGTTTACATCCATGCAGTTATGAATCATACGATCTTCACTTACAGTCAATGTGTCCTGCTAAATCGAATATTAAGGAATCAGATACCATTTTGCCATAAAATGTTTGGGCTACGCATTGGACGTTTAATGCTGTACATTTTTTTGCGGATTTTTTTATTTTTTATATATAAAGCTTCTAAAAAAATGTGCAGAAAGAAGTATTGGGATTTATTTATGAATTCTGTTTAGTATCTGAAAAGAATGTCCACGGACCTCTGACATTATGCTCTGAAATGTCAAAGTCACATATGAACATGTTCTCATCGAACAAATACCTACTTGCGCCTACGCATGGACCCACGCAGTCTTTTTATTGAAAGTTCGCTCGCTGAAACTTTCAATAAGACATTTGCATTTAGTGAATTTTCCACCATAACAGCGAGAGATAAAGTCGAAAATTACTTAGTGGGTAAATTCACGCAATTCACAAGTTTAGATCAGTTGTTTTACATCGTAATGAGAAGGCGTAGAGTCGAAAATTGCAAAATATGTTCTTTATTTTATCTTTAGTATTAAAAACATTTTTTCTGCTAGTCATAAATCTTATACAGATTTGATTTGAGACGAGAATACAGCACATTTTTTTTAATTGTCCGTTTCGTATGCAGCGCACGGCATAGCAATGCTGTTTGGTAGCTAAAAAGGCTTGGTTATCCCGGACGATCACTTTCACAATTTACTGGCTCATAGGGGGTAGTGCCATAATCCCCACGGGCATGTGGGTTGGAGATCGCAGTTCGGTAATGGGTCTGTTCTGCAGGGAGCGCTGCTGTCGGCCCCCCGGTGGACATTCTTTAGTTGCCTTTTAATGCCGCGGCACCTGTCGGGTCGGTGCAAATTCTAGGCCGGTGTTGCACGGCAGTTTATTAAATAAATAAGAATAAACACACAGCATTATCTAGCCTCAAAGTAAGCAGAGCTAGTGTTATATGTAACTAGTTTCTGTCGGCGGCTTCACACGCGTTGTTTCTATGGAAACGTTCAAAGGTAATTTCTATCCCATGGGAACTGATTTATGGGATAAAAAACCTATTTTTGATTCCAAGCTAACATCTACATATATGCAGATCTAACTACTGCAGATCATACAAACATTTGTCCCGAGGCAGGAATCGAACCCAGATCCTTCTGGGGACACTCGCCCGCTGCGCCACAGAGGTCGTCAAATCATGGATTTAATAACTCACATCAATATCTTTGTAAACGATGGGTGGAAGGCGGTTCTTCTTCAGCTGTTCCTCACGCCTCTTGTCATCAGCCTCCATCTCCAGTGCTTCGGAGCTCGGCCCGGCCAGGGACAGCTCCTCGTGAGCCACGGTCTCTACTGCTTCGGCCATGTCTGTCGAATGTAGACTTTAAAGTTAAAGATGTAAGGTTCACAGTATAAATACTATTGAAGGTACATGGGATGATGGTAAAGATGTCGATGTGTTACACTTACACCTGTAAATTTTAATGTATATACCGATATTTACACGATTAGACAACGACTTCAAATGCATGTTCTTCCATCAGCGTTTGAAATTGAGTAACGATTGCTTGAAAAAAAGCAATGTTGATGATGCTCATCATCATCAACATTGCTTTTTTTCAATTTTATTTAATTTTTTTTATTTAATTTAACGTTAGCAAATGATTAGAACCTTAGTAATCGCGCTTATTGTTCCTAACTAAACTGAGGCAAACAGGTTGAATATAGCCGATATTCCGTTGTTGGTGCTGAAGTTGAATAGAAGAAAAATTATTTAGGATATTTTCACCGGGTCACCCTAACAACTGCAACTAAAATAACAACAAGATCAACTAAATAAACACTGCAGACAGAGTTGCTATCACAGCCGCATTGTTGAAGAGTCAACCGAGTACAAACGCCTGTCCCACTTACATTCGTACTAAATCTTAGCTCCAGATTCATGGTGGTTGATTCAAACGTTGTTTTATTAGAAGTACTTGCTTTAAAGACACGATTGGTAAAGCTTTTTTTAGATAGACACGGTTGGAGAAATTTTACATTGGAATGTGTCCATAACAAAATGCGAACGCAAAAGGAAAGCAAAATCGTTCAACATCCAAAGTGAACATTTAGCAGTTGGGCTACGGGGAAAAGCTCGCCATGTTCAGGGACTTTCGTGCCATGACATCTTCTTTTAACTAACTAAAAACCCATGATATTTTCTTTCTTCCGTTAACAACTTACAACATAACTTCCGTAATCAGTTTAACAACGAGTTGTCGAAACTTTATTGTTATTGTAATTTCAAAAACGTTGGAGTATTTTCACATGTGACAACGTGCAAGCTGTTATTCGTATCGGCAATTGAACCTATTTTTTGTGTTACTAAAAATTTTAACTGTGCAAAATATCCAGGATTTATAGAATACCATTATCAAGATAAAAACACTTCACGAACCTGACACAAAACCAGAACACACCACAAAAATAACACAAACACGTCCGACCCACAACACGGAATCACTTCACTGGATAAATATAGACCAGCTCCGCTTACAACACCATAAATAGACCCTGACTCCGAAGACCAGCTCCTGGTCTTTTCTTTCACCAGAGGAGGTATAATACAAGTATACCAACCTGTTAGAACTGTCTGCTGTGGTGGTGGAAGAAGGAATGGCTGGAGACACCGGCTGGCAAGCCGCCAGATTATTTATAAGTGTCGATCACGTCTACAGCGAGTCGAAAGTTTATGCGGACAAGTGGGTCAGCGGATCGGGATCACATTTGGGTTTTGAACTGATTCGCAGAAGCTTCAGAGATAAGTGGGTTTGTTTTATATTTGTATGAAACATTTTTGAATGCGACGATTTCCAAGGGTTTTTAAAATCTACCTAAACCAACATACCTAGTAAAGGTAAATTAATATTGCTAAAGTCTGATTTCAGATTAAAACAGTCTATTTTTTAGAGACAACTATCTACTTCAGATACATTATATGCAACTGAAATAGACAGTTTATTTAATGATTTATTCTCTGAGAATAAGACTACGGTCTAATCTTATATTGAGATAAAATAAGGTTAATTATGACTGTAATTTTAGTTTTAAGGATTAAAAGTCAGCTGAATAATCGCAGCGTAAAAACGCCCCTTCTATATTCGGCTTTAGTAAACCTAAAACCATATTAAATAATACCTATCGACCCCATGCTGCGGTAAACGCATATCATAGATTCAAATTAACTCTTACATTTAAAAATAGACACATGTACCGCCATCTGTGAGAGTAGGTAAACATTACGATATGAACAACACGGTCATAATCCGTGTTGTACTCAACAGATGTCGCTAGTTTGGTTTCATGATTTTATGTGAAGATCGAATGAAAGCTCGAATATAAAATGAAAGTACATAGTGAATTAGGGATTGGATTTGGCAGTAAAAAAGGACTGTTAGTGGATTTCCTTTTATGACTGTCAATTATACATCTACTACTAGAATTCTAGATCCACACAAAATAAACTTTCTCCTTTACAAAACAAGTCTGATTATCCACTAACTCACCAGTCTCCTCAGGTATCTCTCCGTTTTCTCTCAGCATTTTTTTCTTCTTCTTCTCCTTGCGACGTTCTTTGCGCGCCAGTTTATCCGCCAGAGTGTTGCGACGTTGCTCCAGCTCCGCTGATTGTGCTCTGGAAAATAATACCTTTTAACTTGCTAGTTAAGACTCATAACAATAAAAGTGTTTTGGAAATGTTAAGACTACCTAAAACCTTGCTTGACCATAGCTTAGACGTGAGGGATTTATATAAGTTTTAAAAAAATGACGCTTGGCAATGCACACGGCATATTCTGACCCCTATGTGAGCAGAGCTTGTGTTGTACATAGGATTAGTGGAATAAAGAGATGGTTAGGTAAATAGTGTCTGAAATCAACTCAATAGATCAATAGAGATATTCCAACACAAACAAGATCACATATTCATGATGAATTCGTCAAACTATGTTTTAAAGTAAAACTGTGAATATTAAATTGTTATTGCGTTATTAAGAGGAGTAAAGAAGGAATCAATACTTACAAAAATATATGGTTTAACAATCAACCATTTAAAATGACTGCTTAAAAAATTGCAAAAAAAATAGAGCAAATGATGTTTAATTGATTTATTCAGCCAGAGAAATAGAAACAAAACCCTGTTGCTATTAACATAACAATTGCATTTGACTCCTTATATCAACCCTAATACATTTCAAAATGGTTTGACTACCATAAATATTTATAGCTGTTGAATTAAACCTGTAATATTTTAACCGACTACAGGAGGTGGTTCTGTTCGGCTGTATGTATGTAAATATCAACTGCATTACGATGGTTTCAAATTCAACGTTTTCTTTGGTTCAAAGTTGATTTAGAGGATTTTATAGCGAAACATTTTGACCAAGACATCTGTGAAATCGTCGCAAATAGCTTATGGTTGCTTCCACTGACCCCAGATCTAAGAGGGTTCAGATCGAGAATTTTCACAGATAGCTTGGTCTAAATGTATAGTTGTAAATGCAAGAATGGTCCTTATGTGTACAGGGATAAGTCTCGACCCCATATTTTTATTCCTAACCTCGACTTTTACTCGTCTCGACGCGAGTGTTCCGTAATGCCTATAATCTTAAAAACTTCCTTCACTACTAGTGACATACGCACTCAGAAAATATTCTCATACGAGTGGAGGATTCAACTGTCAACCAAATTTCACTCCGCTCAACAGCCTGAGAGAAGTGGAATTTTAACTGAATAATTATCGACCAGACATACCAATCTCGAGAAATTATTCTTAGCGCTCTCAGTATCGAATCAAGTAATTAATAGTACTACCTAATAGTAGAGGTTATGTCATGACTAGAAATATCACAGTCGGGATAGTCTCCTCTAAGAATAGCAGTGAGTGTTAATATGGTCTCTTTGTGTATAGCAGTAGGTGTCAGAATGGTCTATGATAGTCGTTAAAGCGCGGCATGGCCGGCACCCGCCGACGCAGGTTCTTCCACAGTTGCACCGCCCTGTTGAACACCGACATCAGAGCGGCCATGTGACGCAGGCGGGTCCTTATCTCCGGATCCAGGAGGGGGAGGGGTTCGCTGAGGGATCTACGAAGGGAAGGAAAGGTGGGTTAAGAGGTAGGTGGATGGATTCAACAAAATTAAAAAAACAATTACTTGTTGTTGGGGAGGCCTATTGTGTGGGAGGGACGCTACATGCGTCCACACACTCGCGCTTTCCCGTCTTCCTAGGACTTCCGTGAGGGCTGGTGTGGCGGCAGATTGGCCGAAGATCTCAAGAGGCGCAAATATGCAGGTCTCGACAGATACTACGCCATTTGCTCTCCGGGTGTTCAAAAAATTATCTGAGCGTCTGGTCGAAGCGACGCGTAACCTGAGAGCAGATGAGTATCTGGCGCAGCGCATCAGCATTGCCATACAGCGGGGCAATAACATAATATTTTCTTTATTTCACGATTCCGACTGGTATTGATATGGATCAGTTGAGCTACCTGTCTATGGCTCAATTGTTTCAATTGTAAATACTAGTTTTAATTAAATTCTATTATTTGATTGTAATTTTCTTTGTTAATAAAGATTATTTGTGGTAATACTTATTTATTGTTAACCTGTGTTTTTGGCTGTCTGTGTTATTTAGTTTTATGTAGTCTTTTATTTTTGTACTAAAGTTTGTGTGTTTTCTTATATATTTCTTTAGGTGTAAAATAAGCTAAACAAGTCAAACTTTAAAATTATCATCAAATTTGTTAAAATTTTAAACAAAATTACTATAACTACATTTTTTATGACCAGTGGTGAAGGAATTTGATGTGATGTGATAATGAGGGGTTCGGGGTAGGGCGAAATGAGATCAGATGAAAGCCTGGTACGGGGAACGAGGTGTTAGAAGATTGATAGTATTTTCTTACATTTTAATTACCCAGTGGATTATAATATCGGTTCATGCAAATGCCAGGTTTTCTTTCAAAGAAAGACTTAGCGTGCGAGAAACATCTTACAGTGTTGTCAGATGTGTCTCGCGCGCTTCCCGTCGTCGAGTGTACTAGACGGGTCTTTTAAAATATATTTTTAGTTTATTTTTATTATAATATTTGATCTAGATGTTAGTAAATTATTTGAATAGCCGACTGAATCCAGTATGGTAGGATCCAGTCCGTTCGTTCTTTATAATTATTTTTAAAAGCAAGGTTTGTTTTCTTCCCCCTCTCCCCTCTACATTTCTGTAACTGAGGCGATTCGAAGGTATTCGAATATTAGACGTAATGGAGAACCAAATCTTGTAGCTAATAATTTCTTACCTAGCTTCTTCAATCTGCGTGTTGAGCGTGAGATAGTCGGGACTATCCCGTCTGTTCTGTCGCACGCCGTTCTGGTACATCTCCTGTCAAAGATAACACATTTACAATGTTACTTAGGTAAATTCAGCTTTAGATATGTAGATTTAGAGTACAAAATGCATTCTTTGCTTTAGAACAGTTTTTGCAGTTACTTTGATATTATCTTAAGTCATAATCTTCATTTACCTAGACTATTGATAAACTCGTTAGATTTGTTTCCAATTTCTCATTTGAATTTTTTGTGTTCTTTAGGTTTTCCTAGTTATTTTGATTTTTAAATGTATTCATTTAATTCCAGGTTCTATAGTTCAAGTCGTGTAGACAAAAATTGTAATTGTAAATGTCATGCTGTCTCTAGTGTTCCGCTTTATATCTTTCTCTTTCCATATTTAAGCGGACCAGTCCTTTTACACCTTATACCTTACGGATTTAGATCTTTTTATTTAGATCTAAAGCATCTTGCTATAAAGGCGTCAAAACCTTTAATAATGCATTACAAATCATTGTATTTAGAATTGTTAATACCTAAATAAAATACTTACATGAAACTCCATCATCACAAGAGCATAATCGTGTTTCTCTTGTCTAAAAATTACAAATCAAGTGACAAATTTCAGTTTTATTTATTTAAGTAAAACTACAATACATTGTGCGGTTGTCTTAGTAAAAATAAACAAACAATGCAAATCGAGGAGGTAGTCGAATACTTACAAAACTACATTTCATTATTTGGTTACATTACATTATTATGGCAGAATGCGTTATAAATGTATAACTGATAAGAAACTAATATTAAATCACAGTGAACTATATTATAATACTAACAACACAGAGACTTTGACTAATAAATTAATCTAAAAACAATCACAAAACATGAAATACATCATGTATTTTTGATATTGACAAAACATAAGCAGTAATGCGACATAAAAAACAATGTGCGTTCTCTACAATAACTTTGCATGTTACTTTCTTATATGGTGTGTGATAAGCTGTAGCGGGCAAAGCCATTAGTGGAAGCGGGCGCGTCCGCGGGTCAAGCATGAGCTAGTCATGAATTGGACGGGCCTTGTCCTCCGCGCGGACCCTGAAAAGGGATAACCTAATTATATTTGAGGAGATGTAGCAAACAGCAATAAAATCGCTTGCGTTAGTAAACCACACCCCAAAATGGCTTGTTTTAAAATTAAGGTTACCTCACACCGAGGTGCGACGCGATGATGCTTGAAGAGGCCAGTGAAAGAAAAAGTTGTGTGTTGAATCACTTTTAATGTAATTAATCTTAAAAAGTACGCGTTGTGTCGCGTCTCGTCTCGGTGTGAGCAGCTGACCCTAAGGCTTTGATCAGGAACTTGCCTTGAAATAGGAATGGGAAGATACATTTTAGCTATTTTGTATGAAAACAACAAAACAATAATAAAACAGAAAGAATAACACACGCTTCACACCAGATTCAGAAAAAATAAAAAATACTTATAAACATGGTACACGTGTAAGTTATCACACATTTTCTCGCGAACACAAATATTTCAAATGTTTACCTGGAACATGTTCTTTGTGTTTATTTCATGTCTTTTAAAACTCTTTTAGAGCTTGTCACTATAACACGTAAAAGGTTGATTCTTCAGACGGAAAAAAATAAAAGCCTTCACTAAAATTTCACTCAATGAATAATTCCTCATCACTAAAAGGTGATTAAGACATTTTCTTTTAAAGTTTTATGAATGTAAATAAAATATTAAAAGTGATAGGGCTGGCGATTTACAGCATATATTTCAATAAAAAAAACGATTGACCGAAATAAGTCCAAAAACATTGTCTGGCATGATTAAATGATGCTGAAAAATTTTCAAGGTTATCAGAGTTTGTGTAGTTCGACGATGATCAAAGATAATGAACTAAACACCTATTCCAGGAACCATTATTTGTCAAAAGCTGTCCTCGATTGGGGAAGGGATAAACCAAAAGTGGGTAAATACTAGATACAGGCTAATAGTTAGAAATGAGGACGATTATATAATTATACACGTAATATAAATTCGTTCCGCGGCGAAGGGGCACATACCTGTCCCGGCGCTAACTGCCCCAGGAGAGAGGTGAGAGCGGTGCGGTATGGCTGCGGCAGGATCTCGGGCTGATGCAGTACGTCCTTGGGGATGTGCGCGCCGCAGAGGAACTGGGCAACCTCCTCGCTGAAGTGGTTGCAGTTGTGTTCCAGGAGGTTGTACTCTGTGCCGCTGGAAGGGAGAGACAATTCAGCGAGGGAAGTTCAGCGGTTGGATGCACTTTCGGTTGACAGAAGTCACTTTGGACAGATTCAAATGAAACGTTGACGTTAACATTTTCTTCTAAAACAGGCGAAAATTCGCTTACGCCCGATGTTGTCCCGATGTCTACCAAAGATGGTACATTTCAATAAAAGAATTCTCCTTTTTCTACATCTGTATTCTGCAGACGTGAACTTTGTCCGAGCTGATGCGAATAACTCCATTTACATTCTTGTGATTTTTTTTTGTTATTTGGACATAAAGTCTACTTACGCGTATGTGGTAGAAGCTAGCCCATGCAGGTATTCTTTGAACAGCTGCTCCGGCACGAAAGTGTCGCCGAGTCTGTCGATGCGCTTCGGAGGACCCAGCTGAGTTGTGCCCTGAAGAAGAGATGATAGTTTTTGAAAACTTAAGCCGGCATACAATCATACAATCTAAAGAAATGCAATATACTTTTCGAGAACATGCATGCTTTAAACAAGCGCTTTGTGGTATAACCGTTGACCCTTATTGTTTATGAATTAGTCCCGCTTCGTGGTAATTCTCAAAGTAGAGCCAGCCAGAATAAGCCTGCAGATTTTGATCTTATCCATTTCCGGAGGAATAATGTTACTCTCGAAATTACGTAGCAAGCAAATGCATTCACGGAAGCATCAGATCTGTGTGCCGGGCAGTCGTCTATTTTCGCGAGTGACCCGTCGGTCGCCAGGTGCGGACGGATATGCGGCCGAATGGCTTACAGCTTCTAACAATATTGTACTTTATTTACAACTGACTTTAAGAAATGTTACAGAATTCATTTCATACGATAATCGTTGCTATGATGGAGGGAGAAGGCAGATTTTTGAACCAATTTGTAATTTGAGGCCTGAATTTCTCTTTGGGCGAATGTTTAAAAGAATCGACAACTTGTTATCCTTCAAAGAACACCACAATTTACAAGGTAGCGCTATAAATCAAGACATGGCATCTTCCCACGCATCGAGAACATAATAACGTAGGAAAATATAGAGGTTATAAATTGACTCCAGACGATGTTTAAAATATAATATGAAATTTGGGGACAATAACCTGTATTATAAAGAGAACCTGTATTATAATATACATAGTTACTAGATACAGACAGAGTTCTCTTGGATTCTACTAACTGTTCATATTATAATGTTCATTACATTATTAAATACCTAACTTGCTATTACATCTGTTTTGGTTTCATTTTTATTTTTTATTATCAGGTTGTGAATTAGGAATCAAAGGCACGTAAACTATGGCGTTATACGTAAATAAACAAACAAACATATGATAAAATGCAGGCATTCAACCTCATCTGTTTGAAAACATAAACATCAGCTCATAGACCGCTAGTTTAAAACATTTCGAAATGTTTACACGACTGTTCCCAACATCAAATGTTTAATTAATAGAAGCATTAGGAACACAATTATCGTATTAACTAATCAAACAGCCCAGTGGAATGCGGAATGCAGCTTTTAAAGCTCTTAAATATTTGTAGCTGAGTTTATTCCTGCCATATTTAATTTTATCTGAAAGAAATAGTTTTCAAATTTATGACTCTCCGGACGTTTCATGCCAGGAAACATTCAACAGAAACGAGCAACAAATTGACAAGATGATTGAGTCTGAGAGTATTAAAAAAAGCGAAAAGCAAAAATAAGCGAAGCGAAGTAGTTTAGCCGTCCGTCAAAATTTCAAATCTGCTAAATTATTCTAGCTAGAGCGATAAAAGTAGAGTTCACTAGGTCAAACTGGCGTTAGTCATCTAGGTTACGTTACGAACTATTGATCCGATTAGACGTATATTCAATCATGGTGGCAGACCGGCGCGAATTGGAAACCTAAAACCAGCATTGGTCGATAGGAGCTGATAATGATGGTTAATCACGTGAGTGGAGGTAATGAGTGGATTATAATAAGGCAAGCCAGAGTTTGTGAGGGAGAAAATGAGTTTTTCCAAGCCTGTAGCCTTACTGTAGGATTCAGCCTGGCTTTGTCATTAGACCTCACATAACTATGCGATGCAACTAAAGTTTCTGAATCTCCAGCGACACCCTGCACTCTGTGACATCTCCACTGCTCCACATTTCATAATAGAAATAGGCATAGCCCGTCCCACTCGCGCCTCACTAGCAGACAGGGACAGAAAACGAAGAATTTCTCTAGCAGGGAATTTTCACAAAGGTCACTTTCTTTGTGTCTCAGATCTCGAGTGCCAAATTTGCCAAGGCAGATTATTGAACTGATCCCAGAGTAAACCGTACAAATTACGCATGTTACGTTCTGTCCCGAGCCAGGACAGGTGGAGGCGATCGCAATGGCGTTGTTTTTGCACCTGCTACAGAAATTACAAGAGCACGACTGGTTTCGATGCCAATTTGTACGTTACCCGATTTATGTTGGTTTTACATCTTTATTCGAGCACAAATTCCCTTTTGATGAAATAACTCTGTTCTGTGATTTGGGTGCGAATTATTACAGCAATAACCAAGTTGATAGTATTTCGGATATTGGCGCTTCGCCTCGAACGCGCCTGAAATAGGTCTGTTTATTTCGCCACACATAATACGACCTTAGTGGACCAGTATCCAACGACCTATAATTTCTTCTCTAAAGTGTATCTTTTGTTGTCAATGGACAGGTCTGTGTGCGATGGTTAGCAGAGAATAATCCGCTTAAAAATACCGCAAACATGCGCGGCATGCGCAATTAAGCTATGCGCGTTATTAATAGTGGCTAGTATTATAAGCACGATGACAGTAACGCTAATTTCGAGCGAAGGATATGTTTATGATCACGAGAGTTAGGTACTTTATAATCGTTCTTTAGTGTCTTACTTGCGTTTTACCTATGGGTAAATTTTATGAGAATAGGCTATTTGACTACATTGAAAATAAGTTGCAAATTGTTTTCATCTTAGTCAGTGACAACGTAACAAAGAGTAGATATAAAAAACGGGAGTAAAATTACATATATTTTGATAATATGATCACGTGACCGAAAACGCTCTGCGTTTGGTTGCATCCTGGTGACGTCACGCCTATCACGGATTACAGTGCGTGTTGTTGTTCTCGTAGGTGTGGTGTAAGTAGTGTGACGTCATCGAGTCATGTCGCCGAAGCCATGACAGAGATTATCGTTTTGGCGCGCCATTATTTTATTTAAACTTTATAGTTTTAATGAGTAATACAACTGGCCTTGAAGAAATATTAATTGCATTTTGCATTATTTTTATCAGGCAATACGTTACAACTATTTCCCAGTAGTAGTTAAGTAGCCTATTGTGAGATAATTTATCAAGGCAAATGTTTCAGATGTTACTTTGAAAGTGGGCTCATGACACGTTTCAGGAAGCCGATGTTTTGCCGATGCGCAATGTACATATTTTTGTTTTTATCACCGCCTCCGCTTCTGCGTGAGATATCGCTGATATTTCCACTCCATGACAAAACATTTTTCAAACGAGAATAGAATTCGCGTGGGAATTAATGTGGAATAGCAGTTAAATTTCTCACGTTCTAAAGTTCAGTTTTTGGCAGTTTTATGCTGAGGGAAAGTATTTGAGGATAGTTTCAGAGAATTTCTGAGGAAGTTACCGTTCGAAATTACGTACTTTCGTACATTTAAGGGAAAGTAGTTATTCTGTTTTATTACTTTTTGGACACGTCAGCATAGTAGAGCCCAAACACACCTAACATACTCTTTGATAAGGGATGGCCGAGGAAAGTTGAATAAGGGATACCAAAATATGAAAAATCGAGACACGCTTAAATACCAAATATGTATAATCAAATTTTTAGGAGACCAACGAAAGTAGATGGTTCAGAGTAATATAATGGGAAGTTCCAGTTGTTCAAACATTTAAGGGAAGTAGCTACTGCAAATTGACCCCCGCCTTATATTCCACACTTCGGTCTGCCATAATTTATCAAATGGAAATATTAGCTTCGTTTTATTTTAACCCCCGACGAAAAATACCGGTATTTGATTGTCTCTCCCTAGCATCGTAATTTGCAGCTTCTTAAAGTCAGATAACAGTAAGTCCATGTGTGTAAAATATTTTTTTTAATGAAATTAGGCTCTATCTACAGTGTTCTTAGCTATGTTTTAAGAAAAGAAAAAAGTCCAAATGTTATTATGGTTCAGAGATGTCTAGCTTTTCATTAGGGGTTATCGAATATTTGTGAAATTAGCTCGTGCATTCTTCACTGAGCGAGAAAACAAAATTCCAAGAACTGGTTGTTTTGTCCAAACTGTTTACGTTCTACACATGTCTGGATCATACGCACTCCATGATGTAAGCTTGGCCGGCGCGAAGCCATCCCGTGCCAATCGACGATGTCGTGGAATATGGAGCTGATCGCAATGGAGCTTTATTCTAGCGCTATTAGTGCTCATCATTTAATTTGTTTATGACAATAACACGAGGGTGACACGCACTGTTTTTGATTCACGTACTATTTAGTTTTATTTACTTGAAATAATTTGTATCAAAGATCTGGACAGGTCAAATAACTCATAAGTATGTATTAAATAACATGTTCTTCCAACCTCAACAGGATTCTTAGGTAACCCGTCATATCCATAATGAATTCGTGAAACCCTGATACTAACTTCGTTAAATAGTTCTATTCTTCCTGTCCAGACCTGTCCAGATCTTTGATGACTTAGAGTGCTCTCATACTACCGCGCGGTACCGTAGGTGCGGTGCCGCAAGTGTTTCGCAATGACGTTGTCCGTTGTACGAGATGCGGAACGGAAAAGATGCGAAACTACCACAGACGCGCTGCGGACCTCGAGTTGCGGCTCCGCAAATTCGATTCCGCGCGGTAATGTGGGACGGGCGTTACTTGTTGGTATAATATTTTTAACATTGAATTTCAAGGGGGATGTATTTTACAGTTCGACGTTAATTAGTCGTGGGAGAGAAACGTCTAGAGAAGCCCACACAAAACACGTGCCTTGCTATCACGTTCAATCAGTTTGTAATTAAGTGTGAATCACGTCATGAAGACGCAATGTGATTGGCTGATGGAAATGTGTAGTGCACATTTCTGACACATTCGCAATTTAAATGAAGTCCTATATTGAACGAACATACTTCACTGACACAACACTCGCACATCACAACAACCGCGATTTCGTAGGACAACGAATACAGACCCTAATAAAAGGTGAAAAGGTTTAAAACCTACTGGCCAAGCAGTAGTATCCTTTGATATTAAACCTATTTGACTGGCTCTCTCCCTCAAGCTGAACTAAAACAGAACCTGAGTCCTGGTGATACGGTTTAAATCCTACTGGCCTCAGATTCCCCCAACGTTTAAGTAAATCGGACCCTAAGCCCCATACCTTCAACCCGCACCTCAACTCTAAACGAATCGATGACGAATACGTTGTGTGCGATGGGCTGCTAGGTCGTAAAAACTTCCTCCACTCAAATTCAAGTTCACTATTATTAATCACTATAATAACATTAAAGACTATTGAAAAGTAAAAATCTCAAACGGGACTCAGAAATTTTCCTCGTACGAGTCGAGGAATCAACTGTCAACTCAAAGTACGTGGCGAACTACCTTGAGTTGACAGTTGGTTTCTCCACTAAGGCACTCTAAAGTTCGGGTTTTAACAAAAAGAACGACCCCGAACTCGTCTAAGTTTAAAAGCTGAGTTCGAGTGCAGTATGAGTCGATGTTACGGCTAAAGATGATGATGATGATGTCGAATTTAACGTTCTTTCCGAGGCATGGGGGTGTAACGCCGCCAACTGCCCGACTCCGGGCTGCTACTAAAATAAAGTGCTGTTAACGAGCTTGAGGTCCTTACCGGTGGGCAGCTGGATATGCCGTTTCCCCCGTAGAAATACTCCTTACCGAAGACCACAATGCCGGTGTGCCACACGCCTTCCACGGTGCGACCTGGAAAAAATAAATATTTTTAATATAATATTATATAAATTATGTTCATATACTATTGAAGATGATGTCCAACAAGCCGAATTTTCTGCCACAGCGACGGCGGCGCCGCGGCGGCGGTGACACAACAAAGAAGTCGAAGACTAGCCAGATGAATGACACACCGTGTAACACCAACTTCCTGACTGCTATTTTCTTGCTAGAAAAATACCAATAACACAAATCTTGGCTCGACGTGGGTTTTGAACCCGGGACCTCATCATCAGCGGTTGAAATCAAGACCGCTAGTCCAACGTGATTTGGAGGAACTACTATTTGGCGATGACCTATGCCCAGCAGAGAAAGAACCAAGGTTAATAAAGACAGTAAGTACACAAGCTTTAATAGATCATCTTTTCAGCACACATGGTATCAGGAGACTTATAAATTTTTTCAAAATACTATTCCGAAAACCTTATGAATAGGTAAATATTTAGTCGAAATTTTGAAAGGGAACATTTAAAAAGAAACCAGTCATATTAAAACTACTAGTGTTTAGCTTTCCCACTGAAAGACATTGACACAATAACAGAGGATTTAAAAATACCTATACTGTCCTATCTATAGACAGGTAGTAAGTGGTTTGAGACAACACGGCTTTGCGGAAGTTAGCGTAGTGCGAAAGCGATAAAACGAGTGTTGGTACGGTTCTTGCGTCACTTACTGAGTTCAAAAAAGCCTATGAATAACTGTATATAGCCACCTAGCATTTAACATTTGTATTGTCGTGCCCTTGCAGGGTGCATGTTGGACGTTTGTTATTTTATCATAAGACCTATTATTGCACAGCAATAAAACATTGAGTATTGAGTAAAATTCAAATAGTGTGTTTTGAAACCAAGCTGGTTGTGAAATTGCTTTTGTGCGGGATTAAAATGTTGTTCATTCTATGTCCATCCAAACGGCCGACCTTAGTTGGAACACCATGAAAGCACATTATCTAGTCCCGTCGAAATATCTCATTTCGGGCAGGACAAAGACAACGACTTAGATAATGTATATCTATATTGTTTCTTTGTCAAAATTGTGCCAAATGGAGACCGATACAGAAGCAGTGATGAATATCAGTACACATGATGATGATGATGTGATGCCAAATTCGGCTACGGATCTATTTAGGGATTTAGTCATAAGGGTTGGTTTTCTACCCCCTTATTGCGGTTTTTCATGGCTTGCATTTGCATGCCCAAGCTTGCTGACAGAACGAACGAACGCTTTTTGGGTGTCTAAATGCCGCCTATGTAGTTGACAGAGTAGGTAGTTGGTTGGAGTTGCGCTAGCGTATTTCGCTTAAGGTAACGTAAACATTTGTTTACGACAAAACCACAGTCCTTGAACACGCACTAATGCGTAGACGACATTATTAGAGAATACATTCGCGATGTTATTTACGATTGTATTGAAGGTGATCTTAGCTCGCTGGAGAAAAGTTTAGAATGTTGTGGGTCATCTCACTAATATTATAAACGTGAAAGTTTAGATGGATGGATAGATGGATGGATGTTTGTTCCTTTATCACGCCAGAACGGCTAAACGGACCTGGATGAAATTTGGCACAGAGATAGATTATAGTCTGGAATAGAACATAGGCTACTTTTTATCCCGGAATTCCCACGGGAACGGGAACTACGCGGGTGAAACCGCAAGGCGCTGCTAGTTTTCAATAAAAGCATCTCATCTCCTGGCTTTTTATCATAAGCATCAGACATGATAATAAACATCTCAAGGTAAAATATATTACTAACTTTGATTGATGACAGAAACCTGTTACACAGGGAATGTATGAAAATCAAATGAGTAATATTATGGACATGTTAAATTTCTATTATTATATTTGCGTTTAGGTATTCTCTGAAACAACTGACCTCGCTCATTCCTAAAATTATTTCACTGATAGTTAATCAGTCTGCTTCCTAATCCCTGCATGTCAAGCTATTATTATCTAAGCACCATATGAGATATTGAGTTGCTGGCTGTAACAGATGCATAAGACTACCGGTCACAGCACATATCGCGTGTCACATGTCGCGGAGTCTACTAGGTAGTAAATAGATATATTTTATGTATGTTAGAATAAGGTATATATTTTGTATGGGCCATATAGTTTTTAAGTATTTTGCATCCTGTACTAGACTAACGTTGCTTGAAATAAATGTTTTGTTATTATTATAATATATATATATGTTGTTTATCAGCATATAAAAGGCAGGTAGGACTCACAGAAATGTTTCAAGAGGCATTTTGTTCATTGAGGTGAGAATTGCATAACATTAAAGTTAGGTATAGCTTACCGATTATGGCTGGGGCCAGTATGGAGGCAAATCCATTTGTCAGGTCATAAATGTACAGATCAACTTGAACTCCTTTTTCTTCAGCCATTTTACAGTATTTTTATGGACCTGTAATAGGAGCAATGTATTAGAAGAAAAACACTGTCAGTACCTAACACTTTTTAGATAGGTATGTAACTATAAAATATTCAGAGACTAAACGAAAAGTAATAAATTGATGTTTCAGGGATAGATTTGAGTAACTACTGAATAAGACAGGGATTGGCTTGCAAGGAACAGCCTACTTCACTCATTAGATATTTATTTACTTAACAGAAAACCAGTAGAATACTCAATGTAAGTCAAAACAGCACTTCACGCACACAAGTAACATAATTCCCAGATTTATTTGATCATAATTTGTGAATTTAAGTAGGTAGAGTGCAGCGGTGCACCGACACAACAGCTAAGTGTGACGAGATCGCGGGAAGAAATCGGGAAGCGAGCGAGACCAGTCGCCCGATCCACGGCGAAACTAAAACTATCAACCTGCACTATTTATAAACAGGCACACGTCTCTTACACCTTCCTACACGTCGAGGTAGCCGTACAGGTACACATGACTGCAATATCAGAACTATGTTGTACAGACTCGGAACTACAAGGAAACGAGGGTAGGAAGTTCCCGATGATGAAATTTGCAATGTTTTGAATTTTTTCACCCTCCGAAATAAAATTTAGTAACTTTTAGCAACTAAAAGTTACCTGCAATGGAAATGTTTGTTTATGTTACTGTAAAACTTTCGTTTACTTTACAGTTTATATAATCAAGAAAGTACTATAAAATTTTATTTCTGTTTCTCTGGCTGCAAGCAAAGTACCTATATATATAATGTACTCTGTGGCTGCAACTGCAAGCTGATGATTTGTTTTTTTGAGATTGACAAGAATTGACAAGACAACTTGAATTTGAACTTGACACTGACTTGAAAATGTCGACTGGGGTGCGTTCACAACCTACACCCGAGCGCGCTCGGAGTGCACCTAGGTCGTTCATGACCTCAAGGCAAAACGCTCGATTGCTGCTAACTAATGCGTTCCCTACCTCCGAACGACGACCGACGACGGTTGCAACTTTTTACCGATGTACGATCGACGAAAAACACTCTGATATTGTCAGTTGTCTTATTTCTGGTATTTATTTTCCCAAATGCTGCTTTTTTCAAATTTGATTGTTAGAATAAGTAAAAATTTTCTAGTAAAAGCTTAGTAATTTTCTAGTAAAAGCTAGTTCCTTGCAGAACGCAGAAAATATTAGAAACTGCTAAAATATTTGAATTTCGCGCGTATCTTTTTTAGATTCCGTCCGAGTCATGATTTCATTTCGATCAGCCCGACTCGTTCCGTACCTTTGGACAAGTTAAAATCTACACCAAACAACCGAAGTCGAAAAATCGCCAAAATCACCTCACGTAATTTATACCCGTGCGAAGCCGGGGCGGGCCGCTAGTAAGTGATATAGCGTATCATGCTCAGCATTACATTCTTAGTCGGGGTCCCGACACTGAAATCTGTAAATAAACTCAAATGCAAAACATCCAGACGGAGTGATAATGATAACAGGTGGACCAAAACTGTAACCAAGAGGTGGCTACGTCAGGGGCTTAAGAGCAGAGATCGTCCACTAGCATGATGGGTCGATGACACCCGCAAAACCGTGAGTTGTACAGACACAGAAGTTAAATCCATTCTTTATTTTACGAACTGTCTGGTCTGTGTCAATCTTTCTCTTTCTGTCTGTTACCTGATCAGCGCGTAAGCAGTTTAACAGATCTCTAAGTTTGACAAAATCAAATGTGGCAAAATGGCGTTTAAAATTTACTCTAAAAAATCAGCATTATAATAGTCTCAAATCTTTGGTAGTTAGTACAAATTAAACAAGCCGGGTTTGATTTTTAACTGGCTCCGTCCAGGGATGTTAGATGCCGACTCAGAAATTATGACATCGGTCTGTCAAAAATATGGTACTTTTCAGAAAATTAAGGTACGGTTTCTAAAAGTCTGACAAGTTAATGTTACAGTTTTTTTTTTTCTAGAAACATGGCTAGCTAAGTAGAAAGGTAGGTATATAAACTCGGGATAACGAGCGACGCAACAAGATATCATAAATCGAATGAACGAACTGTATGAACGGATAAATGAAATGAAGAAAGAAATCTTCGGTTCGCGAGAGAGATGCAACATACACAACTTGTATTGGCTATCCTCCATCTCTCTCGCACCAGTTCAGTCAACGTCAAACGTTACCTAAAGAGGTTGTTTCATTCTACGCATAATACATCGATTGTAAAATTATTCTTATGAGATAAACATTAAGGCTTCATAGCACAAATCATAAACGTACAGAGTAGTGCTTAGCAGTGGAAACGAAACGTTTCTGTCGTTCGTTCCATTACATGACAAAATAATTTTGATGATTGAAAATTATGGTACATTTGCGTACCATAATAGAAGTACTATGGTACATGGTACCTTAGAGTATAGGTATATAGAGACGGCGTATTGTTCTATAGGAACTTTCGGTTATACAAATATGATCTAAATCGATATTGTACTCATAAACTTATAGCTATCTCGTTTTATCTTACCTACAATAACCAATGTAAAAAGAGACATCAATATAATGTGCGAAACCTATTTTTGGCAACATTGAAACGTGACGTCATAGCAAAGCATGATTGAGGCCGGTTCGCCATTTTACTTTCAGGTATGTAAACTGTCAACGAGAGTTGCATTTACAGTAAAAATGCTAAAATTATTTGAGTTCGGGACTTTTTCATGTGAATACTTATATAGTAAGCGAAAGAAAGCTAATAGGAAGATGCCAAACAGCAGTTTGGTAGGTTGCGGCTTAAAAACAAGTGAAAATCGTCCAAACATAACATAACACCGGTACGTATTCTTATTTTGCTAAATTACCAAATAATACAATAAATACCTTATGTGTTGGCTTTCATAGGAATAGTTTACATAAAATTCATACCGAATGTAGCTTATTTTTGTAAGTTTTAAGTGTAATTAAAGAAAACATGAAACTGTTTGTTTGGCGATAGTGTTGTACTTCAAGGCATTTTTCATAGGTATCGATGTTTTCAAGTGTAAATTGTAGTGTATTAATTTTCAACTGGTTTTTTACGTTCTAGGTTACCCGAAAATTACGGTAAAAGAAAAAGTGGCTGGACTCAATTGGAGTAGAAAATTTGAAGTTTGGTACGAAAGATATTTTCGTTCGTTCTCTTCATTTTGAAGAAACTTGCTTCAATCGAACTTTAAATAACAAGACTGCGAGAGGATGCCGTACCGTCACGAATCTTTTTAGTAAGTATTTTACTTGACCTTACTCCCACAAACTTCTATTGCAAAGTAATGCATATATGCATTAACAAACTTGACTACCTTTATTTTTCCAAAGGGCTTAAATTTTGATATGAATGAATATTAAGTTTTAAGTAAATAAATCTGACCCAAAGTAATATCAAATCCCCTCTAAAATGTACATTTCCATAAATCCTCCCTTAGCAAATTATTTCCATGCAAAATAAAGTTATTTCGCAAACGATGTGGCACGGTGGGCGAAGGTCTGCCTGCGTTGCAGGCAGACCTTCGGCCACCTTTTTTTTTAGAATTTCTTTAAGATTTTAGATTTTTTTTCAAAGTTGAACTACTCAGTACCTTTCTAGAGTCTATAATTGTAGGCTGACAAATAATGTTGCATTATAAATTTATTCTTCATGTTTGTTTCAGCCACTAGTGCCAGCGCGATCCAGTAGGTACTATAATAGAAATAATGTAAATTTGAGATTTATACTGTAAATGAAAGAGACTGATTACATTAGGTACTTGTAAAATTGAAAATTTAGGTGTAGTATTAGTTGAATTTTTGAATTAGGTAGGTATATTGCAAATGTGTAAATGAATGAGACTGTTGCATTGCTTCTACAATCGAAAATACAGGTGGCGTCTGTGTTAAATTTTTGATTTATACTGTAAATGAATAAGACGGATTGCATTGCTTGTTTAATTAAAAATGTAGGAGTCTGTGTTAAATTTGTGATATAATATAATAAATGAATGAGACTTGTTGAATTGCTTATAAAATGTGGTGTCTATCTTTTTGTGATTTATATTATAATAATAAATAATACTAGCTGTTCCCCGCGGTTTCATCCTCGTTAAATTCGAATTTCATATAATATCTAGGGGGATATTCCTGTAACTCTACCATGGGAGTTTGTTATTTTACTAAGACAAAAAGTAGCCTATGTTACTCTCCATCCTTTCTTAGTTAGGTTCCGGTTTCTTAGTTAAGCCCTGACTGAATGACAAACAAATACACTTTCGCATTTATAATATAAGCATAGATAGCGTCTACGCTAAAGATACAGATTACACATTGTTATACCCATATTGTTATACAAATATAAATATACTATCTCACAAATCACTGTTGCATACAAACAATAGGTATATTTTGCAATTAAGTAGCTTGTTGTTTCATTTCAGTAGTTACCTTTTTTTCTTAAATGAACACAACGTTTATTAACAAAGAAAATTTGAATCAAATAGTATAAACAAATTAGAACTAGTATTTACCTACAATTGAAACAAATGAGCTAACTGCAGACTGTTCAATAAACTGGTTTGGTGAACTTTGATCATTAATTCTAAGGAGGTCTGGCACGTGTCTAAACGCATGAGTCTTGACTCGGAAAATACATGAAAAAATTACCATTGTTATAATAGCTCATTTTCTTAACTTCTCAGTGGTTGCGTCTCATGAGCGCGGTCGAGCCATAGTTGGGTACGTGCATTCACATACTTTGTATCTCTAATTAAAGCATTCTATGACTATATGATTATAGAATTCTGTTTCATAATCGTGGTGAAAACAATAAAATCACTACGAAACTGCTAAAATATCGTCACAAAAATACTTGTTTCGATAAAAATATCGAGGTACAAAAGGGCAGCACTACGGAAAGGAGCCATTTTAGTTTATAGGTAAGTTTAGGTATACACGTTTTTTTCGTAGGTATGCCGTCTCTAGGTATACTCTAAGTCAAACGTTACCTAAAGAGGTTGTTTCATTCTACGCATAATACATCGATTGTAAAATTATTCTTATGAGATAAACATTAAGGCTTCATAGCACAAATCATAAACGTACAGAGTAGTGCTTAGCAGTGGAAACGAAACGTTTCTGTCGTTCGTTCCATTACATGACAAAATAATTTTGATGATTGAAAATTATGGTACATTTGCGTACCATAATAGAAGTACTATGGTACATGGTACGAAGACCTGGATTATGGCACGTGTACCATAATTATGGTACGTCTGACATCCCTGGCTCCGTCAACCCAAAGAGATTAAAACCACTACGTTGTCAACCAATCACAGACATCTGAGCGGGTGCGTGGTCTGATGAAATTTTCGTATAAAATGCCGCCTTTGATTAAAATACGACTCAGTTGTTTTGAGGTGCAAGTGGTGCAACCATAGAGTTATTATAGTAGTGCAACTAAAGAAACCTACCAATAATGCGAACACTGGATTGCATTTTGGCAAAATGCAAAACTACGAAATTCTTTGATTTTTTGTATCAAAACCGGCATTCTGCAAAATTATTATCTAAATGTTATATTATCTAATAAAGACCACATTATTTTTTTTATAGCAATCATCTTACTATTTTACTGATTGTAAAATTACTTTCAAAACGGACTGAACAAAACGTTTTTTTTATTTACCAAAATTTTCGAAAAAGTTTGATTGAGTCGACTCCATAGAGTTACTCTAAGGCTGTACTATAATAACTCTATGATATGGCTAGTACTATAATAATTCTATGGTCGACTCATATATTTTTCGAAGTCTCGAAGGTCTCGAGTCGAAAGTGACACAAAAGTAGGTACATACCTATGCCAAAATAAATTAATTTTTACGTTTTTTTTTTTAAATTTAGCGTGAAACTACAGGATTGGTTGAAAGATCATTCGAATTTTGAAGAGCACGTTGAAATGCGATCATAATCTACAAACTTAGAGTAATAACTCAATCTACGTCTACAAATAACAAACGTTTTAGCAACGTAGTGGTTTTATTCTCTTTGGTTTTAGCAATGTACCCATAGAGTTATTATAGTAACTATAATACCTTTATTAGAACTATAAATAAATATATGTAAATAAATTCTAGCTCTATGTTATAGAAAATCTTAAAAACTCAAAATTGTTGAATCTCAAGCATGCTTCAGATTAGAAAACCGAAATTTGAGAGTCCGGAACACAGTCGCATGAAGTAGCATGTCATCCTCTTTGTTCCACATATTAGCAAAAGGCATTAAAAAAGAATAGCGATAGAAAAAATGCTTGGCAAAGACAGAGAGATAAACGCAAATTATGTTATTAGTGACGTACGTGAGCTGGGAACACAAATTTGACAGCTGGTTGACTGATCTGACTTCAGTCAGTGACTGCATTGCAGCGGTGCCAGAACGTCCCAAAAGGGACGATTTTCGTCCTTTTAGACGCCGCATCGTCCCTTCGATGTCCGTTCTCAAATTCTGTCCCTTTTCCGTCCCTTTTCAAATAGCCAGCCACAATAACTTTTTAAAAAATAATGCGTGAAACGAAACGGACGACGACGCGTGAATGCGACAACTTCTGACCGCTGCATGTAAGTGTATTTATTTCCTTTTGGCTTCGATCAAAAATAAGTGTTCGCGACCTCCCCCGTAGATACCTAGAGCCTTACAAAAATGTCACTCAAAATTGTCTTCGTTTTGTGTTGACGCAGACAGTTTGCGCAGAGCCTGACCAGGTTTTCCATACGGAACAAGAGATTGGTGGAGTCGAATTCATTTTATTTTATTTTGCAAGTAGGTAGGTACCTACCTGAAAATTATATACCTACCTACTCAGTTTATTTTCTATAAGGATTAATTAACAGAATTCAGGTAAAGATAACGAATCATTTATTGATGAAACTATAAATTGGCGTCTCAACAGTAGGTATTCATACAAAAGGGTCATTTCAGACATACAATAATTTAAACTTAAAATACAATTTCAGGCAGGCACTCATTAAAAAGAACTGGTTCCTGTCTGCGGCTTTGCACGAGTTTTTTTACGGGTTTGTCCCGTACCTAAGCGTTTTATAAATTCATACTTCTGGTAGGTAGGTAAGTACCTAGTCTTTATTTTATTAGAGAGTCTACGCAAATGAAATTTTAGGGTGGGCCAACTAGTTATTTTAAAAATCATCAACTAGTAATATTAAACTTATTTTTATGAAAAATATATTAATACATACTATAGACGAAATTTTTTTTTAGAAGAAATAGCCTCTCCATTTATCAATTTAGAACAAAATTAATATTTTAACATAGGCAAACCAAACAACAATATTTTATGCTGATTTCACAAGTTTAAGACTCACATCTCAATATACGGGTAAAAAATATATCTAAAAACTTACTGAAAATAAGAAATTCGATCCTTTTTCAGCACTTTGGACGAGTGATTCTTGCATTTTTTGTACGAGCACTTACCCATGCTTTTTGTCAGACAGAACGCTAAAATGACACTAGTTGAAAAGCTTCCCTAACATGTCAAAATGGTTCTCCTTTGCTACTGAAGGTTTTGGGGTGCGCATTGTGAATCTAAGGGGGGCCGGCAAAGCCGGAAATTTTTGATCGAAGCCTTTAGGGTATATTTTTTCATTAAAATCATAATTAATTAATATTTTCTTTAACCGTCCTATTTGTTCAAAAATCGTCCTTTTTCCGACAGCGGATCGTCCGAAACTCGGTGAAGGCACTGGCAACACTGCTGCATTGTTGGTGTTTTGCAATTTTTATTCTAGATTTTAGATGGATTCATCAAAAATGGTAAAAATATTGCTAATTTACTCTCAAATGCCTTCCTTAACTAATAAAATTCCTATCTGCCGGATCAGGGTACCAGATACGTCGCTAGACATGTGCAAAAGTACGCGTCTCATCATACGTAAACTCATTGAAAATTCAAAACTTTGTTTCTAAAACTAGGCCTAATAAAACTAAACAAAGGGTGCAACTTTCAACCGGGATTTACTGCCACTCAAGGAGTACCCGTAGAATGATGATTGGGGGATGAGCTAGCAGTTTTGAGTGGTTTCGTGCCATAAGAAGGTCGGTATGTGTTGGCAGATCTTGCGAGTGCAGTCTGCGGAGGGCACGGCGCGGGTGGAGGCCTATGCGGGCGACAGCACGGCGGCGCTGTACGAGCGCGTTCACGCTGCGCTGGCCCTGACCTCGTTCGCGTTCGCGCTGCACAAGGACCGCGCCAAACGCGAGGAGCTTGTCTCCAGCAAGTCGCGCTCCCTGGCCGACTGCGGCCTCAAGCACGGAGACATGCTGTACCTGAGCCCCGTCAACGGAGCTGTGCTGTTCGATCCCGCCACTACTAGTGCTGAGGTGAGTAGTGCTGAGTCATGGCATCGTAACACACTTACAGCTTGGTTGATAATTTGATAATGTGATGTTTATTTTGTTTATTGTAATTCTGGTTGATGTGAGTGTGTTCACAAACAGCTGATCATAGTGACTAGCTGCTAGTTTTGTAAAGATTCTGAATATCAAACTGTATAAAAAAACTTTCCTACATAAAGTAGAGACTGCATGACCTTTCTCTGACTTTGGCAACAATAAGATAGTCTAATCAGTCTTTATGTCCGGTTCTAATGTAGGTTTATAGAGTTTTCAGGTAAATAACACAGCATCGGGAGACCCGTTAGTGCCCAGCACATCCAAAGGCTCCCTCTCTACCCCACAGACTGCTAAACCAATTGTAGATGCCCCACAAGAAGATGATGTGGATCTAGACCTATATAAAATATCTGGCAACATTGAGAGGCAACGAGATGAGAAACTGTAAGTAATGTAAATGTCTCTCTGATTGTAATTCTAAGTTGGATGAATCAGCAATCTGACATCTCAAATAAGAGTGTGTTGTACTTTATCATATTAGTTTAGTACTAGTGTAAATTGAATACTTTTTAGAAGCTTGGGTGTGCGCTTAACAAAACTCATGTAGGTATTTTTACACTTCACCTTACAAAACATAATTTTTACTTAATCACATGTAGTTTTAATAGATAGATAATGTTGTAGATTCCTACAAAATATGCAAGCTTTCGAGGAGCATTTGTATTTATTAACTAAAGAGGGCGCAATGCGCGCCATTTTGTGCAAAGGATAGGCATAGGATTTCGCGTTCATAGGAGCGGGACAGAGCATGCGTTTTTGGAATGACGGAAGTGCAAAAATTTATGGCAAATTTATTGCAATCATCGAACAACAACAAGTATCTTTATTGATGGTCTTGGTTGATGGACGATTTCTTCCGTCCACAGATTGATTCCTCATGCAAGCACTATACTCGCTGCCAGATAGCTTGACAACACTGGTTGTTGACTGTTCTCCTTCACGAAACTGAAATGGGGCACAACTGAAAATTTTGAACTTTTTAGGGTTATTAAACAATTCACTGGAAACTTAATATTATGTATGAAGCAAAAATTATAGACCTGTTATTTTGAATTTATAAACTACACTCAATTCATATACTTTTTCGATTGCAAATAAAATTTCAATCAAATAATAGAAACAAAGTAGCACAAGTATTTGCAACTGAAAGAATTGAAGTAACTGTGGACTGTTGCAATCAATCATTCACAGGTATCTCAACTGATCCATATTAATGCCAGTCCGAAGGGCGCCCATGACGCTGGCTGCATTGTCCCACTGTATGGCAATGCTGATGCACTGTCCGGTGCCGCGTCGCTTTGACCAGACGCTCAGACAATGTTTTGAAAACCCGGAGAGCCTCTGTACCCCACGGACCTAGGGTCACGACTCCAAGGGGAGCAAATGCGTAGGCTCTGTCGAGACCAGCATATTTGCGCCTCTTGAAATATTCGGCCAAATCTGCCGCCGCACCAACCAACCTGTATATAGCATACGGAAGTCCTAGGAAGATGGGGAAGTAAAGGCGCGAGTGTGTCGACGCATGTAGCGTCAGCGTCCCACACAATAGTCCTTCCCAACTCCCATGGGACTAGAGTCATACCGTCGTCGGGCCTCTTACCATCGACACGAAACAGACCATTCGATTCGAGGAGAAAATATCATAAATAATAATATTTATACAATAACTAGCTGTGCCCCGCGGTTTCACCCGCGTTAAATTCGAATTTCACATTTCTAGGGGGATAAAATGGTATTTTTCCCGTTCAGTTCGAATCATCATCATCATCACACCTTCAGTACGAATATTCTATATTACGAATATTCTATATTAAAGTAAGGATTAGTAAGGATTAAAATATCACCGGTCTAAAATTATTCTATAACATCGTATTTTCTCACTAATATTATAAACGTGAAAGTTTAGATGGATGGATGGATGGATGTTTGTTCCTTTATCACGCCAGAACGGCTGAACGGATCTGAATGAAATTTGGCACAGAGATAGATTATAGTCTGGAATAGGACATAGGCTACTTTTTATCCCGAAATTCCTACGGGAACGGGAACTACGCGGGTGAAACCGCGAGGCGCTGCTAGTAGTAATATAAGGATGAAAATATTTAGTAACAATTCCTATATTATATTTAGTAATATTTTCATCCTTATATTTTGCAATGGATTTCCGCAAAGTAACGCCTGAATCTATTGTTTATCGTATTTTAGAACATTAAAATACGCGAATTCATTGAAAACGTAATAAGTAGTAATTATTCCCGATTACGAAATTGTTTCGGTTGTGTTGTTTCGTCTTTTGCCTCCTAGTACGCTTGGACCACAATACTCTAGCAGTCTAGCGAAACCGGGTTCGCTTTAGGTTTGTATGGAAAGCTATGGAATAGCTACAAATTTCCATGCATTTTGCGATTTGGTGGAGGAGGAGGTACGACTTGTATACGTTGTATAGTCACATTTGCCACCTTATTAGGCACTTGGCGTAGGCTTACGTCGTTTACCTATTGGTTTGAGTATAGACTGTAGTGAGAGTTTCTGCCTCTGGCCTACGATACAATCAATGCCTGATGAGTCAGACCAAATTATATTATTTACCTATTCATGGGTCAAGCTTAAATAGTTTTTACTGTTAAGCGACTTGTTTATACTCATTGTTAGTGTATTGGTTCCAGGTGTCGACACAACTCTAAAGGCTGCTGCGTGCACTGCTCCCCACTGGAGCCCTGGGACGAGGGCTACCTGAAGGAACACAACATTAAACACATGTCCTTCCACTCCTATCTCAAGAAGATACAGTCCAAGAACTTTATTTCTTTGAATGAACTGAGCTTCAAAATTAAACCAGGTAGTTTTCAAAATTAATTCCTTTAAAAAATGTGACAAAACCACGCGCATTCAGCTTAGAGCTGAACGCGCATCTATCGGCGCATTACCGGCAGGCATTACCGGCAGTCATCGCATTTCCTCATGGCATTTTACTGAAATACCGCGCGCTCGGTGCCGATAGGTGCGCGTTATCCCTAAATATTCTGTGAATATTTCAAGCGTCTACCAGTTGCCGTTATCAATATTGAGCCAAAACGAGCAAAAAAATCACGTTTGTATGGGAGCCCCCGTAAATATTTTTTTTGTTTTTTAGTATTTATTGTTACATTTTCACTTGATGTATTGCTGTTGCCGCTATGGCAACAGAAATACTTCAACTGTGAAAATTTCAACTGTCTAACTATCACGGTTCATGAGATACAGCCTGGTGACAGACGGACAGACAGACAGCGGAGTCTTAGTAATAGTGTCCCGTTTTACCCTTTGGGTACGGAACCCTAAAAGTGATAAATGTTTGACTCAAACTTATTGGACTAAACTTTTGCATTTGTGAACTTCTGGTGCTGGAATATCAGAGTCTAATTTTATAATATGGTACGATTTCCCAGGCTGTACAGAGCACCCGCCGTGGCCTCGCGGCATCTGCTCCAAGTGCCAGCCCGGCGCCGTCACACTGTCGCGCCAGCCGTACCGCCACCTCGACAACGTGTTAGTGGAGCACCCGGCAATCGTAGAGCGCTTCCTGGCCTTCTGGCGCGCCACGGGGGACCAGCGGATTGGCTATCTCTACGGCACATATGAGAGGCATCCTGATGTGCCGCTCGGTGAGTTTATAAGTCGCTCTTACGATCGCGATTTTTGTTACCACTGATGACGCTGATGAGACCCTACACAATCTGGTCGAAACGTTGAGGAACTAGGGCATCAAGTTCCGTCGAAAGCAGCGTACTGGCAAGAAGTCCAAACTCTCTGATGAGATTCTTGGGCTGATAACGAGAAGACGGGATACCACACAAGCGACTTCGTCTGAGAGGTCAGACCTGCCAAGCGAATTGCGAAGATGTAGCGCGACCTTCGGAGATCCAACACGCGTCTCATTGAAGAGGCTATAGAGCGAAACCCGAAGAACTCCAAAGTATAGTACATTAGTATGGTACATATTTGTATATTTGACAAATATTCGAAACCCTCGGCGCACGAGTTACACTCGCACTTGACGGATCTGGTTTAACACTGCAGGAGCTCGCTGGTATATAAGACCAACTAACTTAGGGGCTGTGGCAGGAGACGCATGCCATCATTAATGGTAGAACATAATGAACTTATATCTAGATTAAGACCTTATTTTGTATGCACTATTATTATGTTACTTGCAAATAAATATACACGACTATGACGCTTTACAAAGTGTATATGTTTGTATTACCCAGGTATCCGAACCCGAGTAGCAGCCATCTACGAGCCGGCACAAGTGTGCGGGCGCGACGCAGTGGCGCTACAGACCGATCACAACGAGGCGGCGCTGCGCCACGTCGCCAGCAGGTTAGGCCTGCGCCGCACTGGGTGGCTCTTCACTGACTTACTGCCCAAGGACGGGAAAGTGGAACAAATCCGGTGAGTAAAGTAACATTTCCGGTGAGTCAACTAACGTATCTGTTGGTTCACGTGAAATATCCAGTAAGCCACGCAAGACACCAAGAACATCATGTATGTTCATCCACTGCTGAGCCTTGCAGTTACCAGGTCTGCAAGCTGTATGGTCGGCCAACTGCCCCTTCAGCTTTGTTGGTTCCTTACGTCTTTCTACGGATTTCCAGCTCATAAAAAAAACAGCGCAGCCAAATCGCTTAGAACAGAGCGATTTTATGGGCTTCGTTTGACACGATTTCAAATAATACATACTAGTCCAGTTATATACGTCAGATCTTGCATCAAATCCGGTAGTTCTGATTTTTGCAGATTTGTTTATGCTTTGATGTTGGGCCAATGAATAATCCAAGCTTGTGAATTTTAATGGCCAAAATTTCAGATTTTGGCGATTAAAAAGAATAAGAACTACTTTTTGATAGAACCTTCTGAGGACGTTTTTTAAGTATACTAAATTGGCTACAATTGTCTGTGTAAACCCAATAGTTTCCGAGATAAAGCTTGGATTTTACGCAAACTACCTCCAACTTTTAGTCGACAAGGTTACTGGAATATACGCCTTACTAGCAAAAACTCCACAAAACTTATCTCCATTTTGTATTTCAGCGGCGTAACCACCCACTTCCTATCAGCGCAGGAATGCATAATGGCGGGTCACTTCCAGAACCTCAACCCCAACGCGTGCCGGCACGCCAACTCGGGCTACTTTGGCTCCAAGTTCGTCACTGTTAGCGTGTCTGGTGAGTCATCCCACTTCTGATAACTATTTTAGCTTTGACATGGATGTGGTATGGGTGAAACAAGCGGTGTCGTCATCGGCAGGGCAAAGAAACGATAGATCATTTATGTAGAACATTTCAACATCAACATTAATAAAAGTCACTAATAGCTTGTACAATAATTTGTTTTAAAGGTTTTATCAATACTTTCATGTGACATGCCATCCCACGCACTCATTCACGTGTGACGCGCTGTGCTACTCTGTAGCACGCACAAGTTGTTCCACGTTCACCAATGTAGCTGCGTCACTGATATAGCCTGTTGTTTTGCCCTAAAGTATTTTTTCCTCCCCAGGTGACTCAGAAAACCAGGTCCGCCTTGAAGGTTATCAAGTGTCAGGCCAGTGCCAGGCGATGGTGCGAGACCGAGTGCTGCTGCCCACCAGAGACGCGCCCGAGCTGGCCTACGTGCGGGAGTCCACTCCGGACCAGTACGTGCCTGATGTCTACTACAAGGTATACTTACAGTGCTGCGGGGCCATAAGTGCATGACAGTTCCGGGCCATGGTTCGCGACCGTATAACCTGTTGCGCGTAAGATTTGTTTTTAATCATGTTAGAATGAGATATTTAGAGACTAAGAAAACTGTTGGACCACAGCCAGTCCACCACAGTCCTTGCTTTATCCTGGTTAGTACTCTTCTCTCTGAGACAACTCAGAACGTTATCAACAACATCAAATGCACGCCCTAGATCCGGAAATGTAGAGTCAATCGGTCTTTATTTACATTGTTTAACGCTCTTTTACTAAAAAGCTTACGAAGCTATTGACTCGTCGTGACATTCTATCTATGGGTCTCACCCATTCGACTCATCTAATATCTTTGTCCAACATTTCATAAAATTTCTTGGACGGATTCCCATTCCACTTGTCAAATATCTGTGTCCAAGATTTCTTAGTAATTTGCGTTGTTGAGTTAAAATAAAATTACATCACATCACACTATCAGCATATTATAAATGCGAAATATTGGACAAAGATATTGGATGAGTGGAATGGATGTGTTAAGTACCTAGTTTATCAGTAAACGGGTATCCAAAAGACAAGCTCTGCTTAATTCCAGCCAGATCCCACTGCAGGCGAAAGGCCTCCCTTCATTACTTCCATGTACTAGTGCTTTATTAAATCACTTACTAGTAGTTTATTTTTCGCTTTCACTAGTGGTCAAAAAATTTAAGCGAAGAAAATCAATAACATTTTGTTTCTTATATGATAATAATAACTATTATGTATAAAATCTGACTTGTCTAAGTGCTTATTTTGTAAGCCTAAAGAAAATAATATTGACTTTTGACATGTTTCTTGGTCCCGTGACGCCACGAGCCTACCCGGCTTACGTATTATCCCACTTTCTATAATTTCCAGGAAAAAGACGCGTACGGTAACGAAGTAGGAGTCTCAGCGCGTCGCGTCCCCGTCGCGTACCTGCTAGTAGACGTCCCGTGCGGCGTCGCGAACGAGGTCCGCCCCCCCACGCTCTGCCCCCCCGCGCTGGAGACCGCCTTCCCCCCCGCGCACCGGCTCATACAGGACCACATGCAGACCTTGCAGGCGCTGCATCACCATATAGAGAGCGCTGAGACCTTCTTAGATGTGAGTGGAATGTGAACACTGTGTTCTATAATGTGTTAGGTATAATTCAACTCGAAATAGAATTTTTGAATGTCGGGCACTCCGAGTTTGAACTTGAGTCCTTCCTGAGTGATATACATTTCAGGTGGGTATACGAGCCTTCCAAACCAATTGCCTCACGAGCCCCCTATGAAGTGTATCCAATGTATTTCCAGGCGATGTCGGACCTGCACGTGCTAGTGTACCTCATGACAAACTCTGCACTAGCAATGACTCCTGAACAGATGGACCCATTGTTGTCGGCTGTGCGGTCGCGCGACCACGCGGCCTGCGCGGCCTGGCGCGCGCTGCCGCACGCCGCCACGCTCGAGCATCTAGCGCAGGTCGCCGCTGAAGGCCCGCCGCCGCAGCTCGAGTAAGTACACTGCCTGACTCTCCAACCTCGCGGCCTGCGCGGCCTGGCGCGCGCTGCCGGACGCCGCCACGCTGGAGCATCTGGCGCAGGTCGCCTCCGATGGCCCGCCGCCGCAGCACTACGCGGCCTGGCGCGCGCGTTTATTGGAATAAGACATTTGAGATGAGATATGGATACGCCGAATATCCGTAACGCCGTTTAACGTTTAACTTACTCCCCCCTTATTTTCAGTAGCTCTAGTGTACGTGCGGCTTCGATACATTCACACGTTCAGTCGTGGCAAAACGTGACCCACGTTTTTCGACTGAACATGAGTTTACATTTTGACCCTTTCTTACAACGCATTGTGCATTTATGCCATGTATACAAGGTGTTCCGAAACTTAACATCAATCCGAAAACGGAGGACAAGTGGGTACTCAACTCAACGTCGTGACGTTGAGTTTCGGGACACCCTATGCAAGGTTCACGTCTGACGTCATTCCTTCTTGTTGCAGGGGCTCCAGTGTCTGGACGTGCGGGATCTGTACGTTCCACAACACGCGCGACCACTCCGCCTGCGAGATGTGCGCCATGCCCAGGTACATATACCACCACCTCACATATTGGTTTGGGGAGGCCTACGTCGAGCAGTGGACTAATATAGACTGATGATGATGATATTGGTTTGTGTTTTTCATCCTTATTGCTCAAGCTCTAGCATAGCGGCTTGCTACCAAGCTGATAACCGCTAGGGAGTATGGAAAGCCTCTCCCGGACAGGCGACCCATGTGGCGCGGCGTTCATTCGATCGAGTTCGTTGTTTGTTCGAACTGCATATATTTGTTCCGGGAGTTCTGGGTATTTTTACGTATAATTAAAAATATATATCTATGTAATGTATTCTAATGAGCTTATAATAGTGTTCTCTAGATACGAAGACATCAAAAAATTACTGCCAAACACTAAGCCAAATTATATACTAGCTACCAGCGCGTACATAGCACTTCACTTCACAGCGCGATCTAGGCTTCGTTCACTTTTACTAGCGACATCTAGCTGTAACTTTAGAACTAGTTGTCGCGTGCGTATGTGGACTTAGTAGCCTATTACTCTTCATGGTTTCAACTAACTCAATTCCGAAAAACAAGTCGATTGTTTGCTTAGTTAGGGCGTGAAGGTGAAGGAAGGACAAACAAACCAACAAACACACCTTCGCATTTATAATATTAGTTAGGTTTTATTTACAGGCGCGGCCTGCGGTGTATGCGTATGGGGGAGGCCTATGTTTAGCAGTGACGGACGGTATATGGTCTGATATCGGCCCATGTACTGCATCATCAGATGATGATTTCTCCCATTTCTATGATCACCAATCCTTGTCAAACTTTTACTTTTCACCTACCTCGATGTGATAAACACTACTTTTTTTTCTATTGCAGGAATTCAAACCAGATGTAAATAGGACGCGGCGAAGCGTGATTTTGATAAGAAGGACGTTGTGTCGCTGTGAATACTAGGCTTAACTTATTTTTATACGAGAGCAGCGCAGAGGAATTAGTGGGGATTAGACGCCTTTAAATTATTTATTTGTTTATACTAATAAAATGCTAAATATCATTTCGTTGAGCGACCCCAACTGTGTTATGGCTCTTAATAAGAGAAGTCGCCATGATTGCCATTTTGGCGTTGTGGCAAAAGTCTAGAAATTACATTAAATTCTGTATGTGGTTGTATTTAATTTTTTTGTTGAGGCACTCTAGCTGATTCCCTGCGTCTCGCTGTAAACTTAACTGGTATAAATCAGACTGAATCGCTTTCAATAGGCGTCGCTTCATTTGGTAAATCTATGGGTGAATACATAAATGTCTAAGTTGCACTATGATTTAAGAGTCCGCTGGGTGGGAGCGAGACGGGTTAACTATTGATTCTTGTGGTGTAAGAAGGAAACTATGAATTTGGAATTAAGCTGGTCTTAGTTCACATTAGGTAGTCTTTTCGTCCATTGGCTTCATCATAGGTGCATTTCAAACAAAATCCATAAGATACTCATAACAACTCAATATTGTGCCAGTTAGAGTACAAAATATAGCGCTCACAGATTAACAGCCGGTTTTTCATCCGCTTGTTATAATTTGACAATAGTTTAAACTTTCTGTTTACACAAAAGAGGTTAACAAAAAGTTTAAACTATTGTCAAATTATAACAAGCGGATGAAAAACCGACTGTAAGTTTCTCAATCTCACAGCCGGGATTGATTCCCACTCTCACTCACGCGCACTCTCTTACGAGAGCAGATGCATTTCAAGTAAAAAATAGTTCGATTTGCTCATTACCTATGGTGGATAGTTAGGGTAACCGCCGCATTTTGTACAGGGCCTAACTCATCTAGTGTTTGTGAAACGTAGAACGTTTTAGGGTAACGTAAAGGAACTGTAAAACAATAACTGCCCTGCTAATTATAAATTGTTTTCGCAGCTTTGATTATTTTGCATGTCATAATCACATTCTACTCGGTGAGTAAGGCCCAAGCGTGTATAATGTAAATAAATAAATTAGCTAAAACTAAAATAATTCCAAATTAGTGAGGTATATTTTATTTCACCAGTCGTTTTTAGGTAAATTTGTTTGTATGCTCTTCACTTTAATTGAACTAATTTGGAATATTGTTTGCATGGTACATTGGAGGGAGCGTTAGGGCCGTTTTGAAACAAACCATCACTTACATGGCCAGAGGTATGAGTTCTCATGTACAGTTGTAGGTTCTAGCTGTAATTTTGTTGTATCCCAGTAGACTATGTATTGTTTATTTATCCTCGTAGTAAAACGCTGTTTAATACTATTCTATTATCAGTTATATTCGTAGCATAACTTAGTATCATGAGGTCTTACCCGAGGGCCACGTTGTCGGCATTTCTTTTACGGACAAACAAATAAATCCGAATAAATTATTCATTCGTGTCTTCGAAATAGATGCCCAACAATGTATAAGGTTTTCGCTTTATTTGACAAATAAGTCTATAGAAAATAACTCATTGGTGATTTAATGAACTTAACATAATAATGTTGATAATAAAGCAGATGTAAGATTGCAAAACCCCAACGACGTAGGTATATTGGTGTTGCACAGCGTTTTATTGCGTATTACGTTTTCGCGAGATGTCGCCGTTCCTCAGCTACCTAGTAGCGTTGTATGAGAGATATAAACTGATAAAATACAGTGTACCTCGTACCAATCATGGCTTTTATTTATTACTACCGAAACTGTTTCATTTACGGTCTATCTGTGGCGGCGCTGTAACTGTACTGTAACACCTATCAGGAACTTTGGACCACCTCACTGTAGTCATTATTGTACTGTATGCGTTACCTATACTCAAATTTAAAAAATTGGATATTTTTTATATACAAAGGGGTTGTACCCAAAGAATATGGGTCGAGCATATTAAATGGCACTGCACTGGTATCATCGAAGCTAACCACAGAAGCTCAAAACGTATATGAATTCAAATTTAACAAAAAAAAAACGGTTTTTATGTGAGATTTTGCGTTAAAGTTTGACGACCGATGTGACGCAGTGGGCGAAGGTCTGCCTGCGACGCAGGAGGTTGCGGGTTCGATTCCCGCCTCGGGACAAATGTGTGTACGATCTGCAGATATTTGTTCAGGGTGTTCTGTTCGTTTTCTATATGTAATAAAAAATATCTATCTATGTATTGTATAATATTATGTATATCAGTTATCTAGTACACATAACACAAGCTCTGCTTAGCTTGGGGCTAGATAATGCTGTGTGAATTGTCCAGCATTATTTATTTATTTTTTTGTTTGTCTTTAGGTTTTCATTAATGTCTTTGTTGACATAAAATTTCTTGCATTCCAAATAGGAATAAACAACCTTTTCCCCACTCTCTCTAACGTAAAACAATTTGCAATAACACAGGCAATAAGTAGGTAGATAACGGATAACACTTGCCGTGTCTTCGAAAAGTATTGCAAAAGTTCCTCAAAAGCTGAATAGTTTTGTAGTTGAGCGATTGCTTGGTCAAAATATAGATTGGCAACGTAGGTTGATACCTAATCACTGTTCAAAATAAACGAACAAGCACTTAACGAAATTCAATTCTATAGCGAATAAAGTAATCAACGCCCAATCAATTCATTATTAATATAATTAACTAATGGACGGTCAATTGATTAGTTAATTTAGATGGTCTACGTTCGGGATACGGACTGTAGAGGTACAGAATAATAACAAAGAAATTCCGTTTTGTAAAAATATTTATTCATTATGTACAATTTTGTAAAAGCAGCGCTCGGGACTCTTGTACAGACAAATAACAATGGCTCGATAAATAGACGTTAGTTCGCTCCACTCAACTAGATGGCGTTAGTCAAAACTGTTTTCAGTATTTGCCTGGTTCTCGAGATAATTTTACGTCCATTATTTTGTGGCAGATCTATTTATTTCTTCCAGAGTTATAACTTTTGAGGGATTGAGTACGAAGAAACGTCTGTTGATCAATATTCCATTAAATGACCTAAATAAGAATAGCACGAAATCCGAAAGATCAATAGTGTCCCGGCGCGAACATTTTGGAATTTAAAACTAGTGACGATACGAACATACATTATAGATCACAATGTTTCGAACACTGATTTACTTTAAGACTACTGAAACCGAACCTTCGTTCACATCATCCACCTCACCACTGATCACGTGGCTCTACTGAGATACGCGGCTTACGGCTGTTGCGATGGCCCGACAATACTAGTTAATACATTAAGCACCCAAGACGTACAATATGTGCATGCACGGACAGATTAATGAGCGCTCCTCACATAGCATCGCGGAATCTGGGCAGTGAACGGGTTTTAGACCTAGTTGTTATAATGGCCAAAAATAAGATAGCGTGTCAAAGGACCAACACAACAGTCGAAAACTGCGATTAAAACTACGTGTACAATATTTTTTGTTTTATTATTTTACGAGCAGCAAAAGAACTTACACTTAAGTAACGCCGCGTGCACAGGGCACTAACTGTAAACTCCCGTGCGATGCGACGCTCAGTGATACATCGCGCGATTGTTGTCGCTCAGTATCGCACCCCTCGTTAGTTCAAAAGTATAATTAAAATGTCATTACATATTTATGGAGCGTAACATATTCGCCTCCGTAGAACCTTTATTTACAAATTTTGGTATTTTCTAGTTTTTCAATTTTTTTTGTCTACCTTTTTAAAACACACAAGCATCCAGAAATTCATCCGTCGTCAGCTATCACATAAAATTATTATAATAAACTATTTTACATACAAGTGCATCCTAGAGTAAGTAGAGAGTTCTACGCTGGCAACACAGATGGCGACACTTGAAGTTTCCACTGCAGCAGTTAAATGTTGCCAGTCCCCAATATTTTTGTCACCAGCTGTGCTGCCAGTCACATTAGAATCTCCTTATTTTATATACAAAGGTGCAGGAGCGCGCGCCAACTCGCTCTTTGTCAACGTTATAAAATACGCATCGAAGAATAGTGTTTATTTGTTTTACATACAAACTATTTCTTAAGCGATTTGCCTTCAACATCCACTGATCTCTACCGAGTATCTTAAGATAAAATTCTATTTAATGTCTGGATAAATACAATATTGATTAAATATAGATTTTAAAATTACGTAGAAGATATGCGTGGTCCATGTAACACATTAATTTTGTTTTTGTCAGCGCAAGCTCCCGACCTAAAGCTATACGGCCACTGAAGCACAACGCTCACAAAAAAACTTCATACATTTTACAATGAAGACTATGGGATCCACCTTGGGTTGCTAAGGTAAAGCAGACTTTAAAAAGCTGGAAAGTAAGTATTTTGTTCAGTGGCTGTCAGCTAAAATGTCCTATCTCCGAAATAGGTGCACCGAAGCGCGGTCTCACGGTGCCAAAGCACGTTACTACGTTTATTATCGGCTGCGGACAATATGTCAAACGCTGAATTGACCTTAAAGGAATTGCTCTAAGGTCGAATTTGCTTTGAAAAAATTTCCAGCAGCTCACGTCATAAGGGAAATCCGGAGTTTTTAAATTAAATAAAAAATATAATACAAATTGTTGTTAAACAAATATTTTTTGTTGATCAATGCTCCGAGGTTGCCCTATTAGGTATAATGCTAAGTAATAATGTTTTGACACTAGCTAACATAAAGTAAGTAGGTACCGAGCTAGACAGACCATTTTGTCTATCTAGATTAGATTATTATAATGTTGTAGCATCTCCGGCACTGATCAATTTTAATAACAAATTATTGGCTAAATCACATTGAACGCCGATGCGTTTAGATCCTCTTTCATCACAAGATGTTCGATTGGGGCGACATCTATCACAAAATACTCAAAAGTTTGTCAATTGTTTTTATTTGCCAGAAGAAATATACCTAACCTAACTGCATAGGCCGTATTTAGAAAAGATAACTGGTAATAATGTGAGAGATGTCGCCCTACCCGATTTGAAGGAACCTGGTGCCCATTCCACGCTGAAACATGAAGAAATGTACCATTTAAAGCGGAAGTTAAAAAATACGATACTGTTTTAATTCATAAGGTACATGCCAAAAAAGCACAAAGTCGAAACATGTTTTTTCAGGTTGGCTCTAATCAAAACTAGATGGCGCTGGAAATATGGCAACAAGTGACTTCATACACGACAATACCTTTCGCAGACAATTAAGTCATTGACAGGTGCAAATCTGCCACAGAAATACCGTCTACGTAAGCTTCAATCAGCGTTAAAAGTAGCTCATGGAATTCTAGCATCTGAATAATTTCACAGTAAGTAATTTATGACAAATTTATGTTTAAAATGTTTCATGTCATGTCGGCAGGTAGAAAATGCCTCGGCATTAAGCCCACCCTTTGTAACTTAGTGCAATAAAGTTTAAAAAAAATATATTAAATTGTGATTTTTGATAATGACGAGTCCGTAATAAAGGCATAATGATCGATTATACCATAATACTAATGTTTGTGCATTTAATCGTAACTAAATCAAAGCGAAACTCTCGTCATAAACCATAATATACCGTCGTCCTCCTTTCTTCTTTTCATTAGAAAGAAATGCCAATACGAACGATTCACTTTTTTTATCTTATTCTCTGTATTTATAATGCAGCCAATGATAAAGAGTGTAGATAAAGAATGAGACTGCGGATGACAGCGGGATAGCATTCATAATTGCTATTTTAAGTTAGAATTCCATGAGATACTTTTGACAGTGATGTGTCGCACAGCGCCTACTGTTCGTTGGAGGCTGCAGCGGGCCGCATGGGGGGGAAGTGCCGCGGGTCACGCAGGTCGAAATCGCCGCGAGGTGGGGAACCTTCCAGCGCCGCGTCCAGCTCGCGCGCGCGGCTACTCTCTGTGGTGGTGGGCGGAGAGCTTTAGTAGCGAAGAGGTTGGGAACAAGGCAGAGCTTCGGAAGGATCTAACAACGATAATTCACTCAAGTCGGAATTATTCAAAAACAATCGATCCCAAATGTTCAATCTTTAGTTTTGTTTATCAATGGTGTCGGTACCTACGCTTGTCACAATCAATCTGAAGATAGTCAAAACAAGACAACACGGATAGATTGGATATTCGGAATGTACAATAAAAGACAATTGTTGTCAAAGTGGAACATGTAGTTATTATAACATTTCTAGATCCTTGCGATTGCTATGCCTTGACTTCGATCGATTTATTTTACACATACATAGATAAACATTTGAGGCCAGGACAGACAATATTTGAAAGTGCCACCCTAAGATTCTTTTAAAAACATTGTCGGTTCTAGCATCAAATGCGTTTGAAACAATGAGATATTCACAGCGAAGGTGCCCGCTTCGATTTCGCTATCCCCCACAAGCATGACAGCAACGAACTAAGCATTGCGTGTGAGTGAAGTTTTAGGTTGCTAGCAAAATTGACATGTTTCTGTTGAGATTTTCAACTTTTCAAGTGACATTTTCTAAATAAATAAAATTAAGGTTGCAAATCGTATAAACAGCCACCAGTTAAACCGGAGGCTAAACCACTTTTACAAACAACCACGGAATGATCGGCAATGGTTTGTATCGAAGCGGGCTTTGATATTCACGAATAAATGATATTTATCTCAGTACCATAAATAAACTTTGATAAAGCTTTAGTTTACCGAACCAAATACGTAGGTATCCAAGTAGGTAGGTACCTATCTAAAGTTACGGATCCAATCGATAACCAATAAGAACTTTATCAATCAGCGAATTAGGCACACATATTAACAGCAATCGGACGGATTAAAGGTTTCAGCAAGTAAGCGTCCTCCACTTTATGAACTGATCCAGCGTAGAACCCAGTTTTAAGATGAAGACTATGCGCTCGGCCACACCAGGGTCTGTGCAAACTTCCTGGTGGGGTTGGAGCCAAACAGGTCATGGTGGTGTGGGTAATGTTGCCTGACCTAGCTATGTGGGTAATGTTGAAAAGGAAAATCTGTTGCCGAATTATAGTATTTTTTCAGTTTCAATTTTTAAAATTACATCCGCCTTACGGTTCTTCAAGTTAATAAAAAGTACTTTAAAATACATAGAATCGCGTCCCCCTATACATAGAAGCTAACTTATATGTGGCCGGTTTGCTAGGTTTCATTTAGAAAAACCCGTCACCCACATAACGCATTTAGTGCCATGTCTCTACGGTGCGACCCGCAGGGGTGCGCTTCAGCAGGGGTGTAGCTCCATTAGAAAATTAATAAATGCATTTTGTTTGCCTTTTATTTACTTTACTTAGGTACTTGATAATTTTAATCTTGCACACATGTGCATCATATCCAAGAAATCAGGTAGGCACTTAGAAAGAACAAACTTCCCAACATACCTTCCCAGGCAGTGGGTATGTAGGTCCTTTAACTGGCTATAACAAATGTAATGCAATGTCTTACAGTAACGATTATGTAAAACTGTAAGGTTCGCATTCGAGGCACATGTTCACAGAATTCATATAGATTTGCGCGACCTATAACCTAGAGGTACTTGCTGATAAATATATAGTCATTTTTGCTGATGCAGCTAAATCTACTTAGTTTGCTGTCAAAATTAATTTCATTTCTTCATTTACCTCAGGGAAACAGCTTTAAAACTAGAAAATAATTATAATAAATTACGTTTTCTAGCTGAGCACTTAAACGATACCTGTAAGAACGCCCTAAATATTCAAAGGCTTGAATTCCTTCAAAGGCTTACTTTCAGGCCCTGAATCTATTATTTATTTTTATAAAAACCCCTGTTTGACTTTTACCTGAGGGTTCGCACAGACCCCACGAGTAAGTAAGTGCACAGGCGCGCCGCCAACTCACCTCGGGCTTCGCTAGTGAGTGGTCCCTAGGCCCTCGTGGTGATGTCACGTGCCTAGGGCCAGTCCTCGCCCTCGCCTGCCCCCGCAGACCCCGCGGCGCCCGCGCCTGGCACAACACTCCACGCTCAGACATACATCCGGAGATAAAGGACCAAGGAGCTCAACCATTTACGCAACTCGACTAATACGACCCACATATTATTTTAGTCCTCGCACAAGAGCTAGTCACCTACTTATGTATAAAACAAAGGCGACCGACGAGAGGTGTTATTGACAGATATAAGTGCTTTGTGTAAGCACCGAGAAATGAGGTTATTGATTAATTCTGATTCAGAGGGGGGAAGACAGGAAACAAAATACTAGCCTCGTGTCAGGGTTGGCATGATTAAATCATGATTTTTTCAATAAAATCACTGATTAAATGAAATTGCTTTTCAAACCTGACACATTCCGGTAAAAAGACCCACTGACCCATGAATTCTCATTACGTTTTATTATAACTTAGTGAAATTGATATTTCATTCAGTTTGAGACAAAGAAAAAACATTAACTAAATTTTTAAACATGTTAAAAAAAATATTATGGCATGTTTCTTAATTCCTAAATTTACCAACATCACTGACAGTGACTATTCCTTTTTTCCTACACTCCTCATAATGAGGCTTCATTCTCGCGACAACTCCTTGAATTTCTTTTTTGCTTAATTGATTTACACCTAGTTTTTGTATTACTACTTTTTTTTTATAAAAAACTGCCACATGGCATCCTTCTGTCTTCCACCAGGCATTTTTAACTAAAACTTGCGTTTCTTCCGATCGAACTCTACTCTAATCAGAACTGAACTCAAATGTCAAACAAAGCGAGGGAGAAATCCCCCAGCCGCCTTCAAACAGCAAGCGCGTTTCGTTTCGCGGAATATTTTAGGTCAATTTCTACTCAAACAAAAAATCTACAAAAATCATGATCTTTTGTATTTTTTGTACAAAAATCATTGATCTTTGATTTTTTGCAAAAAATCGTGATTTTCTCCAAATGCCTCGCCTAGCCTATGTCCTGCCTCGCGTATGTTAAAAATGCACGCTCGAAGATCGACTTTGGTGTGAGTAGATGACAAGTATTTATATATTAATATATCATACGCACTTATTTCGCCGCGCAAACCGCAGGAGTTGGCTAGCTCTCGCGCGAACACTAAAGGTACTGTGGTGAGTTTGCACGACTATCCATGAATTTATTCTAATGTTATGCCTGCAGTTCGCTTTAACTCCGGGAGAGGTCATAGCTAACTAAAACACTAATGGACGGCTTCACTACTTCACTTACACCACTTAATCTCTTACTTTACTAAATTGAAATGAATAAGCTGAAAGTGTCATTTTATCGAGGATCTTGAAAACTTTCAAAAGCACAAATAAAACTGTAAATATGTATTTGACCAAAAATGGAGCAAATATGCACTACCAAATTGACAATATTTCGATGAAAACTGTTAATATCTACATCATTTCCTGAAAAACTGACACAGCTTCGAAAAATCCCTTTCAAGTTTAGAGTTAGTGTCGTGAAGTAGTCAGTCCGTCCATACATACATTACATCTAAGTGAGTTAGGGCGCCGCGCGTACGCTGACACAGGTCAGCGCCGAGCGGCGCGCGCCAGCGTTACAAGCGGACAGGGGAGGGGAGGGAAAAAGGTGGGGGGAGACGCTAGGTATGGAGATTTATGGAAAAAACATGTACGATTCAATGCCATCCTACAACAGCTATGTGTCAACGTTTGACATCCAATACCTAAGTGTAATACATCGTTGAATAGCTATTTTGGAGCCAAACAAATTACGTTACTAAGGAACTTAGATACAAATCCATCAAGGAATACATTCATCAAAGGTATTCCTTTAGTTTAAGACATTTATTGATATTTGACTTTTGATTTATTTATTGAAGTCTGCTCCATATCCCGCTTCCCCCTGGTTTTCCGGACAAATAGGGTTCAAGGGTGTTGTTTGGGGTTCAGTGGGAGGTCAAGGGGTGTATTGTGGGGTTCAGGGGTGTCGTGGGGTGCGGTACCTGGGTCGAGAGGCTCGTGCACGGCGAGAGCGGCCGCGTAACTGTGTCCGCCGCCGCCGACCGCTGCACAGTACAAACCGCTCAGTATGACGTACACACATCCGACCGAATTCCTGATTCAAACTATTTTACCCTGTTCCTTTGGATGTTGAGACGATTACTTTAGTTAGAGATCCTGGTGCACACAAAAAAGTGTGTTACTTGTTTCTATGCTTACTCTTACTCGTTCTCTTTTTACCAACTTGTTGTTTAAAATTTAAACCCACTACAAATCATATTTAAATTTTCACGGCTCCCTACTGAACCTGTATTTCTCCAAGTCTATTAAACTATAACCACGTTCATTTGGTATCTTTTTAAGTTTTTTTCGCCAAGTATGATCTTATTTGATAAGTCAAATCCTATAACTTAGTAATCTCATTTTAGAAAAATAAGATTACCAATTAAATAAATTTTGATAGATAATTTAGAATTTCGATATTCTTTCCCATAGCTATTCGTCAAAAAGGTCGGATGTGTGTAAGTGTAGATTTGCCGCGTTTTGCTTGAAAGAACCTCAACTTTTTAATTTTTTAATAAATAAACATACTTATATAAAATACATAAAAGGTGTCATATATTGAAAGAGAAGAGTGGATGAACATAGAATATATCAATAAAATGAAATTTTAAGAAAAATATTTCGAGTTGTCATTGTAGAACTATAGATGGCGCTTCTAATAAGAAGTAATAATATTTACCTTGTATATTAAAAATACTTACCTTCTGAAATATTTAGACAAATTAATTTAGAATTGTTATTTTATAAACAATACATAAATGGGTGATATGTTATATAATTTATTATGATTAATCCGTAGAATGAGGAGGCGAATGGGATTATAGGACGGAGTGAGTGAGACAGACGAAGGAAAGAGACAATGTACGGCGATGGTAGCCGGAAACGGGCGAGAACACCCGAACTGACCACCGAGCCTTTAATTTGCTGGCGAAACATAAATTATTACGGTAAAGTGCCTACCACACACAAAATCAATACTTTTCCAACTTAAGACATAAGTCGTCACCCATATCTTAAGCTGTCAAAGACATGATTAGTAGGTTAAGACGAAATAACGCCAATGACGTCTCGTTGATATTACTTCGCCTTACGATACATTTACGTTCACTTCACATAGCTAGTTAATTATTTATGTTAACTTGATGACTCTTACTTACCTAGAAATAAGGATGATGTTGTTTGTAAACAAGGGAGGTTTCAGAGTAAAATCTCAAGCTAATTTCAACCATATAATAAAACCATTTAAAAACCATTTATAGTACAAGTCTAGCTGTGTGTGGCGGCGGTGAGCGGGTCAACTAAATAAGGTTCGAAATGGAATAGCATGATAACTATCGGTGCTTGGAAGGGTGTGGTGTGTTACTGATCTGTATTGGTTATGTGGTGGCGACGCACTGTTATAATAAACGAAATCAAGATAAAAAAGGTTAAGAAGCTTTGAAGATTAACTATACTTTATCAACAAGGATTTGAGTTATGATTGGGAGTATTTGTAAGTCAAAATTCTATTGTGTTTTGGATTTTTTACATTCCCTTGTGTTGTTTGAATTCATTAACATACACACAGACTTGGCTGTGTGAAAATGGTGAAGTTAAGGCGTTTCACTCTTAGAAAATTCAAAGTGAGGGTGTGTTTCAAACACAGAATCTGCATCGAATAGACCCTCCATCGCTGATGATAACCATGGGTCATCAATTATTTTATTAGTTGTAGTAGTTAGACCTGATTTTATTCATGATTAAAGATGATGGAGCATTTAACTTTTAATAACTTGCTCCATTAGTGGTTAATAACGTCCTATCCTAAAAGCGTCGCCACCTAACCCTACAACCCCATGTAGTCTCCCAGACGGTCACCCACCTGCTTGTGGCTGGTGCGGCTCATGCGAATCCAGCAGTCGGTGCGTGCGCAGGAGTGCGCACTCGCCGCCCTCAGCAGAGTCCAGCGCGTAAACGTATAGGACTCCTTGCGACGTCGCGACCAGCAGGCGCGACTGGCCTGTGCGGGAAACGCTGCGGGGGAAATATAGGGTTAAAACACCATCCAAATTCTTCCCGTGGGTGTCGTAAGAGGCGACTGAGGGATATCCACCGGGGGACGGGCAGCAGCGCCTCCTGCAGAATAGTTCCACCACCGGTCTAGCAGTAGTTTGGTCTAGGCTGTTGATACGAGGGTCAAAATACACCGATATGATAGCGGCCGGCAGCGTCTGAAGCTTAACCGTCCGCATGCGCTACTTACTTAGTAATGGCAGCGACGGCGCGGTGCTGCGGCGCGGGCAGCCGGGCGGCGGCGAAGGCACGGCCCTGCGCCAGCACGTCCGCCACCTGCGCCGGCAGGTAGCCTGCGCCGGCGCTCACGGCAGACGACAGCCAACCCATCCAGCCGCCGGCTGCTCCTGGAACATTAGCGAGGTGATGATCCCTCCGGCTGCGCCAATATACAGGCAGCATTACATTATAAAGCATAATAGAATTAGAGCGCAAGAACGGTCATTTTGGCGATCATTCCCAATGCTGGCCTGTCTCTATGTAAATAATAGAATCAGGCGTTACTTTGCGGAAATCCATTGTAAAATATAAGGATGAAAATATTTATAACAATTCCGCAAAAAAACCTTCTCCGATAAGTTCTAACAAAATGTAGTCCAAAGTCCAGGTCCAAGGTCCAGTTCGAAGTAGCACAGGCAAGTAAAAGTACGTCTTGTATTTTCTGAAACGTGTAAATTAGTGATTTACCGGCAGCAGGTGTGGTGGGTTCCTCCAGTGGCGCGAGGTCGGGCGCGGCGGCGGTCGGGGCCGATAGGGCAGCCACCGGGGCAGCGGTCGACAGAGGACTGGCTGCCGGCGTGTCCTGGGGACAAACGAACTAACTTAAGTTGAATGAACTGAAATCTGCACCGACATCTCCACATGACATGGGAATGTTGCTAGCTTGCTATTGAACTTTTTGTTGCATCGTCGTCGCTAGGGGGTACGTTTTTTGTCGATACAAAAAACATTCAAAGCTTAATAACCTCCTAGAATTCTTAAGGCACAACATGATTTGAGAACAAAAAAGACTGATCCTAAATAAAACGTTCAATATAAGCATCAACAAATTCAAAAACCGACCAAGTGCGAGTCGGACTCGCGCACGAAGGGTTCCGTACCATTATCTATAAAAACGGCAAAAAAATCACACTTGTTGTATGGGAGCCCCCTTAAATATTTATTTCATTCTGTTTTTTAGTATTTGACAACAGAAACACATCATCTGTGAAAACTTCAACTACCTAACTATCACGGTTCATGAGATACAGCCTGGTGACAGACGGACAGCGGAGTCTTAGTAATAGGGTCCCGTTTTTACCCTTTGGGTACGGAACCCTAAAAATTCTTAAAGGCTTAAGCGAGACATTTTTAACGGAGAGCCCTAAAACAGGCTTGAATGTTGGAATCCCTAATGGACATTATCAAGGAGCAATAGACGCGTGAACGTAGATTAGCTACCTGTGCTCTAAACACGTGGACAGTCTCCGTGTTAGAGGTGGCGGCGAGGTATGTCCCGCACGCGCTGAATGCGAGACACGCGATCGACACGCAGCGTTTGACGCCGCGCCGGAACTCGTGTAGCTTCACACGTTGAGGTACGCTGGAAAACAATATTAAATTTAGCATTAAGTTGGAAAACAAAAGAAAGTTTACATCATGACAATTTTCAGATCGATAAAAAAAATTGAAGCAAGAATGTGGAAAATGGTAGCTAATTAACTCTTGCGGTGATTGTCAGTCTCATTAGCTCCCCACAGCAGTGTACCAGAAGACAATGTGCTGTGGAAGTGTACTAGTCGTACTATTTCTAATTAAATGCCAATCTGAAAATCATTTCTTGTTTTAGTTTCTTAACTATAGAAATAACACTGAATACATACAATAGAAATTTGTGAATATACCTGAAAACGCGAATGACGGTGCCTCGTTCGGAGGCGGTGGCCAGTTTCCGTCCGCACATGGACCACGCAAGCGCGGCCAAAGGCGCGTCGTGCGCCGATATCACGCATTTTGCGTTCTGAAAGATGACACTTAGATGATATTTCTTATTGGACTTGAGAAAAAAAGAGATAAAAATCTACAATCCTTCAATTGTAGATTTTTATCTCTTTTTTTCTTCCTTAGTTTGAGGGCAGTTATACAGGTCATGTATACATCGAAGTTGGTATTTAATTTTGTATAGCATGAAATGTATTTTTTAACTCGAAGGTATTTCTCACCAGATGGACCGCGTCGAATATCTGCACTTCACCGACGGCGCTGGAGCCAGGGTAGGCGACGTAGCAGTGGTCCACGCACGGCGACAGCGCGCACAGTCCTCGCGGGTTCGGCGGCGTGTCGCGGATCGTGTGTAAGATTTTCATGTCCCGGATGTTGTGGATGTGAAGGGACTCTTCTAGGCATACTATCAGCCGCTGAAATATAAAGAGAATTGTGTCTAGTAGCGCGAACTCGATGCTACTACACCTACCTGTGTACATGTCCAAATAAACGATTTTTTTTAAACGATACCTGTGACAGAGCCGAGCCGAGATGCCTGGAGGAGCTTTGTGTCGGAGTACTTTAGGTCTCTTAGCCACATACGTAAAGAAAGTGATTATCATGCCATGGCGATTGCAGAATGCCTCTAACCCAGCATGTAGAAGTCGCAAAGGGTGACGAAGGGAATCTATCAGAGGACGTACAGCAGCGTCCTTCTGTATTTAAATTTATATATTCTCTGTATCGTGTAATGTACCTAGGTATAGTTTTATTGTGTATTAAGTAATAATATTGTATGGATTTTGTTTTGTGTATGATAATATTTTATGGATTTTTATAATCTGAAATAAATGAAAAATAAAAAATATACTTGCTACCTGTTTCACAGGTTCATTGCAAACACCAATCGCCTGCCAAGCGTGGTGATTATGGCAGCTAAAATGTGACGTCTTCTGGGGATTATTTCTACATAGAAAGACATGAAGTCTAGAAGCATCGATAGTTACGATGTTGTCATAAGTATTATGTTAGGTTTTGGCAGTCGAAACACTACATATTTCGTGCCGTAATTTCAGATTTCCGTCTCTTGAAATAGCGAGAACATTTCAAGCATTTACGCTTGGCAACACCTGGGGCAGTGATTGTCGATGTTTTCACTGTTAGCACTCTCAAATAACGTATTACACTACCAGACGTTTTGCAGGGTTACTGTTGGATGGTCATTCTTGCAGACTGCATGAGTGTTTTACCTGGCAGGCTTTTGGGATAAATATAAGGAACCCTTTACTATCTCGAAGGATCAAAATGCTTCAGCTAAATTTCAATGCAAAAACCAACACTGTCGTGAGAGGTGATTAATATCCGCAGATAAAAAAGAAAGGTGTGTTATAAACAGTGATCGGAAATTCGGGCGCTTATTTACCTAAAGTTGGTGTAAGACACAACATGGAGCAGTTAAAACCATCTTTCTCGGGAATACTTTCCCGTAAATTCCTGGGATTTCAGAATATTCTAAAATAATGATTTTTCACCGGAATCTTATTTATAGACGAAATATAAGACACTTTTATTCTGACGTGTTTTTCACTAAAGTCAATATTTCTGAAAAAAAAACATTTTTAACTATATTTATGATTTTATGCCGAAATCCTTTTTCTACACGAAATTTAAAACACTTATTCATACGCATTTATAATTTGTTTGATAATTGCGTAAGAATAATAGAAACAAATATTATAAAAAAAATATAGGTATATAATTGTCTGTTTTGTGAGATGAACCCAAACTTGTTTTATTCCAAATGGGAATTTTGGAATTTTCTAGAATGTATTTTCACTGAAATCTTATTTATAGACGAATTATAAGACACCTTTTTTGAACGCGTTTTTTTACAAAAATCGGTTTTCGCGTCAGAATAAAAGTGTCTTATATTTCGTCTTTAAATAAGGTTCCGGTGAAAAAATCATTATTTTAGAATGTTCTGAAATCCCGGGAATTTACGGGAAAGTATCCCCGAGAAAGATGGTTTTAACTGCTCCATGTTGTGTCTTACACCAACTTTAGGTAAATAAGCGCCTGAATTTCCGATCACTGGTTATAAATAACATAAGTTTCATCTGTGCGAATCTTAGGTCCCATTCAGATGAACAGATTTTAGGTAATTTTTTGTTGAAAGGTGATTTTATTAATAATAATTTTCGTAGCTATGTTTGATAGGAATCGGTGAAGTAGTTCAAATGCAATGAAATGAGTCAAGTGTTTTCGAATCTTAGTGAAATTGGTCCTTTGACAACTTACCGATCGATTGAGCTTGACGGCGAGGATAGTATTGCTGTAGCTGTAGTTGCAAATTTCTGTGCCTTTCTTGTAATGACACACTATCAGCTTCCTGGAACGAGAGGGGTCAGTCAGCAGTCAGCACACGATAATGCTACTTGTGGTTTATGAAATAGGACTTATAATTAAACGAAGAACATAATACGGAAAAAAACTATTACTCATGTATTTTCTGGGATGTTTTTCTACTAACCTACCGTGTGCCACAGCTGGGCTTTGGTCTCCCACAAACGTCGTCTCCCTAGGTCGCTCTAGGTTGTCTAGTTTAACTAAAACTAACTGGCTAACTGGAAAATTCGACCTTAAGGCCCTACACTATCCTAAATCAACTCCGCCGGACCTCCATATCTCCCAAACTACTAAATGTTTAACTTTTAAATTTATGTATGGTAAAGTTCAGGACTTACTCTATCGATCATATGTTTCGAAAACACGATTACATAAAATTTTCTCTATAGAAAAAAATCGCAGTTACCTCTAAATTTTTACTAAAACCTTGATTTCTCAATAAATACAGAAGTATCAGTTGCCGCTATAACAACAAATACTAAAAAACAGGATAAAATAAAATTTTAAGGGGGCTCCCATACAACAAACGTGTTTGTTTTTTTTGCGTTTTTATAGATAATGGTACGGAACCCTTCGCGCGTTCCGACTCGCACTTGGCCGGTTTTATTGGGCTTGCGTTGCTATGCCCTGTTCCGCTCCAATGAACGCGAAATCCTACGTCTGTGTCATTCAAAAATTTGAGGTTGTATACGCCCAAGTCGAAGTATATTTGCAAACATTGCTAAGTCTTTCTTAGTTAAAAGTTGCTTCAATTCGAAATAGCGCTAGATATCAAACACAGAACCTTGGAGATCAAGGTGAGCTGTCTCGAAGGCTCATAGGGCGGAACTATTATAACAAAACTACATTTTAAATTCATTTTTAAATAACACCAAACTTCTACATCTGCAGCCTATACTGTCTGGTCCACCGCTGGACGCAGGCCTCTCTCTGATAAACTCTTCATTGGTTTTTATCATATGGGTAATGCTCATAACCCCCACGCTGGGCAAGCGGGTCTGGAACCGCAGTTCAGTGTTAGAATTGATCTGCAGAAGGCGCTGCTGCCCGCTTCTCGGTGGATTTCCTTTAGTTGCCTCTTATGACACCCGCGGGAAGAGAAATTAGAAATTGCAACACCCCAAGTGTTGCAATTTCTAAGCCGGCACCACAAGGCCCAAGTTAGCACCTAAACCCCAGTCCCCAATGAATACAGTCACAATCTTAGGACCGCAAAAGCATAATTCAACAGCAAAGATTTAGTCGCGGAATAGAACGGTAACATAACCCAGTCGGTTACAATTACAATCCACGCGTATTGAATAGTAATTGCGCTGAATTAACGAGGTTCACCTTCACCTAGAAAAACCTACCTTTTTGCATGAACAATTCACACCTATGTAAGTACATTTGTTATGTTTTACTAAAGGTTTTGTTTACGTTTTCGAAGACGCTGTAGCGTTAAATTACTCACTGTGGCATTCAGCGAATCTACGCTAAATGCGACAGACTCTATCGCATTAGAGAACACTAGCGGTCCGCCCCGGCTTCGCACGGGTATATGTATTCTATCGCATATGTTCATCAGGGATAATTATAGGATTTTAGTGGTGAAAGAATTTTTCAAATCGGTCCAGTACTTTCGGAGCCTATTCAATTCAAACAAACAAATTTCTTTCCTGCTTATAATATTAGTGTAGATTATGAAACCAGGTCTTCGGAAAGCTAACTCTACACAGTTAGCTTTCCGAAGGCCTGGTTTCATATTATGTAGTTATGTGGTATGTGTTCCTTTGTAGTGAGGTTGTAGTGGACTTACTGGTCCGATTTACTAAAAGATGAGTGTTTATAAGCTACGTTTTTAGGGCTCCGTACCCAAAGGGTAAAACGGGACCCTATTACTAAGACTCCGCTGTCCGTCTTTCACCAGACTGTATCTCATGAACCGTGATAGTTACATAGTTAAAATTTAATCACAGATGATGTATTTCTGTTGCCGATATAACAACAAATACTAAAAACCAGACTAAAATAAATATTTAAGGAGGCTCCCATACAACAAACGTGATTTTTTTTGCTCTTTTTCTAGATAATGATACGGAATCCTTCGGACTCGCACACGTTTTTTCTAAGTTATTAACTAAACGAACAGAAGCAAAGTCGGTTTATATTGCTAATATACAAAAGAAAAAAATTACTCGTTTCTCAACTTAGTACAGGTAATCTGATTATGACACAGATGTGCATAAACTTTTTTAACCATTTACGTCAAACGTGTTAATGAATCATCCCATTCGTATGCCAGAAATCATCATAAAATGACAATTATTATGATCATACATACCTAACCACACGTGTATAATTAACACTACCGACAGTTAAGATAAGATAGTGGATTTTAACGACGTTAAGGAAACAATATCAGAGTGCTTGTTATTGTTATTTTAAATTTATGTAAAACCGACTTATTTACAAAAATAACGCCAGGTTCTGTATATTTCTTAGAATGGGGAAACGAAAGATTGATGCAGTGTTATAATAAGTTATAAGTATTCTAATTTAACTACTTATTATAAAAGATTTAAATCTTTGCTTACTATCGGGTATTTATGGCGTCACATACCCGTGAATTTGGGTACACATAGTCACATAACTTGTCTGGGAATTTTGGATTCATAACCATTGAACTTACGAACGACTGTTCAACAGATCGCAATATGCAAGTTTAAATCTTCTAAATATCGTTTCCAGTATCACGGATTCACAAGCACATTATCAAATGTTAAGTGTTTTATTTCCTTTAGACCATACATGACCATACTCTTGAACTCGTCACAAAATTCAAATTACATAAGACCAATTTTGTAGTCTCTTCAATCTTTTTAAGGTAAAGTTAAAAAGCAAACAATAAACTTTTACCTTGTTAGGTTGTTCTTTCTAGTTTTCGAGTAGGAGAAAACTATTCTCAAGTTTTTTTTTTCCTCTAGCTAGATAATTTATATTTTCTAGTAAAACTTTTCGCTAAGAATATGTTCGACAGTTTGTTTGAATTGAATATTTTGAACATTTTTTGTAGAAGCGTATGCAATGATACTATTAATTAATCTTGTAGGTATAGCCTAGTTGTGGGCACAGCGAGTTTATTCTTTGAATGTATCACGTATAGATTCTCTGGTCATTATGACGAGCCTTGCCCCCAGATAATCAACAAGCTGTAATGCTATAAATCAGAGCGGTTGTCCCAATAAGCAGAGATAAGGCGGCTCTGCTGGCCGTTGTTGCCTCGCGTAACCTTAGGCCAGTGAGCTGAGATGAACTCGGCCAATCCCCCGACCGGCCGTAATGACCGCTTGTTGCGAACTTCTTTCGCAATACAGTCACAAGATCTTATACTAAATCCATTCTTAAAGGTCTATACTACCCTAAATCAACTCCACCGGACCTCCATAATATCTTCCAAACTACTAAATATTAAACTTTTAAATTTATAAATGGTAAAGTTCAGGACTTACTCTATCGATCACATGTTTCGAAACAACGATTCCATAAAATTTTCTCAATAGAAAAAAATCGCAAAGTTACCTCTAAATTTTTAACTAAAATCTCAATTTTTTGATAAAAACAGAAGTTAAGTTTTTGAGAATAAGCATGGTAATTGAAATAAGTATAAAGAACATTTAATATGTTGCGTTTTTGTATGTATATCGCTATAGCAACCAACAAGTCGAGTCGACTAAAGAGCCTCGATTGCAGTGTAGAAAATTGGAAATACATTATAAACTGGGCATGACCGAGAGTCGATATTCGATTGGCAACGTCAGCAGCATGACTTTTACTAATCAGGCGTTTAAGCTGAATTGCATCGCTCCTGAAATAAACTTAATAATATTAAATGTAAGTTGTTTCAAAATTTATATTATGAATTACTTTAACCATTTATTTAGTTTAACTGCGAACTGATTTACAGGATACCTAGCCTATGTTTTATTGCAGGCCTACAAAAACATCTATGCTAATTTCAGCCGTGTTTTGGCGTGACGAAAGTAACAAACATCCATCCATCCAAACTTTCGCATTTATAATATTAGTGGGATTAAGATTAAGAACGCTATCGAAGGATGATACTTAGAAGAGTGAAGATAAGAGATAACCTATGACAAGAATTGCTAGGCCACGCAGGAAGACTAATATTATGCACTAATAAAGTTATAAAAAAAGATATAGTAGAGATATCATAAGTTCTAAACAAATAAATAGGACTGGATCACACATAATAAGATTATTTAGTCTTCATAACTTAGCTCCACATTTTATAAGATCTTTTAGTGCACTGAAGTACTATTACTAGCGTTTATATCTCAATGCTTTAGTGACAATAGATTTTGTTTCTGACCAAAATAAAAAGGACGGGCACAGGTTTAAACTTTTAACTTAAAGTGGCCAAAAAAGTTAGTTTAGTTAGTATAATATAACAGTAAAATCCACCGTTGTCACTTCGCCAACACTGAACCTTCAAATACCTATTCTATTTGTTCAATCGATATCGTTGGAAATCCGTCCATGAGTAAAATACGTTTGTTCGTGTCAGGAAAGTGGAAAGGTCACCTTGCACCGCACCGCACTCTTACGTAAAGAAGATATTCGTTTCGTTTTATATCACACTAATCAATCACATTAATACCGAAAGTTTGGATGTTTTTTATCTCTTCACGCCTCAACTACCGAACGGACCGGGCTGAAATTCTGCATGAAGGTAGTTCTAGGGCTCGAATAAAACATACATAATTCTACTTTTATAATCTATCTACACTAATATTATACAGGAAAGATTTGTATTTTTGTATGTAACGAATAAACTTAAAAACTACTGGGCCGAATCAAAAAATATTTTGCCGTTAGACAGCTACATTATAATAGCTCTAAGTAACATAGGCTATAGAATATACCCGTGCGAAGCCGGGGCGGACCGCTAGTTTATAATACTTATAAAAAGTTACAATTTTATAAATTCGTTCCCATGTGGTAGAAAACCTCCCATGAACCTTTAAATGTTTCCAAAGGAAAATCGCGCTTCAATTCGTTGCATCTTTGTATGCTCAGCTGTTCATGGCCAGACTAGGTACATACACACGGGTGTGTCTGCGATGTGGTTTATCTAGTGAACACATCGTGCGTGACGTTGAATTTGGGCTTTCAGAGCATCGTTGCCGATTAAATACGAAGATCGTAGTGCGTATAATGTACGCGTAAACAACTGGTATGGAAATGCGTACGAAATCCCGCATAAACGCAATAACATAGTTTCCGATGTTTTGTTTTTAAAACGATTTATTGTTGGAAATCCATCTAGGTATAAAGTTTCTTGGTATCATTACTCATATCGATGGTTCTTGCGCAAATAAAGGCATCTCGTATCAGCTTAGCTGTTAAAATGATAATAAACAATGACTTTTCCACCATCCGTGAATCACAATCATAGATATATTATCATATGCGCGTCAGACGGCCCTGGTACGTCACAATATAGACCCACATAAGGGCACTGGGTCAATAGTTATACTCTTTATCTACAAAGTTAGAATAAGGTCATTTGAACGCGAGTTTAGTTACAAAGGATGTGTTAACAGCTGCGCTGCACTATCGCCGTCTATACAATCTGCAAGTGCATGCATCATTCCGGCACGTTGCGCGTTGCTCGCTTTAGATTACTGTTTCCTATGTACGGTACGGATATGAGGGGGGTTACAGAATCAATTTATACTATCCACGTATCCACCTAATAAATAATAATCATTATCATCAACCGCCTTTACCAGTCCACAGCTGGACACAGACCCGTCCTATTTATTAGGTAAATAACAATGCTGTTCAATTGATACAGCATCACAATTATAGTGTATGGGTACTAGACTATTCGATGTTGCATGCAGTCAGTATGCTTGTCGGAAGTAAGCGTCCCTGCTGCAGGGCCGCGTATTGGGCCACAAGTAGAGGGTGAAGGGGGAAATGTCGGCGTATCGACAATAAGTTGTCGGAGTATAATCGAAATAGTCTTATGAATAAGTACTCGACAGGTGCATAGTTTGTTGAACCGACAACCGCAAGGCGGAGAGAAATTCAATGTGTGTGTACCTGGATCAATTAGATGTGAAAAAATAATCAGCATGGAGTCAACTCAACATAACGTAGCGTTACTTATCAATCACGACATGAACCATCACGATATCCATAAAAAACCAGTCCAAAAGCAAATCGTTTTGAATGTTACCCTATTATATTGCTTTTAACAAATTTCCTCGCCTCTTTGGTGTGACCGCGTTATGCTGTTCAAGTCATGAGAGCACCATTCAAGAGAGGCAGAGCAGATGCAGAAGGCCAAGAGCCACGGCCAAGTTCACGCGCGACGCGCGAGGCACAGAAATAGCGGCCGGGTCGCCCTCGCCCGTAGCAAGTTTGTCGTTGTAAAATTAGGATGGTCGCCGTGCGGATCGTGTGGGCGCGCGGAGGTCACCCTTTTCAAACATTAGGGAAAATTTAGATGTATCTAATATTATTTCGGAACAAAGACAAGTTTTGTGGTTAGATCGTGATTCTATCTGACGTAATATTCTTTGTGGGAATCTATTTGAGAAAATGCTCGATAAATTAAATATGTTTTTTTTCTAGAACGTGTCTTTATTTAAACATTTATTAAAATAAGCAAATATGTTCCTTTAATTAATAAATAAATAAATACTTCTTTGCAGTACCTACTGGCCTGCGCCAGAATGTGGAGCTTACATTTTATTCGGTGGTTTCTGGACCATAATTGATTGATATGATATATCGTAGGTAGAGGTACCTACCTTATCTTAATTTGTTTGAGTGAAACCTTCAAAAAGTGCATTAAACACTCAAATCTCAAGCAATGAATTAGAGTACCTATCGAAGCTAAATGTGCCTTAGCAGGCACACTAGGATTCCGCTGTAATATTTATCTCAGTAGGATAATTATTTAAGTATGATATAAAGCCATGAAATGTTTAAAATAGCTTCAACTCTTTTCAAGTCCATCTACTAACAATCAATGCCCAATCTCTCAACCTTGAAGTAGGTACCAATGGGTGCGCACGCGTCGAAACAACGCTCGTTGTTGATGTGTGGTGACGCAACGAGCCTATCAGCTGAGGAGAAAAACATTGCGTAGTTTACACGTACAAATTTCCTAGCATAACGAACTGCGTACCGCCACAGCTTAGATAATGTTACGTCGAATGACGCGAGAAAATGCGTATGCGAACAATAATTCGAAATAGTTTCGAAACTCGTAAGGTTTTTGTATTATAGTGCGTAAGCCCTCGTTGGCCCTCGCACTCTGGGTAATCTATAAGAAATTAAATAAGTATATGTATAAGTGCTAACGGCGCGGGCGCAAGAACCGTAAGAGGTCCCAAAGATTTTCGACGAAACCGATTAGGCTTTCGTGGCTTAGTTGGTTAGAGCGCACTCGTACTGAGGGTGGGGCCAGGTTCGAGTCCTGCCGAAATCGAAATTTTTTGGGAACTTATTCAACTTAGTTGTAGTAAATTCTTAGTTTCGAAACTGTTTATCGCGGCCGGAAATAAAATAAACTTAACGTTAATTCTTGTTGTGTATTTTATATGTAATTTTATGAGTGCTTGATGTGCTTGAAATAAACAATATTTATTTTATTTTTTATTTATTTATTATTACGTAAATGTTTACTTTATTTTTAGGGTTCCGTATCTCAAAAGGAAAAAAGGAACCCTTATAGGATCACTTTGTTGTTCGTCTGTTAACCCTCTTTTCTCAGCAAAGCTTGCAAAGCGTTGAAATTCACACCATATACTCAGGTTCGTAACCTCTTGAAGCCGCAATATAAATCAAACTTCTAAGCCAACGCAATCAAAACTTGCAGCCGTTTACGGCCAATTTTTTTTATTTTCCAAGCGAATCACATACACACAAAACCTATAGGGTACCTCCCGTTGACCTAGAACCATGAAATTTGGCAAGAAGCAAGGTCTTATAGCACAAGTAAAGGGGAAAATCCGAAAACTATAAATTTGTAGTTAATTCACAGAGAAAATAATTTTTGAATCTCGCCATGGACCAAAAACCTATAGGGTACTTTCCGTTGACCTAGAACCATGGCATTTGGCAAGAATTTAGGTCTTATAATTAATAAAGTGTTTAGTTACGGAACCCTCGTTGCGCGAATCCGACTCGCACTTGACGTTTTATTACAAAATATCCACTCGACCCAGTTTTGGCTGGAAGGACACTTAACTGATTGAGTAAACAAACTGATTTTACAAAAATTCTTTAACCCCGGTGACTGTTTTAATTTTGAACCATCATTATTAACATTCGAATAACGTTTGAACGGCTGCATCAGTTCACTTTTAACCAACGTATGATAGTTATTTCATTTATTTAACATGTTTGAAGAAGCGTTACGCTTATAAACGTGCTTTAAATTAAGTTATTGTCTAGGATAAAAATGAACACTGGATTTTTATTACTTTTACTCGTTATATGTAGTTATAAATAAAGATCTTTGAAAACTAAACGACTGCATCGATTTTCTTCAAACGAAATTAATTATGAATAAAATTAACAGACAGATTAAAATGGGTGCATCCGTTTTGGAGCTACGATGCCTACACGTCAAACTTCTAACACCCTGTTTTTGATCGCATTTAAACAGTCCCGTGTTATCTTTAACTGTCGACCTCAGTGGCCGCCTGCGACGGAGGAATTTGCGGGATCGATTTCCGCCTCGGGACAAATTTTTATACGATCTGCAGGTATTATACCCATTTAGGCCATAACAACAAGTACTGCTTACTTTGGGGCTAGATGATGAGTGGTGGTCTGGCAATATTTTATAAGTACATTCTAGTATATTTATTGAAAGAAAATTACAATAAAAGAATACAATAATTACAACAAATATTTACACTTAAACATATTTTCAAAAAATCTAAGCCGTCACCAGAAGGCAAAGTGCCCAGAATGCTGGCAGCATTGCCACGTTGACTGACAATGCTAATTCGATAACCGAAATAAAAGCCAGCATTCCGATCATTAAATTAAGTAGGTACATTTATTTATGTTATCAAAAAAAAACGAAAAAAAATATAAATAAGAACCCAGAAAACAATTATAATCTTTTGAATGATTTATCGATAAAGGATGCATCGATACCTAACGACGGATATTACGCACCAGTGGCTATTGCTCAATATGTCCATAATAACCATAAAATAACATACATGTTGTTCAATACACATGCGCAGGCTTACATTTACAAACGTATTCATTTCTTCCGCTCTATAAGACGCTCAATCTAACGTAGTTTTAAGCAATAATTTTTATTCTAGCAACGTCTCAAAGAACAAGAACGAATGTGGATTATCCGGTAGCCGTCCACCAGATTCTCCGGTAGCTACCAATTTTTTAACGGACTTCGAAAAAAGGAAGATCTATTCCCTTAGACTACTATTTGTCCCGAAAAACTTAAAGAACTGTGAATATAAAAGACATCGCAGTTTTTTTTTTAAATGTTTTCTTTATTAATTGGTCAGGATCGAGATGCGTGGAGGGACCAGAGGAAGGCCTTTGCCCAGCTGTGGGACACCTATGACAAGTGATTAATGTTATAAGTAGACTAGGCACACACCTATTATAGTTGCGTTTAAGATTTCTCTTTCTTTCTTTCTAAAGGCACAGAACAAAAGTGAGTGAGTAGGAATTAAAGAACACCTACACCTAGCAGTGCGTGACTCTCCGTGATGTTGACGATGATGAATGTTTTACAACAAAGACATAAGTTGTTGAAAAAGGAGCAAGCATTACGAGTGAACTAGAGTTACAAGATCCCTTTCAACATGACTCACGAGACAAAAAATAAAAGGACTAATTCTCAGCAACACATAAAGGTCGTTTAGTTTTAGCTGATGTCATTGTTTTCGTTGATTCAAAATTATAATCAGCTGTGTTTGTCTCGCCCATTAATTCTTTGTAACATTTCATTGCCCTTTGCATAATCAGCTTGTAATGACCCCCGATTTGGGCCCTGATTCTGCAGAACGATTGACATTCCAAACAATACTACGAAAGGTTTTTGCTATTATAGTGCGTAACACGCACTGGGGCAATTTTACATATACAAACGATACGATAGATGAAATCCTTCCTAAGGATCGAACTCGTATGCAGCAACGAAAGGAAAGGTTGCCGATTTTTCACAAAAAATCTTTGAAAATATAAACCTTGTGTACACTCTATTGGTTGGGCAAAGACAAAGATTAAAACAGAAGCTGCTAGCTAGTTAATCTAGTAGAGACTGCACTAAAACGCCTAAGTTACTGTTTGTTATCTAAAAAGGAAATAAATACTTTTATAGCATGTTCAGGTAGGCTTATCTAGCAAGTAGCAACTAATTGAACAAACAAAACATCTTATCTTGAATGCAGGTCATTGTTTGAAGAATTAATTGTTTTGAACTTGACATTACCTGAAGTAAGGTTGAAGACTACCTATTTTGATAATGATTAATATTAGGTGCATAACTAGGGAAGCAGATGTCAGGGTCCTTAAGCAACTCAACGTCGGTCAAGGTCTTGCTTGCTCTTTCAGTCAGACAATTGAATTCAATGAAAATAAAATAAAGTACTGTGCTGTGCTGTGACCCAACTATTTTCATTTTCGTGCTATCACTAGTTTTCACTAAACTTTTACTCCTTACCCTTATTGTCAAGAGTTGAGAAAACATTAATCTGACTATTGTGGTCATGTTACCACAGAATAGAAAAGTCCTTATAAGAGTATATCATTGGTGCTTTTCCAACACAAACATAGTGAGCACACTTACATTTATAATGAGTAAAACATACCTGGGAGCGGATACTGTGACAATAGCGACCAGCGAGCTGCTGAAGAGACGGTCGACCAGGCACGTGTCTTGGCCCGTGCGGCTTGCATAGATCTCCTCCACTCCATCGTCAGCGGTCAGCGCAAACAGGTGGTACCCGCTACTGCTTCCGGCCACCAGAGACCTGACACCAAAGGGTTTAGTTTAAGGACTCCTGTTGGACTCAATTTAGTCCATTACGAGAGAGGTGATACTGGGCGCACAAAGCTCGGAGGCAACATCTCTGGTGGGACTCTGCTTGGTGCTCTCATTCTCAGGGCCGCATATTGTGGTGTCGTGCCTGAGTTGACGACTTCCTTTGGTTTTTTCTTCTACAAATAGGTTGTGTGATGGGCGGTGCATGCGGACTAAATCTTGTTAGATCTTACCAGAGGTTTTGCGCAGAACTGTTACTAAATATTTTCATCCCTATGTATATTTAGAGAGGTGACAGTTGAACTGTGTGAGTAACGGATTGGTTAAATAACCATGTTATCATCATTAATTTTACTTTTGATTGTAAACTAATGACGCCTATTAAAGTATGATGATGCTTATTATAAATATTTTTAACTTTCACTCCCAACATAAACTTTCCAAATTTTTTCTTTACCTGAGACTGGTTTAAGATGCCCTACTAAATTAAGGAAAAGAGCTCCTCCATGCATATTTAAAACAAAATTAGTAAACAAAATTTTAGGAGCTTATGAGAATATATTTTGCTTTAAATGTAGGACTGCACATAAAAGTTGCCAAAACGCTGCTGTTTGACTAAGAAAGCTATAAAAAATCTCCTATTCAATGTTTGTAAACCAAATCAGCTGTTTGTAATGGCTACAGCTGGTGTTTGTCAACAATAACTAGTTTGAGCAAGCTGAGTGAGGGGAGACTGCCAGGTTCAGAGACAGGGCTCAGATATGACCTTAGGGCGCAGGTTCTTCCTCGAGTGGAGAGCTGGTTACGAAACCTGGCAATGACATATTGCATCACCTAGCAAGCCAATGATAGCGTCGAGTACGTGATTCAATGACGCTAATTCACGATACTGCGCTCACTTTTGCAGCCATCTCAAGGAAACCCCAACTGAAGGAAAAGCAACATCGATAATAGAACCTAGTATCGCTGAGCCCTTCACTAAGAGAGAGCAGAGCTACTTACGTGCAATCTTGATTGAATTGAACAAATATTCCTCCTGCATTTATTCCCTCTGTGTTTTGACCTCCTCCCAAACTCATTGGAACGTATGGAGTGCACGGGTTTCACTAAAACCTATTAACTACGCACGACATACACACAGCACGATAGTTATATTTTAACACAGAATAGTCAATCACTGAAGTTTGTATATTTGATGGTATTTTATAATTTTTATAGTCACAAGAAGTAATTTTTTGACACAAAGAACGACCTTGTTTGCTTCTAAAAAAACAAGCCCCCTCCCGCGCGAACAAGAGACAACAAACGATTTTCAAATCGCCTGATGTTGGGAGTCCGGATAAAAACAAAAATGTTGATTTGAGTAGTACACAAACACTATTTTGGTCGTTTTAATAAAATGTCTGATAAGAGAACACCTTCATCTTAAATTGATGTCGTTCATATAATGATTTAGATAGTGAACTAGTGAAGCCAAAGAGTATAACTATGTAACCAACCATTAATCGACTTTACAGTGAAACAAGACAAGGTCCAACAAAACAATATCAGAGACGAACGAAACGCAACAACAAACGTCACGAGATGACACTGACAATGACACCTTTTTAAAAAACATATGATCTTTTGTTTGAGGTTAAGTTTTAGATTTTGCGACAAATGTGTTAGAATAAAACCATTAAGTTATATTGTAAAATAGTGTACTCTGTGGCCTGTGCCTGCCGCTCGAAAGAACAGAAACCAACAATATCATACTGTACTGGCCTGCCGCCGCCCCCTGCTCTTGAGACTAGAGAATTATTTATGAAAACATTAAAAATCTTGTATAGAACATACGATGTGATTGTACAATTTGTACTCCAAATAGAAGGCGCTCATGCTCCGCTAGGAGTATAGTTTTCTATGCGCTCATGTGTCAATGGAACAGTTATCCTAGATTCTAAAGAACCTTAAAACGGCACTGCGGATATTGTACTAGATTTTCATTTACATAAACCTCATAATGGGTCGTAAAATTCCAGCGAAAAAGCACCGTGGTGTTAAAGATCCTTTAGTACAGCTGGCAAGACGGGAGAAAAGGTATCAAACTCTACTTAACCAAACTTATAAAATACTGATTTTCAGAAAAACAGTACAATACAAACAAAACAGTGCAATTACAACTTCATAATTTTACTCTCTTCCAGCCTAAAATCTAAGATAAATGCTCCGCCGCAAGACCCTGACGAACAGCCTGTGCCTAAATCACTCTATAGATTGTTTGCCTTCCAAAATAAGGATAAAGCAGAAGAAAAACCCAAGAAGACCAATCTTAAGAGGCTACAGCATGGTGAGTACCTTTAGGCCATACACCAACTACACTGGCCACCGATTTCTTATTATCAAAGTGTTCGATCAGCAGTGCTTCCACACACTTAATTTCTTCATGCGCCTAAAACACCGTGAATGAATCAGTCAGTGACAGATCTGGGTGCCTTGTCAATATGATCTAGGAATGTATTTTAATTTATGAAAAAATAAAACTGTAGGTAAATAACATTTATACTTGGGAGTCTACAGTGTGGCAGTTTTAGGCAGTCTGCACAATTTGACTCAGTTGGGAATCCTCCTCATTCCTTTATTAAGCTTCCGCCTGTGGCTTCTCACCACTTTTTCTGGGATAAAAATTAGCCTATATTATGTTCCAGTTCCAGAACTACATCTATGCAAAATTTCAGCCCAATCTATTCAGATTGTTTCGGTTTGAAGAGAAAATACATAACATACAAACTTTAATGCATTTAAAATATTAGTATGTGTGTGTATTAGTGTGTGTTGTGATCACAGTTTCTACCATGTTCTTTTGTTTCTCTCTTTCCCAGAGAATAATAAAAGTGGAGTAGGAGACAACCCAATATCCAGACTTCGCAAGCTCCCCGGGGAGTCAGGGCGAGGGTTCTCTCTGCGCATCAACAGTGCTATCAAAGCACTCCATGGAGATGTCACTGAGGAGGACAATTACCCTGTTAGTTTTCACTTCTTAACTCAAATTTGAAAACATTGAAGTGTACAGAATCAAACAGCACTTTATTCCCAGCTCTGACATATTGCATATAGAGTGTATTGTCAAAGTAACATTATTTCATCTGTGGTATTGTGTGTTTCTGATAATATTACATTTTAAAATATTTGACTTTTCTGGTGCAAAGATGTGAATTATTCCAAGATAAACACAAAGCACCTCGGCCCGTAGCACATCTCCGCCGCGAAATCATAGCATCGCAAAACAGAGGCGAAACTGCCTGTTCTAACGCATATATTTGACAATGATTCGATATCTTTCCCGCGCTTTTCCGCCGATCTGCTCGGACGCCAGCTACATAATCTGCGCTCGGTCCGCCATTTCGTTGCAATACCGCGTTTGTTTCGCATGCATCTTCTGGCAGTTGACAACTTATATATTCCGATACTCGAACGACGACAAATGTTGCTATGATTTCAAGGCGGAGATGTGCTACGGACCTCATATTAGAAAATACTACGAGCATTATAATTACCTATCATCAATCTATGTATGTCAGTACAATGCTGCAAAGGCCTGCCCTAATGAGCGCAATAGCACTGTCTTCAGCTTGCCGAGTTCAGCATCTGCGTATAAAGGCATTATAATAGGCTTAGTAATTGTTAAAACTTCTGTTTTTTAGGGTTTCGTACTTCAAAAAGAAAAAAGAACCCTTATAGGATCACTTTGATGTCCGCCTGTCCGTCTGTCAACCCTCTTTTCTCAGAAAAACGTGGAGGTATCGAGTTGAATTCACATCATTATGCTCAGGCTCGTAACCTCTTGGAACCGCGATATAAATCAAAATTCTAAGTCAACGCAATCAAGAATTACAGCTATTTATGCCCAATATTTTTTACATTTTCGAAGATGCACTCAAAACCTGTAGGGTACTTCCCGTTGACCCAGAACCATGAAAATTGACAAGAACTAAAGTCTTGTAGCACTAGTAAAGGAAAAATCCGAAAACCGTAAATTTGTTTTTCATTCACAAAGAAAATGTTTGATTAAAATCTCGCTATGGACCAAAAACCTATTGGGTAGGTACTTCCCGTTGATCTAGTATCATGAAATTTGGCAAGAAGCAAGGTCTTATTGCGCAAGTATAAGAAGAATCTGAACACCGTAAATTTGTAGTTTATTCACAGAAAAAATAATATTGAATCTCGCTATGGACCAAAACCCTATAGGGTACTTTCTGTTGACCTAGAACCATGAAATTTGGCAAGAAGGAAGGTCTTATAGCACAAGTAAAGGGAAAAATCCGAAAACTTTAGTGTAGTTTACACACAAATATCTTTTTTTTTTATTAGTTTTGCCATGGACCAAAACCTATAGAGTACATACTTCCCGTTGAGCTAGAATCATGATATTTGGCAAGAAACAACGTCTGATAATTTTATAATTACTTAATGTAACGCTTATTAATAAGCGGTTATTAATTAAATAATCCACAACTTACGATCTTCCAGCAAGACATAGACGAAGATGACGTGAAAGGGGCTCGCATGGCGGATTTCAAGGAGTATCGTGCTAAAAAGGTGCGGCGAGCGACCGGCGGACGGAGGCCCGACCAGAAGGAAGCCAAGCTCACGAGGACCCAGAAACAGGCGCTCAAAAAGAAGTCCATAAAAGAGAAACAACAAGAGGTGAGATTAATAAATGATAAAAATTAATGTACCTACTAGAAGTCATTGTCAGGCATTTACAGAACAGAAAACAGCACGGGACAGACATAAATGGTGAGTTCTCTTATTGCAGGTCAAGCAAGACACTTCGTCTTACTGAATGAATGAATGCTTCTTTTATTTTCTTTCTACAATAATACGAATTACTTACACAAAGATTGAAAAAAAAATTGCACCTAGCTCTTTTTGGTGCTATGATGCAAAAACCTCCCCTTTCACACAAATCAAATCAATCGTCAAATCAATCTTTGTACTGTACAAAGATTGTGTAATGTCTATTAATATTAGTTGTCTGTATTAAAGCCAAGAAATCAAATAATATCCCAATAAAGTATAGTAAGCCGTACCACACACCGATAGGTGTGTGGGCTTACGCACTATAATAATAATCTGATGTAACCATCCTGATTTCTGTGTTTCATAGCATAATTAATCTGGTTCCAGTCGCAGAAAGAGCGCCAAGAAGTGGTGTACGAGCGAGTGGCGTTCGGAGACATCAGCCATGCGCCTCCCTCGCTCACCTTCAGGAATAAGAAGCTGGCGGCCGCGGGCGGAGCGCCGAGGGTAAGGGCTTTGTAACATGCACACGATCACGGCAGTACTGTCCTGGTGTGTAGTACGAGGAAGTAGTCGTCAGACGCACACCACACACGGTTAAGGCAGTACTGTCCTGGTGTGCGTATGATACAGCTGGTTAGAAAATTAATTATGGTATCAACCTGACTAGACTAATTTGTGAAGTCTGTCTTACACAGTGAAAGGAACATGCGCAAGTCGACTTCATACTTTACATAAGTACTTTAAAAATACAAATTTTCGAAGACATTTTCGGACACATCTCCGAAAACTTCATCTAAGCAAGTAGCCTTGGCTCTTGAGTAACATATCTTTGGGCAAACAAGTTGACTGAGACCACCTTCTTCTGCACAAGCAGGAGTGATTTTTAATATACTTCAAAAAAAGGAGGTTCTATGTTCCGCTGTATGTATGTTCGTTGATTACTCCATCAATTGTGCTGGTTGGATGATTCGTTTGCTTATTGTATATACGCACAAAATAAATAACAGAGTAGGTACCTAAATAATAAAAAGTTAGAAGTCTATATTTAGTTTTTTCAAAACAATCTAATTATATTATGCAACCTCTTTTCGTCCTACGAATTCAAAACAAATTGAAAAAATTGTATGGTGTCAAAAATAAAGGATTTGTATATTTCCAGCCGGGCCGGCGAGACCTCCTGCTCACTAAGCTCTTGCAGTCCGGTCCGTCCCCCTTGCACTCAGAGGCCAAGAGTAAGGTCTCCACTGCGGACACGCTGAGGCGAGAGCGGGCGCGGCTAGACGCGGTGCAAGCTTACCGCGACTTGAAGGCGAAAAAACATAATAAAAATAATAAACGGACTTGATGGTTAACACTTGTTTTATTTTCTTCACTGCCTCGGTCTGTAGCTTCTTCCTCTAAATTAGGCATTCACTACTAACCATAAAACTGTTATATTATAAATAAACATAAACATTTCCTATGTTCACAGGCCGAGAGCACAGAATAACTTTATACCTAGTACTAACGTAAGCTAGCTATCCACTGCCGACACTCTTGAGATTAGTAGCAATATAGTATATAATTAATCGTGTAGAATGGAGATACTAAATTCACAGGCGTCGCGCCTGATAATAGTTTATTCATTTTAGTATTAAATGATTGCTATTCTAAAAATATAATTCAATTTTAAAATATGTTTATTTGTGAAATTAAGTAATACGAGTAATACAAATCCAGTGTACATTCTAAAAACATAGGATAATCTTATATTCGTTCCAGGTGTCCTGCGTGTTTTTATGTATAATAAAAAATATGTATCTATGTAATGTACCTACTGCAGTAAATTAGCTAGCTGGTACGTACGTACGTAATACGAGCTCTACTTAGCTTTCGGCTAGGTGATGCTGAGTGAATTGGTTGTCCACCCAGTGTCCACCATTATTACCTACTCCCTATTGAATGGCTCGCGTCGTCGTCGTCACAGAAATATTATTGACACTAGCCATACACCACACCACAGTGGCGGATCATCCCCAAGGCAAAGTAGGCATGTGCCTAGGGGCGCGAGGTTCCAAGGGGCGCGCGCGCGGAAAATTTTACACTAGTAAATAATTAATTATGTAAGGTAATACCTAAATATAAAATTAGTTATATGAGTATCCGCCTAGTTACAAAATATAAATGATTATTTAATTCTGTTGAAACTTTTTAATTTTCTTCTATGTGTAGAAGAAGAAAAAATAAGAAGGGACTTAGCAAGAATCAGATGATTAGTATGATGATATTGGTTGACGAGCATCAAAGGCGGCTTTAGCAGCTTACAAGGGCGCAAGACCATAGGGGGCGCCATGAAATGCACCCCGGTGGCAGCCGCAGCCTCCTAACCCAGACCATGCGCCCTTGTTATGCCCGACGCCACCGCCGCACGGCGATAGTGAGGTATCTGTTTTAATATGCTTTAAAACACACCAACAATCGTGGGCATTAGGCTGTAGGTATTAGCATCAAGGGCGGCTTTTGCAGGTGCGCGGCGCACGTCCGCTATGAGGATCCAGAGCTCGGTTTATGTTAAAAAAAATATTGGTTTGCAATGACGCTTTAATCAATATGCATTAGGCTGGCGGTAAGTTTTAAAATCACATTGCCACAGATTCGAAAGATTTTGAAAGGCACGTGTTTTAACGCTGCATCTTATGTTTTACTGTTTATCTGCGCCGATCCAGATAAACAGTAAAGATGCCCAAGTATCCATAACCAATTCCTTATTCAAACAATCTATTAAGAGCGAAAAGTAATAGTTTGATGTGTCCATATGGTGACTTCTGCGAGAGGAGCGAACTGCGCAGCTGGGCGTGGTACGTGCGTTCGCATTCGCACCCATCACCACAATCTAATTTTTTTTACGGCTCGCTCCGCTCGCCGTTGTTCTTTATCTGTTGTGGTCTGGATGTTTATGGCTTCGTAAACTTTTCTGTCTAACCACGCTTTAATCATTATGCATTAGGCTGGCTGTAAGTTTTAAAATCACATTGCTGTAGATTCGCGAGATTTTGTAAGGTACGTGTTTTAATGCCGCATCTTTATCTTTTACTGTTTATCTGCGCCGATCCTAGGGTAAAGCGAGCGGTGCTCAAGTATCCATAACGCGAATTCCTTATTGAAACAATCTATTTAGAGCGAAAAGTAATATAGTATATTGGGGTATGATCGGACGGGGGGAAGGCCGTATAACACTAATTGTAGCCGAATAAAGCCATTATTTTCTAATGCTGCCACCATTTTCTACGACTCCATTTGAGGGCGTCGGCATAAAATGTTGTCAGCTTTAGAAAATATGGCTTAATTCGGCTACAATTAGTGTCATACGGTCTTCCTGCTCTTCCGATCATACCCCGATATACCCTATAGTTTGATTGATGGGTTTATATGGTGACTTCTGAGAGAGGAGTGAACTGCGCAGCTGGGCGGGGTACGTGCGTGCGTACAACACCGATCGCCACAGTCAAAAATTTTTTACGGCTCGCTTCGCTCGCCGTTGTTTTCTATCTGTTGTTCTCTAGAACATCTAGAGTACATGACTTTGAAAATTTTCTGTCACCACTGGAAAGTGTCGAACCTTTTTGCTAGTTCGCTCCGTTGTTGCCGTAATTTCTATTGTTTTTGCTTCCATAATTTCTAAAACATTTGGGGATAGTTTTATTACCGATAGCCACAAAAGTTTTGCGTTTCACTGTTCACATACCTATCTTAATTAGTCTTGAAAAATCACAAAAAATTCGCGGATCGCTTCGCTCGCCGTTATCTTTCTTTCTATACCTTTCTAGCTGACCCGGCCAAACCCATATGGTCTTAGCTCTAACTTTGACAATTGACAACCTCCTCTATCATGCTACCCAAAAGCATGAAAATAATTGCGGCTCGCTTCGCTCGCCATTACTTTTACTTTTTTACCTGCCTTATATATATACTTTATTGTCAACCACTGAGGAACTTTGTCGTTGTTATGTTACTAACACTACCTATAATGAGCTTTGTCGCGGCTCGTTTACAGAGGGGCGCCAATGTGGTGCTTGCCTAGGGCGCTGTCGACAATTAATCCGCCTCTGCCACACCACCATTTTAATAAGTGCACACGAGGATAAATTATATCTACGTTTTTAAAATAAGTCGTACTATAACGAAATCAGAGTCAAAACATTAATTTATTATGGATACCTACCTACAAGTTATTGATTTGGCAGATTTATTGTGTTTATATTTTTTGGCTCCCACGTTACAGGCCCAGCTTAGTGTGGTGGGAATCGTTGTCATTTGAGTATGTAAGTAAATCATCTTTAATTCTGTATTAACCGTAGCAATTTTTTTTTCCTTTTCATTGAGTGGAACATTCGCTCCTAAGGCTTTCTCATTAATACTTTCATTGCCCACGATGCACTCGGTCTTCTTCTACTTCACCAATTGGTGTAAAGTTATCTGAACGTAGTTGCAATCATGTTTGGCATTAGATTGTTGTGGTTATTAGGTAGGTATTAAAGCGTAACTGCCAATTTTGATATTACAACTGAATCATGCGCACGATTGCGATCCAATGTCAATGATTGCAGTTCTAAGGTCTGCGTACCTATCATGACACAGCTCCCGCACGCCAAAAGAATGAAAGAAGAACAATACGCGTGCGCCTGATGCAAAAATCAAGCAAAACACATAGATTTATGGTAAAATACGAACGTAAATGTTCATATTAAAAAAATACGATAGGTAGGGGAAAAAACTTGTAGAAGTCGAATAATCGGATAGAATTTATGAAAATAAATAGGTCTCTTTAAAAAAAAAGGCAACACTACATTATATTTTCAGGCAGAGCAGCGGCTTACGCCGCTGTGCTCTGTCCCGCTCCTATGAACGCGAAATCCTATGCCTATCCTTTTCAGAAAATGGCGTCATAGATCGCACCCACAGATTTTGGGGGTAATCTGTGATCGCACCCTACGTAAATTAAGGCCGCTTGAAGCTTGCGGTAAGCCATTTTGTTCATTTATGGTATTGAGTTTATGCCCATATTTGAATGCTTGTTTTTGTGCTGTGCGGTAGCGGTGCTGGATGTGTATGCTTTGTCCTTTAAGCTGCAGAAAAATGCTAAATAAATTCGGCAGAAGTAGGTATACTTAGTTTTGTTAGTTTGTGTTTAACTTCTATTCTATTCTATTCTTCTATTAAGTGCAAAACAGTGCAATTTCATGTTTTTTTTTTCTTGATCGTGTTTTCACGTAGAAGGAAATTTAGAATTTTATGTAAAAAATTCGCGTTTTTAACCACGGAAATCCCGTGAGTAGGTCCCGAGATCTAGTCCTAGTTTGACAAGCAAACACGCTAATACCGGCTGCTTGAGACTAGCTTCGCGGCCGGTAATGTACCGATTTCATATATTTTTTACTGTAGAATAGTTTTATGATGTTTTATTTTCTACGACTCGACTCGACTTCAAATGTCGATTTTTTTTACGACATTTAAAATAAATAAAGCGTATATAATAATAATAATTTATCTCAGACGATAAGTTACAGATCTTATTTCACTTATGCTACGGTTCATAGTGCTATAGGTATAGGTACTTTTATCCTTAAATAAAACTAACATACCTACTTACAATATTAAAAACTAAATTAATAACACGTTATTTGTGATTTCGGCGAGACGTGTAGATGACGCAATCAGGGTGTCAGCTGATGACCGACAGTGCAAAGGGTAGGTACTTAGCAAGGGAAGGCCTATATAGCCAACAGTGGGATACCTACCATAGGCGGTTGATGAAGAGTTTAACTTAAACAGGGGGAACAAACGAACATTAAGAAGGCACGTACAGGTTGTCTGGTAGAGATCGCTCTTTAGCGATAAGACCGCAAATTGTCACATATTCTTACTTCTTTTATCTTTGTCTGTAATATTATTAATTTATGTGTGCATTTGTTTTGTGTCCTATTTCGTTGTAAATCGCCAAAAAAACTTAATTCATTGCCTTAGCTTGCATGTCTTGCTAAGCATGGGCTACTTGAAAAGCGCATGCGAAGCCGCGGGCAACAGCTAATATTATAATAAATGGTAACTGAAAACCTTTTTTTTCATGATGTGTTTTATTCTGTATGTAGAATTCTAGATATTAATAAGTTATTATGTTTCATATTCATAACGTAAGATATTGTTTTTTAATACAAAACAAATAAGACTTAACATGTAATTTTCGACGTAATAAAAATATGCAAAATGCGATTTGCTTATATTTCATTAAAGGTGAGTATTATGAAGAAAAAACAACCAGGGACCGATGTAGATAATTACGATTCGATTACAAAAAATAACATGTTATGCATATGATGGTGGAAATATGCTCGAATCACAGTTCGATAAAAGTAAAAAAGGGAATCACAAATCGTTTTGGTTGTTGTATTTCGGGGTTAGGCTCATTTGTTCCACCTTGTCACTATATCTACAAAAGCTAGTGCCTCTCAGCTCTACTCCACTGTCCATTCATTATTGATGAAATATGTTCACTAAATTATGTAATCCTTGTTTCAATTACCATGATTGTGCGTCATAGCACAGACAGTTTTATAGCCATTAGAATAGAGTACCTACTTTATTCACTAAGCCTGTGTGGTCTGATTAGTATGCAAACGAGCTACGGTCGTAGAAGCATACCTAGCTTCCTACGTGCCCGTTTTCGTGGCAGATAGCTGTTATGTACCTAGGTAGGTATCTACCTGTTGTTTAGAATATAATAATATTCACAATGAATTGATGATATTGAATCATTGATGTACGTTTTTATCTAAGTATTGGATTGAGTAATATTTTATTTACGCCCCCCATAGCTTATAATATATATTAGCTTATAATATATATTATACATAGCTTATAATATATATTATAAGCTATGCCATAGCGATAAGGCCGCCGATTGTGCTACTAGATATAGTTAGTATTAAGTTTATGTTTAATTGTTTTATTGTATATGTTGATGGTGCAATAAAGTAATAATCTATCTATCTATCTATAGCTTAAGAGGCCTGCGGATGATGATTTACCCATACAAATGGATCTACTAGCAAAATGATTTGTAATTCGAGCATATTTCCACCATATCATATTGTTTTTTGTGTTCGAATAGTATTCATCTAGGTCCCTGGTTGGTTTTTTTTCTTAATAAATAATACACACCTGTAATGAAATGTAAGCAAAAATATGCAAAATCGCATTTTGCATATTCCTGCGTCTAAAGTGACATGTTTTCGTCCTATTTGTTTTGTATTAAAAAGAATAATATTGTACGTTGTAGCTTATATTGTCTAGTTACAGAATAACAACACAATGTCGAAGATTCAACAACTTTTCAGTCATCATTTTTGATATTACGGAACATAATAAATAATAATTCACGAATTGAAGTTGCGAGCAGCTGTCGCCGGATTCTTAGGTCTGGAGAATACCTGTCATGTTTATCTACCTGCAACTTTACAACTTGGTCAAAAAGTAGGTATGCCAGCAACTTTATAAGTAGATGTAGGTACCTACCTGAGGACTATTAAGTTATTTGTGACGGGGTATGGAGATATCTTTATTTTAAGAAATTAAAAAAGTTCCCAAAAATTTTCGATTTCGGCACGCACTTTAAAACAAAAATCTTTATTTTAGATTTAATGGTCCTACATAATGGTTTCCGTTGCGACCGCAAAAAAATAAAAATACGGCATAAGTAGGTACTTTGGTATGGTGTAAGATTTGTAGAGTTAGTAGGTAGGTAGGTATGTAATGTAAAAATTCAGCTCTACCTTAATAATAAGCACGGCCAAGAGTGGAATGTGCTTCCAGCGTCTGCCGCCAGAGTACAATCTTGGAGTTTCGAATCCAGGATGAATAAGTTCCTTTTGGGAAAGCTTCCTCATCTTAGCCACATACGCCACGTGGCCAAACGCTTAACCATAAAAAAAGAAGTAGAACTTGAACTGATTAAATACTTTCTCTAGTACGTACTAATATCAATATGAAATTGCAATCAAAAAATCCAGACAGTCTTTGGATTTACCTATAAAAACCCACTTCACTTTGAGTCAGCACATAACGATTTTCCTTATATACAGCAACCCATGTTACAAAACTAGCTAGATGGCTATTTAGAAATTATTCTAATTAGGCATTCGTTGAGGTGTAGGCGTTACCATGCGTTTTGCGCTGTTTTTCCTGCTATACTACCTAACGTTGTCAAACATTATTATCGGATTTAATATCAGTTGCTCAACCAACGACGACAGTAATGGTGTCGATTTTACGAACTCTGACTTTTTGTTAGAAAGTTGAAAACAACAATAAAAATTTAATTTCATCGCTATCGCTACGAGCCAGCGTAGACAGTTGCTACGAGCTACAAATTTGCGTAGAGCGAACGTAGACCGTTGCTACGAGCTACAAATCGGCGTAGAGCGAGCTGAGACAGTTGCTTGAGCTACAAATCTGCGTAGAGCGAGCGTAGACAGTTGCTACGAGCTACAAACCTGCGTAGAGCGCGCTCGCTCTACGTAGACCGTTGGTACGAGCTACAAATCTGCGTAGAGCGAGGGTAAACAGTTGCTACGAGCTCTCGAACCACGTGGCCTAATGCGAGATGATTGTAAAAGGCAACATCAACGGAGTCCCTCAAACGGCGGAAATACGCTAATATTGACCGAGGTTACCTATTCGAGCCGTTTGGGGTGGAAACCCTAGGTCCTTGGGGTCCTGGGGCACATGGAATATATAAAGATCTAACAAAACTCCTTATAGAGTCCACAGGTAATCGGAATACTGGCTATTATTCCGGTCAACGAATTAGCATCGCCATTCAACGTGGCAATGCTGCCAGCATTCTGGGCACTTTACCTTCTGGTGACGCCTTGATTTTTAGAAAATAGATTTAAGTTAAATATTAGTTGTAATTATTATTGTATTGTATATTTTAGTTATTATGGAAATAAATTTGTATACCTAATGTTGTCCCGTGTTAGTTAAGTACCACTTTATATAAAACTAACCCAACACAGAAACACTTCTTCTATGTTATTAATTTCATAGTTCCGGTTTTGTAGCAAAACACTGTATGTATGGTGGTGGCCTTAAAAGTTCAATGACACGCCCGCTTCCTATCACTCTACGTAAACATGTGTGTTTATTGATTTATTAAAAAACAACAACCAAGTATGGCTCTGGAAGTTGAAATGTTTTGTCAATAATTTTAACCTTTTGTCGGGTACCTATCAGAACCCCTAAGTAGGAAAACGACCGTTCAGTACAATTGACTAACATGGTCATGGCATTATATTATAACCTATAGGTACGATGTTACATTTCAGGTACTAGTATCTTTAAACTTCACCGTCAACAGAGAGGGGTTAAGATTCAATTGTGAGTAGAACTCTATACCTACTTGTATTTTGATTTGTGCCAATAAGCATGACTATAAAACTATCGAAATGTAGGTAGCGTGTTTTCTAATAAAGGCCATTTATATGTACGAAATTTTGAACTTCAAGGCCAAGGTACGCGTTGTAGGTATAATAAAATAAATAATAAATCCTTCTTCCTTATTGTTCTGGTTTCTCTCAGGAGGACATTTCAAACGGCTCTCTTGAACCGTGCTCAAATTGTTTTAATCTCATGAACATGAATAACAAATAAAATACAATTTTAGAAAAACCCAAAACCAAATGTGCACAAAAACTGTGATTTAAAAAAGTTATGCTTTATCTTCCTCGAATTTTAATAATTAACTATTTTAAGATTGCAAGAACTAACTGGTATATATATCCATTGCGTTTATGCCAACTAGGCATAAACGCAATGGAAACTAGAAATAACCACGACCTCACGGGGTTTTCATGGCCTAATGTATCGTCTTCCAAACAGAGGGTGCCAGTAAAACAAACAGATTAGGTAGTACCACCAACCTACCCAGAAAAAAGCTATACCAATGTAAAATCATGCAATAAATTCTGAAACCCTCCCTCCCTGGTCGAAACTGAAGCTATTGGAAGCCTCACTAAGTGTCAAACTAACTGTGGTTGATATGTATCTTTGCATTTAAATTGTAACTAATTAAAGGTCAAAGTCTTAGAACGTTACATAAGAGGTTATTCAGCAATGCTAATTCACGTCTTACCGTCACATGGTACATACTTAATATTCAAACTTCAAAAACTTTAAACTTCAAATAGTTTTTTCGCTTAGAACATGGGTAGTATGAGATACACTATACAGATGGTCGTTAGATACAATATGTCACTTTATTCTGCTTTTCGAGCGTACGAATGTCGATAAAATTAAAATAATTAATTAGATACTACATAACAAGCGAAAAAAAATCACATAATAAGATTACATGCACAAAAAATATTACAAAAATAATCACTCAATGCTGACCGTGCTGTGATGGCCTGGAACTGCGCTACGCTTCGCTTTCAGCCATCTTCAACCGCGGCCACCAACCCACCCATTACAGACCTCGGACGTAATGTACTTGAAATGTACGTTATTATTAGGTGGTACCTAGGTAATTTTATTATTGTAGAATAGTCGACTCTACCAAAGGTCGTCCTCGGATGAATGTCTACGGACCGAGTTACCAGAAATTTCAAATAATCTATATATTAGGTACGTTTAGTTTTGATAGATGTCAAATATCTGTAAGCTGTGCCGCCATAAACGCAAACTAAAATGTTGTAATGTGATTATCTCAAGTTGCGTTGTCACAACAACAATACATTGTTCAATGACAGTTCAAACAAAGCCAGGAATGTGCGAGTGCAGGGCAAATATAACTCATGTGACTGTCGAGTCTACTTCCTAAATAGATTAGATTCGAAATGTGCAAGGATTCGTTGGAACGAGGTTTTTCAGCTGAGGGCTTACAGGGCTTGTAGGTTTGCAGGCAAAATAATAAAGTGGACTTTACAAACAAAGACAATTACAAATAAAGAATAGAAACAAATTAAAACAAGTGTTGACAATTGAAACAGTTGAGCGAACTGTAGGTTAAAACAATATTCCAGAAAAAAATATTCCAATAATAATATTACTAATAATATCATTATTTGAATATTTTTAAAAAATCGAAATGAGATCTGTCTAAGATAATCTTTTAGTAGGTACTCAATTAATGATTACCTATAGGAAGAATGGAACATCAACATTTAACTCCTTGTTAACAAAATACCCGTAAAGTTATCTAACAGTTATCCAAATTATCTAAGAATAAAGGCTTTTAAAAATAACAAAAGAATTATGTCAATTAAATTAAAATTTAAATTCAATAACTTTTATTTATTTAGGATTACAAAATAAGCACTTAGTCACATAAAAAAAAACAAAAAAACAAAGTTCTAACGAATTATCGTATCTACTTTAAATAAATTTATTGAATAAAAAAATTATTAAAATAATAGCAAAAACACGTTATCAGGAAGGCCTTAGCTTGAAGTATACAATATGTGTAAAAAAAAATTGGTTCTGAGGCTGAATTCGAACACGCAACATCCTGCATCGCAAGCGGACCCGCTGTATCTCAGAGCCTGTCAACAAAACCATCAAGATAATTATGCTTTCGACTTTCTATTGGTTGTTTTTAACATTTTATAAAATCTTCCTTCTTCTCCGCTTTGGTTTGATAAAAACCGGACGTTACTAGATATCAGCAGAGTTGATAGAGGCATACAATGCCTTGATGAGCAGAGAAAGGGCTGAGTCACAGTAGCTACCGAGAAACCTTGCACAAGTCCAGTACTAGGGCTGCCTGGCAACTTGAAAGAATATCACAAAATATTTATTTTCACCCGAGTGTCATGCTCCGTTAGTGTAAGACAGCTCTCAAGTTTCTATTCTAAGGATCGTTAGTCCCAGATGCTAACAGCAAAATGGATAAAAGTGGAACAAAATGACCAACGAATCCATCAATGGATTAGCTCAAGGGATCCGAGTGGAAGGGCAGTTTGAAAGCTTGATCATTACCTCCATCCTCTTTTCTCTACAATCCTGATTTACTGAAAATCGTTCGTGCGAAGAAATCCACAAAACACACCTAGCAACCGCAACATCTATCAGCCAAACTTAGGTAAGTGCTTACCTATATTATATACTTATGTTTTTTTGCCTTTGTGACAGCCCGGTTGACCTTCGTTATGTTAGGTTTGTTTACCATCACTGCAGCAACCCTGAATGAGTGATAGTGCACGTGCGGAGAATAGTCTGCTACATAAAGATGTGTATTACAATTTGATAGATAGGTACAATGTAATGGCTTTGAAGTTGACCAATTGACATTATTGATAGAATGAACGCGATCTTCACACAGCTCGCGGATGCCTCAGCCTCAAACGTCAGCATGCTCGCTGTCCACGCGCCGATAGCTAGCACTATGCTCGCTGTCCACGCGCCGACAGCTAGCAGTATGCTCGCTGTCCACGAGCCGATAACTAGCAGCATGCTCGCTGTCCACGAGCCGATAGCTAACAGCAGGCTCGCTGTCCACGAGCCGATAGCTAGCAGCATGCTGAAGCAGGCTGTGCGATACGGTTGTTTATCGAATGTACGCGGACAGCGATGGCCCGATTTAGACAAGAGCTTGTCTAAAGTATTAGGTACCTACGGAATGGGTAAGTACTTAGCACCGAAGTAGGTACTGTGTACCTACTGATGGATGATACAGAGTTAGTTGTCAAAGTGACATGGCTCTAAAGTTGTAAAGTGAGCATTGAAGTGTGATTTATCTTACGGGTCTGGTGGTCACACCAGGCCAGATCTCAGTGCTCACGGGATCCTCGTGGTAAAAAAACTCGAATTACATAAAATTCATCATTTTTTTCTTTGCTTCATTGAATTAGAAAAACGAATAAGAAAAAAAATCATGACAGTGAACTTAATTTTGTCAAGATCTCTGGAACCTTACGGTCTACTGATATGACTTATGTTTTGATTCGGAGGTTATTACTAATTATTTGGTTCCTTGAACCATTTTCTTCATGATGTTTTGTAGTTTTCTTGTTAATAAGCTACAATCAAATTTAATTATTTTTTATATGTTAGTTTATTTCTGATTCTTCGCCTAAGCCTAAGCTGACGATCTTTGATCCTCGAGGCGATCTCTCAGATATCCGTAATGATAATGAACAGAGTTTTTAAATATGTTTCAACTGACACACATTTTTTGCAGGAAAAATATAAACCAATGTAGTCAATAACACTCGTGACTCGCACTTGACAGGTTTGTTACCATTGACTTCAGAATCGTAAAAACGTGTATCTAATTCCATTGTGTCAGTAGAAGTAGGTATAACTTGATTTGTATGGAATTGTCATAAACTTTTTATTTTTACCATCACAATATGACTCCAGCAAAGAGACAATAGTCTAGTTTAACAAGTTCTCTACACCAGGAATTGTGAGTGGCTTGAATGCAGAACGGAAAAAATATTGTAATCGACTGTATTATTCGTTTTTACAGCTACAGACCACAGATTATAGACTGACAGCCAAACTAACGTTAGGCTAACTGGTCTACTTAACTGTCAAAACTTTAACTATACTTTAACTAACGTTTAGTTTTGAAAATTATTAATGTAAAATGAAAAGAGGTATTTTTGTCTTTATTATTCGAAACCGCGGTCCTTCCATTAATGTCCCTACCTAATAGTTCAGTAGACCAAAAAGGAACAGGGTCTAATGGCATGTCGTTTCAAATTTCAATTTGAAGTTAGTGAGTTATTATCCCAGACGTGTTTTACCTACACATCAACACATTAATAGCCTAATATACTAGTCCACTGGTGGACATTATGACTCCCCAGGTACCTAATAAGCGACTTAGGTACTGGCTCTTATATCATACGGCTACGGGAGTGTGCCATGTTGCTATAGTCGCCGGGTTTTACCACTAAATGCCCTGTGCACAGGTGTCGGCGTCGTCAGCGTCAGCGTCATGCATGATGCGCTCTAAGTTGCATTTTACGCGCCAACAACTACACTCATAGACAGTTTTCAGTTCTTAGAAAACGTTCGGAAGCGACAATATCAAATTACTACAATTTGAAGCATGCTTCGGTTATTGTCGAGAATGCTGCACGTGCCTTTATTGTTTCTTTCCATTGCTTTTGCCTACGGCTTTGCTCCGGATGGAACAGAAAAAACCACTCGCCTATTATTGAATGAAAGGAGACCGCGACTCGGCAAACGTAGTGTAGGACGCCCTTCGACGATTTGCGAAAGACTGCTGGCAGATGCCGGATGCGGCAAGCTGAAGACAGGGCGCTATGGCGCTCATTAGGGGAGGCCTATGTCCAGCAGTGGACTAATAGGTATAGGCTGATGATGATTATTGAATGGCACCTAATGATAAATCCGGCAAAATAACTGCGTCCAGCCCTTATAAAGGAGAAAATCTAGTAGCGTGTTTTTACTCTATAAGAAAATAGTTTTTCCATTGATTCGTATAGGTACCGACCCTTTCGTACCTGTCCATGGTAAAGTCCCTTCCGCCCGCCCAACAACAAGTATGACTTCTAAAGTGCCTGTTTAGTGACAATTTAAGGAAAATGTAAGAAAATCTGCACAAATTACGCACATGGCACGTTGGCCACGACCCAGTAGCTGGAACTGTGTACGTCGGACCGTAAAAAGCAAGTCACTATTTTCACCGCAAAAAATCCAACGTTTATTCCGCAGTGACGGTGCCCACCAGGAAGTTTTTTCCTAATGCGTGGTTTGGGAAATTTTTTGAATTTTTTTTCTGTTGACGTTTCTCGGTAGATCAGGCAAAGGCTGAATTTATTTTACATAATATTAATATGTAGGTATAACAGTAACTTCCAATACACAAAAATAAATTAAATAATAAATTATATGAATACCTAAAACAAAGTAATGTGGTACCTAACTAGGTTAAGATTGCCAGCTCCCACCAGTTTTTCGCGAAAGTTTTCATTCGTTGTTAATAGCTACATTTTCTTCTGGTTTTAATTTACACACCGCCGGGTTAAGAATCATTGCAGGCCTAGGTCTACTTTAACGGTCCACCGATCTAGATCACCTCCACGCGGACGAAGTTACGGGCAACAGCTAGTTAAATAAATAACTAAAACTGATCAACTACTTAATCAATGGACTTATGGACTGGTATTCGAGTTCCCATACAATCTGCTTGCGTGAGTATTATTACTGGAGCGTTGATTGCGTTTGAAGAGATTGTTTGGGGATTTATCCTGGATCCTTGGATCCTTGGATTCCTTACCTTATTTTCTTTCACTGACCACTTATCGTCTTCACGATCTACTGATAAGGCACCACATAATTGGCAGAATAATACAGCGTTTCCGCCAGGACGAGGTCTTGCTATCTGATGCACGTTGATTCATTGCTAATCGCTGCTAAATTAATTACTAATTGTATAATCATCAACAGCTATTTACGACTTTTATTAAATACAAATGTATGTAGTTTGATTAAAGCCAGAATGTAGTCAAGTCATCATCACTATCAGCGACTATCCCTTAAGTGCTGTTCGCCAATTTTGGTACCTATATACGTTGTTGTCTTGTCCTGTTCAAATCATGAATTTCTTCAGTAACGGGCATCTGCCACCTTCTAATATTTTCCATTTAGTTGTCTCCCATCTCCACGAGTACTGTACCGTCGTCGGTCAGCTATGGTGTTTAGATCGTCCTGTTTTTGGTCTCCTTGCGAGTTAAGTCCAGCAGTATGTGGATAAATGCTAACTATGACCAAGGTTCTCTGTCTCTGTACGTACTACGTAGTTCAATAAAACCTTTTCCAGACTAAACGACGCTCAAGATTTCTAATACTTATTTCACAAACTGCGGAAAACGTCCAAACATTACAATATTAAATGCCTACCTATACATCTCACAAGCTCTTTGTTCTCCGGCCTATTACCTATAACCTGAAACAACGCTAGTCAATCGACCGGCGTTCTAACAACAGAGCAAAACTCTGCTGATAATAGAAACTCCCTGCATTGTGCAAACAGTCAAACTCAACAATCGTAGGAAGTCACGCATTCTCGCTGTCGCAACTTGTCTTTATGTACTTCATTTAATATCTACCTATTCTAGGAGCTGAACCATGGGTCGAGCTATTGAGTCTACTTGTTAGCAGATTTCGATTTTATTGAGTTTCCTAAAATAATAGGTTTATGTGCGTACTTAGAACCAACATAAGATAAGTTCCCGCAAGCAGTAGGTACCGCTTTTACCATAAGAGCACACGGGAACAAATTTATTCGCGGCTTGCGTTGCTCGCCAGTACCATTTTTCCATTCTTTGTTGCTGTGGTCCAGACAGACCAGAGTTTGACCCCCGTTTAAGGTCACTTTGTCGCACAGCTATCAACAATTGAATTTGCCTTCATCCTAAATTGAAACAGGTAAATTTACCTAATGCATTTCAAGGGCCCTGTTCACATTTGGATTTACAAAGGTGGCAAACTAGACAATGTTGTAGGTAAATAAAAATAAAAGAAATTGAAGAGTTGTATTGTAAGAGCCGCTCAACGAGCATGTGCTCGATGGAGTCGCTATATTATCATATAAGGTTTACCCGAGATCGAAAGAAATTTAAGAAAGGGAGGATTTCCTTGAAAAGGGCTAAAAGCAAAACGTATAAATATGTTGCTAAAGGCTCTGGCATTCTTGTGACACTCGAAAATTTCATTCAAGTTCAAGACCAGTAGTTGATAGCGGGTTAGAAGGTCGAAGTCCAGAAGAGGTGAAATTATTTATATTGTAGACACGTGCCTACCGAGGATTTAGATCACGTCAAGATACGATGATAGTAAAAGATTACTACCGAATGTCGATACACTGATAGTACTGATAAGAAACGAAGAAATTGCGCCGCGACACTGAAGTGGAAAACTTGGAAGAGTCACGAAAACGTAACGATTTTACGATGAAACGTTTTCCTCCGCACAACTCAATAATATTATGTTTAGCCGTTTATTTGTGGCTGACGTGCTCACGTGATACTGCGGCAGATTTTATGATGATAGGATATTTGTTCAGATAAAGAATTGCTTTAGAGTGCCTTTTTGTGGTGGATTGTCTCCTGAACACACAGTTACATTTACTCGGTAAATAAACCGAATAAATGTCGTTATAACGAGCGTAAACAACGAATTTATGACGTGTTGTCAAAGGAATAACAGTGAGCAATAATTTGGCAAGTTTTAAAAAACTAAACTGATTTCAAATTCCTGTTTACTGATAAAATGGGTTCAGAAGGAACACTTCGTAGTGCGATCTAATGTTTCTAGTGGCGACATATTGTTAAAATTGGAGTAACAAGATTTCTTTTAGGTCGCTAAAAATAATAAGTGAATATTGTATAATAACGTTAAAGGTACCAACTACAAACTACCTAACATAAATACTAATAACTGTTTCTATAAAAGACAATCCACCTCAAGATTCACAAGTATGTCACAAAGCACTATTGATGCTTGATTTATCGCATAGAACATACATATTTATATATTCGCAAAAATCACGTTTCGACTCACATGTTGCGGTCAGTCGTCATATGACAGGTTTTTATCGATTGAGCATTATCTAACTTTGATCTGTAAGTTATGACATCTTGGTACGTAGGTATATTGATGATCTAAGCACCAGAAAAAATACGCGTGGTGAAAAAAAATACCGTTGTAATGACCGTACAGAAATTCAAAGCCTCTGCTCAATTCGCATTTATGAAGCGACGCAAAAGCTCCGAATAGAATGAGCATTATTATGTAAAAGGTAAAAATAAAACTGACTTTCGTCCATGCTCGAGGATCCATAGGTACAAATGTGGCTGAACAACCAGTCAGTCTGGTCCAGTGTAATCATGTTTTTCGTCCAAAGTGGAGTAAGTGGATCTTGGCCTTCGACTCCAGACTTCTTCAGACAACAGTCTCGTGTGGAGACGTGTTGTAGCGGTCACAGGGAGTCGATGGATGGTGCGCTATGTTCAGCAGTATACGGTTGATGATGATGATGATCCCCTACAGCATAGGTTGATGACGTTTCTTTAGAAATTACCGCGAAAAGAATACGAATGATGTATTTATTCTACGGGGATTCCTGGCCTCATCTGCATAATGGTCTCAGATAAGAATTGACCGGCTTGATCGCATAGCTTAGGTACCTAACCTACTAAATGGCTTATTTATCCTCGTTCCTCCGGTTTTAGGACACCCAACATTGGGTGCCGATATGAGCATAGCAATAAAACACTGCCTTGGCACAGAATAAATTGATCTTGTCGTCATGTATCTGCTACCCACGCACTTTGAGCCTCTATGAAATTTTCGACGATGATGGTTAGTGTCCGTCCACTGTATAAATCATGTTTTTTCTTTTTATCATAACAGGAGCTAAGCTTAAGGTAAAGGTAAGCCTTTTAACAGTAGATATTGTATGAACTTAATATGTTGTGCTCAATATTCTGTTATATTTAGGAATAAAAAAGTGACCAACAGTACTTAACTTCTTTATTTATTTATTGGTATGCAAAACAGAAAACAATCATAACATCAATATTAAAAAGAAAAAGATTATAAATAAAGTTCTTAGACTAGATTGTGATCCAAAACATGCATACACAACATGGCTAGTAATAATAAAGCAGTAAACGCGTAAAGTCCTAAAAGCTATAAAATTAAAATAAAAGGCAGATACAACAATGTTTATGTTACAATAATAAAATAAAAATAGGTACATACCTACTTTAAAATAAATCTAAATAAATAATGATATTACATCAGTGGGTTAAAAAATAAATAATCAACTGAAAGAGCAATGTGGTTGGCTACAGAAATATCGCCCCTGGCGAGCTTTTCGTTTGCAGCTTTTGTAAAACTCCACGACTGCGGCCGCGCTATGTCACTAGTGTTTTATGTATGTAGTTTAGCTGCAAGAGGTCAACCTTGGCCGATTTGGGGCAAATAAGGACAAGTGTGCGGCGCGCGGGGAACCGGTTGAGGAACAAGCTTCACTGCGCTCCCTGTTCCGCAACATTTGGCGATGTTTGTCGTACAAATTTTATCCCAGAATTTACGCGGTACCGTAAATTTTTGAGCTTGGAAATAGGATGTTCTTGATTTAAGTCCCAAATCGATTAGCTTTTATACTTCTAAGAGATTTTTGATCTTGGTTACTGCAATATGTTGATGGGGTGACGTTTGGTCATTCATCATTATCTACCGTTTAGTGAAATGGTAGACATAGGTCTCTTTCTACGCTTGCTATCGCTTGCCTCAGTCCTACGCCAGTCTGTTCATGACCCCAATGGTGGACCTCCTACAAGAGGTCCTCCAAGAGTTCTCCTAAATTTAAAAATAAGATATTTAGCGTGTGTTTGAATATTACACAGGTACTTTATCAATCAGCAAAGCAATGATCTAGCGATAAGGAAAATGCGGAAAATAATAGGTACCGGTGCAAGTTACAGCCCCCAGGCTTATATGAAAGGTGGTGGCAGCCATTTGCATAGCAGCTTTGCTTTATTGCTTTTTCTGCTTTTTCCCGTTTTAGGTTTAAGCCTACCTTACCACCTGGACACCTGCGCCTATCTACCACACTGTACAGAACTTCACAGTCCACTGTCATATCATAAAGCTGCTGCTCTTACATTGCACTGACTCGCGCTAATTAAAATTTTAGTGCTTGTAGTATTGAGTATAATGTTTAACCGATAATCTGCCCTTTACACGTTTTAATGTCTAAAAACTACTTATTATTTATTTAAAGAAAATTACAATAAGAACAGAATACAATAATATTTACACTTAAATCTATTTTCTAAAAATCTAAGCCGTCACCAGAAGGCAAAGTGCCCAGAATGCTGGCAGCATTGCCACGTTGAATGGCAATGCTAATTCGTTGACCGAAATGAAAGCCAGAAGAAAAAATAACAGTCTAAAAACTGTTTAGCAAGAGACTCCTTGGTACCAGTTATACATTATACGATGACGAAAAGAGTTCTCGTTTCTCTCCATACATTTGACGCTATCCAGCACCTCTACCGGATCGAGGACATAGATTTCATGCTCATAGTCTTTTATAATCTTGTTTCATACGAAATCGATTTCAGTTTTCGAATGCGATTTGGCAGAGGCTAATCACGAAAAATTGTAATTATCTCGACTTTCAAACTCGAAGTTCGAGTTCGTTTTCGAGCTGTCGCAAACAGTTTTTCGTAATCATACTGTGCACATTGATACTAAGTGTATCGTAAGTAATGGTAGCGCTTTCCCAAGCTCATCTTCACAGAGAGTTTACTTTTTATAATCCTAGCCTAGCCTACTCACAGTACTAATAAAACCTAACTCATTGCAAGCCAAGCTAGATTGACTGCGGAAGCATGCAAGGCATTGCAAGGCCTGCCTAGGTAGATCTACACGAAAGGAGGCAGGTTTGCAACTAAAAATAGTTTATTTATTTATTTGCCAACTGCAATTAAAATAACTCATTGATCGTCTCTAGTTCCGACACGCCGAGGAGAGCTACTTCTCGCTCGGAAACGGATAAGCATTCATAAGTTGGCAATAAATAGCAGAAACAAGAAAGTCTAGCCATCAAGTACTTACCTACTCCGATTGTTGATGGATTGATTAACTCCCCCTTAGAGTTGTTATGCACTGGAACCGATACGATCTACTATATGCACTAGTCAATTTGTGTTTTAGTCACTTTAAGTTCTAGGCAAATACCAATTAAATGTGGTCAAATTGTGTTCTAGACGGTCCAAGACTGACCCGAAGCAACTTGGTGGTAAGACTGGTAAGGTTGTTAGTTTTGTGCGATCCGACGTAATCCGTCAACTTCGTTCGTTTTTCAAAGTAGACCTCCAGAGATTATTGACATTTGTTCCGAATCGGAGATTCACGGATCGGATGCAGTGCGCTCAGAAGAGTTGTAGAAACCCTAGGGTGTTTTTAATAAGGTGAGCTTTTTAATAAGAGGAACATATCATAACAGAGAAATCCTTTTAAACTTGCATCTACCTGTAGGTACTTACTGAAATAAAAACCAGCCGTTGTTGGTTATTAGTTATTACAAAACGAATACTTGTTTCCGTCTACATAGGTGTGGTGGGTGAAATATCCAAAAATTATGAAATTAGCGAGGTAATTATTATACGATCCTGGCCTAGATCTTAAATAAAACCGCCCAAGTGCGAGTCGGACTCGCGCACGAAGGGTTCCGTACCATTACCTATAAAAACGGTAAAAAAAATCACTTTTGTTATATGGGAGCCCCCCTAAATATTTATTTTATTCAGATTTTTTGTATTTGTTGTTATAGCGGTAACAGAAATACATCATCTGTGAAAATTTCAACTGTCTAACTGTCACGGTTCATGAACAACATGAGATACAGCCTGGTGACAGACGGACAGACGGACAGACGGACAGACTGACAGACGGACAGCGGAGCCTCAGTAATAGGGTCCCGTTTTACCCTTTGGGTACGGAACCCTAAAAAGTAGGTATGTCAAAAGTTAGAAATCTTGCCAATTGAAAATTCCCTAAAGCGGAAAGGCCGCCGATTTGTCTCTGCCAAGTAAATCGTAATTATTAATTAACTTGTATTTGGTAGGTTGAAATGATTGCGTCCATTTTGGTAAAGACAGATTAATAACAACAATAGTTGGTCAACGCATTTCATTAAAGAAGTTCTCAATAGGATTTTCCTTGTTTGTGTGCTGATTCCAATATTTAAGCGAAATCTTAAAAAAAAATCCAATTCAATAAGTACAGTAAAGAAGCCAACAAGAAACCTTTACTTTGTTGGGTTGTTCGTTTTGGAGATTAATGGAGAATATGAATATGAGACCTATGTTAGGTCTCAACAATCAACAATCAATAACAGATTAAATTATCAGCCATCTAGTACCCATAACACCAGCTCTGCTTAGCTTGGGGCTAGATAATGCTGAATGAATGAATGTGAATTGTCCAACATTATTTATTTATTTATCAATCAACGAAAGGTAATTTTAGTGTAACGGCAACAATCCAGAATGTGCTCTTGTTTAAGATCTAGTGTGGTTTAGATAATGTAACTAGACATTTTGAGGATGCGAGATCCTAGTTCACAGCGGATCGCAAATTTAATCATGATTTTGAAAGGTGACTTAATTAAAGAAACACCTTTGTTATTAATTTACAACCAGTTTGGGGTTTCTAAAGGAAAGTTTTTTGGTTTATTTTCGAGGCCAACATAGATTTGACATTTGGATAAGCGACATTTAACATTTCGAAAATGAAATGGTTTCTGTCCTTCTGTTGGAGAATCCAAAATAATTGAATTTAAAAATTTCTTTTAATTCTTATGTAAAACATATTATTATAATGTAAGTAGGTAGGTAGGTACTTACCTTTGTGACTTTTGTCCCTATACTATATACTATACCATATACTTTTACACTACTTACAAGTACTTGTAGGTTACTTACCTACAAGTACTTGTAAGTAATGTAAAAGTTTCTCTTACGAAAATATATATTTTCCTGGAAATCTCAGCCATCGTTATTCTCGAATATAAGGATGAAACTATATCGTCCCCGAGCTAGCTCTAACAAAGAGAAATAGATCAAAGGAGCATGCATCTCTTTGATCTGTGCAATAGCATAGAGATATACGAGCAATCCCACCCCATTGTAAGATCTAGGGACTGCTATAAAGTCTGGACTAGAATTTAACTAGACCTAATATTACCTACCCTTCCATATTTTGTTATCTTTAGTACGTTCTGCAAACAAATCTAGTCCATCTATTATAGTTTAAATAAAAATTCTTAATTATTTTATTTACTTTTAGATTTTTACTAACTTTTAGTTTCTAAAACAAATTGTTTGGTTGCTCGAAGTATTATTGAGGATACCTAACTTTCTGCTGAAGTTCTTTGACGTTGCAATTGTTTCCAACATACTTAAAAGATGACGATGCTCTTGTGGCTTGGGAAAAGTTTGAAACTAATGACGTCGTTACACTAACGGGCGTGACGACGTCATTCTTAAGTCTTGGTCAATGAGTAAATGTAAACCCAGTGAAGTGTCACTGAAAAAATTCGTCACAAACATTAATCACAGAAAATGGCTTAAGTACTTACAAGTTACAATGACATACTGGAAAAAATTAAAAAGGATTAGGTTTTTGTTGGTTGGCATAATGACGTGTTGGTAATACGTGAACTTTAAAGCGAAACGGTTCTAACGTTTACATTTTGGTGAAGCCGACTGAACCTCTTCTCACTCTCTTTCAATATGGATCTCATTGAGGGGTTTTCTATTATCTCAGCTGAGAGACGCCGGACATGAGCCATCTCCAAAGACCACAATGGCCGATCCTGCACTGCCTAGGTATCAAACCTATGTAAAAATAATAACCTTAATTTCAGACGTCGTAAAAACGTAATTATAATGGCCTTATTAATAACTGTACAGACAATAACATGCATGTAACATGAAACTTAACAACTAAGATCACGTATTAATTACAGCGACGTACCTACACGACGTAAACAAGATGTCTGCTGTCGACGATGCACAGCGGTGATTCGATTCACAGACAGTATGAGTTTGCAAAAGAGTGTTCGAGAACTTGACAGTTTACTACTCACACTTGGCAATGTCTCCTTTCGCTCTCTCCAAACATTCCATACCGTACCTACCCTGTTACACTTACATATTCTTGTTTATTATTACTTGTTTATAATCGTTATACCTATAGGCAAAAGTTTAGTGAAGATGTGTATTGGACCTGACTGAGACTACCTACAAAACGAATCGGGCTGAGATTTTGCACGCATGTAGCTCTGGAGCAGATATATCTAACAAAGACTTTTTCCCGGGACTTCACCATCTTTCAGCCACCTATAAATTATTCTTTTAAGTATTCGTAGTGATTGACAGATATAGATTATGTATAAGGTACCTAACAACTGTCCATCACCATACCGTATTAGGTTTACTCGTGATATTTCTGGTGTCATAGACTCGGCCACGTGATAAGACAATACCTACTAGAGTCGCCATAGAACACAATGAAATCGTAATCTCAAAGATAAAGATAACATCTGGTAGTAGACCTAAGATAATCTTGTCGGAAGGTTCTTCAGTTCAGATAACGGAAATTTCCAAATGCAGATATTACTTACGCTGTTGTTTGTTATCTATATTTTCAAATTGCGGAGTTTACGGAGCTCGGGCTATTTATCAATATAATTGTAACGGTGTCTTCTACATGAATCATGTTTCGTGCATCATGTATTAACAGGGGGAAAACTACAATGTTTTTTTTTATTCAACCGACAAACCGAAAATCCCGATATGGGGGAAACCCTTATCGGGATTTTCGGGGGTGAAACTGTATTAAGCCATAACGCACTGGTCTCATCTTAATCTTTACATTGTTTTTATTTATGCTATCTCCGCTCTATTGGAAACCGGTCCTTATTGGCATGGTTAAGAAACATTTGCTCTATTAGATTAGGTACATATTTGAGGATATCTAAGCTATTATCATAATATAAACATTTATCACTAATTTTTTACACCTTTTTGTAGCGTTTTGAACATGATTTGACGAATTCATCATTCGTCAAATCATGGTCACGATATTGCGGCCAGTTGCATGTACTATCGATGACTTCTGAGAATTTTTTGAAAACCTTCTAATCATTGTAAATACATGGTAATTATCCACATGGATTGATGTCTAGAATAGAATAGATATACAAATACGTGTGTAGAATATAATAATAATAGAATTTACTAGAGAGAAAATGAAGTCAAATTGCTGAAGTATTTTTAGTAAGAAAAGACCAATAGTGAGGCCACGCTAAGCCTTGACAAATGTTGTATTTATTCGTCAAATCTACGTAAACCTGCGAAATTTTCCTTTGTTTACCGTTTTATGATTCTGTTCATAATAAAGTTCCACGGGTATATCATAGGCTAGGGTTCTAGTTACACGTGAAACGCACGTGTCGCGTGAGATATCTTTATACCATTAAATTTGTTTTATTAGGAACTTAGGCTACTTAATCTTAGGAGTTATTTCGTTCGGAAAGCTTCTAGACGTACTTTTCTTATGTTGTTAAACGACTGTACCTACGTTTTTTTTTTCAGTTAGATTCCCAGTTTTAGAGCACTTGTTTGATTATATTTGTGTGTTTAATATATGCAGTTTTTAATTTAATGTTCTGGTGTAAGATTTTTTAATTTTTTTATTCAGTTTTGTGTATGCTAAATATTTTTAGACAGGGCGCTATGGCGCTCATTAGGGGAGACCTATGTCCAGCTGTGGACTGATATAGGCTGATGATGATGATATCCTTCTGCTCGACAATTGTTGGTGGAAATACAAGAACGCAATTTATTCTTGCCCGCTCGAGGTGGAAACCGGGCTTTATTGTATCCAAATCAGGGAATTGTGTACGTCAGAGTAGATTTTTTTGCGCACGGTTACAATTACAGCCTTGCACGGAACCATCGGTGTGTGAGATCCAATCGCACTTGACGTTTTATGTGCACTTCCCTAACTCAGGTATGTAATGCCTATCACATGCCCATCACAACCACATTTGTAAATCATATCAGTTACAGATACATTTATCCAGACTTTCTCATTATCATTATATATCTTGGAAATATCACTCTTTGTTCGCAATCATTTATCCTACTTCATATTTAACAAAAGCTCCCGGCGTAAAGACAAATTAATTCTACCAGAACTTAAACTAGAAATATACAAAAAAAGTCCTCATTACCGTTCAATTAAAATCTACAATAAAATCCCAGCAATAATAAAGCAATCCGAAAAAGATATTTCATTTACACAACAAACTTAAAAAGTAGGTTTTTTGGTTTAGTTTTTTTGTATATTTCTAGTATAGGTTCTGGGAGAATTAATTTGCCTTTACGCCGGGAGCTTTTGTTAAATTTGAAGTAGGATAAATGATTACGAAAAAAGAGTGATATTTCCAAGAAAATTTTCTAATTAAAACTTATTATTCGATTCAAGAATTCATGGATGATATGCATTAAATAATTAAAAAAAATTAACTTAGTAGTAGTCAACCTAGATTTAAAATTATTATTTCTATGCAATTAAGGATGATTAATTAGGTACCTACTGTAATTGTGATAATTAAGTTAATGTTAAACTAAGCTACCTCTCAAGTTGCATTGCGCCCTAACAGGTCTCCTAATACCTAGCATAAGTGAATTTTGTAAGATCTCTCGCATTGTATTAGGTTTGCAAAATAAATAAATAATAGTACTGGGGGAATGAGTCTATTTGGGTGTGAGGGATTTGCGTAGTGAGGGATTTGCGTAGTGAGGCATTTGCGTAGTCCCTGTCCGCACGACAGAGGCGCTGCTGCACCAAAATGTACCTATGGGTGAATGACGATTAGGTATAGGTATTATACGAATACGCTTCGTTACCATCGTCAAAGACTTGCCCCTCTGGCCTTGAAGTTTCGAAAATGACAATAGATAAAATAGTAATAGTACTCTAAGTACCTACTGTTAATCAGTATTAAGGCAATTTGCACCTAACCTACGGTAGGTTCAAGGTTGCGCTTCAATCCGCACGAGTGTAGGGTGTGCCTGTGACATAATTAGTGTAATTATATGATGGCACGATTAACACCTAGCGTTGCATGGTTACCTTAATTTTAAGGTGTATTAACATACTAGTATCCTCTACCAGCTGTCCTCCTAGCATACCTATGTATACCTGTTCCATGAAACTATTTATCTCTGTAAATGGAACACCAAAAAGGCGAGTCTTTAGGACGAATGTATTCTACTGGCTAATGATTTCAAACAAAAAATAAAAGAAAAATTACTTTATTACGAATATTACGTCCGTTAAACTACGCTATATTGGCACACTTTTTGAGCAAGAGAAGTGAAAAATGACTAACTTATTTTTTGAATCAGAATATTCAATAGAACAAAATAGTGTATTTTTGTTGGTTTACTTGTTTCTGTGCGCATTTTTCCGTGCTAAAAAGTAAGATAGATTTAGTTAGTGTGGTAAACTGTAATTGTTACACAAAATAAATGAAGTTATTGATTTTATTTCTGTACACCCTACCCTAATACCCTTTGTTACGTGCTATGTCGGCTTGATAAAAATCTAAACATTCCTAAGTCCCTATATTTTTCGAATGCACAGATTCGCACCTGTCAAAAGTAGTTTATCTATGAAATATTTCGTTCTGTCATTCAGTCTTTATTCACTCACTTGTCAAAAATAAGGGAATTTCATACGTGTGCATATACCAAATATAAAATAAACAAGTGGACGGAGTTTAATTAAAGATTTTAACATTACATTGTTTTAAGACAACGGCAAGCCGAGGAGCCTATCATAAGAATAGACCCTTACAGCGTTACAGCCAACTCAACCCGTGGGTGTCGTAAGAGTCGACAGAGGGAACCTTCCAGAGGAAGGCCAGCAGCTTCCTTCTGTATATTTTTAACACCTCTACTGCGATCATTTAACAGTCCACCAGCGCACCTACCATACCTCCACTGCTAACCATGCCTCCCCCGAAAAGGGGGATGGGGGTTGTTCCATAATCACATGGGCGGCACGCAGGCGGATAGTGGATCGTAGTGAGTGTTAAAAGCACACAAAATGAAGCATAAATGAAACATATCCACATCCTCTAGCAATGAATCGATGCACCATGGACGGGATGCCTACATTATTAAATATTATCGATTGATCGGGAATGTTACCAACGCTCCAACACGTGGGCCTCGCCGTAGGGCTGCCAGCTGCCACGTCTCTCCTCCAAATGCTAGATAGTAAATAATGCTGGACCGCATCATCTAGCCCCAAGCAGAGCTTGTTCTATGGGGGGTATTAGATGACTTAAATACTTAATAGAATACATTAAATATTACATATATTTTTTGTATATGTACAAACCAGAACATTCGGAACAAATATTTGCAGATCGTACAAACATTTGTCCCAAGGCGGGAATGAACCTGCAACCTCCTGCGTCGGAGGCGGACCTTCGCCCGACGCGCCACATCGGTTGATGACTATGGAATCCGACGAAATTATAGACGGTGATATATACCATGATTTTAGTTTTGAATTTACCTATATTCCGGCACAGTTTCATGCGCCATGATCACGGAATAACTGAAATCACTGCGAGTTCATTCATTACGGATGTAAGCGGGTTTATTATTTATCTATCAAATCATGATAAATATCTCGTTTTAAACGACTTTTACGTTAATAACCGTGACAGTTTTAAAAGTTTTATATACGGTGATATTGAACAATTTGCAGTTTGACCTTATCGCAGTTATCCACAAACAGCATAGGTTATCAATGCAGTTGGCAACCCTATCCATCTTTCAATTGGGAATCATTTAAGTAAATGAGTGTCACATGACCGGCTCCATGTATCAGTTCTGTCGGAGCCCACGCGTATTGATCTGTGCTATTTATACAACAATGCTGCTCTTGTTCAGTGGACTGGGAGCTTTCCTTGTCACGAGCTATAGAGAAGGGGACATCTGAGAAGTTAAGACAAAGATATCTATGCGATGTTTGGAAATGTTTCGAGTTTTCCACATAGATACAAAAGACACTGGGATTTTATTTTCAGATTCGACATCTATTTTTTTTAAATCATCTATTTTTTTTTTAAATCATGTTATACTAGCAGCGCCTCGCGGTTTCACCCGCGTAGTTCCCGTTCCCGTGGTAATTCCGAGACAAAAAGTAGCCTATGTTCTATTCCAAGTTATAATCAATCTCTGTGCCAAATTTCATACAGATCCGTTCAGCCGTTCTTACGTGATTGAGTAACAAACATCCATCCATCTATCTATCCATCCATCCATCCAAACTTTGACATTTATAATATTAGTGAGATTATCCACCTATATCAATATTATACCATCCTATAAAGGTCCAAAGATGCCTTCCTCTGATGCCTTATTGGCTTTTATGTCATTGGGAGTAAAGTTCATAATCCCCACGCTAGGCATGCGGGTTGGAGATCGCAGTTCATTGGTAGATCTATTCTGCAAGAGGCGCTGCTGCCGGCCCCCCGGTGTATGTCCCTTAGTAGTCTCTTACGACACCCACGGGAAGAGTTACAGGTGTACATCCTAAGCCGGCACCACACAGTATCATCTAGCCCCAAAGTAAGCAGAGCCTATGTTATGGGTACTAGATGACTGATATAGTTAATACATTATACTAAATAGATATTTTTAATTGTACGTATGAACATAAAAAAACACCCAGATCACCTTGAAAAAATATCTGTAGATCAAACATTTGTCTTGAGACGGGAATCGAACCTTCAAACTCCTGCGTCGCAGGCGGACCTTCGCCAGGTGCGCCACAGAAGTCGTCATATTAAATTAAACCTCAATAGCAAGTTGGAATCGAGTCAAGATTTGAGATATACCTAATTAGGTCACTAAAAATATGAGGTTAGAGTTAGTATTATGTAGGTATCATAAATAATCATTAATTTTCTAGCATTAAAATCTTGAAAACTATTCTTGATATCCGATTTCTAATCTAAAACCTAGAAATAGACAGCCTCAGCGTTTATAACATGAAAATAACTAATATGCTAATAATAACATTAACTGTGCAGGTACATTTATTGCAAGTTTGTTTGACTCACTGTCATTGATAAGAGGGCTTACTATTTGAACACAATAACTATATTATAGTATGTTTTTGCTATCATTAATCTGCTGAGATGTTGATCCAGGATGGCTGAAGTTGTCACAAGAGGATTGATCAGGTATGATATCCATGGGTTAGACTCCGTGATATCAGTCAGCTAGTACAGTACAAAGACATTCTCCACGTCTTTGGTACGTACCATTGACATCACAAGTGGCTCTATCTAGAGTAGGTAACGAACTTGCCCATACGTACTTACATTATATAGGGTATCAATTTTGAAGCGAAATGCTTTGTCTTGAAAATAGTTCTATTACCATTTTCCTAAAATATCTCGTTACTACTACATTTGTACTATATACTACTGTAGGTACTTTAAATGTTACTGTATATGTTACTGTACTAAATTGTTTTTTTTTATTTATTTATTTTTTCGAGACTGAAAATTACAATAAAATATTAGCATTAAATTAAAACTAGTAATTTACAATTGAGCTAATTGCAGAGTGTTGCAAACAATCTACAGGTAACATCCAAATATATATTCAAAACCGATGATTAAGTATTACTACAACTATATCGTTATTAATAACTTCTCATGCCGTTTTATTTTGCTGAGAAAGATCAGCTTATTTTTACCCGACTACCAACAGGGGAGGGTTATGAGGTTAGCACCCTATGTTTGTATGTTTGTATGTATGTGGCCGATTTCTTTGTTCCCACGTAGCGCTGAAACTACTGGTTCGATTTCAACAAATTATGTATCGATTGATTCGTCTCAATACCCCGATGGTTATAGGCTATAGGATTTAGGGCTCCGACCCCGAATAAGCCTTCAAAACGCGTATTAAAGTTTAGGCAGCCGCAGGCTGCAGGCCCCATGGAGAAAAATTACAATACCTACGACCTATTTTCATTTTCAACTCTATGCCTATCAAATATGACCGATACGTCATTCTATTTTGTCAATGTAAATGTTTCAAACTTTTATAACTTTCACGTAGTCGGGTTGTAGTTTTTAATTTTATCTTGTTAGTTGACATTGTTGAATAACCATTAAATGCTTGAATTTGGTAAGATAGAAGTTGTTGAACTATTCGAAGTGTTTTTATTCTTTATCTTAATCGGTTTTCAAAAGAAAAGATTTGGTTTTATGATGATACTTTCGAACAGACAATAGGTTTTTTTCTCGATGGTTGATATCCGGAAGAGTCACTGATAGTAATAAAATGAGCTACTTCGTGCGATTGCAGCCAAATGAGATGTTCTCCTAAAAAGTAAAAATAGCAGGGTCTATCTATGCCATAAAATATTAAAAATCGCTATCTTTTTAGTCTGGTCGAACTATCTTTTGACATTATAACAAGATAAAGTTAAAAACTAAAACCCGACTACGTGAAAGTTATAAAAGTTTGAAACATTTACATTGACAAAATAGAATGACGTATCGGTCATATTTGATAGGCATAGAGTTGAAAATGAAATGAAAATAGGTCGTAGGTATTGTAATTTTTCTCTATGGGGCCTGCAGCCTGCGGCTACCTAAACTTTAATACACGTTTTGAAGGCTAATTCGGGGTCGGAGCCCTAAGTCCTATAGCCTATAACCATCGGGGTATTGAGACGAATCAATCGATACATAATTTGTTGAAATCGAACCAGTAGTTTCAGCGCTACGTGGGAACAAAGAAATCGGCCACATACATACAAACATACAAACATACAAACATACAAACATAGGGTGCTAACCTCATAACCCTCCCCTGTTGGTAGTCGGGTAAAAACGCCTCATTCTGTCGACTAAAATTCTGCTAAAACTGGGTAAAACAACACAAAGGAGGAGGTTTCTCGCAAGGCGAACCTTTCTTGGTAGAGATCTTTCCTTGACCGGAATTACGTTATTTTCGTACAATAAAGGCACGACTGCTTGTGAAAGATAAGTTCTCGGTGTTTTATTGAAGTTTATTGAGACTGTTTATAACGCGGTCAATTTCACGAAATCGATATGGGTATAGTCATTTGTCATTGACTCCGACACCATCCACATAAAAAGGAAAAGAAAATTTTTGAAGATGACTGCTCAATTTGACTGTACGGTTTTTTGTATAGGATTCTGTAATATTATTTCACTAAAAAACCATATAGTCAAATTGAAAACTTAACTTCAGAATCTGACTTTTCTTTTTCGTATGCATGGTAGGTATTCGAGTCAATAACAAATTACCTACTCATAACGACTTCGTGAAATTGACCGCGTTATAAACTGGATACAAAATAAATCTCAAACTTCCATTGTTCACCGATTTTCTTACTTTTTATTGAAACAGAGGGGAGAAATAAGTAACCTTTATCATTTCGCTTTGATTGGCACGGAGTTTTATGGTCAAAAATTATTTTTGAATATAGATTGCTAGGCTGGAACAGTCGGAAGTTTTGATTTCGAAGTCCGGGCATCTATCGATGACGCCGCCGTCTATCTATTTACAAAACTACTTGTAAGTTCATCATAAGCGATGAAATAAAGAGCGTTGTATGACATGTAGTGAGGTACATCAGTTCAGTGTTATTCCTAGCAATGAAATACGTGATTGTGAATCAATCAGCAGCAATCATTGCCTTCTTCTGATTGGAGCAATCAATAAAACTAATTGTCTTTTACTGTATGTTGGAGGATATAGAAGACGGGACAAAGGTCGGTACAATTATGCACTGAATCAGCGATGCAACTTCGCAAGTAAACGGAAAAAGTTATGGCATGCTCTATCCATAAAATATGGTTTTTTGCTTCCTTTGAGTACCTACTATTTGGGTTTCTTTAAAAAATTAAGAGACAACATCTGTTCAGTCAAGCGTCCCACGCATCTATCCTTCTATTCGCAATAGCCACCACCATCTCCGGCACTACTATTAGTGGCATTCGAGAAAAAATCCCAGTCACCACCACTTGGTGGCAATGAGGAATGTTTTTGTTCCCCGTAGTCACCAGCAGCGATAGCAATCGAAAAAAACAAATCCAAATTTTTTTTAATCTCAGTTGTCACCACCAATATACCTACCCTAATCTCAGACCAGGCGTGCCAAACCAATGCCGCTTCATTCCTTCCCATGTGGTTAGTTGAGGGTAACAAACAAACTTCAGAAAAAAATAACCCGAAAGAAAGTAAGGGATAAAAAAAGAAAACAGCTTTTTGTTGAAGCTTTTCAATAGCTGAAAATATACAAAAGTTTTTCCATCAAAAAGTTTTTACTGTTGACCATAATAAAAAGTTGTTTCTAAGGTAATTTTGTTTGGGGATGCGGGCTGGAATTGAATTAGCGCAGAATAACAACATCATCATCCGCAGCCGGTTTTTACCCACTGCCGGTAGAGTGGGCCTCCTGAAGTTTGTGCCGTGTGCCCAGCGCTGGCCGTAAGCACCTACACCAATCAATGAAGACACCGATATACCTATCTGGCGCAACCTTTATCACCTACCCTACCCTTAAGCCCTTTTTAATCCCACGACGAGGCATCGAAGGGAGGCGTTATTCCGAGAAAATACCTATTTATAAAGTAACGTATAAAGCTCCCTGACAAAGAATATCACACGTCATTATTGTGACGTCACTCATCCCTCGTCATCTCTTCATGACGTGTTTTCGCTTTTTTTAAGTCCAGAGCCGCTACTACGAAGAAACGGTGTGTTACGAAAAATGGTCGAAAAGCGGCCTCGCAGGGTTTCTTCCGAAATAAAAAGTAACATAAGTTTATACAGTATCATTAGTTATTTAGTATTTAATCAAAGCCTTCTATCTATTCTGACAGGTTCGACCTAACCACAATATAATAGTCGGGCAAATATGTACATTCAATACGCAATACTTTTGGCTTAATTTGCATCGTCACAAGAATACAAATATCCTTTAAACGACATTATTTTATTTGACGATGACGATGTAACCAGTTATTATTTACACATTAACACATTAACATCAAACAATACGACCATTTGAATTGAAACTTGGTACGATTACAAATAGATTGGCATAAAACAAATCCTATCATAGTTAACAACCCAAAAATCCTAAAATAACATAAAATGGGATATTCACTATGATCTGAGTTGATAAATAAGTGGTATTGGTGTCGCTTGGAATCGTGCGGAGTAGACCCCCGACCCCCAAGGTACCGACAACCCTCGTTCCGGCCGACTGGGTCCACCCACGCTGTATCAAGCAATAAATATCTGAGTTCAATTTGTCTCAAGTTGATGCCCCTAGGGTTCTCCAGGGTCCTAATCAGGGCGGTGACGTTCTAATGATAGGTGGATGGGCTTAGAGCTACACGTGAGATACCTAAATTTACTTTTGCAGGTAAAACAGTTTTTAAATGCTTGGGCTACTTCAACGTCATTTTTTATTATGCGATCATCAATCTTTAAATTGTAATCATTGTCAAGGGCACTGACCTTTCCAGTCTCACTATTTATGTTTTCCATGTTGATTTTATAACATTTTCACTAACAGGGATCGCTATGCCTGACAGGAATAGAGGTGGAGTGTTCTTACCATTGCTTTGTGATGAATAGGGCTTCTAATAAAATAAGAGACTCACTAGGAAGACGGATCAAAGGCCAGATTCAAAAGGCAGTACTCCTGAACGCGGTGCGTATAGACAGGAAGTTCCTCTCTTTGCAACCCTAGTCACCAGCTGCAAGCTAGGCGCGGTGATCTACCGTTTTGCTATACTTTTTACTCTAGAATAGTTTTGAAATATTTAATTGTATTTCCTATAGAAAAAAATGTATTTTATGACGAATTTGAAACGAAATTTGAAATAAACGAAGTGTATAATAATAATATTACAGGCCATTTACACAGCATAGCTTCCAATCAATGAAGCCAGATGCCCGATAGTAGCTACCACCATTTGGTGTAAGTAAACACGAAGAAATAATGCAAAGAAAACAGAAAATTGGTTTATTTGCATATTGGATGGCCGATACTCAGTAAGAACTGTCACTTCCGCCCTTGCCGCGCACCCTTGCCGCCCGCCCTTGCGTTCTGACAATTCAAGGGCGGATTGATACGATCGATAGCAGCTGCGATTTCACAAGACAAAGCTGCACTGACAGACAACACAAGGATGTTAGATTTTGATGAAATCAAGTATCATCATCATCAGCCTAAGTTAGCCCACAGCTGGACATAGGCAATTTAAGTACGAGTTCTGTAAAATGACTGACTAAAATGGTGACTTTTTTTGTTGAAAGCACAGACACATTTCGAGTCTCATAGCCAGAAAGTAAATCAAAAGAAAACAGTTCCAAGTATTTTTCAATCCTTTTTTTCTTTTTGTTTCTGTATTCGTTAACCGACAGAGCTCCAGGTGGCTTCACTTTCTGGTAAAATACCTACCCAATTATTTACCAACCAACAAACTGTGGAATTTCATATTCTGAAACAAATAACTCGATATGGTTCCATACAATTAGTAACCATAGTACTCCATTGGTTCCATACATTAAAATCAAGCAATTAAATTCACGTTTTGTTTATTTACCTCTCGCCTTGAAATCGATTAAAATATTCGAACACCTATTGGAAAAATCATATATTAAGTACCAATACCAATGTATTGTAAGTGTAACGCATTGCCGCAATGCCTTTGAAAAAATGTTTATAAAGTCAAGCTAGGGACTTACCTATTTCTATAATACAACTCTTGCGACAAAGGATTAGCAAGCCCACTGCCACTTCAGGCAGTGGGCTGGCCAAATCTCCAGAAGAACCGACCACCGCTGGGGTAAACTTGATCGGAGACCGCGACTAGTCAAAAGTAGTGTAGGACGCCCTCCAACTAGGTGAGTTGATTTGCGAAAGACTGCTGGCAGATAATGGATGTGGAAAGCTGAAGACAGGGCGCTATGGCACGCATTAAGGGAGGCCTATGTCCAGCTGTGGACTACTATGGGCTGATGATGATGATAAACTATTGCGAACATTTTTACAATGAGAATAATTATTGCAAGTTAGGATAATTATTTTGTCCTTAGTAGTTCATACTATTCTACGCGTTAAAATAATTAATAATGATCTACCTAGACAGAGAAGAATCAGCCATGACCGGACACTTATTAATTAAAAAACGTTAAGTGCGAGTCGGACTCGCGCAAAGAGGGTTCCGTAACTAAGCATTATAAATAAAAGACCTTATTTCTTGCTAAATATCATGATTTTAGCTCAACGGGAAGTAGGTAGGTTTTGGTCCATAGAGAGAAGCAAAATAATATTTTTTTGTGATTAGACTACAATATTACAGTTTTCGGATTTTTTCCTTTACTTGGGTTATAAAACCTCGCTTCTTGCCAAATTTTATGCTATTAGGTCAACGGAGTACCCTATAGGTTTTTGGTCCATGGTGAGATTCAAAATTTTTTTCTATGAGTAAACTACATGAAAAACTAAATACAAATGGACATTTATTAATTAAAAACAACTTTTGCTGTCCTGGGAGCGCTAAAAAATATCGCTGATAAACATTACCGACTGAATTTTTTTCTCTTTTAATGAACTATAAACTCTACATGAAGTTATCCAATTCAAATTCAATTCATGTAAAACCAAGGAGAAAAAACAGACATCTGACAGAAATGTGTGAGTGTTGACGCGTAAAGCAAGATCAGGGTCCAAACTGGTCCTTCGAGTCGGTGAGACATCCGGTTCTTAGCGGTCAGGTGGTGCGTCGGTTGCCCCACTGCAGAAGGATTCCATTATATAGTAAAAAAATATTATTATTATTATTTTAAAATGTTTTTTAAATAAATAACGATGAAAAAAGACGGAAAAGGTCAAATTTGATTAAGGTGGGCCTGAACTTCTAAGGTCCCATACAAACGTACTTTTCGATTCGTTTGGAAACGATGTCCCCGATTTTAATGAAATTTTGCATAATCGGATAAGAAGTAGCTATGATCGTTTTAGTTTTTCAAAATACATAATGCTATTCCGTAGAATGAAGCTCCGAACCTACTGGTTTATTTTTTGCGGCTTCCACTAGTGGACAAAAAATTGAAGCGAACAAAATCAATAACATTTTGTTTCTTATTTGATAATAATTACTATTTATTAAGCTGTTTATGTATAAAATTTGACTTGTCTAAGTGCTTATTTTGTAAGCCTAAAGAAATAAAGTTATTGAATTTTGAATTTTACTTCAGGCACCAGTCCATGGCCAGGCTTCACAATACAGGTTTTAACCACCATAATCCTCTGCCAAGAAAAATAAAGAAACATTTTGTTATGTATTCTTTTTTACCTACTTTTTCTAAAATCTAAAGACCGTATAAGACCAGGTCAAAGCCGCAAGCTCCTTCGTATCCTGCCTCGCTGCGAGCTGCAGGGAAATCCTTATAGAAACTACAACTTGACAGCAACCACTTTCTAACCAGCAAGTGGCACGCCGACTACAAGCCCACCACCGTTTCCCACAATTTGAATAACTCAGGTCGATGACAGTTGCTAGGTTGTATCGATTTTATTTGCCTAGTACCAGTTACGTACAACCTTTAGGTAAGTTTAGGTAGAAGATACCGTTAAATTCAGCGGAGGGATTGTCAATAAGGTACCTAAAGGTCTTGTAAACGAAGACGTATAATGATGGTTGTTGTACTGGGTATGCGGTTTACTAGCATGGATCTGCCGGTCTGTTGAGAATCAGACGTACCTATTCGTCTGAGAGTGTATCGCACACAGGTGTGCACGAAAGTTCAACCTCTGACTAACGTTATAATTTATTCGTTGAACAATGTCACGAGCAATTCATAACCATTACGAATAAAAAATTCATAGTCAACACACTCGAACCTGCGTGCAAACATACAATTTATGAAAGCCCTCGTGAAAGACTGGACAAAGAAAAGGGGCCGTACCAGTACTGTGCTGCTACCATTACGAGCTATTTTCGGTCTGCTCATAACGTTTTTAACTACAAGACCTACAATAAAATAAACTTAGGTAGGTACTTAGTCTTTAAAAAAGGCAGTAGTTGTTCGCCATTTCTCAGCCGCGCACGCGACTAGCGACCTCTGAACTTCTATTAGCACACCAATGCGACGTACGCAAACATCTCAGGCCGTTAGTAAACACAGCTAGCTACGTCACGCACGAAACCCGTTCCATGCGCGTGCGCCTGACTCACCGCATCAATGGGAGGCTGTCCCTTCCTCCCTCACAGTCACATGACTGCCCCTCCGCGGAAACCGGCCCGACTTTCCTTTCCCCACCCCCCGATGCGTGTGAGTGCAACTGCTGATGTAAGCGGTGCGTGAGAGCCGGTACTAACTGTTGGTGGTTCTGTGTAAATGCAGGCGTTGCAGTGTGAGGTCGCCGACCCCTGGCATCCGTCGAAGGTTCGCCAAGTCACGTGCTTCTGGACGCACACATGCAAAGATTGCTGACCGCGTTTCGCGCGAGTAGTAGTTGCGAACTACAGCAGTATCTAAATGCCAAACGCAGAAAATCTGTCATTTTAGCGTGGCCTTGGCTTATGCCGACATTCAATTGATATGCCATAGGCATAATGACAGGCTTTTATGGCTCAAGAATGTTGTATCTAAAGTTTTTCACAATGTAGCCGAAATTCTTATTTTTTATTTATTATATATGTCTCGGTAATAGGTACCTTGATTCCTTAGAAATCGGGCTTTGCCTAAAAGTAAGCAAAGCGCGATTTCTCTTAGAAAGACGCATGTTATGTTATGTTATATAGCCTTTCGGCAGAGGCAAGTAAAATGACTTTAAAAATGTAATTCTGCCGTTTTGTTCCGATTGTGAGAATAAATAATTGATCTTAGAGCAACCAACTCCACAAAAGCAGTGCTTTCAACTGTAACTGCAGCTTTTTCGCGCTATACAAGTTCTATAATGAATGCTGTAATTTGAAAACATAGTTTAAGGACACCATACACCACTGTACCACTACCCGCGGGTGTATATCGATCCAGCAACAGGTTGCGCCTGATCTTGACTTTGAACCACGCGCATGGAAACACAAATTGTCATTTTTGCGAAGCTAGCAGTTGGCTCAGGTCCAAGGTTCAAGTATTGATTTCAGAGTCAGTTCCCCGGGGCCCGGAGTTTAACAGCTGATCACAGCAGCTGAAGGTTGTTAGAAGAGTTCTTAGGTTTTATTGGACAACTGGCAACTTTTCGAGGCCAAAACACACGTTATCGCGCTACCTAGAAGTAAAAAATTATTCAGATGAATGATTATTTAAATGGAAATAAAGCATTGAATGCGTACAGAACTAAACTGAGTTTTTGATTCTTTTCTCTGCAATATTTTTAAGCTAGCGACAGTTCCTTAAGAAACTAGAAGGATCAATCATAAGTAAGTACAACCAATTCATGAACTCAAGGTCACTGTTTTCGTGGTCCAATTGATCATACTAAATCATTTTGACCACGTGTTCGGTGAGTTATATTCTAAGGTGAGGTCGTAGTTCTATGCGAATCAAACAGAGAAGTTTTGTTTGCAAACACGCCATACTTTTGGGTGGTATAAGTAAAAATATAATAATATAATGACATAAATCCTGATAAATAATTTATGCCTAACGTTTAATCTTTTTTATGAGCAAACCTGTGAATAAATAATATGAACGAACATCAATAAAAGCAAAAGGTCCCGTTTTCGCTCTCTAACTAGATGGTTAGACCTCATCACCCCCACCAACATTACCGACTGCTCCCAGGACGCAACTAACAGGATACGATGGCGGCACATATGGCACCAGAAGTCGTTTATCAGTACCCCATCTTATCCACGACCACTCTGCCAACGAGTGAACCACTAAGAAGAAGCAACATCACCAAAACACTACCCTTCGTAGAGTGTATTATTAATGTACTTACACATACAGTAAGAATGCGCTCTACGAAGGATATTGTGTTTGGGTGATGTTGCTTCTTCTTAGTAGTTCACTGTTTGGCAGAGTGGTAGGAAGCAAAAGCCTCATGTGTTTATAGGTAATTTAGTAATGAAAACAAACTCAAATATGAGTGCTTTATTTCCTTCAACGACGACTGTTGGACACGTCACAAATTTCACAATAAGTGCAATATTCAAATAACGTGTAAACATCTGCTTTTGTAACATCGTAAGTTTACTTAAAGTATCATAAATCTCTGTATTAATAAATTTATTACCTCACACTCACATTTTGAAACAGCATTTTATAACAAGTTTCGATAAAATACAGCTTATTTCAAAAGTACAGGTTTCAGTTCCTTCACCGAGAGTCTACTTTCTCTTGGCAGGTGAACTTTAGACCGGCAGTGCAACCAGATTACTTAAATAAACTGAAAAAAAATCGCTTTAATAATGAATCTAGAGAAAAAATACATCTCGCAATGGGGCTGCCTGTTCCAGATCTCTAGAGCAGCACTGGAAAAAGTTTAATAAACGAAAAAGCTTTGCTCGTTTTACACATTTTTACTTACCTATTTATTTTCTTAAGGGAATCATCAACTGGTTCAATTGGTCTATAATAAAATAATGTAATACATGTATTATGTATTTTTTTGAATAAGTACAGTAATACACAATACAATTTGAAAATATTTTACGGCTTGGTATTAAGTTTTAGATTCATTATACACACCAAGCTCGTTTTATCCAATTACCTACCATCCAAGTGAGTTAAAACGCGGGCAGAATATAGTTTTGCATATAACACTGTAGGTATGCCACAAACAATAAAGCATCTAATTAATTAATGCTAATAATATATTATCTTAAGCGTGTCCGACACGCTCTTGACTTGCTGAAGAAAATTTATTAGCAGACAGCATATCTATTTGTTATTTAAATCCGTAAAACAAAAGACATGATGATGATGGAAATATTGCCTTCTCAATATCTGTCTTCTGTTTTATTTGTGAAAACATAAATATTGACCAACATCATCTGAATGACAATAGGTACCGTAACTCAATACTAATAAATATAGGTTTATAATACAATCGTATTCAAACATTGTATTTGATTGTATTGTATTGGCACGAGTACATTACATACCAATAAACATAATAATACATGTATGCGTCCTTTGATTGCAATCAATTTACATAGCAAATTATCGGAACCTCCTTAATGGGGAGAGGGGGAAATAGTAGGTCCAAAGTATATTATTAGTTTACGAACACACAAGTATACTGTGGCAGTCATGTGACAAAGTAAAGAGAAGGCACTGTGATTCAACGTGAACGTAATTAAAGATACCCTAACACTGTGGCGTTGTTTGTGCCAGACAGGCCCCTTGTCCCCCTGCCCCCGGAGGGGTGCGGGGAGAGTCGGAACAGGGGCATCTCTAGTCGAGGTCAAGGTCTCAGATCGATGACGATGCGCGATGGTCGCGTGGAGAGTCTATCATGATGATATTGTACTTACCTCCTTTGTTATGGGTAAATCAGCTGGTTGGGAAGATAAAGGAGGATAAGAAAAAGGAGGAAAATTATTGTACGTATAGATGTTTTAATAGAAGTTATAAGTCCGATCGGTCGCAAAAGAAATAAGAATAAAAGTTTTCGTTTGTGTCGTCTTGGATATTTTTAGTCATTAAATTTATGCGGAAGTAAGTTTTTCGGGTCATCATCGATGGTGATGCGGATGATGCGTGTGATGAAGGCTAATTTTAATAATTTTGAGCTGATTATAGCGTTTTTTGCCGACTTAGTTGTCAACTTTTCTATCTAGTTTCGAAAGGGACTCACAAAGGCAATTAACGAGACCTTGCATTCTTGAGTCGGAACTTGGACGGATTTTTTTGGGTTTTTCCTGCAAAAGGTTCTTACCCGCCATTTTTTCGTTGGAAATAATAAAAAACAATTTGTGGTGAGAAACGTCATATATTTTTGATGCGATTCTTTTATTTGTGGTTTGTCCATAAAATGTTTTGGTTATTGTAAATTACTACAATACAAACTAACGTTTTTATAGAGATTGCTTTATTTATAACGTATCTAAATTCCAAGATTAAACACTGTTATTTTACTTTCAAATTGTGGCCCAAACGAGCCACTGTGTTTTACTAATTTGTATGTAGGCATTGAAGTAATAAAACGTTGAGTTTGAAAATAAAGAAGCTGCTTTGATAAAATTGCAGCTTATTATTAATGCTTAGTCGTTGTAAAGCTCTGCTTTGAGCATTTCGTTGCTCATCGTTGTTCCAATATTTATAAAGCTGTTTATAGTTTAAAATTTGACTTGTCTAAGTGCTTATTTTGTAACCCTAAAGAAATAAAGTTATTGACTTTGGCTTTGACTTTAATAACATTTGGTTTTTTGTACGAGCAACTTGTTTATGGGCTTACTCCGAAATGAAGCATATTCTATACATACGAGTTCAAATGCCAATTCAGTCAAACATAAATTCAAGTAACTTCATGCTTCAACTGTTTTATAAAGCTTTGAGCATGCTTGGTTCAGAGGTTGACTCGTGCAAGCACGCAAATACGGTAGGTTACGTAGGAGCACCAATCAATACAGCCTACAAGCACATACCTCTATCCTAACCTAAACAACCTACATGCATCTACCTCCATCAATACGACATACGTATACCTGCCTACCTTTAGCGTTCGGTGATGCTATGTGCCTACAGGGGAGAGGGTGGAGGCTTGAACAATGAGGAATTGGAAAACTGTAGTGTAGCCTCTATATTGTGTCACGTGAGGGAGGGTAATACGTTTTCAGCATTTTATAGGATGAAATAGATGTTATCTTAAACTTTAACTTCAGATGGGTGTGAACCTCTAAGTTCCATACAAACGTACTTTCCGATTCATTTGGAATCTACACCCTTCATTGCAATGAAATTTTGCGTACATAATCGGATTAGAAATAGCTATGTTTGAACTAGTATTTAAAATACATAATCATCATTAAATGAGAGCGAAAATTCATTTCAATAAATTTTCAACCGATTGTATTACTTTCATTCATTTAATGATGATTTTGTTTTTTGAAAGAATACAACGGTGCTAACGTAGCCATAACATTTGAATACTATATAATACAATAGAAAACGATAACAATGTCCCTATTGTGAAAATTGATTGATTTTCATCATTTCATGAGATGACTAACGTGTTTTTTTAAGTTAGTTGGTTTTAACTAATTTGCTAATTGGAAAACAATGAAGAACTAAATTAACCAGTTTACACTTCACCTCCAGCACACGTATCTTAGGTACCTACTTACAAGTTAATACAACGAATATTAACAGTTTAGTTCATACTTAGGCTAACCAATAATTATTGAAATATACTCAGTGCAACATTAAATAAAACATTTAACCAAATAGAAAGTAGACTTTCGTAATTTAACCATCCTCAAGCAAATCAAACCAACAGGCCTGTGTACGATCTGCGCTGCACGGAACCGCCAAATCTCTTGTTGCAACTTTACTGCAGAGGTCGTGTATAATGACAGCTATAGCGTCGCGTCTGTCACTTCCTTCTGTGGATACTACCTTCCTCAGCGCTTTCCTCATGAGGCTGTGCCGCCGGAGTCAGGTGACAGGAAGACGCGACGGTGAGCTTTCTGGTTTGGATGTGGTCAGTACAGAATATTTTAATGTTAATTGACGGGTAAATTGTGTGCTCATTTAACATAACAGATATCATCAAATTTCGTAAACAACATATAAAAATTAGTACATACATTATTATAGGGACGTTCATACGTGTAACGTATCTAATCAAATTATATAAGTAATATGTTGTTAAGACTACTGCGTATGTAGGTCCGTTTAACGTAACTTTGCTAACCATTACAAAAAACTGACCAACAAATCCACAAAAAAAAAAGGTACGTATCTCACTCCGCTCGCCGATAATGTTAGGTGTGTGGTGTTTTGGAGTCTGTTGCTTACATCGGGGTTACAAAGGTTACGTATGAAATATAGGTAGTGTTTATTTATGTACTTGGTATGGTTATTGCGACAGCAAGCAGATGACACGAAAAAAACTGAAAAAAAATAACAACAACAAGTCGTGGATTTTTATACTAGGTAGGTAGGTACTAAATAGCCAAGAAAGTCCGAAAAGCGCTCCGCAACGCGTGGTCTGCGCATACAAAAGACTTAAACGCGCACGTCTCAGAAATTACCTAGTCTGTGACGCGTGCGCAGGTAGTATAATTATGGTTTAACCGGTCTTCGCTAAATTAGCTTACCTAATCCTAATCCTAGGACTCGTAAAACATTTAAAATCATCTTGTAATTTTATAATCAAGTTGACTTTGATTTAAAAACGGAAAATTAAGTCCTCAGATTACCCTCTGCCAGGATACCAGTAAAACGTGATAAGTACGTATAAGTACAACTTCTAAGCTGTATTGAAGCTAGAAGCACCTAAATATAATTACAAAAGCAAGGGATTTGGTACCTTTTAGAAAACATAAAATTTATGTACATCTTACTAATAAACGTTGAAGCCTCCCAAAGAGCAATAACCTATTATTCAAGTTAGATATAACTATATCTTGGATTTTCATTATTTTGTTTTATTCTGTCTTGTCTCGAGCTGTAGGTTTGTTATGTTTTATGTATTAAGATTATTTTAGTTTAGTAGTTTGTATTTTACTTTAGTATTAGCACCTGCACCGCCATCCTTTGATTTTATTTTTTAAGCTTTGGTTGCCTGGAAGAAATCGCTTGAAATGATAAGGCCGCTAATTGTTTTTTTCTTTTTCCCAAACTGAATTAGATTTAAGTAGTTTGTGAATAAAGAATTATCTACCTTTTGGTTGGATTTGATATCTTTATATGTTACTAGCGGTCCACCCCGGCTTTGCACGGGTATATTCTATAGCCTATGTTACTCAGTGATAATGTAGCTTTATAACGGCAAAAGAATTTTTTAGAAATCGGTCCAGTAGTTTTTAACTTTATGCGTTACATACAAAAATACAAATCTCTCCTCTTTATAATATTGGTGCAGAATTGTACATGTGAAGAGTGTTAGGTTGTTTAGAATGTGGAGGGGTGTATAAGGGAGAGGAAGGCCGAAGACAAGAAGGATGGAGTGTGTGAAAGAGGACACGGTTACGAAAGGTGTAAGTGCGGAGATGGCTCATAGAGAAGAGTGGAAGAAAAGAACATGATGTGCCGACCCCACCTAACGTGGGATAAGGACCGAAGATGACGACTGACTTGAGTTAAAGGGAGTCAAAATTATCTCAAGGTGCTCTCAAGGTTGTGGTGGTATTTCTTTTTCAAATCGGGCGTCTTGTGCTTTCGTTTTACAATAAGTGGTTTTTCTAGGTTCGAGGAGGTAAGTACACCAGTAACCAGTAACCACGAGTCTGCTATCGATTCTCCGAAGTCTCAAAACAATTGTAATTTCTTCAAGTAAGTAATAAAAATAGATCACATTTTTATGAAGACCTTGTAAACACGTTTCGAAGAATACTCCAGTTCAGGTAAACATTAACATAGCTAATTGTTTCAGTTGACAAGTCAAATGATTTGTAGCTTCTTTGTAAATAAATATAAAAACTGAGAGGATTTATATTTTCGTGGGATAATTAAGTACGTACCTTGTTGTAAAAGATTATGAAAGTAATTAAGCACACAACAGACTAATAAATGGAGTTACGGACATTGGCCTACGTCGAGGCTGCTTCCAAGAAGAGAAATGTAGGATGTACGGCCAGGCCACAGAAGTGGTAAATCTCAAGTCAAACAAATAACGGTGTATAGGTGGGGATAAAAAACTTAGACTAAACCTTCAAAGATGCGAAACGCAGGCAGTTGCAGGCCTCCATAGGGACCATAGGCTGCTGGAACCACTTTCCAACGGGCGGGTAGCATGCTTGTTTGCCACCATGGTGGCATAAAAAAATATGTTCTTACTCTAAATGGAAACTAATAAATATAATAGGAGAAGTAGGTATTGACATGGTAACTACAAATAATAAGATGGATAGTACTTACTTCTTCTACATTAGCCATTACATTACCATCTCAGGCCAGAATCTAATTTGAGCGATGTCTGGCGCGCCCTAGGCCGCTGCCGCCGCCGCCGTCTCCGGAGCCCCGCTGGGCTGTAAGCTCATTGTCCGAGGAGGTACTATCCCAGTACTAATAACACTAGTGAAAGCCCGGGACTTAGCTCCTGCAGATAGATAGAGAATTCTTTAATCATCACCTTAAAAAAGAAAAACAGCTTGTATGCAATACTAAACAGAGCAATGGATTTGGCGGCCGTATCACTTAAAGCGATTTCTTCTAGACAACCAGATATGACAGCAGATATTACAGTTATCATTTTCTAGGCTGATTTTTCATTGGCAATGTAACTATAAAACTTAATTGGATGATTTTTTAGAGTTCTAGTTCTTTAGATATCCAAAAATGGGGGAGTATTCTTATCTACACTAATATTATAAAGAGGCAGGACTTCTTCGAATTGAATAGGCTCCGAAAATTCTTTCTGGATCAATTTGAAAAAAAAAACACCATTCAAATCCTACTTTATCTCTGATGAGCATAGGCTATAAAACATACCCGTACGAAGTCGGGGCGGACCGCTAGTTCTAGATAAAATAGTGTTTTCTAAGAACAAACCCATCAACTGCAGCAGCTAATGGGTTTTCATACTTAAGTAAAATTTAGTACCTGCCTACTATATAATGTACTAACACAAGTAAACACCCAGAACTTTGTTCCTGTTGGCATGTGACCCCACGAGAGTTGGTGTACCTACTTAAGGACATGGTGCATCAGATCGGTCAGGTGCCGGTCGATTTATTATCTAGCCAACTAGGTGATGATGTTTCTCGTAATATTCAAATGATCTCTTTGGCTTTACTAAATTTTTTCTTTCTCTTGTTATATTATCCTTCTCAAATCTTTAATATTAAAATTAATGCATGCTTCTTAATAAAATAAAAGTATTTTGATTGTTATTTACAACATTTTAACAATGTATGTATGTATGTGTGTATAATGAAATGTTTGTACACCTAAGCGGCAGAATCCAGCGATCTAATATAAGCCTTAGTACTGACTGTAAAATTACATGATTCACAAACAATAAATGAATTATGAATTAGCTGGTAGTTTGTCAATTTTATACATAACTAGCAGCGCCTTGCGGTTTCACCCGCGTAGTTCCCGTTCCCGTGGGAATTCCGGGATAAAAAGTAGCCTATGTTCTATTCCAGACTATAATCTATCTCTGTGCCAAATTTCATCCAGATATCGGTTCAGCCGATCTGGCGTGATAAAGGAACAAACATCTATCCATCTATCCATCCATCTAAACTTTCACGTTTATAATATTATTGAGATGGATTGGAAGTCAGACTCGTGCTTCCAGGGTTCCGTACAAAATGTGAAATGTACTATGATAGTATGCTGTTAATTTTCGGATTTTTTCCTTGACCTCATCTTAGACCAAGCTTTTTGTTACCTTATGAGTCAAATGTAAAGGAATATTTTTTTTCCCATAAAAATTAGCTTGATTTTTACAGCTTGAAGCTGTAAAAATCAAGCTAATTATGCGTTAAGTGACCTGAGAATTATGCTTACCTAAGTTTATTTATTTACCCAACAACCTAGGAGGGTTATGATTTTAGGTAGGAATAAGTTAGGTTAGGTATACGTACGAAAACTTAAAAATAACTCGGGATAATTGAAATAGAAAGACCTTCGAAGAACCAGAATAAATCATTCAGTTATGGTATATTTTCATCCTCTCCATTGCTACAGTAAATTGATTCCAAAGCAAAAGGAATCTATCAATGGAAAGCTCCCTCACTCATCTTTCACCTGGACCACAGAATAAACAACAGTGTGTGACAACCAATCACGTTCATGACGTCAATCGCAAAAGCTCCGGTAAGCGAATTCCTATTTTCTTACGTGGAACTTTAGGACCAGTTTCAAATGACTAATAATTTATTTGTATGAGTAGAAGTACTTACTCACTTAAAAAGCTTCTCTAATTACAGTAAGCTACGGTATAAAATTTGATACTACTGGTCACGAAGATTCCCAGAAATACCTTGTTAGAATGTGTTTAACCCTTCTAGTTGTAATGATAACATATTATCTAAGCCTAGACTTTTCAAAAACAACTTGTGTCATTAATCATGTGACAATGTTAAGAGTAAAATCTGCATAATCCCTTTACCTTTACTACCGTATGCTATTTCTGACGCAGGCGTGTAAATAAGTACAGCCGTAATAAACTAATACACGGTGGATTACCTATCGAGGGGAGGGGGATTGCTGACGTATGCAGTGCTGCCAGCGTGGATTTGCGTTAGATGTAGCCGTTTTGAAAAGTAGATGGACGCTTGCAATGATATTAAGTTGACAATTTTATGTACTTTTTAAGTATGAATTTTAGTCGCAATTATATTTTTTGTCGCTTTGTATGTCTATAATGGTTTATTATATATAACATAACGTTTCTCGTCAAAATTTACAGTCGCAACAAGCAATGGTGACAGTAATTGTTAAGGAATAACTTTCTTTGCATTTCGGGTTAATTCTGGAGATGGTTTAGAACAAGATCTTCAAAAATAGTTCTATAAAAAATAACATGAAGATGTGAACCAGAAATTCATTGGAGGTGCTACAGCGATGTGCGTAGAACGCAGCGTAGCGCTTCGTAGCACGTCTACGAAAGTTCAGATGATTGGAAATTATGACCTTAGACCTCACGGTAACTCCTATTCGTAACTATCTGTTTCTGAAACAGATAAATAATAAAACTTCTAGATCTATCTTTGATATACCGCCACTCTTGAAAATGTCTAAACCTATCAACAAGCATAACAACCTGAAATACCTAACAATATCATCAAAAACTCAAATGTAGCGTCTATCCAGCAATCAGCTGGCAGCACTGGAACCGGCATTCGGTATGTCAGTGCGCGCAGGGTGGCCCGCACCCGCAGCCTCCGCGCATCTTGCCGGCAGCCAGCCAGCCAGTCGCGCCCCGACCGCGCCGCCGCAAACACGTGTCCCGCGCCTTCCCGCGCTAACCGCCGACCTGTCTACTATTACGACTAACCTCCAGCGCGAGACCCGGCAAATGAACTCCTGACACAACCAAAAAACCCAACATCCTTACAAGTGAGTCTAAAGTGTAAAAAAAAGTGAATACAAAACATTTCGGAGGGTGCACCAGGTAGATTCTACCCTCGTCATAAGAATAATAGATTTCGGGGAACCGATCTACATGCAGCTGATGCATACCAAATTTGTATAGTAAACTGGTATTTTTCGGCGTTATTTGGGTGCAACTGCATCCCGACGAGCTTATCTGAGCTAAATGGTCCTGCGATTGGTTCACATAGTACCATGACCATCGTAAAAACTATGTCATTTAATGAGTGAATCTGTATAGCCAATATCTCCGTAGATTCGGAACTGTGTTGTGTTTGTCACCGATTTTCACCCGGTAACTTTCACATTGCAAAAAAACGTAAGAACGTAAGTTTTTTTTTTAAATGTTGCTTTGATTATTCGAAATTATCCATTCATATTGATAATGGTCGTTGCTCGCACTGATAAAATTAATTAATAATATTATATCTAATGACTTAATGTTAGTTATTTAATTAACAAAATGGTTATAATCGCAATGTTAGCGTTGTTTATGGGATAAAACGAACGTAAAAAATAAAACAAATCGTAAAGGTTACTAATAAAATAAATTGTCAGCTACAACAACCTATGCCATCGTATTTCTAGGTAAAAATAAAGTAAGTTTCCTTCTTTTGTAAATGCTTTAAAGATACATTTTTAACAAATCAAAATTATGATTAAAGCGTATGGTTTTATTCTCTTTAATCATGATTTAGGTACGATCGCAACAGTTATTGTTGTTGTGGATCTTATAGACGTGCGAAAGTACAAGTCTGATGTGTAGATTTGTTAATGTCCGAGATACAAGCTTTACGAGGGTCGCGCCTCTCGGTATAGGTAATTTCGTTAAACGTGTTTTAACTATGAATAACATTTTAATATGCTTACACTAATGCTATTTAATTTCGCAGTTTATAATAATAACATCTAAGCAGATTTGTTTTATTTTTACAAAAAAAATCCAACGTCTCACAAAAACACTACTTAAGTATTCGTAGTTTTAAAAGGAATTGAATGTAAATATTTTAATTAAAAACCGGCTTTAATTTGAATGCCGAAATTTAAGAAAAAAATTACAATAATTTTGTCATTTTTTTAATAGGACCAACCAATATCAGCTGCGATGCTCATTTATACCCGACAGCGCAAGAAGGGGGTTATTAGAATAACAATCTTTTTCATATAAATTAAACTGAATAAAATACATCCTGAACATTATATTAAAACTGAATAAATAACTTAACCTAGTTTATATCTATAAACAAAATATGTCACTAACATCAGTAAAACGGTTATTTTTCTTATTATTATTATTTATAAGTAAGTAATAATTTATCGTTGTTAAAAAAGATATCCGCGTTAAGTTCCCTTTAAAAAAACATACATAATGTATACTTATAAAAAAAACGCGATGATTAAATAATAAACCCAATAACCCACCACAAAATCAAAAGTTTACTCGTAAACGTAATTTTTAGGCATGTTTGAAGGAAAACCCTTGTACATACAAGTGATAAGCAGCCATGGGTTAAGGATAACTTCTGATAATATTTCACTTCGTTTTATATTGCCCTTTTCCTCGTAGACGTACAGTCAGCGTCATCGACAGTTATATTTCGATTATATAACATAGTAAAATAGTAACTGTTACCATTGTAAATTAAATATTATTTCCTAAGATTGGCAACAAAAATAACGTACGTGCTTTTATGAAATTTTTAGAGGGGCTCTTTTGTCGACTAGCTTGTGTCTATAACCGTTCAATAATTTATTAGTGGGGAAGAAACAGGTTTTCTCCTCGAGTTCCACCAAATTCGAGTAACATACTCTTTTACAGCTAACATTGCATATAAAAGAGTTATTCCTGCTACCTCGTGTTGATAAACAACAGGCTTTCCTGGACATGGTCAAGGCTCCACTCTTCAACAAACAATGTAGTTTCAGCTTCAGTTGCCATTTGTTCACCGTATTGAACTTGCTGTGACAGTGCTGTTTTATCTGTGATCTACAAAAATCATAAATAAAATATATATTTTAACGATCTGTGATTAAGGATAATACCGAGAAAAATATTTGACTAGATTATACTGGTTTTGAAACTAGAAAGTGATATAGGAAAAAACAGTTTCAAAACCGTCCTTAACATTTCAAAGATCCATTAATAATGATCATGACATCCAGGTAAGGTTTTTACAATTCTATGGTAATAATTAAACATATATTAAATAAATTAGGAGCCTACGTCATCTCTTGTTTAGTTGAAAGTAACTAAACCTACATAATTAAACAACGTGACTAAGCAAAGTATTATTATATTACGTGATTTCGGTAACGATACACCAAACTTGGAACTGACATTCTTAAGATAGAACGTTCTATTAACGTACGTAGATAGGTACATAATTAAAAAATAATCTCGAAGTAGGTAGGTACTCTATTCCGTGTCATACCTAATTATTTTATTCAGCTGAGTCAGCCAATAATAATAAATAATAGCGCAATAGCGCAGAAACTACTTTGATTAATTTTAAATGTGATATAATTTTTTTTTTATAAACATCAGTTTTCATTAAAATTGTAATCAAATTATGGTGTGTCAACCGATAAAAAATATAATTAGCAAAAAATGCTTTTGATTTAGACTAAAACCATGTACTTACATTTTTTTTTGTTTTTCTAGGTTACGGGAAACGTTTTTTTTTAATGTCGGTAGACCTTCGTTTGCAGCAAGATCTCACCTGATGGAAAATGAAGATGTTGCCGACGATTTATCACGAAGGTCTAGAAGACACCTATTCGCTCTCGTCTTGAAGAGACAGTGAATAGGTGTGTCTTATTACATAAAGTGAAGTTATTCGGAAAGCTTTTAAAAACGAGTGCCTCAACTACAAAGATAGTGTGCTAGATAATGTATTTGTACTGAGTGTAGGAGTTTGCTTAAAGCATCTTTTACACTAACGACGTCGAAAGTGACCGTGGCAAATCCATACTTCCATCATACTACACTTACTTACATATTATTACTAAAATAATAATGCGAAAGTAATTCTGTCTGGCTGTCTGTCAACTTTTCCATTGGAAATGGGGGTGGTGGCCCAAGGAGCAACATAGGTTTCTTTTTAGCCTGAAATAACGCGTGCGAAGCCGCGGCCAGAAGATAGTGTGGATATTTAGAAATAATATCAAAGAGAAATTACTAAAATTTAATAAGTTCTCCATAACATAAACACGAAAGCAATTAAAAACCTGACTCGTTTCGCGGGGGACCCCACCAGACAAAAGGATCCTAATATGAAGCATTCGGATGAGTTTCTTGTTATATCATCTTATTTATCAAAAAGAAACGGATTAAAGCCCACAACAGACGGAGCTATAACATATAATATTAATATAGTAACCTATTCATTACGGTGAGCAAGCTGCCACAGACGGTGGCTATGCTATAATATATATTTTTGTGCTGCGGCCGTCATATCTTACTACGCCAAAACATATCGTGCTATATCTATTCACATATTTTGGTGACGACGTAGGTACTAATAATATACGTAATAGCTGTGTCTGTGGTCACACGCCGATTGCTACAGAAAATATACCGTAATATACCTAGCTATGATTCATATTAATATATATTATAGCTCCGTCTGTTGTGGACTTTAACAGTTTGATTCGTGTCAAAATATTCACGAGTGTATCCTCACTTTTACGAGCTATTTGAGAAACAAGTCGGTACAACATATATCGAATTTCTTAAATGTTTAAACTTTCTAAATTCGTTGGTTGTATCTAGTGTTCAAGTTACTGTGTCAATACAGTGTATAGTATAGTAGGTATAGTACTGTATTGACACAAATATTTATACCCACTTCCTCCTACGCCTACCTCAAGATTGATTTTAGGCACGTTATGAATTGGCATCTTTTAAAACAGACATTACGTTTTTATTTTTTTAGGCCGAGTGTTGTCACAGCAAATATCTAACTCTAGAATAACGTTTGAATACTAATTGTATCTACAAATTATTACTTACGTTTAAACACTATTTGATTGTTTTGAAAAAACTAAGACTGGAACCACCTCGTTCTCTATCTATGTGTACAATAGCGAAACAATTTTTAAAGCTGTCCATAACTGACTTAAAATCAACGTACATACATGAAAATAATACAAACAGCCGAACATAGAACCTCGTTTTTAAATTTTTGAAGTCGAGTAGAAACGAACTTGTCTCTCGAGAATATGTGATTATTCTCCATACAATAATTTTCCAAATCGGTCAACAATTAACGGAGAAATAAAAAAATACACACAGAACAGAGAATCTTCCCCCTTTTGTATTGCATCGGTAAAAAATAAGTTATTGAAGAGTGTCACATGTTGGTTTGTACCACTTACCTACCACTACGGTAGGAGGAAACCCAAAGAGTATTTAACATATTATGTACGAAAACGACGCAAATAAACTTTTTATATTCCCTTCTATTCTAAACATGATGATTGGTAGATCTTCACGTCGCCGTCTTGTGCTGAAACGATGAAATGAATGTCTATTGAAAGGAGGTAAACTAACCACCACGAGCATTCCTTATTATCTCCTGTGTAAGGCCTTTCTATCGACGAAGGATTGTTTGTGCTCGCGGCACTCAAGGAGATGATTACATGGAAAACAACTACGACAGCGGTTGCTGTTTGAAAACAACTATATTTTGTTGATCAGTCGGTCGAACTATTCTTCAAAATCTCTAACCAATTCCTAAATATACATTTCTGTACGGCCAAGCATACTAGCCCGTGGAAACGAACCTACGCCTCGGGCGAACCTTTCCCACTCCGCCATGCCATTATTATGCAACTTACTTATCGAGAGAAGACAGTGGAATTCACGAGTCATCTTGAATTTCACTCTGACGTCACACGCAAGCCCACTCGACAGTGGCATACGGCATTAAAGATAAGTAAAACCCAGTCTCGATACAAGTACATGACAGGTGAGACGTTTATCTCACAATATCTCACCTTGTTTCGAGCATGGGGAATGTCACATATCTAATACTATCTGATGTAGATATAAGAGCCCTGACTTCAAGAACATCATATTTACAGATAAGTAAATAATTGCTTACAAACGTACTTACTACAATTCCTATCACCAATCTGCGTCCCAAGCCGCTTGGGAGTATAGTATAGTGCAATAGTGCATAGTACAGTAGCTATACATATACAGTACGGATCACCATGCTTGGCGATTATGGCAAAACCATGATTTGGGGGAGGCTAAATTAGGGTTAAAATAATACAAAAACATGCGAATTTATATTCATGAAGAGTCAAGAAAAACCTTCTTGCACTATCTACATTAGATTAGGTTATTCTTTTAATAGATACATGAATGTTAGTTACCAATATTTCCATCAATCCTACATTATTAAACAAACAAAAACAACAATACTGAATTGTTCAGCATTATTTATTTATTTATTTAATACTTACAATTAACTCAAGTCATCAATTACGTACGACTGTAGCTAAGTTCTCGTTATCAGACAACCGTGAAAAATCTTGAAAAGCCTTGACAATCAATTCCTACAATTATTTACGTACAACACTAAAATAACAGAGATGTAATACCAGCTTCTGCCGCCAGCTTCGTTCACGTGGTAACTGAACTGAGCACTCAGTCACACACTCAGTCACCACGCTCGGCAGGTGGATTGGTGTTCGCAGTGGAAGTGTTAATAAATAAAATAAAACGTCAAGGGCGAGTTGGAGTCGCGCATCGCAGGTTTCGCACAAACTTGTACTCGTAAGTAATATTTTTTTTTGTGAATTAAGTTAACAACAAATTTACGATTTTCAGATTTTTACAAAGTTATTTATGCAGTTAGTAACTGGACCGAAACTACAAAATATTTTAGCTTTTGCTCATTTTACACTAAACACTGATTCAAAATTTGAAGCTTCTATATCTGTTAGAAGTGCCTTAGAGTTTTGATGATCGGTCAGTCAGTCAGTGACCAAATTAAGAAATTTTGACTAGTTATAATTCTTAAACTACTGGTTCAAATTGAATGAAATTTGAAATATACCGTGTTTATACCATGCCTGCTTGGTTACTGAAAATACAGGCTTCTAGTTTTATCCACAACGAATTTATAGGGTCGAAAATGGCCTGAACTGCTTCGAGAAAATGATGGTACGGCCGTGCCGCTTTTTTGCTCGACTTGGCGGAGGCACTGCCTTGCCCCCAGAAAATGACATAAAACTGACATCGAATGCGTAAAATATTTGAAATTCCTATCTTCCACTTAAATAATCTACGCAATGTATAACAATTACCTACTCTATTCAAGCCTTAACTAAAAGCCGTTATGCTTAGGGGCAGTTTCCGTGTATACGTATAGATTCCTACCTATTAAATAAAATAAAACATTCACAAGTAATAGGTAGGTATATCCTTGCTAGAAATAGAACAAGGAAACTTTTATTTCCTCTGAAAAATAAATGATTCGCTTTGCAACAGAACAAATTAAATCCATGACTGGCAGTCTGATTTGTAACAGTTTTAAAATCCAATTTTGTTAGTTAAGTATAAACTTTAGTAGTCCTTTTACGTGTCAGTAGGTAGCCAGCTAATGGCTCATTACTGTGATTAGGATAGGGAGGTATCTACACGTTCGACTGTTTGTTATGTTACTTACTGAACTAGAGATGTGATAATGTAACTATAGTCCGGTCGCGATACACATCCAGGCTCGCATACAGCTGAAAATTGGTATGAACGGACACAATAATCATGTTTGCAAAAAAAAACATGGTCAAAGTTTGCAAACATAGGTTTTTTGAACCAAACAGTAAGTTTTAACATAAAAATACCTAGTTACTACGTTCATACCAATTTTCAGCTCTATGCTAGTTTATGTAAGCCTACCCCTAATTTTCGGGCTAAATTGACCGGACTCTATCAATTATTTTGAAAGTTGAAACCGAAGATGTTGTACAAAAGTCGAATCCAAACTGAAAATGTTGAAATTTGAAACTGAGCATTGCTTTAGATATACGAACCTTACCCAGGTATGCTATGCATGCTGCATGCATAAATAAATTGATAATAAAATTAATTCGGTGTAACTAGTGTAAATAGTCAGATTCGTGCTATAATTTTCGAGCAAAATAGTTTCGGGCCGTCAGCACAGCACTAGTTCTAGATAGGCGAGACGTGCCGTCTACGAACACAACAACTGTAGGTACTAGCCGCAGCTCAGCCACGGTCAGCTCGCCGGCAGTCACCTACTCACTGCGTGCGTGAGAGAACCCATTACCCAGCACCTAGCTTGTCAATATCTTATTAACGATACCTGCGCTACGCTTCATTACACTAAAAAGTCATTGCTACCTATCACATTTTCGAATATCATTGCCATTTTCACGGGTGCTATGTGTTCCAGCGGTCGGTCGGTATTACTAACGCCGCGTGAAAACGCGCTCATGGAGTCGTCATATAGGTTATGGCACGGCGACGTGCATGTTCTGCAATCGCTCGTTGACGTAGTCCCTAAAGCCTTGTTCACACTAATAATTTAGTCGAGAACCAAGTAATTTTGTAGTTTTTAAATACTTGGTTGAGAAATTTAATAAAATAACTATAGTTGTTACGTAAAATCCTCTCTCAGAATCAAGCAATTAAAAGAAAAGTAGTTTTTAGACTTGTGTGTGTTGGTTTGTTCTCTTAATCAGGGTTTTTATCAGGTTTTTTTTTAATTTGGTTCACAGAATAAAAGTTCTGCTAACTTTATTTTATTTTTTTATGCTAAGATAGCTTAGACCTTTCATCTATTCAAGCAGTTCACATATTTGTTTAACTCGACTAATTACTTTGTACTTAGCCTTAACTCGCAACAGAGATGGTTTCAGTTAGTCTCGTCAGTCTATTCACCAGTCAGCAATACGTCATCATCTCCTCGATTAATTAATAATTAGTCATTAATGATTACACTGGTGTGTCAATGTTGTGGAACAATGTCAGCTGGTACACAATAGCGCATTGAGGAAACCTCGTGACTAACAGCTGATCAAATAACTAGTCTTTCGAAATTTTGTAGTAGGATAAACAAGAGACGTGAAGAAATGAGGAACTTCACGGAGCGACCTGCTAATAGCGTTTTAAACCCACTTAACTAAGGTTTACGTTAGTCAAGAAATCGTAGAGTATTTGATTTCCCTTTTTTATGTAGATTATTCATAAAATTTCAGCTATTTTGCAAGTTTCATTTCCTAATATAAAACGAGCTCTGTTCAAGTGTTAGCAGAACCACAGCGTTAGCTCTGCTACCGCTGTGTGTTTCACTTATTATTTTCACATGGGTTCACGTCTAAACTCTTGAACTATCAATGATAGGTTTTTGAATCATTAGTTCGGCATATGTTTTAATATTTCCCAATAAAAGTAAAAATTTATGTGACACCAACTTCTTCTAAAAACGCGCCTAAAAAAATAGTATAGTATTTATTATAAAGTATCAGATAATTCGCTAAAAGAAGCTAACCTTGGTACCACATGTTCTTATGTAACTCGTACTGATTTTCAGTCGAGGGGATTATCCCCAAATCGGATTGGCCGCAAGGGAAGTCGAAGTAGGCATGACGTCACCATAAGGATTAGATCGTTACGTATAATTAGGGAAACTTTATACATTAGTTACATTAGCATCGCAAATACCTTCGTGACTTGATTAGTTAACTAGCACACAGAAAGTTGGGTGACACTGGACCTATAACCTGTATTTTCTGATAGGTGCTTTTCATCAATATTTCTAGTTTCCGCATTCCGTGGTTTACCCATTTCGGTTGGTTAACACTCTCTTTATATTATAAAAATAGACATAGAGTCGTAAAGGCGTTCTGAGACCATTTCGTAAAATGCCGTCTTCTAGATGTGACCAGTTCTGGATTTGCTTACAGTAAAAATATTGTTAAATAATGGTTTTTCTTTTTCTGAATTAATGTAAGGACTCATAGCTTTTCCCGAAAGTTGTCAGAGTTTGATAGGTCAGGGGCACACTGTCCTAGTGTGCGGGATTGCAGCAGTATCTGTAGGTAGCGGAGGCGGGGATCGTTTTGTGTGTCCATTATTGTACACCAGATTCTGTCCCCGGTTTCACCCATTAGGTCATATATCGGTTTGAATAGGTACGTAAAAGACTCTACAAAAAGCAGAAGCCAGCGCACAAATAATAATAGTTTATTTCTGAATCTTCTAATCTGCAATCAATATTTAGATTAGCATTTGGAAGCAATAAATTGTAGGTACTTCACATTGTATGAAACGCAAATTAACTTTTTCTATTTCTATATTTAAAAGGCACTTGAAAAGCAGAAGTCAGTGCAACAGAAGGCACATAAATTACAATTATTTATATCAGATTTTTTATTTAGTTTTTTTTTCTAGAATGATTCCTCGGAGAAAACACAACGCATCATCAGGCTCACTGCCACCTCCCGACGACAAGCACGCCAGCAATGACTACATCAGTAAGTAACTTGTCATGCTATTAAAAATGTATGTGTCGACGCCGCCGGATCGTAGAATCAGCTCGTTTGTAGAATGGCTAGGCCGACCGATTGCAAAACGAACGCTGTTTGTAAGGAAAAACCTCCTTAATTTCATTCGACGAGATGGTTATAGTAACGTTAGGTCATATTGTTGACTGTTGATGGTTCAACAATCGGCATAGACAGTTAGGTAATTGAATTGCAAGCCATTCTACAAAAGGGCTGAATCTACGATCCGGCGGCGACATATACATACAACAAATAAAGTTTATTGTCTTGCAGAAAAATAGAGTCTGTCCCTCAGTCAAAATTCTTGTGACTCTCCTCGCTCCGCTCGTGAGATAATTGAATAATGTGAAGATGTGGATATCGTCATCAACTTTAGGGAAATCGTTTCGCAATCCAGAGAAGTGACGTAATTTAATTAGTGGACGCCTTTAAACTGATCCTACCATGTCTACGCCCCCTGTGTTCCGAGAAAGGAACCATGGACTAATTGTTACAGAGGAATTGGCCATACGACTAAATTGGCTTAGTTGAGAGTATTTTTTGTAGGTTAGCCAAATAGGACAGGTTTTCGGTAACCAATTATTGTCTTAATTTATCACTGTTTTTTTATTTAAGGGATATATAGTAATCTATTGAGAATATTTTTAAAGGACCATCTTGGGATCATTATTTATCAATACATTAGAAAAAGAATCATCAAAATTAACGGACAAAGTGGAATCATAATTTACCTTAAAATGGTATTCCAGTCATATTAGAATAGAACACTTCATGTCAAAAGTAGCCTGGATCACATTATCAACTTGTCTACAAAAAAAAAATTGTGACCAAACATTGCCCAACACAATACCCAGTTAGTTTCAACTGACAACTTTTATGGCTGCATGTCCGCATGTAAACAAAACAATTGGCTTTACCACACATTGGTATATAGTAAATAAGTGTGAAAAGCCAGTACCTGTTCATGTGTGAAGGTGTGAAGCAGTGACTTTACTTGCGCAAGAGTCTAACTGCCGCAAGCCATGCCGCATGCCACCGCCGGGTCGCGCAAGCTTCTGAGCTACAAGTTCAGGGTCGCAGTTAGCTGCGGCCCTGATCTTGAACGGCGCTGCGTTTCCTGCGACCTCTAGATAAGCATCTGCAAAATGTTGATTATTATAACTAATTGTGTGGGGAACACGTTTTTAATTTTAATGTGAGCAATTTTGAAGTTCATTAGATTCTTTAAGTCTTTAGGTAAGAGTCATTTAGTTAGTCTACCTACATGTTACTTATTATAATATAAGTATTAAGAAGAAATAAACTCGTGTTGTGTTACCAGACGAGGTATTAGATTGTATTTAGAGCCACTAGGCTTGGTTGGTTACCCAAACAAACTTTGCGAGTCAAAAACTCATCATTATTGCTAGCCTTTTCGTCTGTTGCACACCTTTCAAAAACGTTGCCTTTTCAAAATAAACCTTGTCTATTTATAAGCAGTGGAAGAGTTTTAGGGCTTTCCCAACAATGTTTGTTTTTCTTGCCTCAACTTTAATAAGGTTTGAATCGTCGTTTGATGTCGCAATAAAACCGGGATTGAATAGCGTGACTATTGTGAGTTTTATGAACCAAGCGACTAATAAAATTGTACTTAGGTAACTACTTACCTCTGTAGGTATTAAAGTTTCTATTAAGTACCTATGTGGATATAGGTCCTACCAATTAGCACTGACGAGTAGCCTAGGTGCTAATTAGTACTGGCATAATTCAGTTAAGTCATACTAGTAAAGTGTGATGAATTACTAATAATTATGATAGATTATAAAATAGGAAGATCTATTAAACGTTTAATGTTAGTAATTTTAATAGCAATCCGGATAGCATTAAGCTAATATAAATATAATTATACAGAATACAATAATAATTACAACTAATATTTTCACTTAAATCTATTTTCTAAAAATCTAAGCCGATTCTATTAAACTAAGAACAAAGGGTTAACATGAAACAAAGTTAAGAATATGAAATAATTGAATTACTTCACTTTTCTTGCTAGTTTTCGATAATAATTACAAACCTGTCTCACTCAGGGTTTGTAATTAGGTACTTACTTTTAATAGGAAGAACATGCCGATTCCATGATTTTCATGAAAGTGGGTTATTGTTGATTTCATGTTTTACAACACAAAAACTTTTGCTAAAAAAACCCACCTAAAGTACGACTGCTGTCGTTATAGCTTTTGACAAAAAACGTTACAAACTCAAATCCAATGCGCTACGCTTTTCCATCGAATTAAAAGAGAATTAATTATTGATGTTATTTGATTGTTCCAGTATCAGACTCGGGCTCCCGGGACGGCTGGCGCGCCGCCCTCAAGCGCCGCTTCAACCGGAAGACCCTGCACAAACGACTCCCCATCACGTCCTGGTTACCACAGTGAGTATTTTATATTAATGCAGGTAGAAGATAGACATGGAGAGGGCTCACGCTCATTCCATTTTGTCTTACTACGGACGGTATGTTGTTGTGGGGAAAGCGCCAAGAAGCTTTGATAATTTAGGCGAGTGAGCGGTATTCTAAAACGAAGTATGCATCGACAGAGATCGATAATATTTGGATACGTGGTGTGCTGGCTTGAATTCTTTCTAAACTTCGTTTTAGACACGACCCTGGTCACATTAAACTTGACTTTCTAAACAGTTTTAGGGTAAAAGTACACTTATAAGCCCTTACAGACTATATAGATACCTAGTTTACTACAATACTGATTTTTTATTTCAGATATAACTCCGAGAAAGCCATCGGCGACCTGATAGCCGGCATCACCGTCGGCCTCACCGTCATCCCCCAATCTCTGGCCTACTCCAACATCGCCGGTCTACCGCCGCAGCATGGTCTGTACGGCTCCTTCTTGGGTTGCTTCGTGTACATCGTCCTGGGAGGGTGTAGGGCGGTGCCGGCTGGACCTACTGCCATCGCTTCTCTTCTAACTTGGCAGGTAACGTACTTCTTAACAGACGGTGGAACCAATAGTAGGCCAACCCATTAGATGCTATATTCAGTAACGATCGTAGTCGTGCTTGCTGCAATTTTTTGGCAAAAATTGTTGTCGGTAGTGTCTTGGGTCAGGCGTAAAGTGACAGCAATTCATACAAATTTAGTTAGCCAATCTATCTACCCATTAATCTTGATTTACAGTCTTACAACTTTCGCTAGAACTTGGAACAACGCAAAAGTATAGCAAGATTTTGATTGTCAGGCAAAATAGATATTAGATTTTGACCAATATTTTCCAGGTGGCCGGTGGAGTAGTCGAGAAGGCAATCCTGCTGACGTTACTAGCTGGAATCGTGGAGCTGATGATGGGTGTTCTAGGATTGGGCTTCCTCGTGAACTTCGTGTCTGGACCCGTGTCTTCAGGGTTCACCTCAGCAGTCGCTCTGATGATCGCTACCAGTCAAGTCAAGGTAATAATCGCCAGCCTACCTTCAACCTAAGCGTTTACAGAATTTATTTTATGTTTATTCTAACTAACTACTCACAAGTTGAAAAGTCATTTATACAAGTAAATAAATATACCGAGAGACTATCTTATAAGGATAGTGATTCCATCCGACCATGCGTTATCAAGCCAAATTAGAGGCCGTGATTTTAAATATCCAGCCATCTGACGCAACACCATCCATTGCAGGATCTCTTCGCGATAACGGTGACTGGAGACACATTCCTGCAGCAATGGATCTCGATTTTCAAGAACCTGCACAACGCGCATCTCTGGGACCCCGTGCTCGGGTTTAGCTGCATAGCACTGTTACTGATTATGAGGGTGAGCATCGGCAGGATTCATAACGTTAGGAGATACCTAGGGTTCAGTAGGATACATGCATTTACTGCGAAGCGACTAGTATAGGACACTATCTATCAACATTATTGACTTTAGAACAAACTCTTCTCTCATCTTCTGTCCACGACTTCACACGAGTTTATTCGCGATAAAAAGTAGCCTATTATTTTAAAGTTTAGAACTACATTTTGAACTTTCAGCCTCATCGGTTCAGTAGTTTTGGATAGAGGTATCCAAACTTTCGCATTTTATTGGAATGTGTGATGTGATTAGATTACGTCAGTTTCGCTGGATTTAAACTTTTTTGATCAACAAATTATAACACTCCGTATTTACTGGGTACTTTTTGCAGAAATTAAATGCTGTATTGTAATTCTGTTGTTAAAATAGGTAATTTACTTACATTGTATGCATAAAAGTGTGTTTAGGTTTGGTACTTTGATGATGCAATAAACTGTATCATTGCATCGAATGAATAAATGCAAAATGCAAATCTGTGACGGCTTCATCTTGTAGGTATTCTTCTGATAATTTAAATACCTGAAGAAAACAGAAAACCTAATGATTTCGATTCTATTTATTTCATATTTCATATTTTCATATTTCATTTATTTTTGCTTGCATGTAGGTACATTCCATCTTATTTCTAAGGTAATTGGTTATCACTAGGTACATACATGCACCCTGGAAGGGCACTGCAAAACAGTTATTTTTACATTGTCAAATGGAATTTTACAATAACATAAATTTCATGCAATACATAATAAATATAATTAATTAAATTGAATTGAATTTTGAATTTAGAAGCCAGAATGGTCAGCTAGTCATTGTTTCATCATAAGGTCACGTCATTTTAGTTTGTCAGTAGCGAATTGGTCAACACAATAGTAACATTTTTCTAATAAAAATAATTTTAGTTTCTTACAAAAAAGCGTATCTTTTTCTTCATTTTTTAAATTTTCAGGTATTTTATTGTATATTTTTGCCAATCTATGATATGGGCTTTGACTAACAAGTTTAAGTTTTGTTGGAGGCACTACGAGCTTATTTTTATGCCGTCCATTATAGTCAATAATACAGTCCTGCTTGGTTTTAAAAAAATGTTTATTTTTCCTAACAAATAATGAGGCTTGCATAATATAAATGGATGGTAATGTCAGAATTTTGTTCTTGATGAAGTGCGGCCTACAGCTATCCCGTGGTTTAGTGTTGGTAAGAATTCTTACACATTTCTTTTGCATAACGAATAGTTGTTCGAATTCTACACTTTCACCCCATAAAATTTAAGAATGGTTCAGTCACAATGTTGAATACTTATTTCGTCTGGCAGGCCCCCAACGCGAACAGATTTTCAGACAAGAGGTAGTTATCCTTTAGACCTTCGTGATACATCGTCGGCCACATCTTCATTTTCCATCAGATCAACCGTTTTTGATTTAATTTTCTTGTGCTTCGGAAAGCGACCTGATTGAGATTGTTTTATTGATTCATCTCTGCATCCGACTTTAGTGAATTTGTTGTTTTTTTTTATATTAGGTACCTAAAGCTTGTTATTCTTGATGATTCCGATATTAATCTGAACACTCGCAACACCCTTCCAGAAAATTGGCATGCTAAAGCTCGGCGAGAAAGAAGACGACGGTCCCAGCACGCGGCAAAAGGTGGTCACCAAGTGCATGTGGATGCTGGGCACCTGCAGGAACGCCATCGTGGTGATCGCCACCGGGGTGCTGGGCTACTGGTTCGTCAGTAACACGGTGGGCACGCCGCCGTTTAAGATCATGGGTGAGACTTTTGAGCAATTTGTTTTAGTTTTTTCTGATGAACCAAAGATTTTACAGGATAGGCTAATCTGTCGGTAGGTAATGCAATAATAATTTATTTATTACAGCAAAGAAAATTAATAGTAGATCAAAAACTAATAATAGGTACTTTTACAATTGAAAAGTAGTACCTAGAGACGTATTAACATAAATATACATATTAACATGTATAAAACTAATTAACGACAGAACAAGGGACCTATACCCCATTTTATTACTAAAGAAAATACAATAATAATTACAACTAATATTTACACTTTAATCTATTTTCTAAAAATCTAAGCCGTCACCAGAAGGCAAAGTGCCCAGAATGCTGGCAGCATTGCCACGTTGAATGGCAATGCTAATTCGTTGACCGAAATAAAAGCCAGCATTTAAAAATTCTGAGGTCTTCCTATTTTCCGCATTTGGATTCAAAATTGGGGTCAATTGTGCGTGTTGATTCTTTATGATAATAATGACATATCCAGTTGTATAAACAAAAGGTTGTCTTCCAGTCTGATAAGAATTTCTGATTGATGCTAATAGTGCAGATCGGGATTGGCGGAGAATAAGTCTACATCAATTCGACTAGTAACAACTCGTCTAAAACAATTCGAAAACAGCTGCCATAGGCTTCTAACCTAAACTATCCGTGTCATCCGTGTTAGAAAGTTTTTTGACAGGAAAGTTTTCCGGGTGGTTTAAAAAAACTACGAAGGTTCGTCTAAAACATGCCCTAGCCCTCTAACCAAACTTAACCATGTCGGTTCTGTGTACATGTACGATTTGCGTAACGTTTGCGACGAATTCTTTTATTCGAATTGGTTTAGGCAAATTTTTTGTAGAGTTTTCCATGAAACAAATTCCGTTGAAACCATCGCAGATGGTGATCTATTTTAAGTGATTCCCAAAATTCAGTAAGATTAAAGATCGTAAGGGAAGAGTTCAGTAATAAATTATTGATGTTTTTGTTTGTCTGTTTTGCGCTCCAGCGGAGAACATCCGGACTGGTTAGTAATTCAGTAACGAAACGTAGAATTGACTAGAGCGTAGAGTAGACATGACATACCGTAGAATTTATCACCAACATTCACGATAGATCACTAGAGTTCTTACTAGTCACAGAGTGTCATGTCATGTCTCACACCACTAGTTTTTCCATTTCCATTAACAAGTTCTAAGTAGATTAAAAGATACGAGAAACACAAGACAGGGGAGGCTGTTAAACCGTAAGGAAGCCTATATAATAGAACATGTTCTATTGTCCAATGTGAAGCTACAGCAAAATAATTGTCCTTATTAAAATCTAGCAGTACCACCATATAATAATAATAAATATAAATCAGTTGGTGTGTGCTATACTCAGCAGACGACCCTGTAGCATAAATTCTTCCTCTTCTAGGATCACACAATATCACTTTGTTTTAATTACATAATTTTGTTTAAACCACAAGTCAGAAGCATGGCCGTTAGACTAACCGTTCCCACATTACAGGTCCCATCCCCTCCGGAGTGCCAATGCCCTCGCTGCCACCGTTCTCCTACGTCCGGGCCGACAACACCACAGCCGACTTCCTCGACATGGTCTCAGAACTGGGTTCTGGTCTCCTGGTCATACCCCTGATCGTTCTCCTCGAAGACATCGCTATCTGCAAGGCATTCTCGGACGGAAAGACGATAGATGCAACGCAAGAGATGATCGCTATGGGCGTTGCGGGGATAGCCAACTCATTTATGCAAGCGTACCCTGGTGGAGGGTCACTGGCGAGGTCTGTGGTGTCTAACGGGTCAGGAGTCAAAACTACGTTCAGTGGACTTTATACTGGTCAGTTTTCTTACTTAACCGATTTGTTTCGTTGTAAAATTTCGATGTATAGATAGGTAGTCATCGAATTTTTACAACTACATTTATTCTATACTACATTTATAAACCTTAGGTCCTTTTCTTTTACTCTCACGTAAGATATACCTGAAGATATTCCTTTCTGCTATTCCAAATCTCTTCTCCTTTCATCTTATATATTCCATCTCTTTATTTGCTTTTGTCTAAGAACTCCTTTTTCCGTATATGTATTTGTATGGATACTCACAATTCGTCTATTATTTTGTTAGCATTTCTTTCAAATACATTTTACCTTTTTATCCTTACCATCACGTAATAATATAATTGTATTTCCAGGTGTGATGGTGATATTGGCGCTCCAGTTCTTCACACAATACTTCGAGTTCATCCCTAAGGCTGCGCTCGCCGCTGTCATCATTTCGGCCATATTGTTTATGGTAGAATACAATGTGATCAAACCCATGTGGAGGGCGAAAAGTAAGTGCTAATTAGCTACATAGTCGGTATTGAATTAGTTAAAATGTGAGTTGGTTTGACTCTGGAAGATACCTATCTGTGTACAAGAGACAAGAGTTTGAATTTTGCCAAACTAACCTACTTGACTTAATATGGGTGTGTAAACATAGGATTAGTTAATCAACCGGTAATGCATAGTTTTCGATCCCCACAGACACCCTAGGCATCTTGGACGAAAATCTCCAAACTCTCGCGATTTGTTCACTATATAAATTCCTTTTGAAAAACAAAGCCGAATAAAATTTTAGTTGGCTTGAACAAAACACTGATTAACCTCAATATTTCTCCTTCCAGAACTAGACCTAGTCCCCGGAGTGGGCACCTTCATCCTCTGCCTCACTCTCCCCATCGAGCTGGGCATCTTGACCGGAGTCATCGTCAACATCATCTTCATCCTGTACCACGCAGCGCGCCCCAAGTTCTCAGTCGAACTGCTGAGAACCGAGGCCGGGGTCGAATACCTCATGATAACCCCCGATCGGTGTCTCATGTTCCCCTCTGTGGACTACGTGAGAAGATTGGTCACCAAATGCGCGGCTAGCAACTCTGTGCCGGTCGTGATCGAGTGCACACATATCTACAGCGCGGACTACACCGCTGCCACCAGTATCGATCAGCTAACGGCTGACTTCCACGCTCGGCGGCAGCCGCTATACTTCTACAATGTAAAACCATCAGTTTGCTCCATCTTCGAGGCTGTGGCTAAGCCGGAGCATTTCGTAGTGTTCTATGAAGATGAGGAGTTGGATAGATTGCTGGCGGCCGATGAGAGGATGCAGGATAAGCGCATCCCGCAGCTGACGCCCGGACATGTGTGAGTGGGGGGAAGTTTCTGGGGACGTTGTAAATACATATTGCGAGTTAGAACGAGTCACCAGTTGAACTTCGAGTCTTATTGGTCACTATTTGAACCAAGTCATATAGTCACATTAATACTTGGAATAGAGGTTTTGAGAAAAAAATGTGTTTCTCAGTGTAGTGAGTTATGAAAATGTTCTCGTGATATAGAAACTCTTCTAGAGTTGATAAGAACCTTTCTCGCAAAAATATAGTCGTAGAGTTTGGTCGAAGCTATCTCTCAAGACTTGCTGTAAATATGTGGTGATTGGATGACGGTGTTGATGGCTGTGCGTGCGAGCTGTGATGGCCGGACCCGACCGGATAGTTGTAGTTTTATTTTAAGATATTTAAGTTGTTTTATAAGTTATTTGTTAATTCTTGCCTGTGTACTCTATAATGTCTGGGGCCCTACCGTTGGGTTCACTTGGTTCAGAATGTTATTATAAACACCCGTTTGGTTTTAATCATCTATTTTATGCACAAAATAGGTAGTCGGTAACTCGACTTGTCGTACATTTGAACAAAAAATTATTACTTAATTTAGCACGCATGGAAAAGGGTCTTTGAACTTTTATGGCGAAAAGGTATGGCCTACCATAAGGTTCTCGCCTTTAAAGTAAAAAGGTTTTTTTGTTAAATTAATTTAATGGTGGCAACATTGCATCGACAGTTCAAAATAGACCATTTAAATGTATAATTGGAAGTTGGTCGGCCTTGGTCGAGTCTAGTACGAAAAAATTCGAAGTTCGTTTCATGAGTAAACGTGACGAGAGGTGTACGTCTCGAAATTCGAAAGTTAAGGCTGATGCTGAATACACCTGATTATTTATTGGCTTATGATATTTTTTCTATTCCACTTGATGTTATATTGTAAGTTTTGTAACCCTTCTACTTATTTACAAGGTTGTTTCGGACAGTTGGTTTTACGAGTAAATATGAATGTTATAACTAGATCATCCAGTCTGAAATTGCGAGCTCCTTATCAATATTTTATGTACCTACCTACCTAACAATGGTGGATGAACAATGATGGATTCGAAAATAGAAATCAAATATAAAATAACACAAACATATATTATGAACTGAAGATAACAAAATGTACTTTTGTATTTTTAATATTAAATTTAGAAATCATTATATTTACTGATTGTATTTTGTATCATTATTGACAAATTATTTACTTTCAGAATATAATAGTAAATATTTACTTAAAACCGATCATTGAAAAAAGGATACTTATTCTACTTAACTTCAAAGCAAAAATTCTGCGAATTTATTAAACGGCCGTAAAACGGACTCTCGGTCTTTGTAATGATAAATGTTAGTTTCGAATGTTGACTAGGTACTTATTACAGCAGAAACGTATTGTGATAGGGCTTTAGGTATCTTTAGTAGGAAGCTAGTTATCGAAAACGTAACGTTGGCGAGATTCATCTAAATACTTTCCAATCAACTATCAAAGAAAATAAGCAAACATTTATAATTTTCTATTGAAATACATTTGCTCAGTGTTTTAAATACTATTTATCGGGTATTTATCGCGTTTATTTACCTTATTTTCCCGACTTTTCGACAGGTTTTCCCACTGTCAATAATATTACTGTTATAATTATGTGTTCAGATCGCGTAAGTTAAAAATATTTATTTTCTCAGTGTCTCGAAAACGTTGCGTAACGAAAATGAATTTCATCTCAGGGAGTTAAAGTAGGTACGGTCTATCCTTCTATTTATTTTAGGTAGGCAACTACAGTACAAGTTAGAATAGTCTCTCCTTTTTGTTAGAATAGTCTTTTCTGTTTGTTAAGATTCAAGCTATAAGTGGCCTAGAGATTGTAGAGTTTCGAAATCGCCAGATAACGTAATCTGAGCCTAAATACAGAAGGAAGTTTGCCTCAAAATAAACCTCAAATCACATATTAAATATTGTAAACGCGCGTTCTTGCGTTTTGTTTGGACTCATGCCTTTACAAGCAGCTTATGGCTTACTTACGCCATGAGCTACTAAGTAAACGTTTTCTGGTCGATTATTGTGTCGCTACTGAATTATATGATTTCTGCCCCGCCTGCCCCGTCTTTTCCAGCACCGGAAGGTGCTAGATAAGAAACTTAAGTTTAAGTTTCTTTTCAGTAGGCCACTCGCAAGCCTTGTGAATTGTGTGATGCATTCGAATCGGTAACCTACCAGTCTCAGCTTTTGATCCTTTAGACTTGTAAAATAAGCACTACATAGTTTGTCAAATTGGTAAAGATTCTTGCTAATTCTAGAAAGTTTGTTAGGACTTAAAAACTAGATGAAAAAAATAGGTAAATATCAAATATCGAAATATAACCACTTACTTAAATTAGAGTAGTACTTTAGAATGGTAACTTAAGGTTCATAAAATTTGTATATACACTCAAATTTGTAAAGTACCGCTCCTTTTCAAACTTTTTTTTAATTGAATAAAATGTGTTTTTCCTTCAACGGAGAAACGGAAAAAATTAATTATAATTTAACTTTTCACATTGTTTATCGCATTACCTACAGTTTTAGCTGGTTCATCAATATCAAAGACATACCTACCAGTTAAAACACAATGTATTTTGTTAAAAAAACTTCAAAGAACAAACTAGGCATAATGGTTTTGGAGATGTTATCTGTACTTTTATGACTTGTTTAAATAAATAATAAGAATTAAATAAAAAATTGAATAATATAATGTAGTAAGGGGCGGTACTTGTTGCTCACTGTAGAAACGTAGAAACATTGCGATTTCGAATCGCACGGTTGGTACGGTAATTAGTTGTTGTGATCGTAGTTCAGTTACCTAGTGTAGAGTTTCAAATAATGTCACCTATTTACTTATCAAAGTTTGTGATCGTCTTAAAAATACCTACAATATATTTTCAAATGTTATGTACTTATAGAATATTGAGATGAGAGCATGTGATCATTAAATGTGAGTTAGTAAATAGGAAAGTCTTTGAGACAAGTGACATTAAGCCCGACTCCATCCGAAAGAGGACTATTTTTGTAAAATTACAAGGCCTATTTCAAAGCCTACATACAAACATTATTTACCAAACAACAAAGTGTCATATATTCGCATGTCCTGAGTTAATTTAAAAGCCTGTTCCATTACTTTTAAAGGCGACTAAAGAGGAATACGTCTGTATTTCGTTTGCCACTTGTCTAGAGACTGTAACGATGTGCCGCGAGAATGTATGAATTCACGAGTTCAAAGAACAAATAAATAAGTAACTCTTTGAGAGTATTATAACTTCTTTGTTTTATTCGGTAACCAATCCCATCCTTGGGTAATAAATAATGTTGGATTATTCGCACAGCATAATTTAGCCCCAAGCTAAGCAGAGCTTGTGTTATGGGTACTAGATAACTATTATACATAGTACAATATACATAGATAGATATTTTGTATCCAAATTTATAAAAGAGAAGAGAAAATTGGGTGACATATCAAGAGATGAAACTACAAGACCAAGAAACTGAAACTTTGCATGGAGTTTCGTTTTAGGACTTAGGCACGCTAAGAACGCATTTTTGGCAATTCTTTTTCTAAGGTAGTTGCAATGGGATCAAAAGTCATTTTTATAATAACTTCAGAACCGTAACTGTTGGCCCGTCAAAATTTGGGGCGGTATACTTAATTCACCTCCTGGGGTAACTCAAGATTCTTTTAAGAGCATTAGACAAACGAGCTATCTACAAAATATCCTGATTCTAATGAGTATCTAAGTCTAGCAGAATATGAACCTCCGTTTATGTAGTCGGTTAAAATAGATCTCAAGCTCGCTCTTCCACACTGAAGCTACTTCAGCAAGGATCAGAGCACCGCCGCCCCGCTCAACGTCTGTGATCTCCGTCAACCAGACAGGACAGACCTCCACCGTAACAGTAAATCTGCATGCTGGGTATCCATGCCAAGTACTGTATTATAAGTAAATTATTGGGACGTCTCACAAAAGAGTCTGTCAGGGGGCGAGAGGGCATAATCTTTCAGCAACGTAAGCCAGCCTTAACGTCTGTCTTGGCCTACCTAAGTATCTAAATTGAAACACTGAGAAAGGAATAACCTTTGATATTTAACTCAAATCTTTCAGAAGGGAAGCTACTTTAAGATATGCTGTTCAACTCTCTCACACAGCAACTCAAAGAACTAAAGAAGTCAGTAGTCCTCTAGTGACTCTACTTGACCAGAGAAGTAATGAATGTTCCAATTTATCTGCGGAATCAAACACTACTGAGCTGGTGAAGTTTAGTACTACTATTCGTATCCTATTACCTATTATTATACTTCTTCTAAAGTAAGAGCTATAATAGAAGCCTAGAGGCTCCTCTAGACCCCTAAGATCTAGATTTCAAGCTTTACAATAGCTGATAGGCCGAAACAACATTATATAATAGCCCTGGAATCATCCGACGAACTGCTCATCTAAGGAATCATCCAATGGCAGAGCTTAATACCTCACAAACTGGTAGATGTCCTTCGTATCAAGCTTGTTTGCGGACTCTAAAGACTCAAGAAAGGTTGATTTTCACATTCTAAAGCCCAATAGATACAATTTCTCGTCCTTGGGTACCTGAATAGCCCCGGTGATTTAAATATAGGTACTAAATTTCAGACCTGTATGTATCAATTTCCAAAACCGTTTCTCTAATCAGAAAATTATTTTTATTTTTCCAAGTTGACTGTCCCGTCCGTCAGAACCTACTCTTATCTCCCTACTTCACCCGTAAATGATATTATATTTGCAAAAAGACAGTGTTACCACGACTGGACTGTTACAAACTTCCGGAACAAACTGCAGATCGTATAGAATAGACATTTGTCCCGAGGAGGGAATCGAACCCGCAACCTCCTGCTTCGCAGGCGGACCTTCAAACACCGCGCCACAGAGGTCGTTAAAGGTATGTAGGTAGGTTTTGTGAACTGTCTTCACAGTCTTCACTCAGTTGGTAGGTTGAAGGGAGCTACCTACATAGGTATAATTTTAATTTATCTATGGTATAATGAAACAACTTTTGTTTAAATAGCTGACGATCGGCTTGTACTGTAATGTAAAATTGTTCACAGAATATTTAGTTATATGTATACCTATTCACGTTTAAAATAAATATTTAATTAAATTTAAATAAAACAAATATTAAAGGGAGACTTCCATACAACAAACGTGATTTTTTTGCCGTTTTTATAGATAATGGCACGGAACCCTTCGTGTGCGAGTCTGACTCGCAATTGGTCAGTTTTATTTTCTTAATAAGAGTTAAGATCTTGAAAATAAGCATGGTAATTGACTAAGTTTAGAGAACATTTTATATATTGCGGTTTTTTACCAAGTAACAAAAATATGCATCTTTACCCGTATCGCCATCTGTAACATTATATTGTAACCACTACGTAAAGTAGAAGGGCAGATTACTGGTTGTTCACTCAACATTTTGCGAGCCGACGTTTTTCGTGTTAGATAGGTAGGTATGTAGTTTTTCATGATGTCAACAGATGTCGCTAGCTTTTACAACACGGAACAAAAAATCTTTTATATTCAGTGTTTGAAAGATTTTAGCACTATGGTTTGCAACTTTTCCAAGCAACGTTATTTTATTATTGAACATGAAAAATCCAAGGTTTCCTCCACGCCGAAACCGCCGCCTCCCATCGTCATAGCTTTCGTCGTCGTCGTCGTCGGTTGCGCGCTGCATGCAACCCAAACAAACGTTGCACGAAGCGGCAACGCCGCGCGGATCGATGCCGCGCGCCACCGCGCCGCCGCCGACAGGTTTCACTGTGCGATGTAATAAAAGCTTAATAATTAGGTATACACTAAATTACTGATTTTTCGCTGATGCACATCGATTTTGTGGTTGAGAAAACTTAATACAGGTACCTAGGTACTTATTTAACTTGGTACCTACCTACTTAGGCGGTACCTCAGCAGTTAAAAGCAGAGACTAAATCGATCAAACCATGGACAACATTAATTAATTATATTACGTAGGGTAAACTACCCCACTACCGACCTTATTTCACATTTCATATATATCCAATAATCCTATCCATACCAGGTTGTCTGGCAGAGATCGCTCTTGAGCGATAAGACCGCCAATTGTCACTTATATTGTTATTGTTTAATTTGTAAATTCGTTTTAGTTTTAAGTGTGCAATAAAGTATGTTCTATCTTCTATCTATCTATCTATCTTATGCAATTTGTATATTACCTTCCCGTTTACTAGGTAGGTATAGCGATCAAAAAAAAAGCACTCCTCTCATATCCCGAAAGTATCCACCGTAACGCCACATTTAATTATATAACAATGCGTTGACATTCAAAGGGAATCCGAAGAAGGGTATCCCCGCGATATTGTATCCCGCCTGCTCCCGCGATCATTCTTTGATTTGTCTCCTCTCGGCGTGAATGCCCGTCAATCCGTCACTCCCTGCTCTCGGCTTCCGGCCACCATACCGTTAGTTAGTAGGTACAGTATTGCTCCTCCAATAAAATGTTTTATTTTTATCGAAAAGTCTCAGGAAATTACGAGACTAACCTTCTTCCGGTTATTATCCCACAATCGATGGGGTCTTTGACATCACATGTATTTCTCGTCCTCTTGAATTTGGTTCCTTTCCCCTCTATTAGCAAAGTATGAGACAAACCATTATAACAAATACAAAAGTAAATTTTAAACTAACGACCTAGTTCAGCTGAGTGCGTTTATTAAAAGCTGGAGTTACACCAGTGTTGCCAGATCTACTGATTTAGCAGTAGATCTACCTGCTTTTTGAACCGTCTACTGATCTACTGCTTTTTTGCTCAAATTTTGTGAAATCTACCTGCTTTTTCCGAGCATCAATAGCAAGTGACTCCATGTCTTTATTTTAGCTCACGTGACAAGTTACCAATGACACAAACTTCACAAAACTGAAACAGATGAATGAAACTGAAGAGTTCCATGTTCCTTCGTTTCTTCCTTCCAGCTTTCACTTTCTTTCTGTCTGTCTTGGTATGTCTGTTCATTGTTTTTTTTAACAAAATTTCTACTGCTTTTCTCAGATTCCATCTGGCAACACTGAGTTACACTTGCTTTTAATAAAATAAAATAACAGGAAGTTTTCGAAGATATTCTAAATGTCATAAAATGCAGCAATAAAGATAATTATTATTCAGATAGTCACCAATTTTGAGTAAATGCCAGCAGTGACGTGATTTATGATGAATGAAATACTTAAAAACTTTTTGTCATTCTAGCAACTTATCACGTGACCACTACTTCTGACCTGTCTGAGTCATGCATTTACAAATTGTACAATAGCAGTATTTGGTCATTCATAAAATCGTGCAGTTCCAATTACCAACTCAGTAAATCCATAAACATTCAGCACTGCTGAATGTTATGAAACTATGGTTTAACTTTATGGCATGTATTTGACCACTACTTTTACTGTTGAAAAATTGTACATGTTCCTTTCTATTTATCATTTCACCACACCTGGTAGACCAGGAGAAGGCTTCACAGTGGATGAGAGTCGACTCTGTGAGGAATTTAGTTTAGGACGACATGCTGCATTTCCGAGGGCATGTTGTGGTCAACATCTGCAAGAAGGTCTTCAAACTCTAGGATTTGTACTCCGTCGGACAAACAGTTACTACAGCATAAAAGGCTGTACGATGCTTGCTTTGGTTAGCTAGCAGTTATCAGGAAATTAATGCGGCAATATGGGCTCCACACGAAGCCAAGTATAACCAAATGGTGGAGTGCATACAAAATAAACTCACCCTATTTTTAAACCAAAGCTTTATGGTATATTTGGTATATACCATAAAGCTTTGGTTTAAAAATTTCTATCCGTTGATGTATCCATGTAGGCATGGTATAATAGGATACAATAAGTTGGAAGTACGGGTAGATGTTGCACTTGCTTTATGTCTTATAAAGGTATTTCGAGGGTTGATTGCCAATCCGGGCATTCTGAAGGAAATGCCTGAGAATGTGCTTGATGAGTTTGTGAACCAACGGCCCTTCCTCTTGGAACGTCCTCTTGGCTATTCCAAGAGGAAGGGCTGACCTCCTGAATAAGCCACCTTAGACGCGCGGCATCCACACATTTGATCTGGTAGCTAAGAAGGCTGACCGGTTCCACTGTCCCTTGAGCAAATTTGTAATATTGGTTGTTCTATTCATTTTAAATTATTATTAAAAATTGATATATTTTCATTGTATTATTTAGTTAATTTGAAAAATTGTTGTTGTTTTAAAATAATAATTGTTTATTTAATATAATTGTACTTTTCTTATTTTATGTATTAATGTTTTTTTAAATTATTTTTGTTTAAGGAAAGAAATAATTTTACATTAATTTTGTGACAATTGTGAGGTTTTGACAAAATATTTTATTTTATTTTATTGATATTTAGTATAAATAATGTATAGTTTAGCGAAATATGTAAATTAATTGTTTTTGTACTTTCCCTGGTATTATTTATAAAAAGTGTTTAGTAATAAAATAACTAATTTATAAAGTACATTAAAGTACATACCTTTATTTTAAATAAATACAAAATAAATTGTGTAATGTCAGGACATGACTTAGTATTTGAAATGTTCTTATCTTCATCTCCACCTACTAACGTGTAACTAATCTACTTGTGCTTCTGTACTAACCGTGCACGGTGGCCCGGCTCCTTCCACTCCCGTCATAATGAACCCGTATTTCAATTCCAGGATCTGGTGATTCATCTTTTGTTGGTTTATTTCACCGACACATTTGGTAATAGCAGTAAAGTGCTATTTCTGGGTCGGTTGATATAATGATATACACTTAGTTAGGGTCATAGTTTAGCGAGTCAGTACCTAACTCATTGTTTTTATATTGTGGCTTTTGAACTTTGTTACTGTTACTTGTATGTAAGATTCTTACTCTCTGGGTATCATTCTTTCTATTATCCTCACACACTCGTTTGGTCCCAAATCAGGGTTCAGTTTTACGACATGGTAGACCCTGACCAGGGCTTATGCGAGTCTACTGTAGTCGTAAAACTGAACCCTGATCAGGCTCCAAATGAGTGTAGGAATTAAAAGTTATTTTACTGTGAGTTTATTTCGAAACGTATTAGAGTTAGACCAATAGAATGGAAATGGTAACTAAGAGAGAAGATATAAGTCGTTATTACGAGTATAAGGTACCTACATAAAAGCCAGACCACAAACAATATTCGACAAAGACCTCAAACAAGCTCAAGTGTTGTCAATATCGTACGTTAGGTACAATATCTAGCTTTCGGTTTGTAAGAATTCTGGGTAAAACTTGTTGACATGCCATTCTTCGAAACTAATAACCGGTTGCTCGAAACTCGAAATGTTTGCTACTCGTGGAGACAATTCGAAGTTTTCTTCTGGTTGGCGATAATGCTCTTGAAACTCCGCTTAAACTTTATCCATAATGAAAAGTAAGCTTTTCAGAAAAGTATTGAAACAAAATCAAGTCACCATCATCGAATAAAACTTCCTCATGATATTTTAAAATACCGAACTACCAAAAGGTTCAGTACTCAATGTTATTTACAATAACATTTAATGATTACAAAAAAAAATTAAGGAAGTCTATTCTATACCTACTTACTTATCTAATTAGTAATTACCTACCCACAGCAGTTAATTATAGGTAGGTTACCTTAATTACATTATTTCATGCTAATAAGATCCGAGTGGCCACGGGAACTGGCTGTGTGTCAGCGTTTTAATTTTCCTGATTGTAATGTCATTGGTTCATTTGATTAATGTACATACATCAAGTTAGATGAAGTACCAGAAGGTAGCCTACCTTCTGCTATTTGATTTAACTTCAATCGACCTCTGATCCATTTTATCAATCGTGCTAAGAGATAAAAAGAAACATGAATTCTCCGGTCTTATTGAATAGATCTCAAGTAAATATTCCTTATATTCTGTAATATTAATATCCAAGATAGTAGGTACCTAACTTAATTATCCCAGCCAGCTTCCGCGAAGGAATATATTGGATCGCTTATATTTGATTTGCACAATTTATGCCTTTTCTGCCATTCTGCACCTGTGATTGACAGTCATTGCTTTGGTCCTACGTGAATTGAGAAGACTCAAAATCTATTTCAGATGTTTTTACGATTGCTGAGTTCTATTGAATGTAAAATAAATACCCAAAGGTAGCTAGCAGCATGGGTAGCCTACCTACGAGTATTTATTTTACCTTCTTCAGACAGAACTAAGCAATCGTAATAACATTGAAATTGAATTTGAGTTTTCTCAATTCACGTAAAATAAACACGTACCTATAGGTAAGTATTGATCAGGTATAAATAGTAATGGTTTGAAAGGAAACATTTAACTTTTCCGGTTACCACTGATTTTAATATTTAAACAGCATCTTTTGAAATTTTATATGACGTAGCATTTATTTATTCCACCCAAACAACTCGTGTGCGATACAAAGCTCCGAGCCAGCTTGATAGGGCAATAAATAAAATATACTAGCCATCTCTTTTTCTCTTATGAACTAGTTCGTCTGGCTATCTCGGTCTAGTCTATCTGACTTCGTGGAACTTCGTTTATCGCTCTTCAAATACTTAGTTCAGAAGTTCCCTCATAACCTTGAGTGTGGTTCTGGTTTGAATCTTTTGAGATAGGTACCTACCTTACCTACCTATTATAGCTTTGGATAAACCTATGCGATAAGCTGCTATTTGTTATATTTTATCTTCAGAGGTTTTATTTAATTTTACCATCACATTTTATTTTATACCTATCCACTTTTACAAGAACAAGTAAAAAGTATTTAGGTATACCTACCTATTTGGTGTCAAGATTTTTGTCGAAGCTACCTATCTTGTGACTCGTATTTATTTTGTATCAGGTAGGTACTTATTTGCAAGGAAAGTACCTAGGTTTTGGATCTTGGATCTTAAATCTACTTTACACCCCTACATGCTTGCAAGCATGTCATGATTTGTCTAAATGAAAATAATTATTTAAATTGAATTATCCACATGCCTACTTAATGTATGCTACTTAATGGAAACTAATTAAATTAATTAGTTTGGCAGGTACCTACTTACTTATTCGATTACGTTAGGTAACATTACCGAAACTTCGGTAATGTTACCTATCGTAATTAACGTAACGTAATTATAATCAATAATTACGTTAATAATAATAATAATTTATATTCAATAATTTAACGTTAAAAAAAAATTGGTAAATTGTCTGCCAGGGACGAGAGAAATCCACGGACGTAACACGGTCTGCCTGTCTTTTAGAATCATTTATTCATTTGTTACATGTTGTTGTGTGACAAGGATCTTATGACAATTTCTAGTAGGTATCAAACATGTACCCCGTTGGGGCGCTACAAAATAACTAAACTAACTTTTAGTAGGTATTGATTGAATAATGGTAACAGCTACCAACGAGTGCATTTACTCTAGTAGGTTCCTATCAGCTGATTCATTATTATGTCCAGTAGGTACCACCTACTTACTTACCTACATTCGACTTTTAGTATCTGAGACTGAGACTAATCACTAATCAGTCAATTAGTTCTGAGACCTATGGCAATGCAACAATGATTGGGTAGGTATAGGTAGGTAACTGGTACAACTCCGATTCATTTACCCTACTGTTGTCAGCTGATTCGTTTAATTAAGTTTACTTACTTCACGTCTAATAATAACTAATAGGTAGGGTACCTACCTTACCTACCTACCTAGTATGGAGTTGTACCTACCTATGTATGTAACCTAAGTACATATATACATACCTACCTACCCAGACTCTTGACACAGTACAGTACACATATATGGATACATCCATGTATACTGTGCTCTTGATCACATTCCCAAAAAGCTCATCCCACGAAACTGTGTATGGGTCATTTGCATTAAAATTGTACATTCCTCACTAGTAATGTGTCCCAAAATTTGAATTTTTTTTATGCTTAAAATATCCATAATTGGTACATTTCATTAACAAATTGGCGTAATTTAATCATTGCTTGATCGTATAAATTGCAATTCATCAATAAATAATAATCTTATTCATACTTTTGCGACCCTCAAAAAACAATGAAAAAATATCTCCATACAAATTAATCATGTCCCACAGAGGTCTTTGCATCTAAAAAATGCTTTGGAAGATTTCCCTCTGATATATTCAACTAATGAAAATATTTATTCGTCACTGATTAACCTGAGCAATACTATTTTATCAAATTTATCATTAAAAAATGAATAATTAAAGAGAAAATGATTTTTTAACATTATGTCTCAGTTTTTTCTTCCATTTCGTTATGTTTTGTTCGTTACGCTATTTTCATCAAAAAACCTTTTGAAAATCAACTAGAATTATATATAAAGATTGGCAACACTCGTCAGTTTTCTAAGAACTATAGAGAACTCCACTATTTTGTTTACTTTTTGTTTACGGTGAAAAGGTGCACATCTCATAACGCAAAAAGTTCGGTTTCGTTACGAAATTTAGAACTTAAAAGTAAGAAAACGCCGTTTTATTCAAGTTAATTTTACTGCTTTTCAAATACAGTGTAAAGACATTCAATTACAGTGTGTTTTATCGACTTTTCAAGTTCAGTTTCATAAGTTATTTCAGTTTTTTCTTGTGTTTTCATCCGAGTTAGTTACAATATTCGTTACGTTACGAAACGGCAGGTCGCGTACACACTGGGATCTTAACCGACTTAAAAAAATATGCGTAGTATTGTGTTAGTTATCATCAACCGCAAGATGTTCTCTTTTGCGACATACTTTGGCATAGTGGTTGTTGAATAGGTAATAAAAGCTACTTTAGTCTAAAATCAATCATCAGAATCGATAACAAATAAATACATTTCGTATAGATCTATAATTAATTTGGTAATAACTATGACAAATTGTTTTGAATATGCTTATTTACTTCGATTTATGTAGCGTAATATAAAGCTTAATTTAATCGAGAAGAGGAGAATTTAGATAGGTGGGTACCTATTTATTATGTCATGTTATATTTATAATGTTACTGGTCAAATTTTCATGATTCTTTGATATTTGTATTTTAGGGGACATCTATATCTATGATTAGGAGTTAAAACAGTAATTTTATAAATAAAAATAATAAAAACATTTATTTAAAATAGCAAGTATTTTTAATGAAAACAATCAAAGTTTAGCGTTTTCTTTTATATGTGCGAGTTGATAACGTAGAATTCAAGTCCGCCAGTTAACTTCTATCAGATGATGATGATAAGGTAAAAATCCTCTAATTGTGTACAAAGCCTTATGCTTCCAATTAGTAACAAGTTCGTTACGTTCCGTTTCGTTTCCATTTCGTAGCATGTACAATTTTAATGCAAATGACCCGTATAGGTACGAAGTTTAGAAAGACCGTTGCTTAGTTCGAAGAATGGCGGAATCCTTACAATGCAGGTTGTGTGTGTGTATACAAAACTTGTTTGACCAGAATTAAGAAAAAAAAGTGGCGGCCCGGCAAGTTCGCCTACAATAGCATTCCTCGAGCTCCGCCCCCCGCCCCCTCTCGCCCGTCGCGCCCCGCGGCCCGCAGTCCGCGACTCGCCGTGAACGCGCACGAACGCACATAAGATGTGGCCCGCTGAAACTGAGCCATAAACAACACTCTAAAATCGTTACAAAGTCCTGTTATTCACTCAGTAACCATTATTGTAATTAGTTTTTTGTGTTCTTAGTACTCATTTGTGTAATTTTCCTAAAGATTCTAATTATTCTCACAGTAATATTGGTGGGTTAGTATTAGATACATTGTGGAATCGTCAATCTGTTTCCGAGTGCTTTGTGAACCTACTGTGTCCTCAGTCTTCACATTATCGATTCGGCAGAACAGCTGATTCTGGATGCGGAAGGCATGCGGTCATTGCCCGCTCACTACGACGACGAATAGTCTGCTCTGTCCTGTGCTCCGCTTGTGAAAGAAAACCATTCTAAAACCGAAAACATAATTGAAATGATTTTTCAGTGAATTTGAGTTACAATAAAAGTGAAAACTGAAAGATAGCTGCAATTCGTGTTCGGATCGCACGTAATTCTAGTGAAGTGCAGTGAAAAACTTGTGTTTCATTGTGAAATTGATGTTAACACCCCTGGATTCACACAAAGGATTGGAACTGAAATCTGTTGAACAGGTAACACTGGTTTTTATCATGTTTTGTTATTATTTATGTAGGAAATAACGTTATAAGTATTGGTCAAGGTTTAGCAAGTTCGCGCGCGGTAGGCCTAACTTGTCCCGTGAAGACGGACGGGCATTCTAACAGGGATAAGATAAATATATCTAGTAGTAGGAAATAAACTGGATATCCATGAAAACTGCTATAGAACTGCACTTTTTAGTTTATTCTAATTATGATGATGAAGTTTTTAGATTGACAATGTTAGACGGTATCGCCCTGCAAAAAATTAAAAAGAAAAAACCTTACGAGATACGAGATAATAATTAAGTAGTTGCTCGGTTTCATCGTAGGTATGTTTATAAGGAAAATTATTTATTTAATGAACATTTCGCTTCATCATCTGATTTATGTTTTAGATCACAAGATTTATCCACTCTGTTCTATTTCAGGGTTTTCATACCTTATCTAGCTAGGTAGGTACCTAAATGTTGGAAAATTTGGTTTTACCATAGGGATTCAAGAGTTCATATTTAAGTAAAAAGATTATTGATTAGTGTATCAGACAGAAGCGAGGTTTAGGTTAAGGAAGTAGGTATAGGATTGCGGACAATGAGAATTTTCGTTTCTGAGTAGGGATTTGAGGTAAGGTTGCGATAGGGTTTTTTAGACTGGTCTTTGTGCTCTTTCAGCTTGTATTTTATAGATTTTTGCGGTGCTACCCAAACATGAAATGCAGTAAACTATGATAGATTGACAAAGTGCGAAATAAACAGTCTTGAGGGTCCCGAAAAAGGCCGCATTCCGAAGACTGCTCATAAAATTAATAATTCTAATAGAAAGAGCTTCGATATGGGCTTCGAAGTTGAGATTCTCATCAATGTGGAGTCCAATCCCAGGTAGGATCCTATTATAAATACCTACCTACCTAGAGATTTAGTGCATGATAAGAATTCGCATGAACAGGAAATATTAAAACAACTACCTATTGATATGAATGTTAAAATCAGAGTCCGGTGCTGAAGCGGCAGTTTTTGTGAAAACATAGGTAGGTACATGGTTTTCTTACTGTGAAGCCACTCCGACTTAATAATCATACCAGTTTCGACTGAATTTCGTGTAGATGTACGAAATTCAGTCCAAGATTTTCCATGAAAGATAATAGCATAATTAATTATATTGGCTAAGGTTCACAATACCAACGCAGCATCATTTTTTGAACCTTTTAGGTCGATTTAACTTAAAATTTGCCATCTAAAGGCATCTTAGCCCAAGAAATGGTACCTAATAACAATTACCTATGTAAGTAACTAACAATAAATCGCTTGTTTGCGACAAGGACGTCATAATAGCATTTAACCAAAACTCAAAAAACTCGATTTTTAGTTTATAGGTATATACAGCTATGCTTCTAAAAGGTACTTTATTAACCCATTTACGCCCACCGTGCACGAAAAGTACAATCAAATTATAGAATTCAATTAAGACTAGTAGGTATTTACAATTGAAACAATTGAGCTAACTGCAGATTGTTACAAACAGTCTACAGGTAGCTCAACTGATCCATATCAATACCAGTAGGAAGCGTGCCCAAGGCGCGCTGGCTGCAGTGCCCCGCTGTATGGCAATGCTCCTAAAATTGAACTAGTTTTTATTTCAATATCGTAATTTCTTGAAAGTAGCAAGTTAAGGAAGAGGCAGAATATGTGACGTTATAGTACCTTTCTTACTAATGGTTCGTTACAACAATGACACTACTCATATTGAATACATACGACGATAGCTCACGAAAGGACGCGTGCACTTTCATCTTTATTTAACACTAGCAGCGCCTCGCGGTTTCACCCGCGTAGTTCCCGTTCCCGTAGGAATTTCGGGATACAAAGTAGCCTATGTCCTATTCCAGACTATAATCTATCTCTGTGCCAAATTTCATCCAGATCCGTTTTGCCGTTCTGGCGTGATAAAGGAACAAACATCCATCCATCTATCTATCCATCCATCCATCCATCTAAACTTTCACGTTTATAATATTAGTGAGAAGATAAGTACTTACCTACATTTTATTTCTCGCGACGCATCGGTCTTCGCATGAATTTGGATAAAACCAAAGTCATGATCAATGGCCACATTGATCCAATACCGTAGTCTTAAATGGTCACCTTCTCGAAATAGTTTCCGAATACACTTACCTAAGCCAAGAGCCTCCTCTTAGCTTATGGGGTAGACCTAGAATCATGAAATTTAGAAGCACAAGAAGCAAGCACAAGAAAAGGGAAAAATCCGTAAACTGTAATATTGTAGTGTAATCGCCAAAAATAATTATTTTGATTCTCGCCATACACCAAAACCTTTCTGTTGATGTTTGGCAAGAAACAAGGTCTTATAAATATATAATTAATATAATGTTTAGTTACGGAACCCTCGCTACGCGAGTCTGACTCGCGTTTGACGTTTTTTATAAGTGATTCTTTTTTTTCGATTTCGACGCATTCAGATTGATTAGATTGATTGGTGGGACCTGGCCAGCGAACGCGACTCATGGAAAAGTTTGGGGGAGACCTTTGCCCAGCTGTGGGACCAAATAGTTTATTAAAAAAAAATAAATGGTTGGTTTTGTGGCGCAGCGGACGAGGTTCTGCCTGCGACGCAGAAGGTTGCTGATTTGAATCCCGCCTTGGGACAAATCTTTATACGTTCTGTAAATATTTGTTACGGGTGTTCTGGGTATTTTGTATGTAAATATAATGTATTGTTGTAATTGCTGCATCATGTACATCAGTCATCTAGTACCCATCACTAGCTCTGCTAAGCTTGGAGCTAGATTATGCTGCATGGATTGTCCAGCAATATTTAATTACTTATTTATTAATGTTGATTTGATTGATTGATTTCTAGGACTCCGTCATGAATCAAATAGGCTTAGATTGTCATAAATGCTAGATTTTTTAAAACTTTTATATGTTGGTTAGAATGTGGCTTATAGTTGAATCCATCCATACCTACCAAAGCTATAGTTATAAGTTCAAAAATACTGTGTCGGAGCAAAAAATGGTAGGTCACAAAAATTACACTGTACAATCTTTCAGTATTAGGATCTTAGCTTTGAAGTGCACTGAATTAATGTCTACTTTTGATTTTGTTAATATATTAATTCTCTTACACAATTTTGACAAAACTGGAAGTAAATAAGTTTAACTTATTACCTACACGTATTTATGAAGCTGAAACTAGCATTAATTTCCAGATAACTTCATGAAATCAAATTAAATGTTGTATGTTTCTTGTTGTATAAAGTTTTCTACCGCTGACAAATCTAAGTGAATTTTGTTTTATGACGGTTTATTTATTGTAGTTGGAGTAAGATTTATTTTCAAAAACGCAATTATTTACTGTAGGTAACGTCACAAGTTAAGATAATAAAAAGAAATATATAAGTTTATCAGGAAGAATGAAACAACCATGTGTTTTATAAAATTTTGCATAAAATTTATTAGTAGAACATCGTGTACAACTTTTGCTGATACCTATATGAGTGAATTAGGTAAAATTATTACTAGAACGTTTATTTCTAAAAACTATGATAATAAGCAATAGGTATATCATTTTTGGGAGTTTGAAAATGCTCTCATGTAAAATCACCTTTTTTGAGTTATGATTATGACTTATGGTATGACGTCCTTGTCGCAAACAAGCGAAATAATTTATTTTGTACTAGGTAGGTACCTTCTTTACTCATAATACATATTAAATTAATTATACTATGCACACTGGCGACGCGTAAGGGAAATTCTGTGAGGTTAAGTTAGGTACCTAGGTAACGTAATGTTATTAATGACGTATGATTGCAAAAATAACGATCAAACGGTCTTATTTATTTCCTACAAACTATTAGTCCATGGTGTCAAATTATAAGGCCTTTGTTTTCGTAAATATCCTAATAATCTGCCGAAGATAAAATTCTCCAACACAAAGGGTTTTATGGCAACAAGCCATCACTATTCCAGAGATAATCCATGAAATTACAGACGATTCGTGTAAAACCGCCATTAACGTAGGCTAAGCAAGACCTACCGTTCATAACTTCTCTAAAAACGAATGCAGCGTTCGCCTAAGGCGACGACGCGACCGACGCAAGTAAAATGCTCAAAATCCATTTTATCTTAAACAGCCCCACTACCTACCAAACTCGACCTTACTACGTACACATAGAGATCGAATCTCTGAGCAAAATAAATTTTATTCCAGAGCTGCCGCGCACAGGGATAAAAGTGAACATGGAAGTTTGAGAGCTACACTCCAGCTTTTGAGTCTGAAATCGTTTGAGTGTGTTTTCATTTAGGGTCGCAACCAGCTTTCAACTTACAAGCAACCTTGTAATGTGACTGTTAAGGTTGGTTTTCGAATATGGAATGTTTTTGTAGGTTTTTTATGGTGGTCGGACGGCAATCAGCTGTTTCGGCACGCGTTCGGTCCCCCACGGACTGCACACGGGATATTTTCGATACGAATTTACTAGAAGTTTAACTGGTGGAGCGTGCAAATTCTACTGGGAATAACGCTGTCCAGAGATGGAAGGGAAAATAAATTAATTGCTTACACTGGATTTGGAAATTTCGTTACTTTAGCTTTTTACGATGGATTCGTACCAATTTGATATAGGTAGGTATCTACTCTAATTCTTTTAGATTTTCCCGATACGTCGCAAATATTTTTTTAGGTAAAAAATTGTTTGATGGTTGTATGTAAGTCATACAACCATCTTTCAGGTAATCTAGAATAATCTACCTGTTCTATGCTTATTTTTAGTGATGTTCAGACTAGTCGGTAAAGCCTACTATCCGACTTTGATCACAGAACCTAACTGAGGTACCTATCAGGGTTGGATGTCGTGTTTGATGTGGTTGTCCATACTCGTACTAAATATGCGGTTTTTGCATGCTTAGCACGAGAAATTATCTTTTGGCACTGATTAACTTGACATAATATAACGGGAACCATTGTCCAACTAATTTGTCACAAAAATCCATGCGAGAGTCTATCTTTTTGACCTTTTTAAAGTTTAATTAAGCTCTTTTACTAAAAAGAATAATAATAACAATTAACAGTATTGTCCTTAGTGCCCGACTGAAACTGGATTTTATGCCGAAACAGAAACCAAATCTTTTTGAAACATAATTACCTATATCGTGAAATCTCTTGCAACTAAAATACTATAATACTTTACAACCGACTAATCGCGAGTCGCGCACAGTCACAGTCGGCAGGCACATCTCCACTTATTTATTACTTCCTAGATGAATATCGACATTTACCAACTGAAAATTATTCGTTTGTCTTGCGTTCGGTCAGCGATATTCCGAATACGACGCAAATGATTTTTTCGAATGCTCACTGAAGCAGAGCGAGGGATCACGCGTCTCGACGAAATAAAAGAATTCTATTTCGAAATAAAGGGATTCGCATGGCAAAGAATCGAACGACGCGACGTACCATTGAGATTGGTGTGGCAAGAGTCGACAAGAATCGAAACATGTCTACCACATTACTCAGACAATAGATGATAGATTGTCTGGCATTCCGCCGGCAAATTACGCGCTTTCTAACGGTTGTAGGTAATTTTTTGATAACACACGCAGTTGCTTATGAATTATCTCTTTCTGACCGGCACCTCTGTTTTCCAGTGCATTACCTACCGTCCACTGCTGGACATGATTAACTACCGTAACTCGACATAAACTCGACATAGTAATTTTCATAAATATTAGTCCAGTTTCGGACCTACAACAGTAATCTGTGCTCAGGGCAAGAAAGGGCAAGAACATTTTAACTTTACCGTTAAAAATAAATATAAATAAGTACCTTACCTGCATACAACGTATTTTAAAAACAACATGAAGTCTGTAGATGCAACTTGTTCCGCGCAGGACTTCAAACTTTGCCTTTTTTTTGACGGAACAAGAAAACTTTTGCCAGCTTTTTTTATAACAAAATGCAGTTTCACCAAAGTAAAAAATAGCAATAGCGAGAGTAACTCTTACTCGCATTTTTTCTTCGAATAATTAAAAATAGGCTACTTGACTACTACCGATTGTCTGATAAAAATAATGCAAAGTGTAATTAATATTTCTTCAAGGCCAGTCGTGTTGGCTATCTACTAATTTTAAAGTTTGAATATAATAATGTCGCGCCAAAACGATAATCTCTGTCATGGCTACCGTGTTCCAAGCTATGACGTCACCCCGCCACACCACACCTAACAAGAAGAACTCATTGACGCTGTAATCTGAGGATGTGTGATGTCACTTGCGATCCGACCAAACACAGCGTTTTCGGTCACGTGATCATATATCAAAACATGTGTAATTTTAATCCAATTTTTTCCATAAAAAAAAAACATATTTTTAATAAAAATCACCTGATTACGCGTTGTTACGTTGTCACTGATTAGGATGAAAACCATTTGGAATGTAGTCAAATAGCCTATTAGTCTTTACCATTCCCGCTCGAAAATGGTGACTACTGCTCAAAAACAGTAAGCAAAATCGGGCTTTGCTCACATGTTGAATAAATGGTATATTATTCAACTTGTAAAAATAATTTAAATTAAGAATCTTGCACTAAATTTCGATGGTGTATAATGAATAAGTTATAAATACTCTATGGATGGCCTCGAAAAAAAGAAAAAACTAGGTACGCAATCTGCACCAGGGGGAGGTGCACGTTCACACGGAAGGCAGCGCCGTTTTTTTATGTATCTTGACAACTTCGCTTGAAGACCGTTCTTCTAACTAATCTAAGCGGACAAATCCATTTCTAAATAATCTCCCTAAAACAGGTACATACATGGACTTTACTTATATGGAAAAAGCACCTATCTCATTTTAGCTTATCGAAGGGTTAGACCGCCTTCAACCTTCATAGAAAATAATAATTTCGATCGTCCACGGTTTGAAATAGGTATAGATAGCATTCTTACCCTCCATTGTTGTTGACGAAAATTAGTTTCTGGCATTCGACCTCTTTTGTAAATGGCAATATTTTCTCGCTAGTCGAGGTAAAAAGTTGTATACATATTTATAACTCGAGAGCAAATGCTTTTAGTTTCGTGCCATTTAAATCCCTCGCTAGATCGGCAGTCTACTTTAGAGCCACTCGCTACGCTCGTGACTCTACTCTCACGTGAATACAATCTAGACTGCTTCGCTAGCTCGGGATTAAATGTCGGTATAATAATAATATTTAATTAATGTTAAATATTATTCTATATAATTTTATTTAAAACTGAAAGCTCGCAGGAGCCGTCCAAAGTGTAGCTGGTGTAGGTATCAGCGGAGTGGACGCGACGTTTCCGATAGCTCTGATGGATCACTTCCTCGGATTAGGTCGATAACGTACAAAACCAGCTATTTTAATATAGGTAGGTATTTCAGAAACTTATTATTTAGTTTTATTGAAACTATCTATTTGGATACCTTATACATATTTAGAAACTTCGGATTTCTGATGGCTAGCTTGAAAATAGATTTTTGATTACACACAATGGACAAATAAATTATTTTAATTTAAAGATTAAAAAAAAAAAATTATTTTATTTTATTTTAAAGATTTTCTTTGTCCATGAATAACTTAGTAATTAAACATTAAATTAAGGTATTTTCCGAATTGTTTACTTCGTTTATTATTCCAACAAAGAATTAATGAATAAGTTAAAACATTTTTTACGAAAGTTAGTATGGTAAACTGGTTAGATACTTACCTATTATAACAAGAGAGAGGTCATTGGATAATAATTTTGTATTCTTGCAAATAAATGATTGATTAATTGGTTTTTTCTTCTGATTGAAGCTACTACACACCAAACTAAATAATACCTTGAATTCTAAAGCTACGCTTTTGATCAAGTGACACAACGGTTAAACAATAAAAACTAGCGCGGCAGCAGTGTGATGGTGGTTGCTGTAACAAAACAACTCAAATTACACTTTGTTCCTTGAAGCTAGTAAAAACAACTTTCAAATAAAGACTACAAAAGTGGACCGCAACAGCTGTTTGTCAATACGATACAATACAAAGACATGTCATACTCTGGGCCCGGATTCTGGTACCTACTTAAATGAATTGATCACTCACTACACTACACTACACTACACACTTGTAACACCTGAAATTATTGCATAAAGGGTTGTTTTATTACTTCCATCATAGAGAAGGGATTCAGTGAATGTCAAAGAAACTATCGTTATAAATCGTATGTGTAACAAAGTATTAGTGATTGCAAAACAAACTGAGCTCTGTGAAGTTGTCTTCAACGGCTGCGCACCGCACAGTACCCACACAGCACTCAATGCGAAACCGGGGTGGGTAATATATGTAAAATTATCGGTTTTTGTTTAAAAAAAAGTACTAGTTTTTTTATAACAGAAAAAAGTACCCTATCGGTTTTTGTTTAAAAAAAGTAGTGTTTTTTTTATAGCAGTTAAAAGTACCCTATCGGTTTTTGTTACCGTTTGTACTTTTGGGTAAGTATACCCAAAAGTGGCCAAAAATCGATACGGGTACTTTTTCTGTTATAAAAAAACTAATTTTTTTTAAACAGAAACCGATAGGGTAAGTTAGCTACTTTGTAAACACAAAAATTATGAAATATGAAATATTAAATAAAATTAACTACTTATAACTATAACCCTACTTAAAGTATACAGTACGGTACGAAAGCTTGATGAAGTAGGTAACTAAAGTTCCCACTCGCTGAGTATGTAGTTCCGACGTGCTTATTATGGTCGCGTCAAATGGTTTATCTGCCAGAGTCGAGGCTGTTTATGATGTGAGTTGAATGTGGGTCGATGGGCGGAGATGGGATGATGCTAGTAATTATTTGAGCACTCGGCAGTTCGGCGAGCCAAGGCTTCGCTGCGCTGGCGCATTCAATATTCTGAGGGTCTATTCTGTCGGCTGAGCTAACTTTATTAATATTATCATGATCTAGCTAAACTAGACGTATCGGGGCTTACTTTTCTAAATAAAAACTAAGCATTTTTACACAAGCAATATTCTAAGCCCTTACGTAAGCTGAGTTTTTGATACGGGGTTTCATGGAGGAAGCTGGGCAGTGAATGCGTTAAACTAAGTTTAAAAGTAAGTAAATAGTATTTCAGTAATTGTGATTACTCAAGATAGATTCGTTTTGTATGAAATACTCCTAAATTGAAAACACCTATACCCGGAAAAAATATTTGCAGGTCGTGCAAACTTTCATCAAACTGTCCAATCCCGAATTTTATTGTAAAGTTTATGTTTTCTCTCATTTGCCTACGATATTCCAACAGCATAATGACGAATTTACGACGTTTCTTCAACATTGAGCCGGTACATACTGTTATCTCTTCTGTGTCTCCGGTGAATAATTTCACAGACGAAGCACTAAAACAGCCGGCTGTAAAAAAGCTCTTACCCGCTTATTACGGAGTGTTCCGTATACTAAGTACCTAATATTGGGTCTAAAAGGGACATTTCGACAGTCTTTTCCAATACGTCCATAGGTTCTAAAGTTTCAAATTTGGTCGTGTTCCGTGAATCTTTTCGTTGAAACCAGTTTATAATTAGCATAAAGTACCTACGTTTTCTAAAATTCTCGCCCTCATATGAAATTTTACAAATAGGTATAAGTTTAGTTTAATTTACGGTTTACCTACTACCTACTTTCCTCATTAGCTCAATCTTAAAGCCGTTGAAACAAGTTTTTTAAAACGAAAATCAGATAAATTAATTACTAAGAGAACTCGCGAGTCGGTAAATATTGGTCGTCATTTTCGTCATAAACTCCCTCTGCATCCTAACTTAAAGTATTTATTTTTAGCCAACTTATCGAAACTACATTTTATCTTTTTTTTCACAAATAAAAAATCTGTTCATTCAAAATGGTTCCATTCATGTTGCAATGTAAACCTATTACAGAACCTCATCAGCATTAGCCGCTCAACCAGCGCGAACTTCCGAGAACCCTACTGATTGGCTGCTTTCTGAGAATTACAGATGACCTTTGAGAGCTTTGGGCCTTTACTAAAACTGGAATTGAGGTCAAAATGTCAACAAAAACTACGCAAGTATCTACTTAACTTGAAAAATCCAAACTCGATTGCTTCTGAATTTCACGAAGTGTAACCGAACTTTTGAAAAAGTTCATAAATTTTACTTACACCTATTCATACCTATTGGCTTTTTGTTCTTAGTTTTAGACTAACTTGTGCCCGCGGCTTCGTTCACTTGGAACCTGGGCAAATGGTAAACTCAGGGATAATGTTAAGAACACGAGGCCCGTATTATAATGAAAGCTGGCTCAATCATAGACATCTATCCTTGAGTGACAGTGGCTTATGCCATAGAATAGCGTTACTCAAGCATCGATTGATTCCTGAGCAAGCTTTCGTAATACGGGCCTAAGAATATTTTCAAAAGGACCGCCTGCTGGTCGACGTCGACTTAGGTATATGTGAGTGCACTCAGACCTACTATTTTCGCCGCTTTGTGGCTGCATTTTGATTTCGAATAAAAGACAATAAAAATGAGCTGCAATAAACTTATTGACGACTACATCTGAATGAACCAGCAGTACTCAGGCACCTAGTTTCGGAGAAGAAAGCACACAACATTCTGTGTTGTGTGTTACCTGGTTGTGTCAAAATAAATTACAGTAAAGCTAAATGAACACCTTTCCTTGCCTATTTAATTTCGCATAGGTACGTAGATGTAGTTATATACCTGGAGTTAACTGTTTTTTTAGGGTTCCGTACCTCAAAAGGAAAAAAGGAACTCTTACAGGATCACTTTGTTGTCCGTCTGTCAACCCTCTTTTCTCAGAAACGCTATCGAATTGAAATTCACATCATATACTCAGCTTATTGGAGCCGCGACATAAATCAAACTTCTAAGTCAACGCAATCAAAAGTTACAGCCGTTTATGCCCAATGTTTTTGAATTTTCCAAGGGAATCACATGCACAAAAAACCTATAGGGTACTTCCCGTTGACCTAGAATCATGAAATTTTGCAAAAAAAACAAGGTCTTATAGCACAAGTAAAGGAAAAATCTTAAAACCCTAATTTTGTTGTTAATTCACAAAAAAATGTTTGATTACATAGAAGTACAATTTGTACGGACCTTGATGTGCGACTCCAACTCGCACTAGACGTTTAATTTTAAATATGCGTTTGAATTCTAGGGCAGAAGAGTCATCTTGGTAAGTGACGAACTTCAGACAGAAATTCATTGAAAATGTCAAAAAAATTGAGATGGACCTACGCCGTAACCGAGTTATTCCGGACTCATCCCACTTGATTCGCCACTTCTGTGCCTGCGAATGTTCTAATACCATACGAGCATTAAACAATTCAATCGCTGTCAAACTACGAAAACCAGTTCCTCTCCATCCGGTAAAGGCGCTGCAAGGCGCTAAATGTATGGAGACGAGAACTTTCAAGTCATCGTAAAATTCTTAAACTAATGCACAATATTGGTAGGCGGTGGTACCTACCTTAGAATTCTGAGTTGGGTGTGGTGTGAGTATTCAGGCGTTAGTTGTACAATCCACAAAGAACGCGGTAGGTGGGCATGACGACACGTCCACATTGTGACCTCACTCTATCACTACGCATTATCTATTCCACTACTCCACGCAGGCATAGACAAAGAGGAGATTACGAATAGAAGGGAAAAGACCGCGTTGTATGCTGCTTCAGTGAGGAATCTTCTCGTAGGATTTTAACCATTATATTTGGTTCAGCCAGCTGTATTTGCATTCGCTTGCAAATTGTACAGACCGGGGGCACAGCCGACCGCTCTATAAGGCTTTCTTCCTCCAGTCGCTTAAATCCCATTGCATCGTTGTCTGATATCATCATTCGCAGTTCTATACTATTTATAAACAAATTTGACCTTCAGTAGTCGAACATACACGGCCACCTAGCCCTAGCCCCTAGAAACTGTTTCGGAATAAGTAGGTACACAACTTTTCTTGTATTAATTTCTTACATTAGTGATTGTCATTCGTCCACCTACTTCGCGTGCCCTCAAACGCACGGCTGCTGCTTTCTCTGCACAATAACCGATGCAGATGCGTTACGCAGCTCGAACATGATAATTCACACCGTTTTTCCAACTGCTTACGAATATTGTACTTTAGCTGGCTAGTTATGGAGATAAGTTTCGTGAATCATGTAATGACAGTCAATTACAATGTTTGAACGTGTTATTGGTTTGTCAACTAGATGTGTCCATTAATTTGCTTATCATTTTCGACTACTAGTATCTAATTATTATCTGATTTCTGGATCTGGTCACAAATTAAATAAATTACACTTCATCTGGGCGCCTAGTAGATCTGAAAATATTGAATCTAGCAATGGTCCAATTTTGAAAATGTTTACTTATAGAAGGTAAACATTTTCAAAATTGGACCAGTACTTCTGGAAATAACATCCTATATTACAACAACAAGCCAAAACTTCCTAAAAACCAAAACTCCAAAAGATCCAGAGGTTGCCTGGGAGATATCGCTCATAACTATATATAGCCCGCCGATTATGCCTCACTAAGTTATCATATCAGTATTTACTGTTTGTCATTTAAAATTTTGGTAGTTCAATAAAATAGTTTCATTGTTAAAAAAATAATAATGTCCCACAAAAGCCCGCAAGCCCCCTCTGTACTCTACTCTTTGTCCCTATCTCCATACAATGGGCGATGTTCGCGAGTTAGCCATTACCTCGCCTGGCTGACTGCACAGAAATATCAGAGCTTGCCTAACTCTGTGTAGAGAAACACTGACTGACCTCTATTCAGCCTGTGGAATCTCTTTGGATTTTTTTGTTCCTATAATAACGCCACAAGAAGCCCTAGGATTAGGATTGGCATCTCGGAGGCGGCGGCGCGGCGCCTCTACTGCCCAGCACATAAATATCAGAGCTTGCCTAACCCTATAGAAACACTGACTTCTATTCAGGCTATGGAATCTCTTTGGATTCTTTGTTCTAAGTGTTGGCTTCGGCTTCCCGCTAGCCTTAGAAGGGACCAAGTCGTAGGTACCTAACTTTGTATAGTAGAAACACAGACCTCTATTCAGGCTATGGAATCTCTTTGTCGAGTCCCGTGTTCACCCTTCGGGTACGGAAACCTACAAACCTTTGCCAAACTTTTAAGCAGCTTAGTTATTTATTTCTGTCCAGCCACTTAGGTACAGTGGTGCTAAATATTCTGTGGTACCTACAGCGATGCGATATTTCATGAAGACTCGCAAAAACTTTGTAAAACTTCTCTGATTTCAATTTCAAACAAAAGCCTATTGGTCTTTATTAAAATTTAGCATTGAACAGAACTTTTGCTTTCGAGCATTCTTTATTTAAACTTTGGACTCTAGACTAGACAAATGGTCGTTGACGTGTTTAATTATACGTAACTCGCTAGGTTTCTATTTTAAAGTGGTGTTCGATATGTTTTCGTTCAAATATTTATATTAATTTAACCCTGGAGATACTAGAAAATGAAGTGAGTGGAGCAAAATCTGTCATGCGCTTCACAGATCATTTACAGTAGCAAAACGTGTCATCCTAATTCTCAGATAGACGAACACCACATTTGTCTTACCAGACAATGTTTTGATTGATTACACTACGACAAAATTTGAAAAACATAGGTATGTTCCAAATCGTCGAATAACCACGCTCATTAAATATGTGAAGTTTATGTCAACTAATCACGGAATCCATAAAATTTTCTCATTATTTCCCCAGACAAAACATTGTTTTACTGAAGTGTTCATTCAGACTGGTCTGATGCGTGACTCACGACGAAAACAAAATAGCTAAACTTAATTATTTGTAATTTACTACCCGTATCGGTAAACCGCAATTTTTTCACAAACTCGCTTCAAGACAAAGTTGCAAAACTAGCAAAGCACAAAGTTGCAGCCACAGTATCACACATACTCGCTACTTAGTAGCTATTCGCTACTCGCCACAGATAGAATAACACAAGTTTAACAAAGTTAGTTTAAGTTACGCACGCTACGCCAAAGTTACCGAAACTATTCAAAGGAACGAACTTATTAGAATTTTGGCTAACGTTGTAACTTGTGTTAAGAAGGTTAGTATTTCTATAAGTTTGTCGAATTAAGCTGAACGCATATCGATCGGAGTCCAATAAGATTTCGGGTAATGAAGTTAATTCTGACGATACGTCTTATTTGGGGCGTACAAGAGTGCGAGGTTGTATGCAATATCCTAAATTTAGATTTTTTGGATTTCATTCGGAAAAGGTGTTGTTGCACCTAATGGTTATTTTCTATTCATTAATTAAAAAATATTTCAGTTGGAAAATAAATCAGTTATCTAAAGGAGTTCGCGCAAATGTTTGATTAGTTGTGATTTTTGTGAATATAGCCTCGAATGAGAAACTGCGCAGTATTGGGCTCACCGCGCCCTTTTGTAACTTTAAAATGCGCTACTTAAATTCATCGTTTTAAACCCCATACACCAGTTCTGCTTAGTGTGGAGCTAGATGATGCTGTGTGAATTGTACAACAGTTTTTATTTATTTCATCTAGTTAATCAGTTTCTTAAACTTTTTATCTACCTTCTTACTTCTATTTTTCAGTAGGTATTTGTAATCAATCGGACGGGTTAGCATAGAGAAGAGAAGTTTCAAAGATTATCAACAATAACATCGTAATTAAGATAAGACGAACCATTTCCGTAATTTCCTGTTATCTGAAATTATTTCTGCGAAACCAGTTTAACATAAATATTGTGCAATAATAAACAACTCACAAGAAATCATCATTCGCACAATCCTAACTTCTAGAGTCGAACTGACTTGAATATTGGAAATGTGGTTCTGACTATCTCGTATTCACCACGAAACTAATGCTAACTATAACTTTTTGGTAATGCGTCTAAATTAGCACCATCATGTAGGGAAAAAATCTGAATTCTCGATTATTGAATTATCTGCAAAGTGTGATTTTTATTACTCTGACCCAGAACATAGCTGATTGAAAATAAAAATATATTACTACAAGAGGTTCTTTTCACCATTTTACTTTATTTATAAATAAACAATACTCGATAATTCCCAAGTGAATTGATTTAAAATTATCTTTATGTTAGAATTTTGTTTTGAGCGGCCTCTTAACAATAAATAATTATTAAATTTGAGCTTCAATAATTTGAAATTCGAAAGAGTAGGTAAACATAACTTACAAGTTAGCTTTTACACTACTTACCGGCCGGATGTTTGAAATGAGTTGTTATATTTCACATATAACCGTCCCCATGTTCCATTGTTTCCTCTAAAAATATCTTTGTTATTGAATAGCCTTTGCTCGCTGGCCAGTATTAAATTAAAACAACTTATTATAGAAATTAATAAATCCCAAAAATTTTTTTTTTACGATCCCGACGGGATATACGGACGTACGTGTACGTGATAGACGGACGTAAAAAAAAAAAAAAAAAAAAAATTTTGGGATTTATTAATTTCTTAGAAATTACCCAGAGTATAATAAATAAAAACCTTAGAACTTATTATAGGCTATTATTATATATTATACTTCTGGCCGCGACTCTGCACGTGCGGTTCCCGGATAAAAAGTAGACAGATTATATTATATTATATAGTTAAATAATCTGATTATGTTCTTCATGGTTTTTTTTTTCAATTTCATCTTGACCGGATTAGTAAAATAATTGTTAAAAAATTTAGAGATCTAAGGAGCAAACATCTTATCATCTTCAAAAACTTTCGGCCCAAAACTTTCATTATTAATTTTAGATTTAGTATTCGGTCGCTGTCAGACAAGACCTTAACTTATCTATAAAGTAGAGAAGCCCGCAAAAAGTAAAGGTGAAGGTCAATGAAAGATGAATGGATTTGTAAAATAATATAATGATATTTATGATAGACAGGACTGTATCTAATGCCCTAAACTTTACATATTGTAAAATAGATATTTTGGCACTTAGTTTTTTTTACTATTAAATATCCAATTTCGGTATAATTTTAACTCGTCACGGGAAACAATGTATGTATGTAAGCTTTTTTGCGTTAAGCATGGCCACTTGTCTTGAGCTAAGCAAAATAATTATTTTGAAATTTAGTCAGTTCTAAACATTTAATTTACTGAAAGAAAGTTACAAATAAAGAATAGAAACAAATCAGAAAGAGAACCTTTTTACAATTAAAACAATTGAGCTAACTGCAGACCGTTGCAAAGCAAACAATCTAGAGCTCAAACGATTAAAAAAAAATTGCGCCTAAGTCATCCATCATATCTACCCATCTCATATAGGTATGAAATCTACAGTTTCTCGAAACTTCTAAATGACCCGTTTCTTCCTAATTTTCAAAGCATCGGGCCGTCATTACAGCGGAAGACAAGTGTTATACCACCTGATCTCTATCTACCCTCTTTGCATAACCATACCCTCATCATAACATTCCACACCCTACCTCTACGACATAAAGTTTACAATCTATTCGAATTAACCGTGAAGGTTTGTATTGCCACAGAATAAGTAATTGTAGTAAGTCGATATTACAAAAATTCCATCTCTATTCCAAGTGTTATGAGTCTAGATTCCTATGAAACTATTCGTAGGATATAATCTGAGTTAAATACGCATGCGCAATGAACCCAGAAGAGCGCCACCCTGTGAGCTACGTTACGTATTTGAAATAAGAATTCAGCGCTTCAGTACCTAGCTAGCTTTCATAGGGGTCACACAACGACGGAATAAAACCTGGGGCAAGAGGAATTTCCCGGGATATCGGATTATGAGGAGGAAATACGGCTGGCTGCTTTTATATTACGGATTACTTAGATATTAGAAATGAAATGGAATTGAATGGTAGAAGGGATTATGGATTGCTTCTTGCTAGGCCTTACCTGTGTCTGGCTTTATTAACTGCTCTTTGTGTTGGTCTCCTTTATCTCATTTCTTTAGAGGAGCTTAACCATGTATTATCTTGAGTCCAAAATAGGCTATTTGACTACATTGAAAATAAGTTGCAAATTGTTTTCATACTAGTCAGTGACAATGTAATAAAGCGTTATCAGGTGATTTTTATTAAAAATATGCATATTTTAGGTAAAAAACGGGATTAAAACAAACATAAACATAGGGTGCTAACCTCATAACCCTCGCCTGTCGGTAGTCGGGTAATTACACATTTTATTTGATCTTATTATATATGATATTTAGATACGCTCTGCGTTTGGTTGCATCGCTGGTGACGTCACACGTATCACAGATTCTTCTTGTTAGGTGTGGTGTAAGGTGTGACGTCATCGAGTCATGTCACCGGAGCCAGAGATTATCGTTTTGGCGCGCCATTATCCAAACTTTGGAATTAGTTTTTAATAAGAAATGAAATAAGTTCCCAAAAATTATCGGTTTCGGCGGGACTCGAACCCGCGCCCCACCCTAACCTTACTAACACGCCTTACTTATTTCATTTCTTGGAGATACCCAAAGTGCGGGTAAGCACTATAACAAAAAAACCTTAGTTTTTATTACTTATAATACGACTGGCCTTGAATAAATATTAATTACATTTTACATTATTTTTATCAGACGTTAGAATAGGCTACTTAACTACTACTGGGAAATAACCCAGTAGTAGTCAAGTAGCCTATTCCACATGGTGTCCAAGTCATGCCGACCTAAGCAAGCACAGGCTGTCAAATCTGCTTATCAAATCAGATTATTCGTTATCATTATCAGTCACACTATGTTTGCTTCTCGTTGGATTGTTCATTATCTTTTTTATTCATAATTAAAACACTGCCAATGAGCGGCGCATAAAGTATCCTACCTACCTACCTATGTGTTAAAAATAATTACTAAATTCATGTTTAATTTTGCATTATTCGAAGTTATTGTCTATTTTGCCAAATAAAACGGCGAATTATTTGAAACTAACAAGGTTCGCTCCACACAGGTCATAGGATACCATATTTCATGCAATAAAAGGATTACGATTATCTATTACACTCATGAATACATCATTTAGCTGTGAATAAATAAATAATGCTGGATTCTCCAGCATTATTTGTTGTAGGTATACTATACGTATTTGAGCACCTATAGACAACAAAGTCGACACATGGCCTTTGGGATGACTCCACCATAGACCATTGGTATAAATCTCGTTCTTCTATGAACTAAGCTCCAACAACATTTGGACGGATTCAGTACCTTAGCCATCCTCAACGCACCTACCTACTGATCAATATTTCAAACTTGCGTACAATAATTATAATGATTCGTTTGAAGTTTATCGCTCTCTTGACCCAAATACAGTTATTTATGTTCGTAACACGATACCCACTTTGTTTTGTCAACAAAAACCTCTACAGACTCATCAATGAAAGGTTAGGTATACCTATACCTACCCACTCGCCTTCATAATGTTTGATTCACTCTCGATCACGAATATTTGTCTTTCATTCCGTACCTACGGGCACACTCGACGCTTGAGCGCCCGAATTTGCTTTTGATAACAATTTTACAAGGCTTTTTTTAATGGCGCAAGCAATTAGGTTCTTTCATAATTAAGGGGTATTATTTTTAAGCGTACTGATTCGTCCCATTTCTATCTGTTAAGGAGCCAGGTACCTCTGCCTATTTATTCGATTTTAGACCTCATCTTGAGGCTTAGTTAGTCGTATCCATTTAATTTTGTACAGATTTATTAGATTATTACTTACTCCCCTTCTGATTTCTGTAAAATCTATGGACGTAATACTTTTCCAAAAGCTAATAAGCCAGTACAGAGGAAGGAACCCGCTACTTTTTACCATCTCGCTATTCACTGCGCCATGAGGGTCAGTATTATTCATCGCTATACTAACCTGTATTAATATCAGTCCGCTATTTATGTGCTACCATTTAGTCAGAGTCATGAAAGGACGGATTAAGTGTAAAATTTATTTAATCGCCTAAATATCTTTCAGACCAAGAAGTTTATCACGAATATGCTAATCCCGATAAATTACAGGTCAATTTATAGCGGACGAAGACGCGCGCGACGCTTTGTTTAATTGGGAATAAATAACCCAATAGCACGACCATTGGGTTGTGCTAATGGGAATTTACCTAATGGGACAATGAATAGCCTTCACATATCTGTCTGACCCACCCAGCCCAAGTTATACGAAGGCGTATTGTGTTACTACCGAGAACCGGTAATTAAACTGTTTTTAAACCGGCAACCGGTTTTTATATACGGAAAGTCAAGCGACAGAACAGAGCTCTACCTAATGCTTGATGTTGTATGAAGCCAGAAAAGGCTATTAGAAGAACACGCTTTGAAGGGCTCTTATTACTTAGTTTAGTAATAAGATTGCTAAATAAATAGGTACTTATAATAACTTTGAATACATCTAACATCTAAGCTATTTTAGAACGCTCTACAATATGGTATATGCATGTGGAAGCTGATTATTTTTATTTGGATTCTCTATTGATATAGAAATATATCTGCATATTGATTTTTGTATTTTTTATGATTTTATTGTAAAATTTAATCATTGAAAAGTACTTAGATATTTTAAGACTCGACCGCAAAATTTCTAAACGTGACGTCACCGTTCACCGTATGTTATCAACATCATAATTATAATAAAGCTTTGGCGGGATGTTTTTTTAAGATATAAATTATTTTTAATAAAGAAACAAATAACAAACATGTTGGTTTTTATCATTTATTTTTTTCTAATTTTATTTTGACTAACACAGAGGAACAGAAGCACTTTGAGTTGAAAAAGTGAACGGTGACGTCACAGAAAAAGGGCAGCTTTTTTTATCACCTGAAGCTGAGAGCCGTTTTATTTTTCGTTTGTTTCCATAACAATAAAAAAAATTGAGGGTGTTATAATTTTTTTTATCGGAAGTGAAACACCATAAATTATTATCGATTAAAAAAATCAATGCTTAAACCCTATTGTACTTGATATTGTGAAATGGTAGTATATATTATAGTTCCTAGTGCACTTGTTTTGCGTTTTATTTCTTTAAATAAGTAATCTTTGTAAACTCAGACTTGCCGAATCGCCTAATAATATGAAGTGCATCAAGATTGAATAGAAAAAAAAACAAGAATGAAAACCATCGCTTAACACATGATATAAATATCCAGGATTCTTTATTATATCTCTCGATCTTCAAACTATTCCTCACCCAGTCAGTAGACAAACCCTCCCTCAGGAGCGATCGCACATAAAATCCGGATCCACATCTCATCGTCACCCCATACAGGAGCGAGAGGGCAGATCTGTCTCCTTCTACTGACCGATGAGTAATGCTGGCTGGACGGCTTGGGACCTTGGGCTTGACATAGACTGGATAAAAACCTCTCTTTCATTCAACTATAAGTAATAGGAATGATTCGTCTGTTTTCTACTTGATGTTGATATTACTCAGAGTTACATATCACAGAATAAAAAAAACACTGTTCAGTTAGTGGTCATGTATTAGAAAATGTCTACTATAGAACCAAAAAAGTTCAGATAGGTACCTAGTTTACAAAGTTACCAGTGACGACTATACTTACTACTCTTTCCCAAGATTGACCATTCCTATAAAAACTATAGTAGTTTGTCGTTTTTAATTCATTATGAATGCAAGCGGGTTGACTGCGAACCTTATTTGTGTTGAAAGAACTGCACTCACCCTGAAGAAATCCCTCGTAAAGAGATGAAAAGTTGGTGTTCTTCCAACACAAATAAGGTTCGTAATTAACCCGATAGACCAAAACCATCCTTTTCTTTTCATTTACATAAGAAAATTACAACTTTAACCACAATATTCATCACTATAAGGTTCATTCTAGTTTTATGTCCCTGTAAAGTAAGTAAAGTACAGTCAGTGTATAATGAAACTGAATAAAATGCCGTCGCACGGCGCGGGCCGGGCGGCGGCGCCACCGGCTATAGAAAAACAAACAAAGCTCCCCCTGTCTATAGTTTGCAGACATGTGTCTCATAGTCTCGTACAGGCAAGGTCTAACCATAGATAGGCATATGTTGTGGAAAAGAAGTTCATTTCTAGACGAATGTAGCACAACCAAAATCTGAGGTTTTTCCGTTATAAAGATAGCGCAAGGTTCTCTGATGGAAGATTAAGTCTTGACTTCTGAAGTAAGCTCTTGAAGATTAAATAAATACTGTTGCACAATTCACACAGCATCATCTAGCCCCCAGCTAAGCAGAGTTTGTGTTATGGGTACTAGATGAATGTTAAACTTCATAAAAGATACTTAAGTACAAGACTCTTGAATTGTTTTGATTTGTAAAGCTTTTTTTTTGTTTCAGGTAATGATTTGAATTAGGACAATGACCACTAGAATAACCAGCAGTAAAAAGTATGTACATAATGATAGATAAACATTCGCATTTTTAATTTAGTTGCTGAATAAAACAATCGGTCGCTCGTTTGTGTTGAAATATAAAAACCAACTTTTTATTTCGAATTTTCCAAACGAGTCAAAAGGTGTTAAGAAAATTGGGCGAAACTGGTAGCGTTCCCTTACCGAGTGGCAGGTCCCGTCTGCCTGATTCCTTAATTTTTGGGATCATGTAAACGCTTACAATGTGGGTATACATAGATAACTTACTAGCTGCCGCCGTCTCCAGTAACTTACTGTTGTTTATTTATGCACGCAGAAAAATGTCTAAGAACTACCGGAAACCGACCATCAACGTAGTGAATCACGACGATTGTTACTTAGGAAAATCCATGTATTACCGTACCTACCTCACGTACATTACAAACTGTGTGAGTGTGTGTATGGTCAAGTGTTTGAAAATAATGAGTAAAGCGGCGCGCGTGAGTCACCATCACCACGACACGGAAAAATGTGAAAATCTTTGTTTAGTCTTTATGTCCGGCTAGCTATGCTACAGGCATGCGGCTGTTTTGTCTTAGTGATGGTTGTGACGTTAATAGCCCACTATCAGCACTCATTATGTTCACTGCTGAACGTGTGCGAGGGAGCAGGTTCAGCAGTTTCAGTCAGTTTCATAGGAGCGGGACAGGGCAAATCAACGAAAGCCCAAAAACCAAGTTTTTTTACCCGACTACCAACAGGCGAGGGTTATGAGGTTAGCACCCTATGTTTGTATCTTATAAATTGAAGAAAAAAACGCAACATTTAAAATGTTTTTTATGCTTAGTTCAATTACCATGCTTATTTTCATGTATTTATTGCCAAATTAAGGCTTAAGTAAAAATTTAGAGGTAGGTAACTGCGATTTTTTCTAACGAGAAAATTTTATGGAATCGTGTTTTCGAATCATATGAACGCTGGAGTAAGTCCTGAACTTTTCCATATATAAATTTCAAAAGTTTTCAAGTGAAATATTCAGTAGTTTGGAAGATATGGTCATCCGGCGGAGTTGATTTGAGGTATAGGCCCTTAAGTCGTAACCGCCGCCATGCCAGGGCCAGTTTTTGTCTTGTTGTTGTGTTTATACAAACCAAGATCTAAACTGAGAATAGAAATGGTAGTAGTAGAGGTTTAGGATATTAAAAGCAAAAGCGGAGTTTGGACGGTTTTCAATCCGACTTTGGAGGCAGTATACATTGTCAGAAATCGTAGTTTATGATTTCGATCTATCATACATTTCAGTGGATAACAAACCTAAACAGAGGTTTTGACGGTTTTCAATCCAACTTTACAGACTTTCATTAAAAAAGTCATAGACTCTCGCTCCCGCGTTCTACCTACCGGTCCACCGAAAATGATGTTTCTTCGCTCGATCTAAATTGACTATTATAAACCGTTTTCGTTATACAGTACCTAGCCTCTGACCGTGGCATCACGAGCGCTTTCCGGAATAAAATAGAGTATTTTCCTCCGAGGGATACCTCTCCCTGGTAAACATCCAGCCGTTTAGGCGTAAACGTTACGGCCAGGCAGAGTTACATTCACATTTATTATATTACTAGAGGTACGCCCCGGCTTCGCACGGGTATATTCTATCGCCTATGTTCATCAGGGATAATGTACGATTCTAATGGTGAAAGAATTTTTCAAATCGATCCAGTAGTTTCGGAGTCTATTCAATTCAAACAAACAAACAAGTCTTTCCTCTTTATAATAGTATATACATAGATATAGATGTACCTATGGATTACGCGAACGCACAAGAGAGAATGTTTTTTGCTTTTGGAAGAAACGAATGTTTCGTAACCAGAATCTGCCCATAGACGAACACGGGGCTGTGACTACATTTTATTTAAACTACTACTTCCCCACACCATACCTAACACCTGACGGTGAGCGTGTATAAGTCCGGTCTATGGTAATGCCCACTTGCTAGTACTCGCGAGAGTCACTGGCCCGTTTCCACTCGCTGGCATCAATGTATGTAAATAGTTTCTGCGAACTGCTCGTAATGCTCAGAAATCGATACAGTAGCCTTTTACTAGATACTTTGAATTAAATTGTAGTCGTAGCACGCGGTTTTCGCGTTTCGTCTCAATGCATTTACCCCATCGCTTCTCGATTCGTCGAATTTCTCAATTAATTTTAATAAACCGACCGAAGAAACAGTGATGCCACCACCATCGATATAACTTTTGCACGGGTATATTATTATTATATTATATTTATATTCCGTGACGTCACCAAACGGTCTTGTCGGAAGATCAGCGTTTTTGGTTGCAAACGCGACTAACATTATGCTGAGACAAAGACCTTTTTGTGACTCGAGCAAGTTGTTTATTTCTGTGTCTCTTTTATAAATGATTGTTCCTGCTTGTACGAGTGACAAATAAAGTTTTTTCTATTCTATTCTAACTTGGGTCCAACTGGCTCAGATTCGTGATGATTGGTGGGATCAATGGGAGGCCTTTGCCCAACAGTGGGACGTTACAGTCTTATTGTAATTGTATTAAAATAAAAGGAACTAAGCGAGATTCAGGTTATCGTTATTATCTTCAGCAACCGCTGAAGAATAACGCGGACAAAGGCAACCTCCTTCCATTCCTCGCGAGTCGCGGTTCAACGCAATGACAGGTAATGCTACCAAAATAAATAAACGTAAGTACCAGAAGAATAATAAGCATTAGATTCGCATGCCAGAATGAATTTACCACCAACGTAATAAAAGCATTTTTCAAAACAAACATTTACTCTAAATTTTCCAACAACGTACGTTAGAACTAGAAAGTAACAATTACCCGTCAAGCCCTCGGAATCATGATTACCAGTTAGGATCGACCACCGGACTGAACGCACCTGTCCCTCGTCGATTATAGCCATCGTGTGATTTGCACTGCACCCGACCCCTTGCATACTAAATGCGTTTACATTACACGATCCGATGCGTTATCGAACTATCACAGCCCAGCTGTGATGTACTGTCCGTAGTAACGTATTCACTGCCCAGGATCAGCAGCGGTGTGACATACAAGAGAGTCGCTGCACAACTTAGGCCTCATGCACTTCACGTCCGTGGGCGCTATGCATCGTAGTTTAGTCAGTTAAAGCTTTTTCTTAACAATTTGTCTTTTCATTTCTTTCATTTCCTTTTCCATGGGCACATAAAGTGCTAAAGCGAAAGCAAGTCACCTCCTGCGGTATGCGAGCGGTGAGGAGAGTGGAGGAAAAAAATTTATAGTTTCAGAGCAGCTTCCGAAAATAGATGAAAGTCCGAAGATCTTCTACGCTGCCACCTACGCATTTGACTAGCCCTCGTGTTACTACTACTATAGCTAAAAGTAACAAATAAGAGCCCACTTCAAATCTACGGGACTATTTCAACAAGTTTACTTGGTTTCAAAAAGACTAACTCTTATGTCTCAAATAGTCAGTAGGTAGGTAGTTACCACAGAAATGTATATCTAGTAAGTAACATAATAATTATCTCCGTGCATTTTCCTTTGATCTGTTTTTTCAGACTCCAGTCGTACCCTGTATGTAGCGCAGTGTTAGTCCCCTTTCTCCCTCTAATTATAGGGCTCTTTGATAGCCAGCGGCCCGTACAGAACTATCCATGCATCTCATGAAGCTGTAGTATTACTACACCTCGGCGTTAACGTTATTCCAGAAGAGTTTAGTGTTAACTTTCGTTTTTGTTCTATTTTATTTTTAATATTCTAGACTATTTCGTGGCCAGAAACTCCGTATGACTTTTTAATTTGTGGTATATTTAGTCTACGGGTTTGCCGTGCCACAACTGTTTGCCTCACAAGTAGATCGTCATAACAATTTGGATTTCAATTTCGCTCTGCTTGAATATAGCAGCTCCAGATATAATATTGACAATATGAAACACTAGGTGAGCCAAAGCCAAAGCTGTCTAAAAACAGATAGCTCGTAAATCCAGTATGCAGTGAGGTCGGAAGCTATTAACTGGCGACCACAGGAGCGGCATAAAAATTGTCGAAACCGCGACGCCATTGCGCACTTTCAATTGGCTGGTTGGAGATAAAAATATGAGTTTCGTGTCAGGCCGTCGTCATACCGAATTGTACAGACAATTTGCTGGTAACCACTAACATGGTTTTCTGAAAATGTGTTCGTTCTTTGTATGAACGACGAAGGTCGAGGTAATGAGTTGGCTCAGTGCGCCGAAGTCGGACCGCGCTCCGACTCTAGGGAACGATGATGCTTCAGATGAGCCAGCGCTATGGATCGATCGCATAGGGTACGTCGGGGTATGATCGGACGTGGGGGAAGATCAGTGTCATACGGTCTTCAAATCTTTTGTTTTCTGAAAATGGTGGCAGCATTATGAAATGATGGCTTGATTTGGCTACAATTAGAGTCATACGATCTTCCCCCGCGTCCGATCATACCCCGACATAATACCTAATATTATGTTCAATTATGAGTCTAGATCCAGATTTAAAAGAAAACATGATTTTTTACAGTGCGACTTTAATAGAACCTCGATTATTGTCGCATTATTCCATAAATAACGTTCGACTCAAATGGACGATACACTTTGCATTAAACCTAAAACCGCTTAATCCTTTTGGATTATTTATTGATTGGATTTTAGTTTTCACATCAGCGTCATGATTTTACGCAACAATAATTCCTCCAATAACCCGGTCCCCGATGTAAACGGTTCCTGCGGCGCGCCTGCATAATCCGCCATGATATGGGTTCTCCTATTGTTATTGATTGACAGCATAATTGGTAATTCCTATTTTGTCAGAAACAAATTGAATAGGTAATGATTATGGATTTATATTATTTGGTACTTTTCTGCTTCGTCCTGAAATTAACTAAAATTTCAAGCACCATTTTCGTGAATTTTTACTTTAGTAAAGTTTGTAAATAATGTTAAGTTCATTGTAAAAATAACGCATTGTTTTAGTGATGTAAACTATATAACATGTTAATATGGTAACAAACAAAATGTTATAATTCCCTTTCAATAACACCTTCAGTAGGTTTTGTCGAGTGGCGCACTTCTCGGAAACTTCTACCTAAGCTCACAAGGCACGGCGACGGCCCAGGTAGCGCCCGACGACAAAAAATACTAGGGTTGGGCGTGTTGCTTTGTAAATATATCTTATCGATGTTTGGTTTCTCTTGGATGCGAGGTAGCACAAGGCGTTTTGTCAAACGAGCATGAATCGCACATCCGGCTATAAACTCACGTGCGTACACAAGACAGATGAGGCTACCATAGGAAACGGAACCCCATCCACATTCCTGTAATGTATTTGTGAGTGTACCTCTCATACTTTTTTCTGAATAAAAAACAAAAGAAAATGAATCAATGAGTGGCGTAGGCATAGGTACATAGACATAGTAGGTATGTCACTATTACTTACATCAGAATTGACGTGGTGGACTAGAATGATGATGATTATGTTCCTAATTTATTAATACTGAGAAATAATGGAAAAGTAGTCCAATCAAATAATATAAAACTTGTTTTCTCCCAGCGCTAACTTAAAAAATGGCCTGTGTTATGTTACAACTAAACGCAAAAGAACGCTTTTTCCAATCTTGTGCAATATACGTACTTTCCTAATGAACAACAAAGAGGTAAAGACATACCTAGACCAAAGTGCGACCGAGACAACAAAACGCTGCCCATGCACGGCGATTCGCAACAAGAATTGTATTGCTATCTCTTTTTACGCAATCCAAGTTCCTAATTGCACTTAATGTGAGTCTTCCACTTTCGACAAACTAGTATCTAATCTCCCCTTTTATACTTTTCAGATCAAAGCTTACTTATCAAAAGATGCATCCAAAATTAAAACAACTGCCGCCGCCGCCGCTAAAAAAACGATGGATTGAATTGAATGGCAACTATTGCAAGTTAGCGCCTAAAACCGCGGGCATTAAAAACGATATGTGTGTATGGCAGATTTGGCACTTCTGCAAGACAGTTGTGTTGCCATAGCACCGTAATTAATGTGTTTAATTAAACTCGAGGTTTCAATCTGGTCAATGAGTCTAATCTCTTGCAAGATTTATAAGAATTGCTTTATTAATTTAAATAAATTGTAAGGATGGGAAATGCGTAGTTCTCTATTTCACACACTAAATTTTGCGAACTAGGATGATTTAATATAGGATTAGCATAAGTAGCTATAAATTTAGTTGAATAACGAATTTATGGTGCAAGAAAAAAGATTGCAAATAACACAATAAAAATAATCTTATGAGAGATAGCAGAGATTCATTTTATAAATTTAAATGTAAACTAAGAATTATACCGTAGAAATTATATTTTTGTACGCATGTCATTAAAAGAGACTAGCAAGACGGTACAAGCAAATCTCAACAACCTCACTTTTTATCTTAGCATGCAAATTAATTCTATGATTTAATACATTTATTTATAAACATCCCACGCTTAAGGCGTCACTTCTAATAAATTTCATAACCACTCGTCATAGTGAGGTAGTAGAACGATAGTGTCGATAAGATAAGTCGGTAAATGTTTTATCGATGTCGATAAAATCATCGCTCACCCTACCGTGCCCTCACTTCCCCTGCCTCGATAAGTTTTTTTGTCCTCCCACGAATAATGGCATTGTAATTTTTTTTCCAAGGAAGGCCGTGTTATCCTAGGTCCTTTCCGATCCGACCGATACCGATTTTTGAATGAGGAATCGGGCTCATGTTACGGTTCATTATTCTGTGTTTGGTACCTACTTATTTGCACTGATAGATAACGTCATTCCTATTTGTACCGAATGTTTGAACGTCATGCTGATTATGATAGGGTAAGTCTTTTCGAGAAACAATACAAGTCATGTGACTAACTGCAGGGCTATTTTCACCATCGCCAAGTAACGATCTAAATAATCAAGCGTCGTGCTGTCTCGCTTAGTTAGTCAATTGTCGAATAATTATCTGTAACCTGAAACGTTATGAATAAAGAAACTGAACTGATCCTTATGATCAAAGCGACCAATCCCAATATTTTCATACACGACTTATACCAATTTTTTTAACACCACGATGTAAGTAATTTGTTTCTTCACTTTTTATGTTGTTGGTGAATTCGTTGAAGCATAGGACATACTGAATGTCCTATGCTTAAAAAGTATACTTATTAAAAATCTTTGGATATATTTGATCTGATTACAAAGTAAAAAGGAACGTAAATAAAAAGCGAGCAAATTAATCACTAGCTCGTAGTCTCGTTGGTAATCCTTTTACTCATGAATATAGAATCAGAGGGGATAAAAGGAAATGAACGGGCAAGTGCAAGTAATGGTGAAGGATTCCGTCGGTTGTGGAAGGATAACTTAGTTAGATATATACTAATAATAATAATAAATAAAATAAAAATCGTTTATTTCAGCACCATGGCACCATATACAATACACATTACAAATTACAATAGAATCACAAAGCAGAACTAAAATTAAGAATAAAATAATGATATAAATTTATTAATAAAACTAGGTACCTACTTAAAATTCAAAAATTAATAATAATACATATATTTCATCATAAAAATTAAAAATTAATGGCAAACGATCTATCGACTAATGACTGTTGCCTGCGGCTTTGCCCGCGCTTTTCAAGCTGCCCTTGTCCGTCCCCGGGATACCATTAACCTACCTGCCAAGTTCCATAAAGATTCGTTCAGCCGTTTAGGAGTGTAATGGTAACAGATAGAGTTACTTTCAAATATATATTATTAGTATAGATTTGGGATTTAGTATTCAACTAAATAAATAAAGTGCGCGCGGATCTAGCCGAAATTATCTATAGTAAAAGGAGTCGAATCAAATAAATTCTGCCGAATCATCCGACTCGGCGCAGACAAATGTGCGATGTTTCGTGTGATTTCGATTCCTCTTCGTGCTCGACTCAGGAAACTTCAGGACTAATCGTAAAGGAAATAGGTAATAGTTAGGTAAATGCATCGAGCATAAATCCTTGGGTATGTGCTCGATGGGTAAATATCATACTAAACACACAAAATCGATCGAGACTTTGGAAAACGGGTTTCTACTCCCGTGGACGTTTTTGTTTCGTGTTCAGAACCCTAAAAAGCTAACACAGTTACACAACACAGGTTCAACTGCACTCAGCCTGGCTCCCCTCTGCGGTCAGCTTCCACTAGGGCTGCCAATGTTGCTAAAACGTAGCCATATACGAATAAAAGCCGGACTAGACGATCAATAGCATCTTCGAAGAGTTTTTATGTACCTACATACAATGTTATGGCCTATTCTAGACTGTTATGACGTCATTGGTTGCTTCGATGGATCAAACCGTGATTTGTTTTGGTCTAATACGTTTAATGTGTTGGGCTTTTTTTGTCGACTATACGATATTTTGACGAAAGTTCACCGATAGAGTCGATTCAGGGTTTACGAAGTAACCATTACCTAATCTGTGGCAGGGTCTTCTATCATTAGGTGCGGTGCGACGGCAATAACGTCTCTTTTCTATTCTTCTTTTACTGTAGGCTCGCTTATCGGCATAATTATTATTTTCTCCGGTGGCAAAACTGTTTCAAGCTTAACTTTTCTTGTTTAATCATTCCCTACTCAGATGTCTAAGTCTAAAGTCATTATTTACATAATATTAATAAAAAATAAAAGCATTAATTACAAAATACTGAATCTTATGATTCAGTACTATAATAAAATATTAAGTTATTGTTATTTTCACTCTTTTTAAGGAAGAAGCTTTTAGTAGAATGACAGATTTCCGTGTCGTTGTTGACAGACTTTATTATCTTTTGCATAGTTTGTATCAATCAAAAGATAAGAATGAAGTGTTGTGCCTTGAAGTTGATATGTTTATCTGAACATAGCCACGTTGAGTTTAAAATACATTGGTTATGTTATGATTATGACAAATGCCTACGTACGAGTATCTGTGGACTTTTCTTTTAAAATGAACATGGGCCGTAGGGGGCTACGGCCCATGTTCATTTTAAACAGGACAATATATATATATTCATATATATATTGTCCTTATTCCCCAATAAGGAGAATATTGCATTTGGTTTCCTAGCCACGGACTAACTCGGGCCGTAGGACGTGTGACGAATCAAGAGTCACTCCTACTAAATAATATAGGTAGTCGAATTTTAAATGATGCCTTTTAGATGTCAATAAATGAATATCCACAACCATGTCGAAAATAAAGTGAGCACTTTACCATCGAAACTCCCCTGATGGCTAGAAATCACTAACATCATTAATTCGATGCAGGGAGGGGAGACACCCTCAGATATAATTACGTTGGAGTATCAGGGTCGCATGGAATCGAGGAGGTTCCTACAGGAAGCCCTAAATAAACATACAATTAGGTTTTTGATATTATAGTGCGTAGCTCGCAGTGGGGCCATTTTCTATGAAAATTTAATAAGGATTCGAACCCGCACCTCACCCTCAGTACGAGGGCGCTCTAACCAACTAAGCAACGAGATCGAATACAAGCTTCGTCGAAAATCGGTAGTAAGACAAAACAAATATAAAACGAAGAAAAAACTCGGAATTCGATTACTTAGTCGAGTAAAATGCAAATAAATGAGATAATTATAATAAATAATTGAAATACTTACTTTAATACTAATCAACGGGTGTGTATCGCGTTTATTTGCTTCGTGACCACGGCAGTATATAATCTGTAAATCTGCAAAACCGTCGGCAAAAATATGATAATGATGAATGATAATGTATCGGGAACCATCTATTTATCGTGACAAGTTAAAAATTGTGATACTTATGTACAGTTTTGAAAAGTACAAAATGTTACATGTTACATTAAAGATCAAAGTTGTGAGGCACTTTTATGGTCAAAAGATATGTACCGATCAATAAGCACCTAATTTCATCCCACTCACACAATATCATTCTTATATCCAATGTTTATTCAGCTTTTGGATTTAGTATGTAATTATCAATAAGAAGTTTTCTTTAAACAAATAGTTGGAACAGACTAAAAGTAGGGCACTGTCAGCACGGGGCGGTGATGCATCTATCAATTTACAAAATCAGTGACTTTTTTTAAACGATACCTTTTGTTAGACACGACACCATGTAGAAAAGAAAAAGAGTATTTTTTTAAATTTTATTTATTAGGTTTTCCAACGGTTTTATACACAGAGTTCACATCTTATACATATAACTTACAGAGAGAGACCGATGTGTGAAAATGTATAGTTACAAAACGAAGACATTATTTTAATAATGACTATGGATTTTATTGCTAAGCGCACAAACCGCTTATAGATAAACGGGTATTTTCTTTTTTGGAAAAGGCTTTATTGTTTTTGCAGTCCATACCTCCATTCTACGCTAGCTTGGTACAAATTATGGCGTGTAGTAGATACTTTCGCTAGATTCCCGTTCATAGAAGGTATATAGGTATAGTATACCTGGGTGTTTGACACTGCTATAGGAACGTACATAAATGAATATTCACTACATTTTGCAGTATACAGGGTGGCACATTTAGATCTGTCAATATGGGAGAGTCTGAAACTATAAGACATGATCTTCGTATGTCTTCTTAGGAACCATGTCATCGATTTTAGTAACAAGAAAAACTGCATTCATACATTTAAAAAAACTTGTACTCAGCTCGGGAATAGAATGTCTGGGTTCTATTCTTAGGCAGTAAATGTTACTATGAAACATGATATTGTCTTAAATGAATAAAATGCATTTTTTTCACACCCTTTCACTTAGTTTAGTAAGTTTTCGAAATGACCACCATTTTTTTTACATTCTTTTAGAAGAAATGCTGCCTTTATAGCGCGGACAGCAAGGGCTGCTATGATGACCAAGCTTGAAGGCCGAGACCATAGCAAGCTTAGCTTCAGGTCAGCTTATCGTGGCCAGCAGGGCACTCATTGCCGACCGAGGCTTGTATAGTTCTTAACTTAAACAATGCGATTCATTTAAATTCAATTGTAGGATTTCTAATTCGTCATCGCTTGAAGAGTTCATTTTCACAATTTATTCACGAAAATTGATTAGAACGTATCATGCCAAAATTTTCACCGCGATGCTCTTTTGTCAGTTTCCCGCGTTTTCTTTTTTTATTCTAACCAGCCAGTGAAGCTTTTACTGCTCAGTATGCATAAAACCTTTATGAACCTAACTATTATCAAAACAAAATATAATTCGAAATACATAGCGGACCGCATAGAGCGGACTGTAATAATATAACAAACAGTCCGCTGTTCTGGTAGGACCGAAAGCAACACTCATCTGTGCCGATAGGTTCACTTTGCTCAAAGAAGGTTGTCGAAATAATCAGCAGATGTGATGCACATGCTATGATTGAGTAAAAATAAATAAAAAAGTTCAAACTCTAAATAACATACTAATTATCAATCCCTCTGAACTAAACCTATTAAACTCAACGAAACCCCAACGGGTTTAGTTAAGTTTAATGGGTGTAGTTAAACCTACATTCAACTCGAAACGCACAACTTTAGATAAGAAAGCTGAAAAATTAAATCTTCCGTACATAAATAACCGTCTCTAAAATAATGTTTTTTTGCTTATATCAGCTTCTACTTTATACTCACGCGTGCAAAGACAGTGGCAGAAACTATATGTATAGTTGTACACTAACACAGTACCTCGAGCATGCGTGGCGTTTCGCGCAATAGTCTTATCACTTTCCCGGAACTAGCTGATAGTGCTATCACAAAATAGTACATGTACTTACTCTGGGCTATCACAGGCCACAAGCATTTATAAATATAAGCATTACGTCATTACAACAAATACTGATTGTACGCCGCCTGATATTGGACTGGATGATGTTTCATTCATAAACTTAAATAGTTACTTTGGCCTCTATTTGAAACAATATTTTTGTTCGAGTACTTACACTTAGTGCACTGCTATTATGAGAGGCGCTGCTACTACCTACACAGTTATTTTCATGACAAGACCTCAGCTACCGAAGGAGTCGAATTTTTAAGTTCTTTGCATACATATTTTTAAATTTACGCTTTCTGAACATATAATTATAAGTACTATTTATCGGGTATTTATCGCGTTTATAAATTTACCTATGTTTCCCGCCATTTCAACAGGATTACACATTGTCGTCGTGGTCACGGGGGGTGACTCTTTGCATACAGTTGTATTCATTTCATGCGATTTCACTCGCACTTCTCCACTTTGGTCCACGTTTATCAAAACACATTTCTTTTGTTTTTCTCTTGTTTTTGAATTCAGAATCATTTGAATTCATTAATTCTACTCTTAACGGTTTCGTTTTGATAAATGTACAATACCCACCGACGAGATCCTCATTATCACTAGACTGTGTTGGAACTAGGAGGCGTCCTTGAACTTGTCGAATTGCTTATTTTGTAAGCCTAAAGAATTAAAAGTTGTTGATTTCTAATTCTGTGGCGTATTTAGTTAGTGGCCAAGATAGACCATCAGAGCTATTGCATCCTGGCGCCGTTCACGTGATAATTATCCGACTGCGCCTGGCAAGCTGCAACGGCGGCGGGCCAATGCTCGTGAGGCCATGCTTCTAATTGCTGCTAATCACAATTGGTTAATTCACACTTTGCTACTCCACAATTAGGGGTAATTACTTGATTGTAGCTTTATTCTTAGCTCATGGCTATTTTTATTTTTATTACAGGGTTTCAATTCGTTAGCTTATCTTTTGCGGAAGTCATTTTGCTAAGTCATCTGTTGTATCAAGTTACTGAGAAGTAAATTAAAAAAAAAACTAAATGCGATTGATAAGCTCACAATCGGAACATAAAATCTTAGGTACCCATAAGTTGTTGTGTTCCGTGATATCCCGCTCGTCCCACCAGCCTCTTCCCACATCAATCAATGTCGATCATGGGACGAATGGAAATCCAATTACTCCCACTTGTGGGAGAGGCTGCTGGGACGAACGGGTTATTACGTTTTGTTCCAACTGCGAGGTCATCGACGACGCGTCATCTCATCATGGATCCAGTCAATAGATCTAAGGAGATCCATTGCAATCGACGGTGAATAAAGAAAATCTGGACTACATACTTGAAAAGAACCTAATCAGGTGATTGGCAAGCCCGGTCAAGCATCGGGTTCTCCTTGAATGCCCGCGGTCTATTTGTAAAAAGCCCGCGTCGCGCCGCCACACCGCCGCGCCGGCACGGTTTTGTATGCAATTGATGAATCATCCTGGTTGAATGGTTATAATACTCGATGCTCGATATGTACTCGTACTTAGATCCTCAGTGCCTGATACGTTAGCAAACTCTATCTGCGCAAACAATTTACAAGAGTTGGTAACAATAGGCTAATTTACTACTACTGGTAAATAATTCTAACGTATTGTCTGTTAAAAATAATGCTAAGTGTTATTAGTATTTCTTTAAGGCCAGTCGTATTCGTTACAATAACTAATTTTAAAGTTTGAATAAAATAATGGCGCGCCAGAACGATAATCTCTGTCATGGCTCCGGTGACATGCCTCGATGACATCACACCTCACACCACACCCTACAAGAAGAACAACACGCACTGTATTCTGTGACACGTGTGACGTCACTAGCGATGCAACTAAACGCAGAGCGTTTTCGGTCACGTGATCATATATCTAAAAATATGTAACTTTAATCCCGTTTTATTTTAATCTAAAATAGGTATATTTTTAATAAAAATCACCTGATCATGCTTTGTTACGTTGTCACTGACTAGGATGAAAACAATTTGCTACTTATTTTCAATGTAGTCAAATAACCTATTACGAGTAGACCCCCAAGTTCCAAGGTGAATAACACCGCGTTTACGCCTGCAGGTATAATTACTGGTTTTCCATCAGGGGGCGCGGCGGCGGCAAATCCGAGGGTCGGAGTCAAACATAGTTAGTATTAGTCCCGTCTTGCCGAGCATTACGGCATCCGAGGATGATGTTGCCTCGCTAATACGCGGCACTTTCTAATTTTAATGGCTGGAAACTTGGCGGGCTTACCGTACCTTCATATTCATATCAACATTTAGCGCAGCCACGTGTTGGCAAAGTAAGTTGCATATTTTATTTTTTGAAAATATTAGTAATTATTGAAAAATATAAATAAAATATAGTTTGATCAGGGACGAGAGTATGATGTAAAATTGTAAATGCGCTGACTCTCGTGAGACGTTGCGAATACTTTTCATGATACGAATACGTATTCCCAACGTCACGCTGGGAATAGTCGTGAGACGTTGGGAACAAGCGCTTCTCAAGTGAGACGTTGAGAATAACTCTGCGTTTTCTGTGGAGAGCAGGATCAAAATCGGCTTCTTTAGTTTTCAAAGGCTATTTAGGTCGCGGCGAGGTTCTGTTTATGTTGAACACTACCTAAAACCCGCTCCCGCTCCCGCTCTGGTTGTCTTCAGGAAACGCAATCTATAGCATGCCTTGGATCTGCTAATTCGACAAGAAATAAAAAACACGACGTCTGCTATGACTCTGCAAACATGTAGAAGGACTGGTATAGCTCAGTCTAGTTAAATTTCTTGTGTGCTGCAGATGTCAGTATCCTACTACGTCAACAGAACTACTGGGAATAAACGCAATCCGACTTGCTCCAGCGTCCTACTACTAAAACATCTAGTATCAAAAGCAAGTTATTTGTGTTTGGTTCGGATGGAGTGTCGTAAATTTTAACAAGACCCGTCAAATAGTTTTATGATCAAATGTGAAACAATTGATTGAGGATGCATTATTCATATCTGTAAACACAAGCTCGGTCGGTTATTATTAAATTGCGTGGGTTTTTGCCGAAATAGCGAGTAAACAAGTGACAGAGGGCGCTGCCTGGCAACGGAGGGAGGATGGGGGTTGGTTGGATGGTGGAGATTTTTGCACAGCCATCGTTTTTGTGGTCGATTTTGGAAACACGAAATAAATGTTTGTGTTATTGTGAAAAAATTTCAGCTGTTTTTGTTGTTTTTAAAAAAAAACACAGATTTGTGACTGTTTTTTCTTCTTCAAATTGTAAAGGGCAAGATATTTCGAAATTGGTCTGTGTAATAATAATAGAAACGAATAGAAAAAGGAAAAGAACGCCTTTGCTCTGCGATGCTGCGTTCAAATTGCGCTTCTTTCAAAATGGGCCGGCGGCCGCCCGACCCGATATCATGGAAAAGACCAAACACATTTACCTACTATCATATTACTACATTACCAAGGTTATGAGAGCTTTCTAATCCACATTGTTTATTCTCAAAATCTCGGTTTACTCGTTGAGCTATTCGGAGTTTCGCCCGAGGCTTTTCAATTACTTAGTTCAAGGGGGTGCGGAAGGAGGGTGATAGGAAATTATCTCTACGCGTCGTACCTATTATTGGATCGTATAGTATTCGATCGATCGTATGTTGTTTGAATGTAATTTAGGTACTTACTTCACTTCGGCGTTAAAGGAATTATTTTCAATTAAGTAGGTATGTAGGTACTCAGAAATTCAATTCTGGTAATTCCAACTATAAAACTTAACTTACAATCAATTTAGATATGCTCTAATGATGAACAATTCTGCTAAAATCCATCCGTTAGATAAGTGGTCGTTAAGTTGTGTAGGAAGCTCGTGGTCGCTCTCCATGTTGTTCGCCTTCGAGTCATCAGAAACGTAACTGTGTTTTGTTTTATTTGACAGCTTGTAAGCTTAACTGCAAGCAAAGACTCGACCAGAGGTGAAAGGCTGCGTTATCAGAAATGGATTCTTTATAGATCCTAATGAAACGTTCCCCCGCCGCCGCCGTGATTTCCTTAGGAAACTGTCAAACATATCTGCTCTTATCTATTCCCGTCCACCGAACACGCAGCCGCACGCAGGACTTTGGTGTTGGATGAAATAAGAAAATTTCATACACTCAGAGAAACTTTCCCAATATCAAATCGTTGACAGTAAGAAGTAATAATTCTTAATTTGCTTGCCAATACCTTGTACCTTCTACACTCCGCGTGAAGAATAGCCGGTTGGATCCGATTTTACGATATCCACCAGTAGTAGACCGCACGCAATGTTTAAACATCACTAATGTTACGAATGCGAAGGTGACGTTTGTTATATCTTTTTCGAATTTTATCCCAAATGAATGCCTTGATACATAAAATAACCGGAGCTTTACAGAAAGAACATTGGAAATGGGCCGTAGACAGGATTTTCCACCTAATTGTAAAAACCTGAAGGAAATTTCCTTAATTAAACTTCAGTAATTCCTAAAATCCTTCTGTTCACTTTTACAATTTTACTGTAAATCTGAGAATTTCATATTTTTTTTATGAATTTTCACTAACTTTGAAAACCACGTGAAAGCTCTGCTAAGCCGCGGGCAGACTCTAGTTCTGTATAAATTGAACGATTGTTGGCAACACGAAGCTGCGCCGTCATCGCCGGGACGTGATAAACTCAAACAAAGGAATAGCTGGTGACGTCATAAAAACGTTATTGTGACGCGCTGTTATTGGTGGAGCCATTGGAGCTTTCGTTTTGCGAGATGTAACCTAAGCGATTTCCTTTCACAATAGTCCCTTGTTTTTGTTATGAATGGTTTTTGAAATTGCTTACGAGTACAATCTACTGTTCTATTGCGGGGCAAAGCAAAGCTCTCCCATATTTTTTGCTAGACGGCTAGACATGTTAGTGAAGGCTCAGAATAATAAGGCGAGCCTCAGCTAACATGAGGATTGACCATCACCATCCCGCGGGAAGACAAAGATACAGCTTATTCCTAGTTGTACTGTCTGTTTACTATTCCTCCAGTAATGTTTATCAACCACAAAGATAGGTTTAAAGAACTTTATTCTCATACAAACACAAGGTTCACCTATAATGAGATACATGATAAACAAATTAATCTAGGTTTATAATGTTTACATTTAAAGTAAACTTACCACTAGGACCTAAAATTAAATAATAACTAAATATTATCTATAACTAAATATAATAATGTTCAATAAAAACTTAACATTATATTTGTTAATTAATTAAAGTGGGTGTAACTAAATGTTAGATGGGTAGGCATTTTTATTCGTGCATTGTCACAAAGTATGTAGTACATGTAATTTAAGTTTATTTTTAAAGGCATTAAAATTAACACATTCCTTTATATTGTTTGGCAAATTGTTAAACAATTTAGCTCCCTCTAATAATATTGTTTTTTTGCCATAATCAGTACGTGTTAGCTAATTGTAATTTTATTTTATTTCTGAGATTATATTTATTTTCTTTTAGATGTAATTTAATTTATGATTGAATGAAGTTCTGGACTTGATATGTTATATGAAATACTCGCACACAAAAATCAAAAAATACTGACTTCCTCAACCCAGCGACCAAGAACCCCTGAATCTTTTAATTATCCAGAAAACAATAAAACCCGGAATGCCGGATGCGTTTTATCGCCGGGGTCTACAGGGGTCCACTGGGGTCCGTTTAGGAGTTTGAACGACCGCAAATTATGTTCGGGGACGCGTATAGTGGACATGGGCTTCTTATTGGGAGGTTATAACACGATGAGATGGGATGAAGGTGGTAAACATTGAAAAGATATAGCCCATAGTCACACAAGATGAGAGAACTTAGACATTACTCTGGCCTCTGTAGTTAATTGATTTGAAGAATGCTTTATATCTGCAGAACTAAGCTCAGCTGCTGGAGAACTCTTCTTTTTCCGACAGAGGGCTATACATTTTGCCCTAATATGTTAAGATGTATGCATAACGATTATACTAAATAGATATCATACTTTATACTATGCAAGCCGAAAGACAGAAAGTATCAATTATTATTATGTAAGCAAGTCTGCAAACACCTTCGCAAGAAGTTCTAGAGAGCACAGATTTTTGAAAAGTTTAATACGGCGGCGGCGGCGCGGCGCGTGTTGGGACGAGACAGCCCTGCAGATAGCATTGCAATCACACTAATATTTTTTTTTATTTTTTTTAAATCTTTATTTAATTATAGAGGGTTTAATCAACATGATTATGCCACCCTCGAAGGTATGCTTAAGTAAATTAGTATCTACGCTTAATTCCTAAATTAACAAATATTAACATATCTAGGGCTTCCTCTGACAGCGGAGTAGCCAAAATATTGTTGACTACACCAATAGAAAACAGATCAATATTGTGTTTACAACAAAAATCAAATCTTTCCACTTCGTTCCGAACACACTCCACGACAATATGGTACACATCTTCTACTACGTCACATTCGGTACAGTCTGGTGAACTAGTCTTGCGCATAAGAAAACCAAAACGATTGAGAGGAATGTGTCCCGATCGGAGCCTCATCATGGTAACGATGTCGGACCTGGCCATTTTCGAACCATCGAACCAAGGGGCTTTTGGTAGTGTTGGTTGTATGGTCTTATACCAAATACTTTTACTCAGCGATCTCTCGTCGAAATACTCAGTCCAATTTGCCCTACATCTTTCTTTAATGAGATTAAGTAGGTCACTGTGATAAGGTAAAAAATTCATGTAGATTCCATCTTCGATTGATTCCCCGGCAAGACGATCGGCCTCCTCGTTACCAGATAGGCCGATGTGTGACGGAATCCATTGCAGCGTGATGTGTTTGTTTTTACTCGATAGTTTATCGAGAGACGCCAAGACGCTAAACGCTATCGGAGCTCCACGACATGTCGTGGTGCACCGAGCGAGGTGATGAAGGGCGCTTTTGGAGTCCGTCAAGATGACATAAAAACCGCTTGCTAAGGAATCAATGTACGAAACCGCTTCCGCTAAAGCCAATAACTCTGTATACATAATAGATATTTTCGAGGTTATCTTAATTTTAACTGACGAGTTCGATTGGGGATCGTAAATGGCCAGTCCCGAGTGGTCGTCTTTTTTGGACCCGTCCGTGTAAATTTTATAACAAGTTGAGTAATTGCTTAATAAATAACTGTCACAAATCGTTTTCAACGCACTCGAATTATAGCTGTGTTTAGATTTCGAGATAGTGTCGATATCCGGTTTTATAATAGAAACGTCCACACTGCTAACCCATTTATTTAATAAAAATACAGCATTTCTAGGACCTGAGTAAATCGGAGTATCTTTATATTGTTCATGGATCGTAAGTAGTATAGGTTTTGGTCTGCGTCTACAAAGATAACTCTCACTAAGTGTATTCAGCTCGTCTAGTAAAGTTATTACATCATTATTAGACCATGATTTTATACGGAGCCAATATTTACCGGCCAGATAATATCTTCGAACACTGAGCGGCTGAATGCATAGTTCATATTCCATAACGTGTATAGCTGTACTTCGTATAAATCCACCTATAACACGCATGCATTGATTTTGTGCTCTATCTAATTTACCTAAATGTGTTTTGCAGCTGTTTCCGTAGATAAAACTAGCGTAATCTAACCTACTTCTTATACTAGCTATGTATAGGCGCCTCAAATGACTAGGGTGCATTCCCCACCCAGACCCAGATAATACTTTAAATATGTTTATGAATTTCGATGCTCTGTCTTTTATCTCATTGATATGCTTTGACCATCGCAATCCTCGATCTAGCCAAACACCAAGGTATTTATAATAATCTACCATTTCTAGAGGTGAGTTATATAAAGACAATATCACAGACTCCCTTAAAAATGTATTCCTAAATATACAGAACTTACTTTTGGATGGTGAAATATTCAAACCAATTTTAGAAACGATATCTGATAATTTATTTATTGCGATTTGTATTTTATTCGCCCCTTCGTTTGCGCTGCTACAAGTTACGTAAAGGACGAAGTCATCCGCGTATTGTGATATGTGTACATTATTTATCTCTTTACAAACAAATAGGGTTGCAATGTTGAAAAGAATTGTTGAGAACGGGTCCCCCTGAGCAAGACCGCGGTATGTATTACGATTAAGACTAAAATTTTCCGAATTAATTGTTAAATGTCTCTCTTTTAAAAAATTCCAAATATATCTACACATTTGAGAGCCAATTCCTAACGTGTCCATAATGCCTAATAAACTTATAATATCCACATTGTTATATGCGTTATCTATATCTATAAAACAAGCTATTGTCATTTTTCTTTGCAGAAATCCTAATTGTATACGCGTGACTAAACTCGTTAAATTGTCCAAAGTAGAATGACCCTTCCTAAATCCAGTAGTGTTGTTAGAAAAAAAACGATTTCTCTCAATAAACCATTCTAATCTTTTTATTAGAATGTTGTGAAAGATTTTACAAAGACACGATATCAAAGATATAGGACGTAGGGCTGAACTCGATTGGGGATCGCGACCAGGTTTAGGTATTGGGAGTATAGTAATTTCCCGCCACTGATAAGGTACAAAACCGGTTTTATAGAACTCATTATATAGATAAATTAAAATAGTTTTACCATTATCAGGAAGGTGTACTAACATCGAGTATGATATATTATCGCAACCGGGGGAGGTGTCTTTATGTCGTAAACTACAATTCAACTCTTGTGTAAGTATAGGTATCTCTAATTTATTATTACACGAAGTAAAGTCAGGCGCGTCAGAACAAACATAATCAGGAGTTAAACTCTTCAGTAACTGATAAGCTTTATCTTTGTCAACATAATGCCGCGGAGTATTGAAACCTTTAAACCACCTTATCTTTCGCCATAATTCGCCTTGATGAGTTGAACCGCTGATTGAAGAACAATATTCCTGCCAAGCCCTATCTTTTTCTTTACGTATCAGTTTTTGTGTTTCTTTAACCTTCTCCTGCAAGTTAGCTAAATTGATAGGTGTAGGGTTGCGTCGAAATGTGGATAATGCAAGACGGCGTGCTGCGACTGATCTAGACAAGGTAACACTCCAATACGGCTTGGGAACAAATTTTTTCTCAGGATTTGAATTAATTCTAATGTATGGAATGTGACGGTCAGCGACGGAGTTTATACACTGCACAAAATTATTATATGACTGCTGCAAACCGTTTGTTATTGTGAAATTATAAAACTTGTCATTTAAGTCATTAGTGTAGGAATGCCAATCAGCTTTTTTAAAGTTTCTTTTTGTTACATTAACAGAGTTAGCCTTAAAATCAGTAAAAATTTTAATAATCACGTGATCACTTCCTAAGGTTTCACTTAAGGTGGACCAATTTAATCTAAGGGAGATATCAGATGTAGCCAGCGACAAATCGGGAGAACTCTTATACAAAACACCATCTGCTAGTTTAATTCGTGTAGGTTGACCATCATTCATAGTTATGTAGGGACTGTCAATTAACGCATTAAATATTTGTGTGCCTCTACCATTCGTTTTAAACGACCAGTTGGGATGGTGCCCATTAAAATCACCGACAATCAAGGAGTTAGAATGTAAAAGAGAAAATAATTGATCCCAGTCCTGTTGAGTAGTTCTAACTGACGGGGCGCAGTATATTGAGATTAAATTTTGGATGTGGTCACAATTGTAAAGTTTTATACCTATCATTTCTATTCCGGGGTTACTACAGCTAAGATTCAATATTTGTGATTTAATTGATTTATGTACTAGTATTGCAACTCCGCCCCATCCGTCGTCCCTATCTTGGCGATAAATATTATAACTATTTACCTTGATGTTGATCTCGGGCGTTAACCATGTTTCACAAAGAGCAGCAATGTGGACGTTTTCCTGCGATAACAATTGTTCTAAAGCTATTAATTTAGATTTCAAACTTCTAGCATTCCACTGAATAATGTTCACTCTTAATAGACTTTTCATTGTGTCATCCATCTTGACGTATAAAGTCAAAGATGAACTGCAAAATTGGCCAGTCAGGAAGAAGGTCTACAAGGAAAAATACTACACACTCAGCACAACACTTAAACGCCATTTTCAATTTAGATTGTATAGATGCTCCTTTTACGAAAATAATTTCTTTCAATCTCTGTAATAGATCCTCCACTAGTGAACTTCTTTCAGACTTGCTATTTTCCTGTAGTATTTCTTTCTTTGTCTCGGTTGGATCCGATGGCGTGTCACTTCCACCGTCATCAGTCCACCGGAGTGGTGTAGCTGACTGACGAGATTTTCTCGCAGGACGTCTTGTTCTTTTATGCTCTTCATGGAGCACAGCTTTTGTTTTTAAAACCTCAGCATATCTTGGCGTATTCGGTGGCATTGGTGTTGCAGTTGGTTGAGGACGGAAGCATTCCGGGAATATGTTAAAATAATCCGTTGACGGTCCCTCCTCTTTTGGTATAGTCTTATCTGTTTGCGGTGGTTCCGGGGTTTCGGGGTTAACGTACATTGTTAAAGCTCGTCTATACGTGCAGTTGAATTCAGCCATGATTTCCCGAAGCCGCTTCTCTTTTAAGAAAGCTGGACACTCCTTTTTATTAAGCGACATGTGACGGCCGCCGCAATTGATGCATTTGTAACGTTCGGTTTCACAATTATCATGTTCTCCGGTACATTTTGGACAAGTTGTTTTGTTCGAGGGGCATCTTTTGGTGACGTGACCTAGCCTCCAGCAATTAGCGCATTGAGAGACTGGAAAGACGTAAGGTTCCACTTTTATATGTATTCCATCGACGTTGACGTGTTCTGGAAGAAACGAACCTTTGAAGCAGAGACGAACTGATTCACTTGGTTTCCAACCTTCTTTCTCATCATCTTTACAGCGGCGTTTTAGACGGTATGCCGATAGAAGCACAACTTTTCCAGGACAGGATATATTTTCGACAATCTCACCTTCCTCCATATCCAGGTCTACGTTTTTGATAACACCGAACGAAAGGTTTTTCTCCATAGCTCGATGAATACGCCAGCCTTTCTCTAAAAATATTTGGCATGTTTCCAATTTACAAGCGCTTTCTTCGCTGGTAACATCCACTCGAATTTTAAAAGGGTTTATAAATTTGATATTTTTAATGTCCGGTATGTTATGAGTTTTCAAGGCTTTTGCGAAGGAGAAAACCTTTGGCATTTTCTCATTAGATGCAATATAAATCTCTATTAATTCAATTTTTTTCTTCTTCTCTTTAAATTTCATTGTATTCCACTCGTTTTCGTTTTCTATTCCTGATGAATCTTCTTCTTTTTGTCTTTTCTTTTTTATCTTCTGATCTTCACTTACTTCCATTTCAATTAGGTTTTCTTGCTGTAGTGTTGGTTCCGCATTAGGTGTTCTTACTTCATTATTCAACGAAATATTTTCTTCTTGGAGTTTCGGTTCTATATTAGGTGGTATTTCTTCATTATCCAACGAGCTGTCGCTAGGTAGTAGTGCAAAACTGTTGTGGTATTGAATAGCCTTCTTATCTTCGTCCATTGTTAGGCAATTAATCGCTGCGCATCGTTATCAGTGCACCCGGTGACCAGGTAGGTATCCCCGGCACACACAGGTGCAGCGCGCGAACAAAAGAATCCGAGCGGTCGGCGATAACAATTAACTGCTACGACGGGACACGGTCACCTCGATCGAGTGCCGAGACGAGAATATCACACTAATATTATAAATGCGTAAGTTTGGATGGATAGATATTTGTTACTTCTTCACGCCAAAACTACAGAACAGATGGGGCTGAACTTGCGCTTGCGGACGGATTAGTGATCGCAGTAGAGGTGTTAAAAAAATACAGAAGGCAGGTGGCAGGCGTGAACCTGCAGTTCACGTAGTGTTTCTAGTTTACCAATAACCCTGTATATAGGAACACTTCCCCTAAACGCTTGAGAACACTCTCGCTCTATCCACCCGTCCGCGTCGTTTCACTTCATCGATCTTGTTCCTCACGTCCTCATTCTATAATTGTTTCGTCTCGACTTTACCATGCTTTATAAGGCAATCCCTTTTGAAACTACAATGGTTCACAAATCAATTTTATCGTGATATTTATAGTTGTTAAGGTTCGTGGTGTTTTGTTTTCCTATATTTCAGGATTATTGCATGGATCAGTAATTCAGCATGCGCCATGATCACGGAGTTATTTCGTGATCATGATGGCGCAAGTAACTACTTTGCATTTAGTGTAAATAAATCCCTATTTCACCTTCTCTAATGACATAATCTATTTAGAAGCAGTAATACGATAATAATGGGTCAGCACAGCAGTGGCCCATCTAATTGTAATTTCCATGGTTGTGTTCTCATGGTGTTTTGTTTCGCCTCGGTAGCCAAACGATCGTATTATTACAATTGAAAATTATCTTTTGTTTTATGTATGAAATACACGTAGAATTTTAATTGTTTCGCTTTTGCTTTACTCAGCCTAAGTCTTTCATGGGGTAATTAATATTTCTTCCTATTCATTAGTCAATTATCAGGCGATTTTAAAATCTCCCAAAAGATCTGGTCATGTGTCCATCGATCCTGTGAAAACCGTAGTAGCAGATTTCATCACGATATGAACAAAACAAGATTAGTACATAAAGACCGACTAGGTTTAGCAATTTTTTCTCACACGTATTCAACTTCGATCGATTCGCATGAATGGTAAACGTCGCACGAACTTACTGAGAAAAGTATATAGGAGAAGCAGTTCCAATGAATACGAAACAGTAGTTTCGTATACAAGTACAAGTAGACAGAACTACGAAAACTCGTTCTTCCCGAAAGAAGCCAGACGAGATGTTGCGTCATCGTCAGACCGAACCGAATCGTAATCGTGCCGTTTTCACAACGATTTGAAAGCGAGTGGCGATCGCGAGTACCAGGACGCCAGCAACGCGAGATGGTGAATCGCGTCTCGAGTCGAGACTCTACGTCACAATGGGCATAGATTATGTAGTTGTTTGTTGGCAAGATTCCGCGCGGCGCGAAACGTAAAGCTAGCTCTACATAGGATTGTCTAACTAAGACTAAGTAATATAAATCCTATGTCATGTATTAAAGAGCTTCTGATATTTATAAGTTTAATAAATGAGACTTTTCTATGCGAAAGGAAATAGAACACACTTATCTACCTCGTTTAAGTAATATCTATTTCGAAATCATTAAAAAAATGTTAACTAGCCATGTAGGTACCAAATATTTATGAGCACTTGTTTCACATTTCCAAACTTTTTAATTTATGCCTCTTTGTTGTAAACTAAACACTAGACCTTATTGTTATAATTCAAACTATTTGAGCTTATAAAACGCGCTCTCATGAATATATGTATGTATGCCTCGTTACGTTACTCATATGTACTTGCACGTAATATAATGCTGTAATGACCATGAATGACTGATAACATCGCGTCATTCTGACGAAAACAAAGCTTAATTTATTATGCGTTGAAGGCGGACTTGCATAGCTTGACGGGACGAGATCGAGACGGGGTTTACTTACAGAGCAGCGTCAAAACTGATTTACAATTTTATAGCTATGCGATCGTAAATTATACCAACCTACATGTTTTTCCATAGCATTCAAAAGTAAATTATAATAATGCTTTACATTCACATTATGCCTGAAAGATTTATATGTACTTTTCACTTATCAACCTTATTAAACTCTATGAGTACCTACAATACGTAATCTTTTATGTTTAACGATAATGATTTAATACCATTAATTTTAAACTTAAAAGTCTCAGCGTTATGGTTCCCTTTGTTAGCTTTTTAATACTACCAAAATATTCAACAAAATGAATGTCCAGAAACTATTAATTACCCGTTCCGTTGCAATGTGAAATATTTATTTTGTAAAACAGTTTTCGATGTGTGTGTAACGTGCCTATGTTTGCCGGCAGGTGGTGAGGTGGTTCAACGCGAGAGGCGATGCTGGGCGGGGCGGCGGGGGGTCGCTCCCGCCCGCCCACTGACCTCCAACCAGGTATGGGCTCCTAGTACTCCGATAACGTAATTTCGGTACCGTTTATTTTTTTACCAGTTTTTTTCTATGTTCGATGTTTTATAGTCTATGGCAGATATTTAAAACTTGTTAAAAAACTGGTTAAAACTGTTTTTTTCTGTGTACACTTTATTTGCTAATCATGTCTCATTAGAATTATCAGAAAATACGTTCATTATAGACTAGATCAAATCATATTCACATTTCGTTTTCTCTTTCAAGCACTTTCATTAAAATTCTATGCGAAACGATTCCGCACTTACAAGAATTTATTTGTTCCATTCAGTTATGCATTACTTTCCAATTTATTTTATTTATGTCGTCCCAGGTGTGTCCCGTTACCCCCTGTACTCACTATTCCCGGTTCAGGGTGGCAATCGCCCCACTTTACATAAAGGTAAGTTTCGTCCATTTGTTTTTAATTTAATACCTCTGTATTGCAAACTCTTGCACTCCTATGATTTCACTCTGGTTCATTAACATGTCGGCCAAGTCATGGCAAGCCTAGGTTTATACAGACTTCTAGCTAACAAGTGGATGAACCAGAAGATTTAGAGGATATCAAGAAGTTTGATGTTATGTTGTTCGTTTGGTTTAAGTTATTCACCACTCCTTGTTAGAGCGATTCAACACTTAATACATTATTTAGACCCGTTCACTTCCAGGGGCGTAAGGCATCAGTCTGTTGGAAGATTCACATTTTTATGATTGTTTTAAATAACAAGTCTTGAAAAGTCGAATCGTTCTAGTAATGTCTGACTGAATCAATGTTGAAATCATTGCATGCTGCTGAGCTATTTCGTGATTGCATGTTATGAGCTAAGTTATCGTGGCAAAACAAAGATACCACTGATTTATTGCTCTTAGACATTCCTTCATTTATTTTATTTGGTTAGGGTACAGCTTTGAGCTAAAAGAAGATGTTTACGGTGGAAACAATAAAGAACCCCTTACATATTGTTGGGTTTTAGCTAAATAAAGTATCAAAAAATCAACCGTACTCCAAAAACAAAAAAACAAAATGACGTCGACGTTGAATATAAAATCTTTGTCAGTTCGCGTGTTTCCGCCGCCGCCGCTCGGATAACCTCGGGCTCCCTCGGGCGACAGGCGTGAAGATCGACTTGACAGCTGACAGACAGATGTACCATCTAATAACAACGCATCATGTTTGGAGACTGCTTCACGGGCTATGGTTTATGCGAGGAATTGGTACCGAATTTTAGAGTAGATCTTAAATAATTACCGGAGACATCGAGTCTGGAATATTAAGTGCTTACGCTACAATCCTAAGCTCTCCTTTGTACGAACAACGTAGGGCTTAGAATTGTAATCCATCTCTTCTTGCTAGCTCATCGTTGGTGGGACCGGCTTTTGGGTGAAGTTCTATGATATGGAATCGAAAAGCAAATGAATTACACAAAATTAATCGATTTCGTATCACCACACCAACCTTCAAGCATTTGGTTACATTTAAAATAAAGTTTATCTAGAATATGTCCCAACGGAGGAGGCATACAAACTTCATTAATTTCATTAGAACTACATATTTAAATTAAACGTCTGAATGAGCGACTACCACTCATGGAAACCTCGGATAATGTAACGTGAGCAGAAAAACGCACTGGTATATGTTGAAGCTACCTCTGGACAGGCAAATTAAGCTATTACCTCATCATGTATCCGAGACTGAATACAAGAAAAGCGTAGCGATGACTTGCAGTTTCATATGATGCTGATACAGTTTCATATGAAGAACACTGAACGGCTCGAGGTGAGGCGGTGATGATCATTGATCAGTTTCCGTGTGCTTTTTCTACGTTGCCGTGGCCTCCCAGTGAACTATGTATGCCTCCTATAAACAAGTATACTCAGTGTAATCAAACTAATGTGCCTGCCTGCGATAAACAGAGAGTGACACCCGTGAAACTCGACCGGACTGGCCCGCTCCTTGCATTTCATTCTCGCTAATCAAATAACGTCTTATCGGGAACGAGCGCTTGCCCACGACGCCGCTCAGACATTCCTCTCTTACTTCTCTGAAGAAGTTATAGGTACACAAGCTTTTCGACAGGATCAACATTGAACACTCTTGCGTTCAAATTAAATGTGACACTTTTTGTCACCAGGAGGTGAATATTATGATATATTATGTGCTAAGCCCCACTTGCGCCAGACTAGGTTAACACGGTTAACTCAGAGTTAGGCACAACCCTGGAGTTAAATTATAATTATGTCTTGCACCACCAAGAGTTAGGGGTTAACCTTGAGTTAAACTTTTAAATTTTTAACCTGCTGATGTGGGCGGGTTAAGTCAACTAACTCTGGGTCAGTAAGGTCAAAAATGGCAGAATTGAGGCTTTTTGGGTATTGTTGTGTGGGTTGGGTTTGTCCAAAAAGTATATTTTAATTTTGTTTTATTTTTTCCACTTCCAAACAGGCTTTTTGTTTCTGTAGGAGGGTGGCACCATCAGTTCTTTTATTTTCTATAATGTGTTTGTATTTCGCTACTGCATCGCACAGTAGCAAATTGTTACTATGCTATGTGTGAAATTTGGGCCGCGTAACCGAGGTTTCTTATCCATTTTTCCGTACAATAAAACACCACACGCAGTAACAATGAAAACCAAAGCACAAACAAACAGAACAGAACTGGCAGGCAAGAGTCAAAATAAATGCGACCAAGAACCACGTGTCATTTCAAATTTAATAGAAAGGGATAGACTTATTCAAAGTACTGTGGAGCGAAAGAGAGCAGTATACTCAAATCATTCAGCATTCGTCCTACTATATTTGGCCGGATGTAAAAAGAATGAATGAACATGACCATAACCTCGGGTTAGTAGACTCGGGGCTAATTTCTATTGGTGCAATGAAGACAGCGAGTCGAAAATTTAAAAATCTAACCCTGAGTTATCAAACCTCGAGTTATTTATTTAACTCGAAGTTTTGGCACAAGTGGACCTAATAAGAGCTTCATTTTGAATCGCTCTTACAATTCGAGCGGAAGTTGAGATGGCTCAATTGCTACTTTTACTTTTATAAACATTGATGGCTCGATGTTCCTGCTTGGTGTCCTTTATGATATGCGGGGTTATTTTATGTTCTTGACACAATCTGTATATCATCAAAATATATCCGACCATTTCTGCGATCGAGTAATCAACACACAGACAGACTCAACTCAAGTACCAATGTGATCTGTGTGAGCCTTTTGGGATAATGAAACGCCAGGAATTATAGGAATCCAACCGGTTTTATTTGTCTGCTGCTCGGATTCGTTTTTGTTGATTTTTGTGTGAAATCTTTTAGGAACACTTATGTGTTAACAATAACACTTTTTATGGAGAGCTTAACAAATTTTAATCGATATTTGGAAGTCGCATGTCATTGGAGTGTTTCTATAGGAACTTCTCTAATATTAAATGGCGATTTATGATTTCTATTTACCCGAGTGAATTTGAGTTTTGTTTTACCATATTATGAAACAAAAGTTACATTCAATTAGTAGAAACAATTTAGGACTAGTATTTACAATTAAAAGTTATAACAATTGAGCTAACTTTAGACTGTTACCAACAGTCTACTATAGGCATATAGTAGACTGTTATGGCAACAGCGCAATACAAAAAAAAAATCATAACAAAAACTAGACTCATTCGCAGATTTGTTTACATTGCGGGCCGAAGGTGGACCCCCAATTACGATATGGCCGTATCGCATAAAACAAACATAAGAATTTAAATGGAATTAAATTGTATTACGTCCATGATTATGTATTTGGAATCTCTAAAGGCCAGCTATAAAACACCTCTGCCCTTTTCTAGGCGTGATGGCCATGACTCATTCGACTAGCAAGAACGGCATTCTTGGTATGAAATGAGACGAACTAGGACCACAGGCTCGCATAACGATTCTGAACTTGCAAACATTGATACACCAGTTTAACAGCGAATGCAAAAAGTAATGTTTTATGTAAGCAAAGCTATTTCCCTACCTATTTCCCCATAAAAACGTAAGCAAAGTGAGGCAAATAAGAGATGAAGTTACCATACTTGGGTTTGCTGATACATAAAAGTTAGATATGGATTCTTCTGTGGATCCGCAAACCAAAGTGGATCTTGGACTCTAGAAGACTTGTGATTGTGACAGATCACAAGACTTCTCCAGACCTTTCTATTCTGAGCTAGAGGTATCGTTTTAGTAGAGATCACCTTCCACATCGTCATCTATCACACTATACCATTTAATAATGGAGCCAAAACCCAACATAGCAAACCTGCTATCGTATTAACACTTACAAAAATGGACGCGTATGAGGAGGGTCTGGAGAATCGATCTACCACTAAATATTGGATCCAAACCCAATATAACAGAGCTGATTTCCCATGAACACATCTAACAAGTGACGCAAGCCCCACATGTGCGCGGGAGTCGACTGTCACTGCGCAGTAATTAAGGTCCCTCCCTTGGGCCCGACGGAAATAGACTCTTTGTTGCGCATGTTGCCCGCATCAATTCGCTGCTGCTAATGATGGGAGAGGTTTAAAATATCTTCTGGTATTTCTGTTTCCTTGGCCATGTCATGTAACGATACAAAATCCTTAAGAACAGCGTTTTGGACCAACGTTATCGTCAACTTTCTCGAATCACAAGTTCGAAACAAACGATTTGAATTATGAATTTCATTTTAAATAGCATGATATGTTCCCTAGATTTCCAGTTTCTTTAATCATGTTACAGTTTGAAATAAGATGTAAATGGTCAACCGTACTCTTTACAAATTCTCTTTAATACTTACACCATCAAAAGTATGCTAGCCAAGCAACTAACTCTGAACAAAAGCCAGCGAAACATTTCATAAATGTATCGACTCTAACCTTACCTCCTTTTTCCTTAAAATGGTCAACCGTACTCTTAACAAAGCTCTCTGAAATACTTATATCACTAATCAAAAGTATGCAAGCCAAGCAACTAACTATGAACAAAAGCCTATAGCGAATCATCATTCTTTGACTCTAAACTTACCTCCTTTGTCCGCAGTAACCGAGAGTCTGTTCTCCACCTCCCTCTCTGCGTTTGGAGTGCCGACCCCTCCTCCCAACTCCCCCTACTCCCCGCTGCAGCTGGAGCTGCTGAACTGCTCTCAAAGGATCCTGCTCACTGACAAGTAAGTACCTCTTGGAATTTGTAACTATAAAGTCAAGCCTGGCTGCCTGGCCCATGGGCTTAACTTTTTTGGTAGCCTGAGACCAACGAAAGGAAAGCCCTTCGTAAACTTGTTTTTGCAAAATTCAAGATAGGTCGGTTTCTACATCATTATATTTACTTCGTTTTAGCTATCAATGTTGTAAAAGCAAAAGATTGTGAAGATGTGTACTACCCGGGCGAATTAACATGACACCTAGTTGGAACATAAATCCAATGATAATAATAATAAATAACAGCAAGGTCAAAACTAAACTACTTATTGGATTGACAGACCTAATAAAGGCTACCTACTCTTGATCTCTGAAGAAATACTCGTTCGAAAGTGCAGAACGAAGCCTTCGTAATCCACATGATATCACAACTTTGGCGTTGTCCGGGTTGTGCTATAGAAGCTAGTCTAATAAAACCTCTTTGACTGTAGCATCACATACGACTGTGTTCATTTCGATCCATTCGAACGTTAGCTACCTAATGGGTAAGGTGGGTATTTCCGTTATTTTAATCAACACTCCGTCCAGTCAGAATTGTGCTAACTTTATCGCTAATTAAAACCCCAAAACATTGGTTTCCATTCCAATATCTAAAAAGGGTACATTCCGTTTCCAATATCTCTTCAATACCGGAAATATCGGGGGAATATGCATTCATTGGCCACTGAAAGCCAGTCGGAAATGAGAAAAGAAATGTGCTTACCTTTGACATATTTTCGTGTTAGTATATTTGTGATAGATGGCACTTTAAAGCTGTGCCTAATATAAGTTTGATGAAGAAAATGTAACTTGGCAACTGCACTTACTCAAAATTGCACTTAAATAGAGCAATAACGACAAGTCGTTACTAAATAGACTCGTATCTCTTCTAAGCTCGCATTCTTTAATAGAAAGCTCGGTTCAAAGCAAAAACTAAATTCATGAAATAAATGAAATGACTGATGAATAAGTATGTATGATGAATAAGTAAATAGAGACAATAAGAAAAGTGCCAATGGACACGTTCTTAGTATAAAGTTTATATAAAAATAAGTTAAAACAAAATTACCCATTAGCCAATTCTGTGGCTAGATTGTAATTATACTCTAGTGTATGTAACATTAATCTAAAATGTGTATATACTAGTTATGAAAAAAAAAAAAAAAAAAAAAAGTTTATCAAAGTAAAATATCGAATAAAGCTAGAGTTTCCACTGATAGGTTCATTTCATGCTTATCATTAGCTACTCGAGTTATGAACTGGCAGATCCATACTATCAATAGCAAAGCCACTTCGAAGCACGTAGTCTACCCAGGATCGATGTTAATTGTATTATTAGTGGGCCGCGGCCCGCTGACCCGTTTCCGGATCCGATACTGTGCGCTGCCTGCAGTATTTAAGGTTAGCTATTTGCAGTTCGACCAGATTGGCTTTTATGCAAATTGCCTGATTTGCATCCCCGAATAGCTGTGCCGAATTCCTGATAGTTTTGGAATCTGTCTGGTAAATTATTTAGAGGAATTTATTTTCAGCAGCCGCGATAGTCGTTCAAAATTATTATGCTGGGTATTTTAAGCTTTGACTAGCCTGACTTAAAAGCTTTTAACGTGGACATAATAGTATGGAAACAAAATAGTAAAATTATATAGATTAGAGAATTACATAAAGGACTGTAATTTTGAATAACCATTTAACATTTTTGAATAACGTAAAATATCAATTCGAATATATCAATTTGTATGAAATCGTATGAAATAAAAGTAAAATATAGAATACATAGTGCACCGCGTTGTCGGACAAATTTTCTTACTAATAATACTACTAATTTTGTTGCAGAAAATTTCTTTTGCTTCTTTTACAAAGAAAATTACAATAACAGAATAAAATGATTACTAATTATTCGCAATGCTAATTCGATGACCAAAATAAGGGCCAGCATTCCGATCACCTGTGGACTCTATTAGGAGTTTTGTAATATCTTTATATATTGAGTGTACCCCACGACCCCAGGGACCTAGGGTTTCCACCCCAAACGGCTCGAATAGGTAACCTCTGTCAAGATAAGCGTATTGTCGCCGTTTGAGGGACTCCGCTGATGTTGCTGCGGAGCAGACAGTAGGAGCAGTTCTTTGCTTCTATTCCAATATTCAGAATGAACCAGAAGTACTTGAACTCTCATTCTCGTAGAGAAACATCAAAACTGAGATGATGATGAACACTTGTGAGCTATCTCTAACTACGAGTATATTTTTGTCACACGTTACGGCCGTTACACAGCACTTGTCAGCTAACTAACTAGTCTATTCGGTGTTCAGCAGGGATCCCAAGATGGACGACAAAATCGGCAAGTGCATGCCTGACCTCTGCTGCGTGGATCCTCACCAACAGAGACTGATGGAGAGCCTCGGCGTCATGCAGCCCCTCAGCATCAAGACGGAGCAAGCCAAGCGGGGTTGCAACACGTGTCTTACTAACTCACCCAAGAAGGTATGACCTTGGGTTTGTGTGTTATGCAAGTTTTTTCATCAATAAAAACTTTACTTAGCTACGTAAAAAACTTTCAAGGCAAGATCCTTGAAAGTTTGACCCTAGTTACGATTAGAGCTTGCATCATTTTCTGATAGCCCTACAAAAACCTGCCAGTATTTTTCACTCTCTTTATTTGATTGCTGTTTGTAATAATTACGCATCGTCGTCGTAGTAAGAAAATCCTATAATTGATTACAAACCTACATTTCCTACATACATACGTGTATCCAGAGCTCATCAAGAACTTCGCAGTGTCTGTTGATATTACTGAACAAATAAACTGGCGTTGAGCAAATCAAAGTGTATCTGACTGTTCTGTTATATTCACCATTCCAAAATTACAGATCAATGGAAACTGTTGGAATTGGAACATAATGAATATATATTTAAAACTAGTTTCTGCCTGCGGCCTCGCACGCGTTTATTAAGGTTATTTATATCCCATGGGAACTTGATTTATAGAATAAAAAATATGTTTTATACCAGGCTTTCAGGCAGGACTTACCTGTATGCAAAATTTCAGCCCGATCCGTTCATAAGTTTTGGCGTGAAGAGTTAACAAACATCCATCTAAACATGCAAACTTAAGCATTTATAATATTAACGTGATGTGATGTGAACTGTGATTACAACGCTGTGGGGTTGAACCTGAACTCCCAACATACAAGAGTGTTATTCCAGGTGATCCACACAGACGGCGGCTGCAGTCGCACCAACCCAGTGACGTGGCTCGGCGTGGCCGGCCAGAACGTGCAAGTTCAAGTGAAGAGAGAGCCTCAACATATGCACATGTCGGAGCTGGTGGCTGTGAAACTGGAGCAGGCTTCTCCGGGAAACAAGCCGGACCATCCCAGTATACCAGCCTCGATGAATAATGGTTAGACCTTGTGATTTATGCATGCCTGGTCCTTCGCACACTACGTCGCGTTGTGACGTAATAATAAGCGAGTAGGACAGAGGCCGAATCCATTCATGGTGAATAGATTCATTTATGTATCAATGGTATCGTCTCAGAATGACACTTATGGCACCTTTGAAGAAACTACAGAGGAACACGTGTCAAAAGGGTCAAGGTTGGAACCAATCTATCAATCTCTCCGTTCAAATAGCACCGCACACACTATCACTACATAGTTTGTTTCATCTGTGGACGATTCTGCGACGATATCATTATCATAGTTAGCAGAATTCGCCCCCTGGAGTTCAGCTTTCAACTTTGACATTGTGGTGAAGTTCTGGGAACCTATTTGCAAAATATAGACTATGGTAGATTACTACTTCTCAGTATAGTCAGACTCTATCTAATAGGAATATTGATGATACTGAAAAATCGCGGCAAATTTAAGAAAAAACTTTGATAAAAAATATGACAGCTCCAAAATTACATGGTAAAAACTGGATTAATTAATTTGATACTCTATCAGACACATCAGCACTTTGTTCCTTGAAGTATTATACCTTCAATAATTTAGACCGATTCAAGCAAAATTAAATGTAACTTTCGCGTGTTTTCTTTTGTATTTTTTTGAAGGGGAATATTTTGATTAATTCTACCTCTTCTTTTGCTCTGTTGTCCTGTTTCTTGTCTTCTGTTTATTTCTAGAACTACGTCGTACATTTCTTTTGTATCTCGGACTCAGCGTTCACAGAGAAGAAATCACGGAAAACACCGGTCTAAATGGTACTGCCTTATGGTACAAATGGTCCGGCGGCGTCTAATCGAATACAAAAGTTGTGTAGTCCTAGCATGGATATAATAAAATATCATAAGATATAAGAATATACACTCAATCCACATTTACAAGAAATACCATAATCCAATAACCAAAAAATAGGTACACTACACATAATGCCAGTAGCGAGAGGTTCCCAGACAACCTATGAATCAGACAACCAACTTCGATTTTATAGAGCGTATCAGAATCAGCTAATTTGAAAATAGACTAGACTTCTCTGAAAACTGATCATAACAACATTAGATAAACCCGTCGTTCGGTCGTCGCGTCGTCGTGATAACACTAAATCGAATCTCTTGTAAGTTCATGACAGCCTAGTAGATTTGGTAGCATTTGTCAGCTGCTACGCGGCACTACGGCTGCTACAGTAGCCGTAGGTCGTAGCGACTGTTTACAATAATCCCGATAAAAACTTCGTTTGCCTTGGCGAGATTTTGAGATCTCTTTTCGAAATTATATCGATTATTTGTTATTTTTGAAGTGCATTTAGAAAATTGCGAAGCTATTTGATCGATGGGTTTTAAGTTCACATTTCTATGCATTGAATTCAGATTGAAAGTAGTTCGACATTCAATTCAGCCGAACTATCTGGTAAAGTCTGTGTCCTTATTAATTTCCATACTATTTTATGATTTTTTTCACAGACCCGCTGATCTTGACTTCTGGTTCTGTCTATAAAAGTGGCATTATCATCGCAGGTTCGATTCCCGTTGGCATAGCAGTGGCGAGGCAGCGCGTGGGCGACGTAGGCCTGCTGGCCGGTCTCTCACACAAGGACAACCAACGGCTGCATGATCTTGGTAAGTTAATTAAAATACAGCTGAAAATAGTTGGACTTTTGTGTTTACTGTGTTGAATTTTATTAAAAACTGAGCTTTGAACCCTTGTAACAGATTTTAAGGTTCCATTGGCAACTTAAGTTTAAAACGAGCCTAGCATCGATTTCGTTAAAAGTTTAGTAGTAGCCGGTTTCGTGATACAATATACCTAAACACAGTCTCACGTACTACATTCATACCAACTTACTAGGAAACTATTCAGCGTGTTTTTTGTAAACAAACAATTTTAATGAATTCGATGACGCAACGTCCCACGCTCAGCGACCGACGACGACGCGCTGCGCTGGCTTGGCCGAGTCAGACGGCAGTTTTTATCAAATTGACCACCTCTCTCAAGCGTGATAGCCTGGTACCTCTATGTATCTATAGCGCTTGGTAATGAAAAAATTCAGTAGAGGTCAATAGGGACAGACAGAGGAAATTATAACTTAACAGCTGGTTATAGGGTCTTTTTTAGGCCACTGGTAAGTTTTGATAGGTATTCGGATTCGACGAAAGTCGATAGGATTGTTGCTTTTACATAAATAAATAATACCTCGTAGGTACTGTAAGTGGAAATATAGTGTTTAATTATAATTAATATACCTATCAAACTGGTAAAAAACATCCTTGTGATTAGAGATTCAGATGAAGGGTCCTTGATTGGCACACCTAACACAACCCCACTCACAAACAAACGTTAAATAAAGGACTGAAGGTATTTAAAAGAAATGTGAGAATGCTAAACTCGCATCAAAAATTGTTGTCATAAACGGAAATATTGCAATACAACAATATAATTTATTTGAGTATCAGGCACCTACTCAGCGCTGGTTATTCGATCTTTTATAGCTTTTTAGATATTAACTTCAGATTAAATACAACTACTAATTTGTACCTTATTTCTAATAAAGTTATTGATGTTCCTCGTGTATAGGTACTAAGATTACTTTTTGATATAAATACGACGGCATTTTGTGAAAAGGATAGACATAGGATTTGCGTTCATAGGAGCGGGACAGGGCAAAGCGACGCAAGCACAAAAATCAAGTTTTTGTGAAAAGGATAGACATAGGATTTGCGTTCATAGGAGCGGGACAGGGCAAAGCGACGCAAGCCCAAAAATCTAGTTTTTGTGAAAAGGATAGACATAGGATTTGCGTTCATAGGAGCGGGACAGGGCAAAGCGACGCAAGCACAAAAATCAAGTTTTTGTGAAAAGGATAGACATAGGATTTGCGTTCATAGGAGCGGGACAGGGCAAAGCGACGCAAGCCCAAAAATCTAGTTTTTGTGAAAAGGATAGACATAGGATTTGCGTTCATAGGAGCGGGACAGGGCAAAGCGACGCAAGCACAAAAATCAAGTTTTTGTGAAAAGGATAGACATAGGATTTGCGTTCATAGGAGCGGGACAGGGCAAAGCGACGCAAGCACAAAAATCAAGTTTTTGTGAAAAGGATAGACATAGGATTTGCGTTCATAGGAGCGGGACAGGGCAAAGCGACGCAAGCCCAAAAATCAAGTTTTTGTGAAAAGGATAGACATAGGATTTGCGTTCATAGGAGCGGGACAGGGCAAAGCGACGCAAGCCCAAAAATCAAGTTTTTGTCCTCATTAATAGATTTATATATATATTATAAGTCTATTATTGAGGACATTATTTGAAGAAGAAAAAAACGCAACATATAAAATGTTCTTTACACTTAGTTCAATTACCATGCTTGTTCTCAAGATCTTAACATCTGTATCTATTGAGAAATAAGGTTTTAGTAAAAATTTTAAGGTAACTTTGCGATTTTTTCTGTGTTTTCGAAACATATGAACGGTACAGCAAGTCCTGAACTTTACCATACATAAATTTCAAAGTTAAATATTCAGTAGTTTAGAAGATATGGAGATCCGGCTGAGTTGATTTGAGGTAGTATATGTTCTTAAATGAAATGCCTAGTGCATCAGGGCACCGGGTGTGTGTATGTATGTAGCATTTCTTATTAGCCGAGGAGTTACGAGCAAACTACTCGTACTACATCACTACTATCTAATCATCACATAGGTAGGTACATGAACTTCGTACATAATTCGAGTGTTACCATCCGAATGAAAGATACTTTTTAATAACTGACTTTCCAATTAACCATTAACGACCAATATCCGGCCCACGAGGATTTATTTAAAAATATTTAACGATTTCATAATTAACTAACGATGCTTCGGATACGGAGTAATCCGGATGGATGGAAGAAATCGATACAGTTTTTAGATAGGTTCAGTTTTAGTTCGCATGTTACTCCTGTTGGCTTCTGTTTGTTGCGTGTGTTTGTGTTCACAACATTAATAATCATGCGAATTACCTTGGCCCTTCCGAGTTTTAAATCACGATTGTTAGTAGAATCATAATAATTTTCAATTGCAAATGCTCTGTCGTTAAGTTTATAGGCGATTTCCCGATTACTTAGCAGACCGTCGTCGGTTGAGTTATTAAAATAAATACCCGGATATTATTGCTTCCTTTAAATATAACTAACCTAACTTGTTTTATACAGGTAAAAAGCGAACTATACTAGGATATATTCATACATAATGTACATTTCTCTCTACTCATCAACGTAAAAGTTCTGAATTATTGAAGTCCTTTTGCGTTTGCTACTATTCTACAACCATTCAACATTCAATGACAAAGCTATCATAGCATAGCTTCGTGGAAAATAATATGTTGCCTACAATAACTAACTACGTGTTTTGAAAATGCTACGCCGATAGTTAAAGTTGAAACTGCGGTTTTCCTCCACTTAGCCACGACATTATAATTTAAATTAATGGGAATAATCAAGCATAGAGCTGAACGACTGGACTTAACTAAAACATATGAACTAAAGGTCTGAGTATGAACGAGAGGATAGATTGGTTGAAGACACGAGACAAATAGAACCCCTTACCCTTGATTTATGAGAACTATTTCGAAATAAAGCGTTCGGCCCCTCCGGCAAGTTGCAGTTCGAATAGACGAAGGTCAGAAATCGATAAAATGTGTGGGGATATAGTGTGGGTGATACATCCCGCATTTTATCAAGTTTCGTTGAATTTATGGCGATCTCGGCTACGTTATCGTATGTTTTGATCGTGTTTTAGTTAGCACAGTACCTACTTTATCGTCTCGCTGTTTAGATATGTGAAAGTATAATATTATGTACGCGGCTGCTGTCGGTATTATAATCGTAGCCTGAAATGATCAACCTATCAATTTTAAACTTGCATTTCATTCGTGTAGCTGTAGGGCGAACGTAAACCAGTACTAACCTAACCTGCATATTTAAATTTAGAACCTGTTCCGGCTTTTTTTATGCAGCAACAACGTGTTTACCGGTTCTACCTGGCTATTATTACATTCATTTCATTACTCTCGGTCTAACCGGTGAGCTGACCTTTGTAAATGAGATTTATGGCAAAGCGCGACGTATCCGACAATTATATATGCTAATCGGATACCGGACTCCAACGAACGCTCTACGTTATTTAATTACATTGTTAAGTTGCTTGAGACATTACAACATTGAAAGAAAATGTTTATAGTTTATATATGAAGAAATAGGAGACGAGCGGCCCGTCCCGGCTTCGCACGGGTAGATATATATATATTTAACAAAAAAAAACACACTATTGGTCAATCCGACGTGCGATTTTGAGGAGATCATTATTGAGTTTTACCATTGCAATTACAGTACCTACGTCACACCAGTCGCTACTTTTTGACAGTCCTTGCAATCAATCATTATTTTGCGCCTTTCAAATATGATATTTTTTGATTACGAGGAATTTTATATCAAATCATTCACAATGTCTCTGCAAAAGATCTCACTGAAGTATTAGTAGTAGTATAATATTAATAAACTAAGTTTTCAAATGGTAAGACGATTGTATTGGCTTAAAGTTTCATCATGTGACTTTTGGTGAGTTTGATGAGTGGCGAGCGCTTAGATTAGACCCTGACCCACATGTATCATTTACTGTGGAGTCACGGCTTTAACTTTCAATACTCGACTCTAGTGGGAACACTGCCTACATAGTAGGTAGAGGTAGGTATATTAAGTTTACTTAAGTCTATTGTAGAGATGGAAATAATCTCAATGCTGCCTAGATTAAGTCCAGAAAACTTTAAATGCAGTAACTATCGGTGTTCTAGGTAGGTGGCATCAATCTAAGTAAAATTTGGAAGATAGGGTACGTTCGCCCAACACTAACTCAACAAAATGGCCTGTGTTGTGTTACAAGTTACAACTAAACGCAAAAAAAGCACTCTCTTTTTCTAATCCGTACGACGTACCTAAGTACCTAGACCGAAATGCAACTGAGACAACAAAACGCTACTCATGCACGGCGACTGGCAACAAGACGTGTATTGCTATCTCTTATGCACGCATGAATGTACTCATATATTTTATCCCTGTCTGCTATCGTTGTAGCAACCACGCGATACACGCACCACCACTGGTCCGACTATGACTGAGGTGGGTGGACCTAATTGCACCTCATTCGAGCCTTCCACTTTCTAGAAGCTGGTATACCTACCTAATTTCCATTTTTTTACTTTTATCTAAGATGGTAATAATTGGAGTAATAGGGTCTGCCTTGCTGGGATCACCAATTCACCGTCATAAGCTTATTCGGTCGTATCGAGAGGAAAGAACAAAACAAAGGTTGACAGTGACCGCAATTTTTACTATTTTAGTAAAAACTATTATGAACAATGAAGCTAGAAACAAAGTGAGCCCACGCCACGCAACGTACGCGACGAAATGTAAGAAACGATGGATGGTGTGGCTTACAGTCAGTCTTGGCCATCCTGTTTTCATACAAATTCTAGCGTCCAGTGAGGCTAGGATGCGTACCACGAAAAGCGTGTTTCGACAACAACGGCAAAACAACGGCATCAACTTGAGCGCTTATGGTGCACACCATGCCCAAACTCACGATACAAGGACGTTTGGTTGCATCGGTGGTGACGTCACACCAATCACAGATTGCAGTGCGTGTTGTTGTTCTTGTTAGGTGTGGTGTGACGTCATCGAGTTGTGTCGCCGGAGCCATGACAGAGATTATCGTATTGGCGCGCCATTATTTTATTCAAACTTTGAAATAAGTTTTTATAACTAATACGACTGGCCTTGAAGAAATATTACATTTTGCATTATTTTTATCAGATAATACGTTAGAATTATTTCCCAGTAGTAGTCAAGTAGCCTATTGCATTATTTAGCTGATAATGATCAATCTGAAAACGGACAACTAAGTAAATTATTTGCGTGTTGTCTTTTATAGCCCCGAAAATACGACCGACTGCAGCAGGTGCTTACTAATTACTTGTTTCACTGGTAATTGCAATCATTAACCGACTTCAAAAAGTAAATTTTGTTATTCCGCTCGGATGTTCCAGGTTATTGATCGCCATAGATGGTATCGGGTTCGTGTGTTGAATATGAATATACGATACACGATTATTATAGTTCTTGCAGTACGCAAGTTTGGGTTTTTCATGCGCATTGCGGTAACGATACTAACGATAGTAGGGTTAAGCTTGGCGGTACGACACAGCGTCATGTCAGTAACGTTTTTATCATGCTTTAGGCACTATTCGCTTTGGTGCCAGCTAATCAAAAATTGCACATTTTACCATACTTCTTAATCTATGATGCGAAACCTTTATTTTTGTAGCAGAAAAAGGGTTTTGGACGTTTTGATCAACAACTATGATGAACATTGTTTTGTTATGAATATAACGACAACCGCATTTTGTCATAACATATTTTTGATATACAAATTGATGACGCTATATATACTTACTGCATAAATATAGCTATTCGTTACTTTATGCAGGATCGTATTTTTTGCTGATGAACTCAATTCAATGAGCTGGAGTCATGCAACGTCACGCCGCGATCGATAAAGGTTTAAAACGCCCTGAATTCACACGTTTCCTTATGTTGTTTGAATAAAGTACACTTTACTGTAAACTCTCGTTATAATACCACCTGCCTCAATGCACAATTTAACCCGATGACGAGCAGCGGTTCCGAATTCAATGGCTACATTATTATGCAACTTGTCACAAATTTACAATTTAAATTAAGTTGGGAAATAATTTTGTAAAATAAATTACTGTTTGGCTGCACTTTTGAGAAGTACCTACCTAATTACTAATTTGTTTATAATAAAATGTATGTTTTTGATAAAATATTTTCAGTACCTACTCGATAAAATAATGTACCTAAGTAGTTGTTTTACTTTTGATACTACAAGGTTATGATTACGACGCACCTTACGCGTGCTTTGTAATGTTCAAATAACCGCAAAATATGTTATTTTAGCTATCATGTCTGCGACTTCCCCAATGCCAGACTGTTCTTGTTGTTTTACAAAATCTACAAGTAGGAACTTACAGATCTAAATGCGTAGATCTGTAAGTAAGATGACCTTGTATTCAGAGATCTGTAAGTAAGATGACCTTGTATTTCTACATTTCTACAAAAGGTGTTAAAACGAGAGGAACCAGGTCCCACAGTAAAATAAAAATATGAAAAAGATTAAAATCCGGTCAGTAAAATATTAAACTAATTAAAATCCATTAAACTCCTACTGATTTCTGATAAGCCGCCCATAGAAAGCGAACTGGCGGCGGATCCAATCGCAAGCAAATCGCAAGAGTTATTTACACAACAAAAACCGTCCAATTACATGCTAATCACAATCACAATTACGATGCCGGCCGCTCTGGCGTCCTCATGTGAAACAAAAACTGTGCGTGCCGTGCGGCATCATTTTTTGATTTATTCTTCTAAAACTTTATAGTTTTTAAACACGCTGTATGTTGTATGTAGAATTTTGCGATCGGAATTAATCAAAATTTGAATGTGGACTTAATGGAAAGGAGGTTGGGCTAGTAATACTACACCCTTAGACAATGTAACCAGCTGACTACACATAAATGAAAACACAAACGTCTACGTAACTGTTCCCAGCATATTTATTGTACCTATGGTTTGCTTTGGTCCAACATTTCCTACCATCAACGAGGTTAGTAGGTAAACCAGCTAAGACTGCGTATTTAAGTATAGTTAGTTATAGTTACACTCTCGTGGTCGCATGCTTTTGTTTTCAGGAATTTGCAAAGGCAGCGAAAAAGGGCCTTTTACATAATACATTTAATTTATTAACAAAATAACAGCGAACTCCGCTTTACCGCCATTTTTATTTTATATTACAGTTTGTGCCAAAAGGAGAACGAGAACGCAATGTGTACGATAGATGAAAGAGTTCTAAATTCAAACAGCACACCGTTTCATACAACATTGCCGGCGCGCTCTTCGTTCCAAATTCAAAGAACGCGCCGGGAAGTGATTTTGGTTTTTCAGTCTACGTAAATATGATACTTCGCGTGTTCTTTATTCAAAAGTAGTGACAATATTTCCGCACATGTTTAAGAAATAGATATTTTTAATTCTGTTTGATTTCGTAGCTAATAAAGAAGGAAGCAAGCTTAAAAGTTATTGGTCGTAAGAAAAACATGTATTTTAAGTTTATCTAGAATAAGGACTGTGGATTTTAAAAATTAATAAATAAAAAGGCAAACAGGTTCGACTCCTCCGACTCCCTTTATCTAAGATGAAACGATGAACGAGACTGTCTATCAAGCTCGAATGAGTCACTTCTGAACCGCGTCTACCAGGGCATGAGGAGCCTAAGGCTATAATAAAGTGCTAGTAAAGTGTATTTAAAGCATGTTTTCTAATCACGACTCAAGGCGCCCGCCGCCGCCGCCCGTCAAAAACATTTGGCGCGGTTCCCGTCATGTCTGTTCAGGGTTGCCATAGTCAAATCGTTCCTACTATAATCATAATTTTGGGTTTGGTTTGCCATTGAGCTTGCAATGTCCAATTTCGTAAGCACGATAACCGTCTAACTATCACGGTTCATGAGATACAGCCTGGTGACAGACGGATAGACGGACAACCGGACAGACGGACAGCGAATTCTTAGTAATAGGTTCCCGTTTTTACCCTTTTGGTACGGAACCCTAAAAACCAGCCCATGATAATATTATGAAAAAACTTATTCCAAGTCTACAACTCCTTGAAATTCATTTAGCCTTGTTCCTATGAAACATTTCAGATTTTATTCATTAGTTTTGACCGTAGAAAAGATCTAAACAAATATCGCTTTTCAAATTCCGAAAAGGATCTCCGTTTTATTATTAACTTTTTGACAAAGAGCACTGATCACTGCAACTTAAGATTTCGGCTATACCTAGATATTTTAACACTAAACAGTGTTTAGGTTTTTTTTATTTTGGTCTCAAATAGTTTCCGATAATTCTGTGAGGTTATCTGAACTCTCTCGGCAATAATTTCTTGCTAGTCCCACCAAAAAATTCGCAATGAGACGTATTTGAGACAATCACTCAAAGATTTATTAGCAAATTAATAACATTATTACTTATTCTTATTTTTAATTCTATAGTGTATAGAGTATAGACCTTCGTTTGACCACAATCTCACCCGATGGAAAGTGAAGATGTGGCCGACGATGTATCACGAAGGTCTAGTCTAGAAGAAACCTATTCACTCTTGACTTTCTTCTTATTATTTATTCCATTGAAATTAAAATTCCATTTGTCCAAAAGAAATGAAGAATATTGTTCCGTCTTACGCTTACAGGCGAACCCATTGACAAACGAGTGTGAATGAGAGGCGTGTAATCAATAATTACGTTTCACACGCATGTGCAGTGAGAATGCAATGCGATTCGACTGCCATTAAAGACGGCCGTAGCCAATGGGATTTCCGTAGATCTTCAAATGCATTCGTTTAATTTACCAAAAAGAATCCATTAGTGATTGTGTGAGTGACCCAAAGTATTTTAAATTTTTAATGAATTTTACAATTACAACTCATTTTTACACCTTTATTTTTTATATTATTATAATATACATGTAGAAAGACAGGACATGTCGCCGGGTGTTTGGCCAGCCCTCTACGCCCGCATTGGGTCCACACAATATTTTCTTTCCTTAGCTGTCTTTATTCGTTTTCTTCTTAATAAATAATAATACATAACAACAACTTCGTCGACGTCCATCGTGCACAGTCGCCCCGCGTAGTATAATAAAACCGTCCAAGTGCGAGTCGAACTCGAGCACGAAGGGTTCCGTACCATTATCTATAAAAACGGCAAAAAATCACGTTAGTTGTGTGGGAGCCCCCTTAAATATGTATTTTATTCTGTTTTTTAGCATTTTTTGTTATAGCGGCAACCGAAATACATCATCTGTGAAAATGTCATTTGTCTAACTATCACGGTTCATGAGATACAGCCTGGTGACAGACGGACATCGAAGTCTTAGTAATAGGGTCCCGATTTTACCCTTTGGGTACGGAACCCTAAAAATTAGCACCAGCTTCGACCGTGGCCGACCACCGATTTATTAACCGAAAGTATGAACAGAAGCGCCGACATCCGATTAATATTCGGATCCGACACCCGACAAGTGGGATCGAGCTCTTAGTTTTTTTAAGCTTTTTCGGGCGTAAAATAGCTTAAAAACTGTTCAATATCCGGTAAACACAATTTTTATGTACCTCTGTATTAATACTAAATGTACTAATCTTAGTAACGTATGCATTGCATTGGCAACCCTAAAAGACGCGACGAAATCGACAAGATACCTCCCCTCGACCATCGCAGGGGTCGCTTCGGATGCCACTCATGCCAGTCGGATAACTCCTGTCCGCCTCTGCGCCCCTGGTAATTCCGTGACGTGTCTATCGACTACTGGACCGCACTGCTTGTTTGGTACTGCGGCTACCTAAAAGATTATCTAGATGGAGCCGGTGGTATTTCATTTCGAAATTTTCTAAAACGACATTGTTATGCTCTGCTTAGCTACTTAATTAATCTTGCTAAAACTATATATTCTTTATTTCATGAAAGCTTGAAACGCCTCACAAAAAGAGGGAAGTTACGTATATAAGAACGTGTATCGGTGTGTATGATGAAACTATTTTTATTCGTTTTTAGGGTAAAAATATTTAAGGGGGCTCCCATACAACAAACGTGATTTTTTGCCGTTTTTATAGATAATGGTTCGGAACCCTTCGTGCGCGAGTCCGTCTCGCACTTGGCCGGTTTTATTAATATAATTATTTATTTAGTGACTTCATCAAGTATTCCTAGTTTCTGTGGTTCTCTATAATTGATGTAAATCAGTGCAGGCGTTCAAACGTGTATAGTTAAACGTCGGCGTCGGGTCGAAACTTCTCTCATTTCTTTTGCGAGGATTCCAACGGAGTTGACAAATTCGTTTTTATGTATTGAAGTTATCATATTGGATTATCTCAGCTGTTCTTTCTCCAAAAAGCAATCAAAATCTATATGGGCTTGTTCAAACTGTTCAAAGTAAACCGATGCTTTTATTTTAAAATTCACGCTGCCATAATGATCTCAATTCTGTAAATGCGCGGCTAAAAATTTGTACCAGATTAATGAAATACAACCTGTTATATGACGTGTTCCATTAAAATAAGGTTTAGTTTGATATGAGTGAAATATCATTGGGGTGAGGGACGATCCCCTCTGAAATTTGGGCGAAAATGTTGACTTTGCTATTACGACTTGCATGTTGACATTTATTTACATTGCAATTATACTCAATTCAGATAAAATTCGAGTTGTTCAACAACAAACGTGTTCCCACGCCAACAAAATTTGCCAATTGTTTGATTTCAAAGTATGTAGGTAATTAGGGTTTGCATTGTTTAACAAAATATTTCTCAATGAAACTTGAGTTGAATCAAACGGAACGAACCCAGAAACTTGAGATAGCTGCTTTGTTGCCAGACTTCAGTTACTCTCTGTACCAAGTATGCTGTGATTTCGCTCGCACATCTCCTCGATACTTCTGCTGCCCTGGTACTGTTTTCGTCTTACGATTGCTCTGCAACCACCAAAGTCAACTTCCATAAATTTTTGTTGATTTGTTTATTTAACTCTATTTCTGTACTACTAGAGTTAATTTTCCAGCGACTTTCAGAAACACTTTGGTTCAGCGAATTAAAATGATCTCGTGCAGCATCCGAACCTCTCGAGACGTAATCAGAATCGATGTTGGTGTAGGTACTGGTGGTTAAGTATTGGTTACATTAGCTACCAACTGCCATATCAGTATCACATTATTATGTTTCAAATCATATTTTCTTCAGGATCAGTTTATTAGGATGATACGTGTGCATTTTCTTGCGAGCCAGCCACGTGGAATTTAAACGTGATATTTGCTTTTATGAATATGCCTTTCGGCACAGGAAACATCCACATATAAGAGGGACGAGAAATGGAATTTCTCTCGTCCCTAATCATTCTATGCGATGTGCAGTAAATAACTGTAGAATCTACGTTTGTTTACAGCCTACATGTCTTAGTATACCGCACAGTACCAACCAGGTCGTCTAGCCTACTTATCCACCACGTCCGTAGTGCGCGTCGAACGACGCGACGACGACGACGACGCGACGATCTATTTCCGATACGCTTGACTACTCTACGCATCACCCGTTGCGTTGCGCTTGCGAGCTAGCCATGCGGACGGCGGCGGCTGTCTATTCATAATAGCGGACCTAGATTTTCTAATTATTACTCAGGAAAACTGCTGAAGTCTCCAGCCACCATACTAAATATGTACAGATCAAACTAAAAAAATCATGAAAATCCCTAGTAATTTCCATCAAAGCACACTTTTCAGCTCTTTTTCACAAACGTTCCTTCAGTAAAAGTTTTTCATGAAAATCAGAAAAATAGCTTTTGCTCGGAAAATCCTAGCTGCACCGGGTCACTATCGTCGGATAAACCCTTTTCTTGAGCGCGCGTGATACTAGGCTAGCAGCAGACACGAGGAGGTGTACGAGCGCGCCGCTGGCGTTAGTAGCTGGGCGAGCGAGCGAGAGGCGCTGATGTTTGGAATGCGAGGGTGGGAGAGAGACGTCGCGTACGGTGAAGGTCAACTGATAGTAATGGTAGAGTAATCGCGGAACAGAGAATGACTAATAAAAATTCTTAAGTTTTCTTTGTAGGTTAGGTTTATCAATTAGATTTGACGTAATGAAAGTGCACCTGATGTTATGAAAGTTTAATGTTTTATAGTAGCTTTATTACATTGATAACAGTAATTATTAGAAAACACAGGTGTTTCCAGTCTTCGAAATTAGAAATAAATTAAATGAACAGTGTGTGGAATAGAATAAGAAAAAAAACGAATTATTCCTATCTCTCCAATGCTGATTTTGCCCCTCAAAATCATCTTCATTTCGTCAAAATCAGCATGAACTGTTTGTTGGCTACTCTGCGCTGCAACAAGCGGTTGAAACGGTGAGCGCCAGATAGTCGCTGCGCGAGCGAGACGGCGCTACCAGCACGTGCTTCCTTTCATAATGTTCAAGTTGCTCCTCGCACCGCGCTGATGTTCGACTCTTCTCTTAGTGGGAATTTGTTTCGTGAGAAAAATCTAGCATAATAGAGCGGTTTCTAGTGAGATAAAAATTAAACAAACTGGTTTATGTTAAGATTAACGTTAGCGTTAAAACTTTATTGGATCGCAAAATCAATTTAAACCGTTAAAAATCTTGTCTACTTGTGTTGTGTGTTGAGAGTGGCCTAGGTCGCTATGCCCAGCTATGGGTGCCATTCGGCTGACGATGATGACGACTGTCTTTTAATTGAATGGGGCGCCCCGCCGCGCCGTTTGCATGAAAAAAATCAAGCCTAGACAAATCGCTATAAAATCACTTAGGTAGGTAGTTAGGTACCTAAGTGTAGCTTACGATAAGTTGAGTAGATTAGATAAAGATTACGATGGGACTGAATTCATGGTGTTCCTCTTAGATCATATTGGATCAAAGTGGATGTAAGTGGGACAGCATGAGAGGCTGTCATTTTCAATCATTTTCAATATCAATCTTAATCTTAACGCGAATTATACCTACCATGCTATCATTATGCTACCTCATTTCAAGAACATAAGTTAGTTGGGGAAGTTATCTGTCGATGTTTTATAGAATACATTTCGGAGAATGCTCACAGGAACTACATGACCTGATACCACCATCCCCCTTCCACTCCAGGACAAGCAGACGTACAGCGCATTACTACCCCTAACTTGGTGGATATACTGTCGCACTAAGCGGTTTACCTCCACCTTCATCATTCGTACCGAATGATGAAGGTGATGGTTTGGAACACGCTCCCTGCTACTGTTTTTCCCGTCAACTACAACCTGTATATCTTCAAGACAAGAGTGAATAGGTATCTTCTAGACCTTTGTGATACATCGTCATGCTAAATCTTCACTTTCCATCAGGTGAGTGTGAGATTGTGGTCAAACGAAAGTCATAGACTATAAAAAAACAGACCTCCATCTACAACTCTTAAAGGGGTTAAAGTTGTTTTTGTTCATAAACAATTGTCCTCCAGCTGAGAACTGGTTCAACCGGTTTGTTAAATTGAATTCTATTTGGTCTGCGTAAGCATAAACTTGCTTTGGCCAGGTTGGCATTGAAAATGCACGTGCAGGTAGGTATGGCTTGACCACGCTTGACCAAACATTGATTTTATGTAAAAGTGCCCCATTCCGAAACAATATTTTTCAAAAACTAAGTAGTTTCTTTTACCAAATTAATCTCAGTAAAACGAAAATTGAAGTTTCTGATTGGTTTTGTGCAAGAAGGACGAGAAGACATAAGTAGATTTGCACTACAATAAATTAAAAACTATAATAAATAATTTTGGTTTTCCAAGTAGGCCCCCAGACCAGACGATACGTAAACTTCTCTTTCCGTCTGTCACCAGGCTGTATCTCATAAACCGTGATAGACAGTTGAAATTTTCAATGATAATGTAGGTATTTCTGTTGCCGCTATAACAGCAAATACTAAGAAACAGAATAAAATAAATATTTAAGGGGTTCCCGCACAACAAACGTGGTCATTTGCCGTTTTTATAGATAATGGTACGGAACCCTGCGTGCGGAAGCCTGACTCGCATTCTGGTTTTATTATTAATTTTTTTATTCCAGTCTAGATACATAGATGGATGATATAGATTCCGCATTCTTAGAATTTGTGTGATGATTTGGTGTGATACCTTCACTCCAGCCATTCGCAATGAACAATGTTTGTAAATTACTCTCAATAAAAAACCAACATTCTCTGTTAGGCCTGGTGTTCGTCAAAATGTTGTCAGCTTTATGCATTGTAGGAAAGAGCATAAATTGACTAGTAGGTACTAGAAGTGTAAATTCTGATTCTGAATCTAAAACAAGAACGTAATTTTTAGGGGGAATATACTATACTGGTAAAAATCTTCGAAAGGTTATTAGATAGATACTAGGTACATACTTTATGTTATGTTAAGAGTGACTTCACGCATCTGGTTATACTCTAATCGACGATTCTTAGAGGAAAATAAACATAAAACAAATATTTCATCGAATGTCGAATTCTTGAAATTGTGAAATAAATCCCCTCGATTGAGTTTGACTCTTTTGAGTGAGTTTTTGCCAAAGCAACACCTTATGCAAATTTGATGAGCCTACGTTCTTCTGTGGTACCTGTACCCTGGGTAGGTACTAGGGAATCTCAAAATGCGCTAGCAGCATGTCATGGCGGCCTTTCGAACAGAAAGTTCTGAAGAAGATCTGACCTGAGCGGTTGGAGTGGAACAACACGTGAAATCAAATGCGTTATTGTATTTTTCTCTTTGGATTTGAGTAGGTAGGTAAGTAAGTACCTACCTAGAATGGAAATAGATATAACAATGTTCTATCACTGTGTTGTTCCTACTTGTTACTACTACTTAGTTTTGAACATACATAACGCTGCCATAATTTAGTTTTAAGATAAATGTGATATATTATTATGTTACTGTTGGAAACGAGACACGTGTGGTGTTGACGATTACATCATCAGCGTCATCTTTGTTTGTCCCAGGCGGCGGCGAGCAGGCGGCCATGACGGTGGGCGTGGCCAACATGCTGTGCGACGACCGCTCCGCCCCGCTGGCGTGGCCGGCCCCGCCCCAGGCTCCTCCTCCCGCAACCATCTGGCCCTACTCGAACGGTAAGACACCTCCTACTTTTTCTGCTCTCCTGGTAGATACGCGCCAACTACATTGCGAGACCGCGCGTTTAAGCGAAAACTGGCCTACATTCTTAAGTATAGCCATCCCTTGTTGTTGCACTTATTTGAGGGGGATAGAACAATTTGTGCCAAATTCTTGACATCCTCCTGCTGTTGGTATAACGCCTCAACTTCATGATGCTTTGGTAGCGGCATTGCAACTATGCCTGTCCAGTCGAGCGGTCTTGCGACTGGTGCGGTTAAACACAAACAGAACGCGAACTTACGTACTCGTCTAAATGAAAGAATTTCGTCTTCCAATCTTCCACGCACGATACGATACGCAGAGTTTGGATTGTCTTGGAAGCACAAACAGATAACACAAAAGTTTTACCAGAAATTCATATCCAGCAATTCTGAGGCTTACTTATTTTTTCCAACAAAAAAAATTGATGAAAGGAATAATAAATTGTTAATACACACACAGACACACACACATCCAAAGTCTATATGCCAAGTTAGGTATAAAATAATTATACCTAACAAATTTACAATAAAACATAGAAATAATTTATTTTTAGGTACAATATAATAATTCCAATACTTAGGTACCTACTTAAGTGAAAAATTTACAAAAACTGATCAGACAACAACAAAACAAAACCAGGTAATAAGTAATAACAATAACATCAGTAATGCATAATCAGCCACACTTGTGGTTTTGTCAAATTCTGAAGATGAAGGAAATTATTAATGAAAGCTGTCGAAATTGTTTCATCTCCAATTCGCTCCGATTCCTACCAACGTGTTATAAGATATTTGCTACTAGCTATTTGATATATTTTCCGTTGGTTTACCTACTACTCCGAACCCCTTGTTTACAAAAAATATTGTGGTGTCTAAATCTGAGAAGTATAAGGCCCAATTTATTAACACGTACCTATTAGTGCTTATGATGCACACTTCGAGATCACCACAAGCAGTGATAAAAAATTACAAAGCTAAATTCCACCCTACAGGATTTTGAATCACTATAATATCAATAAAGCGAAGATATCGAAATATCTAATCAAGCAGCACTCATCGATCACTTTAGATATGTTTATCAGTCGCTGATAGTGATAAACGTTGAGAACCTCCCAATTTATTGAGTTTGTGCTTGTAGCTATCGTATATGTAATGTAGGGTGCGATCCTTGGTCTTTCACAGCGCCTCACGCTTTTGTTGGGACCCCAGTCTACATTTTATAGTAGCCATTTTAACCCACGGGTCTTCAGTACGCCATTTGCCTCTTCGGAAAACAAATATTCTGAATCGCCTTCCTGCCGTGCCCATGTTTTTTTGAAAAACCTTTTCGACTTTTAATGTTTCTGTAATTGCCTTGCTAGTAAGATTTTATCATTGTCTGTCATCTTATAATTTTCTAGCTTCTTTAATAAACTGATTTCGGTAGAGCAGCACTATTTCACCATGTTCGACAGCTTAATAATAAGATCCCAAAATCCTCGCACACCTGCTATAATCGCTCTTATGCCATCCTGTCTTGGGTAACCCGATCCCGGTTATTGTCGATGGCTTTCAACGTTTTAATTTATTTTTAAAGTTTTTTAATCTCTTTTCAATGTTTTAATGATGATGAATGCTTTTAAATAATTCGCTGTGTTGGATTTCTCACTTGGCTGTGAAGGTAATTAGGACAGGTCATTTTGAATACAGAAAGAAATCATTGCATTCTGAATTTTGAGCCCGGAGAGCTTGTATGACTAAGTGGTCACCTCATCATAGGACTTTGATGTAAGTATAAGGCATAGGCATGCATCGCTAAATCTATCAAAAAAGATTGCATAAATCTAAGTAAAGTTTTGGAATCTTCGTAGAATCAGGGAAAAACCAGGTCCTTACAGCACCTTGGTGTTTTGTTGGCATACTTCTCAAATGACCTTTAATGCCCGTTATCTGCACTTTTTTGGTAGTACCTAGTATAATAACAAAGATGACATGGAGACCTCCTTACACCAGATAGTGGATGAATTTGGAATGGATAGATTAAATAAATAGAGCATACCGCAATAAATCATTCAATACTCATTTACAAATCCCGCACTATAGTAGTTTGTTACGCTGTTTGGATATAATTTAGGATTGAGGTAGATAAATGTTGCATACGGCTAGCTTACCCTAAGGGTAACCTTTCTGGGAGCGGAAGGAGGAGCTCGATTCAAGAACTGATCTAACACTTGGAGCGCTCTCGATGTAGCTCGATTGCTACTGATTTTCGTGCGAATTTTCATCTTCTAGTGTCAAATTGTGACATCTTTCTAAAGAAAACGAGTACATGAAGTCAATACGGGCGATTCTATTCGAGCTCCAGCAGGCTAAGTATGGAAAGCTTAGACAAGGCCTTTTAGAATAAACAGAAATGACATCAAATATGTATAAATAAGGTAGGGCGCAGGTTCGAGTCCTGCCGAAAAAGAAAATTTTTGGGAACTTATTTTATTTCTTAGAGATGACATCAAATAGTCATCAAATGCGTACAATATCTGTTATAAATTAATTCGTGAGTCTTCAATTAAACACAATATTGTTATTAATAAATTGTTTTTGTTACTATTTATGCAATTTGCTCTATTATATCTAGTTAAGAAAAAGGCTCGCCTAGGCTTTCCATGCAAGGCAGCGGTAGATTTTTGACAGTACTAACTAATGGAAGGCCTGGACACGATTTGCTAAAACTTCACTCCACTCCCGCTCCTTGCACCAACTCATAGCTTAGTCATCATGAACGTTCTGAAATATTGCATTATTAGGATGACGCATACTTTTCGACTTGCGTTCAGCACGAAAGACGTCTCCAATTCTCTTATCGCTTCTCAGATCACGCGATGAAGTTGGCATTTTACGTCACATGTCAAAGTAAACGTTATTCAGAAGAATTTAAGTTTTTGGTTAAGTTTGGATGTAAGTATATATATTTTATCCCTAATTTCAATATTAGCTTGGGTTTTGTTATGTTCCAGTCCGGGGTTTTATTATTATCAAAATACCTTTCATATTGTCTAATAGTAAGTAAGTTAGCTAACCAATAACCCCAATAATCTCTTCTCAAACTCATGTTTACGTTGTCTATCAGTCGCCGTAGGGTTACAGACCAGGGTAAGAACTTTTTTTCTTGAAGGTGTAGCCGGACGCAAAACTATCGATAATTTGATAAAAGAAATAACCTAACCTAACGTATCATAACTCATCCAGAGATACGTATTAAAACATCCGCACCTCGCACATTCCATTATTAATTATTCGAGCTCATTTCTAAAACAAAAACGTCGGATGCATCGTTCACCCGCATCCATCCACTAAATCGCTCTAACCCGCTGAACGGAACTGTCCCTTCCTCACCATAAATTATACACCATAAAAAACTCATTTATCGATAATACTCGACTCAGACGCGTACAACCCTAATTTAGCTTGCCCCACCCACTCGCCCCGCCCACTTCACGTCTCAGCTAATCAGAACGCGGCGCACCGTCAAAGGAGGTCTCAATTCTTCATCTTCGCCGCCTCGCGCTAGTGTTGTGAATAACTTTTTTGCGTTTATCTTTTTCTTGTAACAACAAGTTGGAAAAATGGCATTTTTGAGCTCCGTCTGTTCGGCGTTTGACACCTCACGCGATGTTGGCACGAAAAAATAACACAAAATATTAACGTTGGCGTTGATTGATCGGATATGACTTGCAAATTGTAATCAAAGAATTTGAACCTCTGTCAGATGGATGCAACAATGTATTACGCCCAAAAATTTATCCCCGAGGGATAAGTATTTGTCCCGAAAAACTTAATACATAGTGTAAATACAGGGTTATCGATGTATAGTTCTGCCCATCATCACGAACACGTTTGTGAGTCTTAATTCCTTAAAAAAAGAAGAAAAAAAACACCTTTGTCTGGAACCCAATGAGTTACTAAAGACCGATTTTCTACTCCCATGCCCATTGTTAATTTAGGGCAGAGCCGTTTTTAAGTTAAGTTTCAAATAAAACTTCTCTCCATCGAAATTATTGAATCGAGGCGGGTAGGTGCCTAATACCAATACCAAGTTTAAGAATGAAGACCTGGCGTCTTCACAAACGTGTTCGTGATGATGGACAGAGCCTGCAGTTCACGTAGTGTTACTAATTTACCAATGTATTTACACTGTTTATTAAGTATTTCGTGATAGTACACCTACATCAAAAAATACATACAAATACAACCAAACATAGAATCTTCTCTATTGTTTTTCGTCGGATAAAAATAAACGGCATTGTTTTGTCCACGTACCTACTAGGTACAAGGAGATAGGTAGGTACTACCTACTCTGTTTGCAGAGGTGAATCACAGTAATACTTAGCTATTTTATTTAAACGTGTAGGTTTCGATGGATGGATGGGTTGTTGAGGTAGGTAGATAAAAGGCGTAAAGAGATAACAAACAAAGAAATAACAAACATCCATCAAGTTTAACCTCCTCAGGCCAAAACGACTGAACGGATCAGGCTGAAATTTTTATGTAGTTCTTAACTCATATACTCATTTGGAGCTGATCAGGGCTCGGTTTTTTTTACTAGGTAGACTCGCCCTGATCAGAGTCGTAAAACCGACCCCTGATTTGGGTTCAAACAAAATTCATTAACTTTATTTCTTTAGGCTTACGAAATAAGCTCTTAGACAAGTCAAATTTAACCTGGAATAAAATATAGTAATGTATTTGTAATCCTCAAAAAGCACCGCGGGCAGGCGCTAGTCAGACGTAGCATGAAGGGAGTCTCGTAGAAAGGTCCCACAGTCCATTCGGGTTCGAAACCCATGAAACCTAAAGCTGTTTATCAATTAAAATTCTACCTGCTACCTTATTAAAATTCAATACAAGTCGTTCAATTTAAACCAAATCAATCCTTTATGGCTTTTGGTTAGATATGCTAATGCCCATTATCTCCCTCGCTCTTGTCAAACAGCTGTATGACTATCTCGCTCTGGCACATGAAAATGCATTAGTCAGCCGTGCAATGAATGCAACTCATTCGGTTAAAATGTTTGAGGGTTGTTTTTGTTTTATTTTGTTTGTGTGGGAAATTAATGATGGTTTAGTTGGTTCGTTTTATGATTTCATAAAAACATGCATTTTAGTTTTACAAATAAATATAAAAATATAATAGGTAAATATGAAAATTATAGGGGGCTCCTATACAAAGTACGTCATATTTTTGGATATTTTTACTCTACTTTTGTCGAGGCTGTAACTCTTCATTGAAAATCTCTGATCTCTTTTTTCATTGCTTCTCTTGAACCGTACCTATAGGTTCACAGCTGAAATTTTAACAGGGTGTAGATCACTATTGCCACTGCATAAATAAATAAATAATAATAAATTGTACTTGGACTTGGATGGGTTACCTACCATACCTTGGCTTTTGCTTTTTAAAATCAGTTTGTTAAGGCTCCTTTAGCGAAATAGTTATATACGATAGTCGCACTTGTCCGGTTTAATTTGAAGTCAGTTTAAAAGACGTTGCTTTAACGCGGACGAAAAACCGGGATATTATTATTATATTATTAATATATTATTATTATATTATTAATATTATATTATAATATATTATAAATTTATATTATTTTATAACAAGACAGGGCCCTTTTAAGAAAGAAACTACAGATAGAGGTACGCGTGTCGTGTCAAAGGTTGAAACCATTCTATCAATCTTTCCGTGCAAATAGCACCGCACGCACTAACTAAAGTGTCTTTAAGGTGAATAGTAAGGCAAATGACCTTGGGCATTTGGCAGCCGAGCGGGGACACCCCCGCGCCATCTATGCAGCAAGGAGTGCATGTTATCGATTCAAAAAACCGAGCGCGCGCGGTCCTGGAACCTTAGTCGATATACCCTATCCAAATAATACGCTCCACTGCCGTTAGATGGCGCGCACAAGTGTAGTACGTATCACAGAGTAATGGCGAACAGAGAGATCCTTGAGAGAAACAGTTTATAGGAGTAATTGTATCAAAATATTATATGTGTAGAGAATGGTTAGGCTAACATTACTAAACAAAATATCTAGTTTTTATCTGTAAACTGCATAGGTCTAATAGTATTTTAAACTAATTTTTGTTGAAGTTTTATTTATCATCATCATCATCAGCATATACTAGTTAAGTTTTTATTAATATTGATGAATACACTCTGCATGAAAATATAAATTCACTATCTTGTCATTTTTAGGGTTCTGTAACTCAAAAGAAAAAAAGGAACCCGTATAGAATCACTTTGTTGACCGTCTGTCAACCCTCTTTTCTCAGAAACGTGTTAAAATTCACACCATTTATTTATTTATCATAATTATAACCACCAACAAAAGAATCAAAATCAAAAATTCTTTATTTCCATAAATACAAAAATGTACACTTAGAAAAGGTCAAATTCTTAAAATAAAACACTGACACGGAAATAAGGTGGTACTTTTGATTTCTGTCGCTTCGGTATGTAGACAAAAAGTAAAGAAGCGACTAAGAAACCTTTAGCCTATTAGTTGTTATTTTTCGAGTTGGAGCAAAACCCGTCCCAAGCTTTTTTATCTTCTAAATAATCTGATATTTTGTAGTAAGCCTTTTTGCACAGAAAGGTTTTGACAATTTGTTTGAATTTATTTATTTATATATTTTGCAACATAAGACATAATACTGTGAAAGTAGCTGAAATAAACAAGTCTAGATGTGTGTAGAAGTTCATAGTTTATAAACAACAGATACCTACAAATTAAGAAACTAGTTTGGTACATAATAATTAAATTAAACTACGATAGATGGGTGTAAAATTAATCCATGGTGCCCGAGGACACCGGACTCATAAGAGTCCGGGTAACAGGAGTTTCCGGTCCTGTAGAAGGAGTAGATCAGATGGTAGGTAGGTAGGTTACTAGTAGTAAGGTATACATATTAATAACATATTATACTCAGGTTCGTAACCTTTTGGAGCCTCGATATAAAATTTATATCGAGAATAGAAGTTTGATTTATATTATAAATCAAACTTCTAAGTCAACGTAGGTAATCAAAGGTTACAGCCGTTTATGTCCTTTTTTTATTTTCCAAGGGTATCACATGCACACAAAACCTATAGGGTACTTCCCGTTGACCTAGAACCATGAAATTTGGCAAGAAGCAAGGTAGCACAAATAAAGGAAAAATTCGGAAATTCTTATATTGTTGTCTAATCACAAAAAAACATTATTTTGATTCTCGCCATGGACCAAAACCTATAGGGTTAGAATCATGATATTGGGCAAGAAACAGGTTCTTTTATTTATATAATTAATATAATGTTTAGTTACGGAACCCTCGTTGCGCGAGTCCGAGTCGCACTTGGCGTTTTTATTTTTATTCATCTTTGTTTTCAGCGCTAGGTAAGAGGTTGGTACTTATGACGTGGTAAGTTGATCCGGAAAGAAGTAATTTACCGGAACCCTTTATCTTCTTTTACTAACTGAAAAATATAAAGAAATAAATATATTTATTGGCCTGCAAGAAAAAATATTCTCTAAGGGTAGGTAAGTAGTGCTTTGCGTGAAAAAAACAGTAAGTAGGAAATTAATATTTCATAGAATATGGTAGGTAAACAATGTAATAATAAGAAAAATACATGACATGGTATCCCCCGATGGGATAGGTACGATTAGAAGAGCTTAGCGTTAAAAATACAGTTCTACAGAACTTCAAGTAACCTACAAGAGGTGAGCTGGTAGATGGCTGGTCTGGGGAAAAAGAAGTTGCTGAAGCCTTTTTTCTTCTTTTAGGTTCTTTCAGCTGAAAGAAGAATAATTAACAGTAATATTGACTCGGATACGGACGGACGGACACCCGTAATTCCCGATAGGATTGGCAAAACCGTATATGTGCGAAAAATACAGTGGGTAGGCAACATAATAGAATTTGGTAAATTTCTTACCGCTTGGACTCTATTGATATATTGAATGACAATTCACTATCATCAATTGTCACGTTGCATGTTTCCGTGTCCACATTACGACTGCTATGTGCAACAGAATCCGTGTTAATTTCTATTGCAGATTCAGATATTTGTGGTTGCCTGAAATACAAAATTATATAGGTAGATAAGTACCTAAGTTACATTTATTAGGTATGTAAAAGTTGTGCGAGTAAAAAGCTAGTATTGAGACACGATGCTGGTAGCTAATAGGTACCTACTAGCTAGATCTTTAGTAAAATCCCTATAATACAAATATAATATAATATCCAAGTAACGAACTAAATATTTAGGTACGTAGTAAAAAAAAATGTAATTCATTTGTGACCATTACTAAAGTTTCTCCTCTCGATATGTTTTAACCGATGGCATCATAAATAAAACCGACCAAGTGCGAGTCAGACTCGCGCACGAAGGGTTCCGTACTGTTATCTATAACAACGAACAAAAAAATTACGTTTTTTGTATGGGAGCCCCCTTAAATATATATTTTATTCTGTTTTTTAGTATTTGTTTTTATAGTGGCAACAGAAATACTGAAAGACAGAGTCTGTGAAAATTTCAATTGTCTAACTACCACGGTTCATCGAGATACAGCCTGGTGACAGACGGATAGACGGACAGCGGAGTCTTAGTAATAGGGTCACGTTTTACCCTTTGGGTACGGACCCCTAAAATTGAGGGTTAATTGGGATGCGAAAATCGTTATTTGAATGAGTAAAAATCAAGAGTTAGGTACTTCACAGTATTGGCTAGGTACCAACCTAAGTAGTAAAGGAATTTACATAGGTAAGTCTCTGTAACGGCACTACTCTACTCCATGCATCGATGCATCGATATTAGATTATGCCTGAGAACTTGACTAGGAAGACTAAACAATTATTTATTACCGGTATAGCATAGTACAAGATAGGTTACTTACGCAACAGCATCACCCATTTGCCGAACTTGTGCTTTTAAAGCATTTGCATGACGTGATTTACATTTTCGCAACCACTTCGATGGAACTCGACGTTTCTGTCCACGTTTATTTGCCATAGTATAATTATAAGACTAAAACACAACTCCAGAAGAAATATTCGATACAAAAAATAACACTGCATTTTAGAAATTATGTACCTACTTTTATTTTTGAAACTGCTTGAGTGAGACTCACGCGCGCGATCATACAATACACATAACATAGGTACTAAAGCAAGATCTGGCAACGTCGCTCCTAGCGCGCGCCGCGCGCCCCGTGTCGTCCGCGAGCCCTCGCTCGGTCAGTTGTTGGTACTACAACATTGCCTGATCATATTTTGCGAGCAAACGTTTGTGGGAGAGTGATGTTTTAATAGGCGCAAATAGTTTTTACGTTAAAACTCCTTATTTTGACTTCATTTGAAAACAAATGGACCGGGAATAGAAGCGTACGAGCTATAGAAATAACTATACTGAGTTTGGTAGTAAACGAATAAGACACACCGTCAAAAAGTGTGCTCAATTACCTGAAGATATTGTTACTTCAACCTTGTTCTGAGTGCTAACTATAACTACCGGCAAGCATTTGGAACCGGCACTAGATACTTTAAGATATGTGTTACCGGATATATAAATTTCAAACGTTCACGATCTATATTTTCGTCAGAAACATTGTCCAAAAAGACGTCGTTTTCGTCTTTTACCCTTACAATTCGCCTTAATCTATGATAGGTTCTACGACGCCACCATTGTCATAGTCAAGCGATCGGTTAGCAGAATTAAGATTTTTTAAATTGGATGTATGTATTTGTATGGTCGTAGAAGTAAAGTCACATCCTCCTGCAAGCGAGGTCTAAATTATAATCGACATGTGTTAAGCTGGATTTTTTTCCTTGCATTCAACCAACCTGTCCATAATCCATCTGTACCTAGAAAGACTTAAAAGTGCATTCTGGGACTTACCAAGAAGCCATAACAGTCTTTGAATTAACCATGAAGCTAATCGATGTAAAAATCCAAGTTCCGGCGAGCGGGTGCTTCTTCGATGTAATTTGCATCGACAAGTAGACATTAAAGACTGCATCAATGAAGACTTACTACCTATATAAAAGATATTTCTACTGTAAATTACAAATGCATTTTTGTGGCACTTATCGATAAAACATTTTTTTATTTGTTTAGTGGTTGATTAACACAATAAAATGTAATTGAGATACAATTCAAAAGAAGCCTACATGAGATCACATGAGATACAACGGGCGACCTTATCATGCCAAAAGAACGTACATGAAAGATATTATATACTATATGTAGGTAAAGGACTGGTCGGTCACATTTACATAGAGTTTTAAGTAAGGTTGGCTTGAATGAATCGTCACTCGCATTCGCCTACCTATGCTATGACATGCCAACTGGTGCACGATACTTACTTAGTGGGAAGTGTACTATGGTCAGCGAAATCAACTACCTACATAGTAATTCCTCACTATTTTGGTTCTTATGTTTCGGAATCTTTTGTTTATGAACTTTTGACGTGACAACGTCTTATAAATTGGTTTGCCGGGTGACACTTCAAGAAACTGCGTTACGCTCCGCTCACGTTATGCGCTCACAATGAGAGCGAGTGAGAGGCACGCGTCCCTTCCACTCGGGCATTATTTTACCACTCAAAGTCGTTGTCACGTAAAACTTTCGCCCGTATACCGACTTTACAGGCAACCAATTTTTTTGTTTTATTTTGGCCAAATTATTTTATCCCCCTTTTTATCCTTGGTTTCCAAATCTTTGTTAATTTTGTTTTCTAGGCCACCTAGGCTGTAGTGTCATGTTGACCGAGTCATCATAAACGATTTTATTTGACATGCTGATAATGATAATTTCCTCCGTGAATGCCCGTCATGATTCGGCCAACATGTTCGACTCGGCGCGGACATGTTTTTTTTTTTGACCAACAAACCCTCACTTGAAGCAGTCTACTCTGTTCCAGGTCAAATGCCGGTATCGATGGAGAGCATGGTGATGGGCGGCGTCGGGGTCAACAGCCTCGGCTCCATGGGCGGCGGTGTCTCCTCCGTCGGCTACCCCTTCGTGCGCGAGCCTACCCCCGGAACCCTGATCCTACTCCACCCGCCGCAGGACTTACCGCACACAGTCGTGTGGGGTGGCATGCCGTATCCCTCCGGACCGATACTGCTCCCCCAACAACCTCACCCCTCCCACCACCTACAGCTGCTGCCTGGGGACCTACTCGCGTCGACTGCGACCCTCCAGCACACGCACACACACTCCACCAGACTCGTGACTCTGGCCCCAGCGCCGCCCCAACCGCAACAACACAAAGTCGAACAGAGAAAACCGATCATGCAGCCGATGATCACCCCCCATCTGATAAAGATTGAACCGGAACCGCCGCTGGAGAAACCGCAGCCCACGTTCGCCCCGGAACCGGCCCCGCAACCGATGATGACGACACATCTTTACTATCAGCCGGAGTTCAACGAGCAGCCGTGCAGGAGCCAGGCCATGTCGCCACCCATCCCGCCGACCCCTCCCCCTGAAGCCACAGATGTCCCTGCCCGTAAGGACGCCTCGAACCAGACGGATAATGTCGAAGACGAGGAAGAAACCCCAAACCATGCTGATGACGACGAAAGAGAAGTCGCATGTGTCGGCGTTGCGCACTTCCCTGAAGATTCTTCACCACAGAATCAGATCCTACCTCCAATCGAATCCGAAGATTCCTCTGAACTGCCTGCTTCGGCGGTGTCCGGTGCAGTAGAGAAAGCAATCGATGCCATCGACGAATGTATACAGAACTCAAATTCGAACAGTGGTGATCTCGTCATAGATACGTCGCAGAGCCCCTTGACGGTATCTACGCAGCCTAGGCCTATAGTTGACGTTAGCGGATTAGAACTGCTGTCAAACAGCATCGAACAATTCGAACGGACGACCCCCAGTACGTCCATGCCTATTCTGGAATCTGCTCCACTCACAATAGACACTCGACCGTCAAAACTGAGCATACACATCAAGACCTCACCGAAATCTCCGCCCAGAACGGAGGCTGAGCCTCTAAGAAGGTTTGAATTTCCAGACCCTAGTTCTAGCGAAAGGGCCAAGCCCTCTCTCGACGGTCTAGGTCTGCTCTGTGCGTTGGCAGAACAGAGGTTCATGGAAGAAGTCGTTGACAGCCCATCTTCATCTCGCCCCTTCATAAAGAGCGAACTTCTAAGCCCTACTGAAGATAGAGAAAGGATATCGGAATCCTCGACCAGAAAGGACAGACATAGACACAAAGACGGAGATTCCTCCAGTGAGCGACGCGGAAAGAGAATCCAAGATCGAGAGGAGAGGCTGAGGCACAAGTTAGAGAAGGTGCGTCGCCATAAGAGGGAGAGGGAAAGAGATGCAGCGAGAGGAGGGGAATTAGAAGCGAGTTTGAGGAGAGTTACTGCCTGTCCGTGCGGAGTAGAGCCATGTGCTCACACACAGGGGGTGCCTTCAGCACATGCATTAGTAAACGCTATGGAAAAGGACATGAGAGAAAGGTTACAAGAGCTGGAAAGGCAGTTCGATGAAAAGAAAGCGCAAATAAATGCCCTCACACCAGTGTCGGTGATTCCAACATTATCAAACTCTTCAACACCTTCCACGCCTGCGTTATCCCCCAACTCCGACAGAGGTTCGTCTAAGAAACGGAAAGTTGGTAGACCAAGGAAGGTCTCAAGCCCAGAGTCAACAGAAACGATAGTAGCCAAAAAACCGAAATCTAAAAGCAGTCTTGTCGGTTACCTGCTGGCGAAAGGGAAACTCAAAGGAGGTATTTTGTGCACAAGAGGTGAACCTCGCGAGGATGGCAACAGAACCAGTAAAGTGCGCCCCAAGCTGAAAGCCGAACCAGTCCTTAAAATCGACTCTGAAGAGGAAGATCGAGATTATACATTGAACAGATCTGCTAGTTCCTCTATGGAGAGTTTGAATGAAGTCCGACAGAAGAACAGGGAAAAAGTTGACCGATTAGCAAGAAAGCATTCTAGAGATGATTTTCCTGAACTTGAATTCGCGATTCGTCGTGCCAGTGCGTCCAGTGACAGCGAGAAAGAGAGACGACGGGCTAAAAAGAGACGAAAGAGTCTTAAATCTAAAGAAAGGTCACACGGTACCGAGTCATCCGTACCGGCTGTGCCAACGTCTTCTTGCACTCTCACTGAAGATAAGATAGACACATCTCCAAGGGTTCTCACGGCTATGGGAGGTCTGTTCTACGCTGGGAAGCTCAGTGCAGTGACTGCACCGGATGTATACGCCATAACTTTGGATGGCGAGAGGGGGAATAAGCCTCATATCTTGTCTAGAGAGGAAACGTTAAGAGATGCCGTAAGTAAACTCAAATCTTTATCTAGAAACATCTTCAGAGCTTCTAGGATTCTTGATAATAAGACCATAGCAATGGCTGTCACAAAGTATTTTCAAAGTCTACTGATAAAGCTTCAACTGGACTACAACTGACATAAAAACTTGATTACCACATGATTTCGCAAGTTTTTTTCCACTTTAAATTCTAATTGACGGGTATCTCTCTCCTACACTCTTCGCCTACATTTGATTATTGTATCTTCTTTCTTATATATCTGTATTCTCCTTTCAGATTCTAGAAGTAACTCCAACCACAGTATTCGACCTGCCATCTGGCACTCGCGTTTGCGCGTACTGGTCGCAACAGTACCGCTGCCTGTACCCTGGCACCGTGGCCGTCTCGTCTCCAGACCCTCATGACGACAAATTCGTGGCTGTGGAGTTCGATGATGGGGACTCTGGAAGGATCGCAATCGAGGATATCAGATACTTGGAGCCCAATTATCCTGTTGTTGGTAAGGGCGAAGAGACTTTATTTTAAAATCTCGAAAAATAAAGGAGAAGGACCTTTTGGGTGTTGGATTTATAACACAGAGCACTCTTAATTAAACAAATAAATATAAATAAATAATGCAGAACAATTCACACAGCATTATCTAGCCCCAAGCTAAGCAGAGCTTGTGTTATAAGTACTAGATAACTGATATACATAATATAATACAATACATAGATAGATATTTTTTATTATACATAGAAAACGACCAGAACACCCTGAACAAATGTCTGCAGATCGTACACACATTTGTCCTGAGGCGGGAATCGAACCCGCAACCACCTGTGTCGCAGCAGACCTTCGCCCACCGCGCCACAGAGGTCGTCAATTAAAAAGAACTTACATGACACTTCCACTTTAAACCTTTAGAGGTGAATGATATACCAACCAATGGGGCTAGATAATGCTGTGTGAGATGTCCAGCATATTTATTTATTTAATGACAAGTTCAGCTCAATAACCCTTTTTGATTTTTTCTCCGTCTCGTGTCTCATTTTTAGGGTTCCGTACCTCAAAAGGAAAAAAGGAACCCTTATGGGATCACTTTGTTGTCCGTCTGTCAATTCTCTTTTCTAAGAAACGCGTGGAGGTATCGAGTTGAAATTCACACCATGTACTCACGTGACGTACGTTCGTGACGGCGTTCGTAACCTCTTGGAGCCGCGATATAAATCAAACTTCTAAGTCAACGCAATCAAAAGTTACAGCCGTTTATGCCCAATTTTTTTGAATTTTCCAAGGGAATCGCATGCACACAATTAGAGGGAAAAATCCAAAAACTGTAATATTGTAGTCTAATCACAAAAAAAAATTTGATTCTATCCATGGACCAAGACCTATAATAGGGTACCTACTTCCCGATATTTGGCAAGAAACAAGGTCCAATAATTATGTAATGTTTAGTTTCGGAACACTTGAAGCGCGAGTTCGACTCGCACTTGAAGTTTTATTATCTTTAATTCCAGAATACGAGAACCCACTATTCACTCTTGGCAAAAGAAGACGTAACACAAGCGCCACAGATGACAAGAAACCTGCCATCGCCAGCCCCACAGCAACCATCAAATCAGAACCCAGCACCAGCAAAGAAGACGACCACCACAAGGACAGAAAGAAACTCAAAAAACACAGGAAAGACAAAATCAAACGTCACTCCAGCGATGATGACCCGACAGACTACGTCAAGAAGAAAAAGAAAAAGCACAAATGCTGCGAAGACCACTGCAAGCACAGGAAACATCACAAGAAACACCGAAAACACAGGAAGCGACACCACTCCAGCAGCAAGGAAACCAGCTCATCAGACGAGCAAAAGACCACAACAACAGACTTTCCTGACAACAAATCTGACGTGTCCGGAGATTCCGAAAGACTTTCAACTCTCATAGCAGTGGAAAAATCACCGGAAGAGAAAATGAAAACTGTAATCAAGAAGGCAGTTTTGTCTAAGAAGTGTTTGGTGAAGACAGCGGTTCTGGACTTCAATACTCTCAGCCAATATACGAAGCCGGAAGAAGCGAAGGAAGAAAAGGATAATCTGAAGGACAGTGGCATTTGCCTGGAGGATGAGACGGGGCCGTCTACTAGCGATGGCGCTAAGAAGGTACTCATTGTTCTGGGAAATTCACTCATTTCTTTGCGAGTCTATTTTTGTATGGTCAGTCTAGTTTTCAACCACCTTCTTTGTTCTATAAATGTCCATCCCATTTCATTTATCACATCTTTTTCAAGATCGTCAAGTAGTCCAAGTCCTTCCTCTTTTATATAACCCCAGAACCTTTTTCCTAGCTACTAAAGTATCCCTTATTCCAGAAGATGAAGCGGCGTACAGTGTCATCCACGTCATCTGACGGTGGCGCAGGCGGCGGTGTTTCCAAAATGGCGGCGTTCCTACCCGGGGGTGCCCTCTGGCGATGGAGCGGGGAGGCCTACAGGCGCACGGCCAGGCCGCGCCACCGGAAACTGTTCTACAAGGCGATACAGCGGGGCGAGGAGACTCTCAATGTAAGTCGACAGGATGGCGGCCTTGAGATAAACAATTAAATGGTGGCCATACTGTCCTCAGTGTGGTATGTACTTGGCTGTTCATCGCAGTGAAGAATGATTGGTCAGGCATATGCAGTGCTGCAAAGTATTCTCTGGTGACGTGCAATGCTACCGCAATGCTTCCGCAATGTAGAAGCATTGCAGAATTGTGTAACTGACGCTACGTTTCAAACTTCAAATCTACAAAGTTTGATCTACGTAAGACTTGCAGTTGATGTGCAGACTCCACTTATAAAACATTGTGTTGTTTTTCCAGGTGGGAGACGCAGCAGTATTCCTATCAACGGGAAGGCCGGACCGGCCGTACATTGGCCGAATCGTCGCGCTGTGGGAGGCACGAGGTGCGATGGCGGTCAGAGTCAAGTGGTTCTACCATCCGGAGGAGACTATACCTCGCCAGGATAAACTGCACTACCCGGTAAGAGCAAATCACAAACCAGTAGGTATACTTTTTACAAGATACTTAACCACCCCATTATATACAAAAATATCGAGTAATGAAGAAATAAAATATATATTTTTTGACTTCATGTATGCTATAAGATACGCTTTCTTATTTCTGTTCCGTTCCGCTTATGTGCATACTGACCTGATACATGCCAAAGGTATTGTAAATATGGCAATATCTTTCACTTGCTTATAAAACTTTCCTCTATTCCAGGGCGGTCTCTTCGAGTCTCCTCACACCGACGAAAACGACGTCCAGACCATATCCCACAAGTGCGAAGTACTTCCTCTCTCGCAGTACAAGGAGCGCATGGGCGACGATCCGGTAAAGTACAGTACGGTTTACGACAATAACGACGTATACTACTTAGCCGGTCATTACGATCCTACACCGCAGACTTTGAAAATGGAACCTAATATTCCGATTGAGAACACCGCTTAGGGTTTTCTGCGAGCCGAACTTTTGATATAATTTGTGACCTTTGACGGGATTGATTTGACGAATTTGAAAAAACAATTATACAGATTAGACAGGATTTGATATTTTTAGCCATCACCTGTCAAAATTAGCCTCAGTTGGGGTGTCTATTTAAAACTTTAGATTATAACTTTTTACACTCTTACGATAGTGTACCGAAAAAAAACAATTCATTCTTAGATGATCGTGTTAGGAAGTATCACACTCGCAATTATAACTGGCACAGAATGTCGTCAATCTTACAATAGTTTCGTTTATATATTATAGAGTGCAATCAAACAGTTTTGATCTGTTAAATGTAATCAGAATAATTAGTATTGGTGTTAGAATGTTACTGTTACAGTAGAATATATTCGCTATTATACTCGTATTTGTGAAGTAGCGATCTTAAAGTAAGTTTTGAGGCTCAATGATATCACGTTGACTCTAAAAGTTACCCTTGTTATGTTTTATTGTCTGTCGGACATTTTGTTTGTGGGCCGAGTGAACAGTGGATTGATTGGGCACAGTGGATCAGAGAGGTGATATGTGATTTATATTTTTACATTTAAGGCTATAATCTCAATGTATAAATAACTGTATTTCCTGTATATTCTATTAGATTTCTATGTATACGTATATAATCTATATTGTAATGTCTTTATGCAATACTGTTTCAGCTAGTCCCTTATTTTATTCAAAATTCCAGTGATTTTTCTTAGTCTGATTATTTTTGGAAATAATTGGCATAACTCGTTCAGATGTTTGTTATTGTTGTGTTACAATTCTTTATTTCTTGGTTGATAATTTTATGTTGATTGAAGATTTGAAGTATACTTTATCTAAATGGTGCTAGACGCTAACTACTGTTTATTTCGCTGTAGTTAAGATTTGTATATAGATGACCGGCGTAATTTCTTTTATATAAGTTTTCTATATTCGCTTGTACTCCAATCGTTGCCATTTTACTGTAACTCTTTGATATGTATGTTATCTTAGTGCATATGTTCCACAGGGTATGGAGCCCTTCTTTTCTCTTAAGCCCCAGTTACACGATCCTCAATATCAAGTCAAATTACGCGTGCATCAAAACATCTTGATTAAATAAATCCAGATAATAATGTCAGTCGTAATGGGCTTGCTTTTAAGGGTAGTGAAGTAGGGCTTTGGACCTTTTTATTCATATCTTGGTAGTGCGGATAAAGGGACTGAAAAGACAGGGATGTAGGTAGGGAGGTCACGCGTGGCTCAGTAGGGTAGGTTTTGTATGGAAGGCCAAGATGTTTTAAAGAAAATGTTGCAAATTCAGCCTTAAAGACACTAGTTACTGTTTGTTTTTAAGCATCTGTTGTATTTCTTATTAACCAGTCTTCTAGCTAAATATCGTTGGATATTAAATAATGTTGTAAAAATGTTCCCAGTACTCAGTTAAAGCAGCGTTTTCGCTATATTATTTTAGTTTTAAGTATAATCTTATGAAGTAAGGTTTAGTTTTTTAGAGTTTAGTTTAAACCACAATAAATTTTGACAAAATCGAGACAATTATTATAAGTAACAAAAGAATTTGGATTTAGAATCAGAATTATGTAGTGGTATTTTTATATATGTATTTCATAGTGAGTTTTATTTTTATCTTATACGTAAAGGTGTGACTCTGAGTTCAATAGAAGACAGAATCGTAGTGGCTTTCAATACATTTCACAATGGTTATTCTTTCATATTAGTTTTGAGGATGTCGTCTGCTGTCATCGGTATGTAATTTGTTATTGAGGTCAGAGTCTCGCCCTACAGATGCAAATTATAATAAGTACAAACGTTGTTAATGACAAGGCAAGGCTCGGCCCTACGTAAGTATACTAACTCTGGATATTCATCTAAAACTACAACAGCCTTCTCTCCTAGACTGTTTAGATTTTACGAATACTCCTGTCAATCGTAGCGTATCTATATGGGAAAGCCATAAATATTAGATTTAAAGATTAATAATATATCAGCATTGATTATAAAGATTATAATACGCTTAAATAAAAATATTTTTGGCTGGATTTTGTGTTTTATTCAATAAAACCCGCAAATAATAAGAACAAAACTTTATTTTTATGCTTAATACAATGTCTGTTCGTAATTTAAATTAAAAATAAATAGTAAAATTAAATCGACAGGTAAATAAGTTCTAATTCATTTTCTCATTCATAAAAAAATTAAGTATCTTCAAAATAGAGTAAAAACGAAAACTAAAAACTAACCTAACTAAAACAAGTTTTCCCGTTTAAGGTCAACAAAGAATCTCGCTCTTGCCATTGCTGATGATTTCGTAGGTGTCATCGTCGATGACCTTGTAGATGTCTTGTCGGTAGTGCTTGAGATTGTGGAGGAACCTGATGGAGGACTCTTCGCGGATCTTTGTCAGCACTGATGGAAGAGTCTTGGTGTTCGCTTCTGCTGCTAATGAGGCGTAGTATTTCTCCTGGAACAAGACAAAAATTAGTTAGGAACAAATCATTATCATCGGCCGATTAGTAGGTACTTGAGTACTACTGGATATAGGAATCTGTCCTTGATCGCCATTCACCTAGGTATTGTGCTGGTCTAAGCCACAGGAAAAATATGTTAGGTCTATGATCATTATCTAATTATATGAGTTCCTAAAATTCCATTCCTAGATGACTATTACATATCAATGAGTTCCTATTCGTACTGTCTACACTAATAGCTAGAGTAACTAAGGAAGCACCAATAGAACTTATTTGTTCATTATCGAGGTAAACAACCCAGTATTGACAACGGCCTCAAGAAAGACACCAAGATAACCCTTTCCGATAAACGAATACCTACACAGTAGATTATGAAACATTTCGCATCGAGAATTCGCAAAGATCGGACGATATTATTTGTGATTGATAAGAAATAAAGTGATGTTTTGAACGAAAAATAAAAACGAGACGTACGGGGATCAAGATATGTTGCCCGGACTAAAAGATGAAAACCCCAGTCGGTTCGCCTGCTTCTTTAGTGCTCATGCGGCCCTAGTACTCTGTGTTTTGTATTGCCATGTTATTGTTAAGTTTTAATTAAAAATATGTGATTTTGCTGTTTTATTGTAATACCGTAGGGAGGTGTGAAATTTGCTAGATATAACTCCAGGTAGGTACAGTTTTAGGGATAGGAATTTGCACCATAAATAAGTATAAAATACTGTGCCTATAAAATAAAATTGAACACTGTGTTGGTTTGTTAGGTTGTAACCGACTTAAAAATATTATTTTATTAGGATTTTGGTCACCTTCTTCAATATCTAACAGATTCTTTGAATTCTGGCTGTTGATTTCATCTCATGCAGGTTAATTCATAAATTGAAATCTTCCTATGCAACATATAAAACCAACCACGTAAAACCCAAGTACAAGTTAGTTAATCTATCTACGACGACGAGATAAGTAGGTAGATAGGTTTTATTGTTGAACGAATAGTCCCGTCATTTGATAGTTTTTACCCGACTACCAACAGGGGAGGGTTATGAGGTTAGCACCCTATGTTTGTATGTTTATATGTATGTGGCCGATTTCTTTGTTCCCACGTAGCGCTGAAACTACTGCTTCGATTTCATCAAATTATGTATCGATTGATTCGTCTCAATACCCCGATGGTTATAGGCTATAGGATTTAGGGCTCCGACCCCGAATAAGCCTTCAAAACGCGTATTAAAGTTTAGGTAGCCGCAGGCTGCAGGCCCCATAGAGAAAAACTACAATACCTACGACCTATTTTCATTTTCAACTCTATGCCTATCAAATATGACCGATACGTCATTCTATTTTGTCAATGTTACAAACTTTTATAACTTTCACGTAGTCGGGTTGTAGTTTTTAACTTTATCTTGTACCTGGAAAGTTTTCCGGAAGTTTTGAAAATGGGTAGGTAATTTTATAGATTTCGATGCGCTCTTCCCGAATTTCAATTTTGCTACCTCTTTTTTGTCTCGTTCGTCCGTCCTTTTCCCCTTTTGCTAAGGAACAAAACCCTAATGCCTTATGGTCTCGCTCCATCCGTCCTTTTTGCAGAAAAAAACAGTCTACAAATAGATATACAAATAGTGATGTGAAATTTTAATAAAGACCTTCATCCTTATCCTTATCAAATGAAATTAATTGATTTGTAAATTTCAAAACTGTTATTTAATTTCTAGGTTGAATACTTTTTGAAATATTTTGATAAAAGTCAAAAAAATACCGTTTCCCGACCCCCTAGCTCCGGCGCGAGCGGTAAAGATACGAAGTGGCAAAGTTGAACTTCAGGAAAAGTACATCGAAATGTAATAAATTTACCCATTTTCACAACTCCCGGAAAAGTTTTCAGGTAAGCTCGTATTTTCGAGCCAATTGACTGGACTATACTAATAATGTAAGACCATAACCAAAATGTGTGAAGTTTATTTATAGCCTTTTAAGTAAAATACTACTTTATACCAGGAAAATAAATCGAAACTGACTATAGAATAGGTAACTTTATTGGTGAATAACATTTTGTTTTTAATTTTGTTGTATGATTATACATAATGCTATATTTGTAATGGTTAAATATTTTGATTTCATCTATAAACTAAACATTTCAGAGGGCGCAACACTATCCCTAGAGCTACACCCCCGAAGCTATTACAGTATAACCTACTCTGTATTACTTTGCTTCCACAATAAGACGCCGGTGTGCTTATCATAACCTCTACAAAACTACACAAGCACCATGATTTCTAAGCTCAAATGACACGTTGCTCTCATTAGTCGACCGAGTCCTATCCTAAGCATTAGTGAAACACGCGTAGTGTTCACAGTCGATGACTCTGTAGACATCTTTCCTGTACTCCGTGAGGTTGTCAAGAAACTTCTGGCTGCTGTCGTTGTGTATTTTAGTGAAGACTGGCGGGAGGGGGGGCGTACCACTCTCCGTTGATAGAGTCACGTAGTAGCCGGCCTAATAGTCACAAATCGTTAGAACATTGCCAAGAAGCAATTGTGCATTGTACTTTTAAAATCTTTGTTGGTTCAGTTTTCACAGAAATAAGACTGTCTTTGTTTGTAACTGCAGAATTGCTGTTTGGTTTTAAATAGAACGTTCGCAACGCATTTCCTGCTTTACCGTAAAATACCTTCCGCCCTTGGCCCTACCTAATGCCGCTCAGATCAATGTAATTAACGATAAGACTGGTTTTCATTTTCTAGTTCCACTGATCTTTTAAAAGTTCTGATTTCATCAAAATTAAAGCTAGCTTGCAAACTTGTTCATTTGATTGTCTAGAATCGTTAGTCAAGTAGGTAACTAATGATTTATGCCATATTCGTCCCGCATGTTCGGCCCACTTCAAATACTTAATGCGGGTGTTTAAAGGTTTGACTTCTCGCCAGCTACAAAACGACGTCCTTACCTGATCGGGCCCCATCATGTGCGCTTGTCGTTTCGTGTACCCCCTGGCGGCTCGCTCCTGCTTCTCCTCCTCCCAGCTTTCGTTCATCTGTTCAGGAGTGGGCAGCTTGAAGGTGCCGTTCATTGATCGGACATAATAGCGGACCTAAGAAATTGAAAGTATTTTAATGACCTAGATATAAATGAATGTGATTTTACCGAGTATTTTCTTGTGAAATAAAAGTAATTAAGTACCTAACTGAAGAAAATTTAATCTATGTTTCTATTCTAGTGAGAGAACAGGCAAGAACTTATTGTGGTACCAGGCTCTTTACGGAACATGATAGAAGGTACTTTGGGATAAAGCTTTTGGTATTTGACGCACAAATTAAACCCTGGGACCTCATTTACTGCTTCTGCTGTTGGTTTTCTTGAAAATTATTTTACTTACATTAAGTTTGCAATAGAAGTATATTCTAAGTACCTACCTTACAAAAGTGACTATTGTAACAAAGAGTTAGAGTTGAGATCGAAGGGTACATATAATGTTAAAGGCTCAAATCTGACAGTAGACAGTTTGGTGATATTAACGTTAGTACATTATGAGGATGTATGACCTCACCTGTAGATCGAACATGGAGAAGGCGCAGACGTAGTAGGGAACCCCAATAAAGCACATGCTGGGATGGTTGATGTTGACCATGTGCTTGTACAGAGGTTCGACGCAGTTGTCCTCAACAACGATCTCACATGACGGGTGGAGGAATGGGAAGTTGTACAGGTATCCTGAAAGAGCAACCAGATTTAAGAACGAGAAAGAAGACTTCGGTGCTGAAAGAACAGAATAATTCGCATCTTGCCGATTTTTTATAATTAATACCTACTGTTATTAAATTCTGCGGTTATCTGGGTCTTTGATCTAATTTTGAACATGTGGTACGTAATCATCAAAATAGCAATATCTTATCGCAATAAGCTGATGATGATGATGTTCATTTGACTTGTCTAAGTGCTTATTTTGTAAGCCTAAAGAAATAAAGTTATTGAATTTTGATTTTTTTTTTGTTCTCCTAGATGTCTTTCGCCATTCTCAACGGAGACTAAATATTATAGTACACACACAGGTATGTGCGCGCACACACAGGAGCACTCTTTATTCCCTCACTCTCTAAATCTGATGGGAGGGCAGACCAACAGGACCATGGAGAGGTCAGTCGCCTTAAACAACTGAATTAACATACCAGTACACAGGAACACTACATCCACGTCGTCCTGAGTGCCATCTTGGAAGAACGCCGTCCGTCCGTCCAGCTTCACCACGTCAGGCCTTTGGACCAGGTTGTCGGGGAAGACGGTCTTCGGCTTCTCCTAGAGACGGAGGTGAGATTGAAAGAGACGCAGATTCGCAGATTATTTTAGTGTGAGTAAAATAAGGCATAGGTCTACTATCACATGTCAAACGATTTTAGCAAATTGGTTAGAGGCAAATAGGTGAATGATGAGATTATTAAACCGAGATTGTCCCAATTATTCACAAAGGCTGCAATTTTATGACGACTGATGTGGCGCGGCGAACGATGGTCCGCCTGCGCCGCAGGAGGTTGCAAGTTCGATTCCCGCTATGTTTGTACAATCTGCATAAATATTTAGTACGGGTGTTCTGGGTATTTCTATGTATATTAAAAAATCTAACTAGGTATGTTATGTATTGTATCATTATATCATTCATCTACGAGTAGTAGGTACGCATAACACTAGCTCTGCTTAGCTTGGGGCTAGATGGTGCTGTGTGGATGGACCAGCATTATTTATTTATTTAACATAATACTGACCTTTAATAACAAAGAAAATTACCATCAAATAATGTTTATTTATTTATTTATTCAAAACATTATATAACATTAATATAATAAAATTAGATAGTGTTTACAATTAAAGGAATTGAGCTAACTGCAGACTGGTGCAAAACAATCTGGACCGAGCTGAACATAAGTAATACTAGAATATATATTACAGAATAGACTGTTCTGTAATATATATTACACTATTCTGAATAGTGGCGGACAACATATAAATCAAAAGCACGTTCAATAATGTAGCCATGTCTTCAAGTGGCCGTCTCATGTGATCTACGGACAGAGTCACACAGTCACCGACCACCGTAACCGAGATCGTCTAGGACGACAGTATCAGACCAGTAAACAAAACAGTAATCTTACATGGAGATGGTGACTTAGCACCACCTTGGGGGCCACTCCAGTGACCTCCAGCGCGATGTCCATGCCCGAGGGACCAGCCCCGATGACGAGGACGCGCTTGTCGGCAAAGATCTCGGGGACGCGGTAGTCGTGGCTGTGCATTACGTCACCTGGAAGAAACGGATAGTCTTTTTTTCAAATTAGGTAAGTAAAAACGCGTTTATTCCTAACTCAAATGCAGCGTCTACAGAACTTAATGGTAAATCAGGATTTACGGGTGCAAAAATAAGTAAATTCAACTAAGGAAATTTAATCAAACTCAAAATCTACATACTGGTCCGTGTGTCTGTTATTTATTTAAAGTATTCACAGCAGATACAAGATAGAAGTAGATATAACTAGGTAGGTAAATATAAAATGTTCCGAGTTCTGATAAAGTTAAAGCTAGGTCTCCCGGACATAGCTGGCTTTAGATTAGGCTGACTAGTCATCATTGATCACTTATGGTTGAAATCTAATGTAACACGCTTAATCCACATGTATCTAAGATAGGTATTAGAAAATGTCCCCTCACCTGGGAACTCCTTCAGGCCCGGTATAGCAGGTATAAACGGCGTATTATAATGTCCGTTACACACGAACACGTAGTCATACTCGCGGGTCTCGCAGGCCCCGGTGGTCATGCACTTGAACGAGATGTCCCACAGCTCGCCGGAAAGTCCAGCCTTCGGTTTCACCAGCTGCACGTGGGTCTTGAACTGAAGTTGCAAAATTAATGGTTTTATTCATATTTTTCGTCGACTGGGCATAGACCTCCCCAAAAGTAAGCCACAATGACCTGTCCTGCGCTCCTCGCATCGAGTGGATTCGGTTCCCGTGATTGCATGTACATATGTATAATAGGTCATAGGAGCACCTTGTAGGAGGTATGCACGTTCCGTCTCACCCCCACATATTCCATTCTTAATTTTGTAAGATCGAAATGCAATGCCAGATTATCGATAGTTTTTAGTTTATGTCGATATTTTTATGATTTGATAGGCCGCCGTGGCTTCAGATGTTGGGTAATTCTTCAAATGTTACATTATTTTGCTTTCAGTCAAATCAGCTAAAATATACTTTATCAAGGTCTATAACTATAAGAGTAGATGGTCAGCTATCATTACATTACCCAACACCAATAATGTATAAATTGTTACAAGTTCTATCCACCGAATACACGACAGTTGTCATCGTCGTGAGTGAGTTCAAGAACTTCATATTGGAAAAACAACAACAAGTCATACGAGTTACGTTTACACGATAACATTCTCATGAATAAGGATTTCCAGCAAAATAAATAAAGGTTAAGGTTACCTACTATTATTAATAAGCTAGGTACCACAGTGGACTGAACCACCAGGCTGCCACCACTCACTTTCGCCTTCCACCACTTCCATGTTTATTGTCCTCATCGCCTTGCGTATATACCACTCTAAAGTGAAGGACATCATCACATATAGCTTCAATGCTAATGTTCTGCTGGACATAGGCTACCTACAATGAGCGCCATAGCGCCTTATCTTCAGCTTGCTGCAACCAGCATCTGCCTGCAGTCTAACGCAGAGAGTCGCACCTGGCCATAGGGCGTCCTACACAACGTTTGCCTAGAAAATTAAGGTAAATACCTTGATGTACTCAGTGACTCCATGTTTGTCGGAGTACAGTTTTAGGAACGCCAACATGTCTTTGGAAGGTAGGTAGGAATTTTCGTTCTCGGGAATCGGGAAATCAGGGAATCCCATGATCTCTTTGGGCAGGTTGGTCCTGTAATAGAAGCATTTGGTTTATCTTACATATCGTCTTTGTAAGAGAATAACTGTACTTCTTGGAGCTTCACAAGTGGACTGTCTTACGGACGAACATCACTTTATGTGTAAATAAAACTTCTTTAAAGTTTTTTCGATGACCTCTGTGGAGAAGCGAGTAAATGTTCTCCTGAGATGCAGGAGATAGTGGGTTCGATTCCCGCCTCGGGACAAATGTTTGTATGATCTGCAGATATTTGTTTTGGTTCTTCTGGGTGTTTTCTATATATAATAAAAATATATGCATACTCGGATTCAATATCCTACATATTTTTGTCGTACTATTGTTGTACACTTGTGAGTGTATTTTTTGCTATATTTTTTATAACGTTGTATTGATGAAATCTGACGATTTATGATGTAGGTATTGTTATTGAAAGCTTTAGGCTATGTATCAACCCAAACGGAGGCATTCAAGTTTGTAGTATAATAGTGTCCACAGATTTTGACTACTTGATAAAAGTACACACATCACGTCAACTTGTCTAAAAATGTTTCGGAATTACCCACGCGCACCTTACTAGTTCTAATTCGTTTCTATTATTTGATTGTAATTTTCTTTTCCAATAAACACATCTGAGAAGATTTACTCTAATCTCATAATGCGTGACGGAAACTGATGCAATCCTATCCAAGCATAAATCATCCGAGTGCAGATCAGTACTGTGACGATATGAACCCGGATAACAACTGTCTGTTTATAGCAAGCTCTCACTTGTTGTTTGTCTCGCAGATAGCAGGTGATTTATCACGTCTTAATGAAACTATGCGATCAGCTTATTGTTGCTAAAAATAGCCTAGTATGTATCCCAGTGGTACCTAGTACCTAATAAAATGAGTGAAGGTTTTATATACGAGACCTTACCAGTAATAGGTATAAAGAGCAACGGTTTTGTTTGGAAACGAGTTGTGGTCAGCGATGAACTCATCTTTGGGCCTTAACGAAAGACGAAGAATGAATGTTTAGCTACCTACCTACCTATTATATTCCGTAAGTCACCTACATCTGGCGTCATAAGAAAGCTTATCAAAAAGGGGTTGGTTCATATTTTCTACGTCAACAGAATCCACGTGATAAAAGTTCAAGAACTGACTGAATTTTCCATTCAAAGATTCACAAACAAAAACACGCCTCTAATGTGTTATACCAAGATAACATAAAATAGGAAGGGGTTCCAGAACAACCGTTTAAACGGCTGATGCCTTGATACCCTCTGACCCTGCAATCGCAGTTTAGCGGGTCACTTGCTTGTTGCCAACACAAGTTTCAGATTGATTTCATAAAAACGCCAGACGAGGAAAGATATCACTATCTATTAATTCGTCACTGTCGCCTTCCAAATTTGGCAAATACCTACTGGCGTTTTATTTCTAGTCAGAGAAAGTTGAAGAACTTTATTCACCTTTGCGACCTCATTGCAGCTTCATCGGCTGGATGCGGCAATCTGAAGACAGGGCGCTATGGAGCTCATTAAGGGAGGTCAATGTACGCTGTAACCTAGCAAAGGCTAATGAGGAGGCCACAAATAGTTTTCAAAATACCTAGGTACCCGATTCCAAACCAAGCCGATTTGAATGTAAGTCTACTATTGCACTACCCAGTCACATGTCCCACGTCCCACGTAGACTGATAGATAGTAAGTAGGTATACCTCAGGTTGGAAGTCAATGTCAGAGCAACATTGATGCTAATTGAACATTTGTATTATCACAGTTCAGGTTCACGCCGATTTTCGCTGGTTCAAAACCCGTGGCCTTAAACGTGGACCTATCGAGAAATGTGTAAGACTGCTGATTAAGAAGTAAAAAGTAACCTTTCCATTTTGAAGAGCGCATGCACCCAATCTCTTTAACATTGGAACATCCACCGAGCACATGTATGGCCGGACGACTCGAAGTCTGAAGATCTGACGTTTTATTTCCAACCTAATATTATATGACATCGTTATTTACAACTAGCCCGCCAGTTTTACTTTTGCCTTTCTTGTGATGGTCTGATGAGATTGTGGGTCCTACAACCAATTGCCTACCTTTAAGCACAGATAAGATACTACACTAGTAGGTACTTAGTATGTAGTATAAGATAAAATAAAATGCCAATAAATACTTAAGTATTTATTTTATCTTGAGAGCCAGAAACTCGAGGGTTATAGAACTCAATAGCTCCCGTCAACGTCGTCATTGCGATATTAAATTTAGGAGATTTTGATACCTCTCGATTGACGACACAACAAGGTCCGTTTTGGATTGTAATAACGTCTCATCCAAAAGTTTAAAACCGCTAATCAATAACGTTTAAACTATACAAAATAAGTTATAGACAAGTAAAAACTATTATTACTATTATATAACATCTCACCTCAAACTCTTATACATGCTGGTATGAATGGGCAGGCCGAAGTCATCGTACCCCACGTTCTCCGTGTAGACCCAGGTCCCGCCTAGCTGGGCCGCTTGCTCCAGGATATCCACCCGGCTGACCGAGGGGTCGATGAGGAGGTGCCTGGCAGCGCACAGACCAGCTGCGCCTGCACCGATAACGCATACTCGGGACATTGCTGTAAGCAGACAACATGGAATATCACACCGGAAACTACATATAATATAGCTACTGCCCGCTACTTCGTTCACCGTGGTAGAGTTCCATTCATGATGAACAAATGATTATCCTTCTATAGCCATATTCGTACACAACTAACGGAAATGCCTTTTATATCTCCAACAGATCAGAAAAATTGTTAAGGTAGAAAACACGTGGATGAATGAATTAATTAGTATTGATTCATCGATATTCTAAGGTTTTTTCCATAGTTTACGTACGTGGATATTTAAACTATTAACCAGGGACGAGAATTTCTCTCGTCCCTGCTAAGCTTCCTCATACACATAACTAAACATGATATTGGCACACACGGGAATTAAAAAAACTGACACACTATAACAATAAAAAAACAACTAACAGGGTAGTACCTACTTACTAATGTAAGCGGGTAAACTACGAACCTTATTTGTGTTGGAAGAACACCAACGGACTTCTTCAGGGTCAGTGCGATTCAAGACGTTTAGTATACCTATTAAGGCGAATATGAAGGCAAAAACACGAAAATTAGGTGTTTTTGAACCCGTTTTCTGACAAAAATATTGATTGTGGAGCTTTGAAATTTATATATCCTTTAACACATATCTTGAAGAAGTCCTTGGCGGTCCCAAATGTTTGCCGTTAATTATAGTTTAGTTGTTATAGTGTTAGTTATAGTGTGTGTTTAATTGCTTCGAACTCACTTTTTATCGGAGTCTCAAATTCGATCAGTACCAAATTCAGTATAATGATTCACATAGTACATACCTATTTCGTGGCGGTCCATTATCGTCGAAAAGCAGTCAAAATAACGATATTAAACGTAAAAACGTATTTTTGCCTACAAAATCTGTGATACAAACCTGACCAGTTACTCGTCACCTTACCGCAGAGGATCGTATTATTTGGTTGATTAGGGCACTACATGGTATGCTGAATCGAAAACAAGCACTCATTGCTGCATATAGGCGCGCGGACATGCCCAAGGTCATTTGCCTTACTATTCGCCTTAATGCACCTTTATATCACGCAATATACCTTTTGTTTTTCCTTTTATTAAATATATAACTTCTCCCTTCATACGCCTTTTCCCAGGATAAAAATCAGCCTGTATGCTACTACTAATCCAGGTTTAGAGCTACGTACCTACATCAATGCAAAATTTCAGAGTCCGCAAGCCTGGTAACAAACAACCAAGCGAAGGACATCTGGAAACAGCAATTTTGAATCACTAGACCACAGACGTAAGTAACAAAGGGAAGATATGGTCATAGATCTAACCTATGCACTAGGTACAGCAACTCATGTCAGTTTTACATCATTGAACTTAACGAAGATAGCGATCCGGTTATTACTAGATCAGGAATAAATCTGAAAGCTAAGTACCTACTTGGTATTGTTATTGTTGAGTAAGATGAACATACGATCGCAACAGATTGATAACCTGCACATTATTGCAATTACCGTTAAGAGCGACTGATAAGCAATTTAATACTAAGAGAAAACCTCCTAAGGTTGTGTTATTAATATTATAGTGTGTAAATATTAATAACACAACCTTAACCAAGCCTTCGCATTTGGGCTAATCTCTAAGAAATTAAATAATGAATGAATGAATATTATATTTATTTTCTCTTGCAAAAGATAATTGTTTACAATTTTTGGCTTATGTTTAATATAATGCTATTTATCTTGTTTTGCAAGAGACCGGTGCCTGTGAGAGGTTCGAAAACCTGTGGTACGGGTCACCAGGGCCTTACTCCGCAGGATAATTTAGGATACATAAGTACATATGAAAAGACGGTTAAACTTTTTTTTTTTAAAACATAACAGTAAGTTAGGTTTAGTAAGTTTCTATTAAATAAAAACAGATAAAAAACAGAACAGTAGATTAAAAAGAACCCACTTATGTAAGATAATTTGAATGTAACAAATTTAATATCCTTATTGTACACAGAAGTAAACCTAATATCAACCTGCTCCAAAAAATTTCTATTTCGGCGGGACTTGAACCCGCGACCTTCCCTCAGTAGGTAAGGTACATCCAACTAATCCCGAATGTTACTGAGATCAATGAACTAATGACGCTTATTTAAATCAATATATTTTCAACAATCCTATTACACTTTATGGATGTTTGTTATTTCTCCACGCCAAAACTACTGAACGGACCGGGCTGAAATTTTGCATACAGGTAGATCTATAATAATATATTCTATAGCCCTAGCTCTTGTCAGTGCAATGATGCAATTTCCTCCACTTTTCTCTTTCCAATGCGGTCTCTTTTACTTCTATAAACCAATCAGATAAAGGAGAAAGCCGCTGTCATGTTGTGTAAAGATGTAAAAGAGACCGGTAGAGCTAGGTCTGGAATACAATTCGTAATTTTTATCCCATAAATCAGTTCCCATGGGTTAAAAAAAACTGTTCATCCGCTACGAGATGAGACAAACTGACACACAGACAGACTAGACCAACACGTTTATCTTTAGCATCTTTTTAGTTGGGGTTTAAAAACTAAAGCATTATCCCTGAAACTGCCGATGGACTAATGCGCTTGCAACGGGCGCGCGGCTTTGAGCAAAATTTCATGGCCCGTTACCTTTTTGTAAACACTCAAGGGGTTAAATCAGTGCTTAAAATGGCATTGATTTCATCAGATAGTGTTTATAGCAGGTATGAGGTATGTTAAGACTTCAATAAACACCTAATTATCCCTTTACCTAGGAATTAAGCGACCTTGTTTCTGCACAGTGAAGGGTCTATGGTCTATGCCTTTCAAGTAATCAGCTGGGTCCGGTCATTGACCCGCGGTCTCTAATAATCTAGCATTTATCTACGAACAATAACAACTTAGAAGCTGTATGTTGTTCCGCGGGTTCGCTTGTTTGCTATTTTGTTTAGGTTCTCTTACTTATTCATAATGTTTCTTCACTAGGCTTAGCAGTTAGCACGGAGTTAAACCGACTTCATAAAAAGGAGAGGTCCAGATTTTTTAACAAGCAGGTACAGAGTTTTTTTGAGCCTAAACCTTTTTGTTTTGTTGGTATTCAGTCTTATAGTCTAAGTTATAATTCAAACGATACATAGGCAACTAGGTACTTACTACTTTAGAGGTTGTCCCATTAAGGGTTAAAATCTATACCTATATATCCATTCAATCGACATCTGATTTACTATAAAAACAGTCATTTTTAGGGTTCCGTACCCAAAGGATCAAACGGGATCTTATTACTAAGACTCCGCTGTCCGTCCGTCTGTCTGTCTATCTGACTCTGACTGTCTGTCCGTCTGTCACCAGGCCACCAGGCTGTATCTCATGAACCGTGATGATGTCTTTCTGTTACCGCTATAACAACAAATACTAAAAAACCGAATAAAATAAAAATTTAAGGCTCCCATACAGCAAACGTGATTTCGTTTTGCTCGTTTTTGTTCAATATTGATAACGGCAACGTGTAGACGCTTGAAATATTCATAGAATATTGAGTTAGGTATATTATTCACTTTAAAAATAAATAATTAAATTAAAATAAAATTAATAATAAAGTGGGCTTCCATACAACAGACATGTTTTTTTTGCCGTTTTTATAGATAATGGTACGGAGCCCTTCGTGCGTGAGTCCGACTCGCACTTGGCCGATTTTATTAAAAATGTCAAATGATTTGGAGAGTTTACCAATGAAAAAATCTACAAGCTTTTAACCTTCACTATCATCATCAGTTTTTTCATCAATATCTCAATAGATTGATAACCTTCAAATTCCTTACCATGAATGTTCTGCCCATGTAGGGCAGAATAATACTCGTACCTTAGGAAGGCCTAATGCTAATTTTTTTGCTGGCGTGAAACCCGAATCAAATATGCGTTAAATAACTATATACACTAATAATTATAAACTAAAACTTTCGCGTTTCGGTTCCTCTGTTATTCTACTATACTCCGATTCAAAATATTTTTTGTATAATAAGGGGTTACAAAACCCAGGGAATATTGGTGGTAAATATTTAACGATATTGGTATCATCCAAGCAAAGCACAGAAGCTAGAAACCATTTTAGTTTTTGAAAGCTTTCATTCATCATTTAATTGATCTCTTTTTCGTTATTGAAATGCTATTAATTTTTTTTTCGCTGCTTAAGTGAGATAATGAGTTGTTGCGGTTCGTGTTTTAGTTTTTAGAGATAATCTTGCTGTTACCTTATTGCTTTACGTATGTTATTTTAATATATGCATGTTTTTTTATCAGTTTTTGTTAAGTTTTCATTCATACTCGTAAATGTCTTTGTTGACATAAAATATCTCAGATTCTAAATCGGAGTATGGGAACCTAGTAACATAGATTATTGTGACCTCATGTATGTAGAACCTTAGATTATAACTTACCTATTTATTATTCGTTCTGCTATACAGGGAATCCTCAATGTTTGCTTTTCACCTAGCTGAAGGCTTAAGACTCGGGAAATTGTTTTCTGAAATTAATTAAACTTTTTGAAGACTCGTTTTTTGTATTAAATCTAATAGTTTTATTGAATCAATAATTTACTTTACCACTTTCTTTAGAATATGCAACGTAAATTATCTGTAAATCACACTTTAAAAAGCAACAACGGAAAACTACCCCCGAAAACTTTCACATTCAAAATTTCGAAAAAACTATTGACCACAGATTTACGTACGAGGGATTTACCAAATGACACAGATCTACCTTATCAAAAAAAAAATCCACTCACCTCAAAAACAGACAGCACAATACAAAGTTCACAACACCGTCACAGGTTATTTGAGGGTAGGCAGAGTCACTTGTGCACGAGATGACGTTCCGTTTCCGAATGGCACTGGGGCTGCGCCTGCACACGTATTTATGTGCAGTTTGCTATCCATTTGTGGATGTTGTTGCGGGATTTCGGGATTGCGTGCTTTTAAAAGAGCCTCCGGAACATGCGGAATGACCTAATCGATCGAAAACCTATAGGCTCCTACATTTTTATTTGCTGCTTGTGTTTCGTATCACTGCGGCCTACCCCAGGGTAGGCCTATAGTGATCGTCTTCATGCCTACATTTAACTATTACCGTTCAATAAAAGCTCAATTTACGATGAATTTTCCTTTCGAGAAGCTTAAGAGCCATTGAAATATGTAGAACTTAGGCAGGAAAACTCTTATTCTCGTAAAGTACCTCTCAGACTCAATGTCTAAATGTTGTGTTTTTAATGTTATTGGAACCTCAAGGTATTTTCAGATACCCTTAGAGTAACTAAACATAGAGTGATAGTTTTACACAAAATTCCGCTCAAAGTTGAAGCCAAAAGACAACCAATGTGTGCGTAAGCGGCACGTGATTACATGAGCCGACACGCACACAAGTGCACAAATAATGTTGCAAGTGACTAACATTTTTCCCATAAGATAGGGAAATTTTAACATTTAGTAAGGAGTCAATGACTATCACATTTACCACTCTTCTGTTAGATTATATTATTATTAACTTAATAAACAATGGGATTGGTAAGTAGTTTTTATCGAAATGCGGATATTATACGTAGGTAGGTAGGTACCTAACTCTCTCACGCAATCTACTAGGTATCTTACCTACCTAGGTACTTAGTAAGTCAGTGAACAAAAACAAATTTTAATGAAAAATTATAGATAAAGCCTATGTTTGATTCCAGGCCTAGCTACATTTATACGAAATTTCATTCATCCGTCCGTAGTTATATTAGTATTAGGTATTTATACCTAGTCTTGGCGTGGCATCTAAACTTTCGCATTTATTATACCTAATAGTTATCATGTTAGCCTACCCACATGATACTAACTAATATGTAGGTAGGCTACAGGAAGTTACCTGTACCTACCTACCAACCTAAAGTAAAATATTGCTAGGTGGACGAAGAAAGGTAGGTGACCTTTCTTCGTCTTTAAGCAGTTTAAAAAAGATAAATATCTATATCTCTTTTATTGCTAAAGCAACCATCCACTGCGCAATACGTTTACCCGGGTATCGTTGAATTCGGATTATCATAAAACAAGATAGAAGAAATACCTAATGTAGGTACACGATATTAATAAACATTTATGGACACAAAAACAATAATGCAGTTTGCGCGCGGCGCGGCGGCGAAGTACATTTACCTACCTAATCTGTGGCGGCGGCGGGCGGCCCTCGAATGCGCTACCCGCGAAAACTGTAGGTAAATAACTCAAAACTGAGCGCGAGTAACGGAGCACTGGTTTGGTGAACTGTGATGTCAATGTGTGAGTGCATAAAGTACGTACAGAGGGTGGTGGACTATTGAGTGCTTCACTTTATTTATTTTTGGACTACGTCCGTGGAATTTCTCTCGTCCCTGTACCTATGGTACATATTTAACTTAAAATCCAGGTAAGATAGGAGGTAACCCTGAAATATCTGGCAAATAAAAGTCCTACCAGTGTACAGTAGAAATAGAAAAAACAAATAACTATCTATGAGGTAAAATGTTTTTTGATCTATAGCTAGCAACATTTTTTTGTAATGGCGTCTGTTTTGTTTACGATTTATTTTTGTGCCTAAACTAATGTTTTACTCCGGAATATAAGATGCCAGGTTGTACTTACATGTGAAATGGAATCTTCGATTGTTTCTGATGATTATGTGAAGAGTTGTGACACCCTTTCACAGCACAGTAAGTCATTTTTATTGAAAATTTATAGAGCTCTTACTAGTAGGCCTTGACCTTGAGTACTGACGCGTCGAGCGACGTAGGAAGCCTTTAAAGGCTTCCTTGAAATTGCTTCACTTCGCGCGCGCCTACTGCGTTTCTATGCCTAATTATTCTAAGCAGATACCTATCTATACTTGCATACCTACTTTTCATGATAATTTTTTGTTTTGAGTAAGCATGCAATTATTTAGTTACCTACATATAACTTTTAAATAGACGTTTTTTTTTACTTATATGGAGTAGAACGAAGCCTATACCTGGGTAGGTTTGGTGCCTTACCTAGTTTTTTGTATGACAGAAGAGTAAATATATAATGTCTATTAATTATTATTGGAAACAGTAGATCTTATCGAAATGCAACAAAGACGCCTTTGGTGTATAGTTGTAACTAACTAAGTATGTGATGTAATAGTTCACTCGGATACATCAGAAAAACTAAGCTTGCTTGCTGTTTTGACGAGCGCTACAAAAAGTGGGTCAACCGTAAAAAAATGCTATAGTGACGATCATTGGCTTTTCGATTCGTAAATACAGGTAAGGTACAATAGATTGCGTATACGGTGGCGTGTGAAGTGCTCAGAAATCTGGATTAATCTAGCTAGTAATAAGGAGAAAAGCAGATAGAGAGATTATTATGGACAAGTGCTCAATTCATCGTTTCTTACTAGCAGAAGGCATAATAAAAACTTAATTGTAACAATTGAGCGAACTGCAGTCTGTTGCAAACAATCTACAGGTAGCTTAACTGATCCATATCAATGCCATCCAGAAGGATGGCTGGCTTCTCACATGAGTTTTCCAGCATTTACTTCTGTCATTTGTTACTTGCTATTTATTTTGCAGAAAAATATTTTTTTAAAGGCTGGCGTGATTTTTTTTCCTTTTTCATTCAATTTATCCATGCTAACGACACGTGCACAGTAGGTATACATACTGGGACACGAGCGAGACGCGACGGATGACGTCACAAATCTAAGACTATCCAGTATACGAAAAACAAAATATGACCGCGCCAGCTTTTTGAAAAATTCTACTTGATAGATAATGTTAGTAAAACTATAATAATAATAATAACCTACTTCATTGTACATAATACTCAAGTAATGCATAGATCTAGAGCAGTCCAAGCGGTCGGATGCTCCGCGCTGCTGATGAAACGAAGAATCCGCATTGCATTAGGAACCCGAGACAGCAACAAAACAATCCACCTTTCTCTTTCCAACACACGCTGTTACGATATTTCGATACAACCTCGGATTTGTAGAATCGGAATGTGCATTTCGTTTCATTGATGTTTTGTGAAATTGTGAATGACGCAATAAGGGACAAACTTGCATTGATTAGAAACAAAAGTGTGTGGATGTGATGAAAGGTAATTAGAAGTTACGTTACAAACACAGATGACAGGAAAATCTGTAATATGTCGATACATATTATGGATGTTTTATTATTTTGAACTCTAGTAGTGCTCATTTTAATTGCGGTACTCGAAAGGATGACGGTTATTTATGTTGTGTGTACTCTATTTTCCGCAAGGATGACGGTTGTAACGTTGTAAAATAAGGGTAATTTTTTTAATTGGTAATTAAGAATCATGAATTCGTTCAATGCAATATAAATTAGCGTTATTTTTTGCTTTAAGGGTGACTTTAAGTATGATATTTATTTACTTAGGTACAAATACATACAAATATATTTTATACGAATAATTATTTTATTATTTATTACTAGCTGACCAGCCCGCGATTTCATTCGCGTGGACTTTAGTAATATCATAAGTAATGTTGGTTTCCATGTAAACTATCAAAGCAACATTTACTACAGTTTAAAGTTATTATGAGGAAACCTATAAATCCCTCCATGTGAATTTTCAAAAAAACGTCCGTCCTAAAAAGAAACTCCCTTCAAAATTTCAGCTTCGTAGCTTTGTAGTTTCAGAGATCTGTTGATGAGTCATCTAATTTCTCTTTTTAGGGTTCCGTACCTAAGCTGCACCCCGGCTCGCAGAGGAACATAATATTTCCACGACGACCATCAAAACCACCAAACCACTCTCGCCTCATTCACGCCAAACGGCACTACCGTTTGGCGTGCCAAAAAGCTTTTATGTTAAAGTAGGTACCTCGACCTACTATCATAAATTGCAATACATACCCTACTACTAATGCACCCGATTGTACTTATCTTACTGTTGCGATATACTGTTATTATCATAATCATTATCGAATGTCCTATTTAAAATGAACAACATTTATCTACGTCATTCATCGAATCAAATCGCGTCACCTCACGTCAATTGTCAAATCTCAGGTCAATCTTCTTCCTTCCCAACTACTATAACAATAATATGTAAACAAGATCAAAGAATTAATTTTCTTTATGAACTCCGTGACGTGTTCAAGAGTCCTGTAAGGTCTATAAGGAAAGAAAGCACTTTGAGTTTAGAGTTGACCGTGTCTAATTATCCACTACACGGAGTTTGATATACCGAATAGGACATATAAATAATGATATGCGCGACATTTGCAGTCTACAATGAAAAAGAAGATGAAAGAAGAAGGAAAACTCACCACGATTTTAGTAAACATACCTAGAGCTAATTTGAAGAACATCGAAGTCTTTTGAAAACAGCCACTCACTGCGTCTTGTGTATTTAATCCACACTGAACTGTCGTAGCACGTGCTACGTTGTTACGTACTACAAAATATTCATCTACCGCCGAAACCGTACAGTACTTAGGTAGATGATATGTCTTCTTGTTTCAGCTTTGGTACTTAAACTAACTTAAATAAATAGATAAATAAAATAAAACAAATTTAGAAGCCAGTTATTCTACTACTATTAATACAATACATGTCAACGTTAGAATAATTTATTATTAGTTGGGTAGATTTATATGCTGCGTCAAAATATTTGTAACTGTCACTTAAAAAGGCCCTGAACCTCTAAGCTTGGGAGCTTAGAGGTTCAGGTTAACGTACTTTTCGATTTATTCGATTCGATTATTCGATTATATTGAAATTTTGCATACGTTATCAGATAACACATGTTTGTATAGCATCGTTATAGTTTTTCAAAATACTTTATCATCATAAAGTGAGAGCGAAAATTCATTTTTATCCATTTTCAAGCGATTTTATTACTTTCGCTCTAATTTAATGATGATTATAAATTTGGAAAAACTGAAACGATACAAACATCACTATTTCTTTCCTTCCGATTATGTTTGCAAAAGTTCATTACATACAATCGGGGACGTAGTTTACAAATGAATCGAATAGTACGTTTGTATGGGAACTTAGAGGTTCAGTCCCACCTTAAGTATAGTTGCCTGTTCGACGTAGCCCTCCCCCATCTCTTTCCGCGCTCTCCTATCTCTGGCTTGTCGCATCCAGTCTGTTTCGCTTTCCTCTCTACATAAGTCTTCCCAACATTTCCGTGGTCGTCCTCTTCTTCTTTTGTTCTCTCGTGGTATCCAATCTATCACCTTTTTTGTCCACCTTGCATCTTCTATCCTACTAACATGTCATGCCCAGTTCCATTTTGTGTCGATCATGTCATGTCGTTTTGTTTGTTTGTTTTTCGGTCTAATAGTCTTATACCTAAAATGCTTCTTACCATCTTCCTCTGACAAACTGCGAGTTTTGTTTCTTCTTCGTTGGTGATAGCCCATGTTTGCAAACCGTTTGTCACGCTTGGTAGGACTTGATATTGGCTCTTGGTACTAATTCATTCAACATCGTCTAGAAGCAGAGCTTGTGTTATGTGATGTAACGGTATATAACTTTGTTGTACAAAAGCGGGTGCGCGTCTAAATCTTTTGTATGCCTCGCGGGTCCGGCGTAGCATCGTACGTAGCAGAAGCACTAAGTTCTTCATCTACAGCAATTATTTTATCTTCATGGAGGAAAGGAGAAACATAGAAGTATTTGAGATATATCTCACTAAGGGAGACCTCACCTATACAATGGTCAAGCGCAACTCAACGCTCTCTCGAAGTCTCTGCGGCCTTTCGTTTCAGAGATATTTAGGAGTTTCGTGAATAGTTCGCTCTTGTGTCTACTTTACTAGCGCTTATTATGATACCATATGTAATGGACGTAGATGTGGCGCGGTTGGCGAAGGTCTGCCTGCGACGCAGGAGGTTGCGGGTTCGATTCTCGCCTCGGGACAAATGTGTGTACGATCTGCAGACATTTGTTCAGGGTGTTCTGGTTGTTTTCTATGTATAGTAAAAACATTATTTATTATTATTTATATACGTATGTAGGTCGGTGTTCTGGTCGTTTTCTATGTAAGATAAAATAATATCTATCTGTGTATTGTATTATGTAGGTATATCAGTTATCTAGTACCCATAACACAAGCCCTGCTTAACTTGGAACTAGATAATGCTGTGTGAATTTTCAAATATTATTTATTTATGTAATATGACCTACTGGCTAGGCTATTACCCTTTCCACAACATTAATAGGTCATCTTACCTATCTTTAACACTTAGTAGGTAAAGTTACTTAGTAGATAATTAAAAAATGCTGCGGCGTAAAAAATCCAATCTAGAAAAAGTCAAAGGTTGTCTCTTGTAACCTGTCGCATGATTTCATCAGAGACCTTCCTATGCACTTTAGCGCAAAAGTCGCGGCGGTCAATCCGCACCGCACCCAAAGGTAGGTAGGTAAATATACCTAAATGTGGGTATCTAAGCGTAAATAAATGTAATATTTAAATTGGTATAGCGAGAACCGTAGCTCCAGTTAACGATTCTCTCTACGCAATACAATCGATTCATTGATTCCTTAAAAATGTGTATGTATGTGTATAGCAGGATATTAGGTAGTTTAAGGCTGTGGTATGGGTCAAACTAGCGCCGCCACCTATTTTATCTTATTTTTACGTTGAACAAAGAAAATTTCAAAAATCCATCGCACAGTTTGTGATACCTGTTATAAGCTTTTTTTAATGCCTCTGTATTAGTTTAATTCTATTAGGTTTAGGCAGAATATCGAAGTTGCCCTTGGTGGCCACCAATATCTATTTTCGATTTTCTGGCTAAACTAAATAGAATAAAACTAATACAGAGGCATTAAAAAAGCTTAAAATAGGTATCACAAACTGTAGGATGGATTTTAGAATTTTCCTTTTTTCAACTTTTTGTTAAGATAAAATAGGTGGCGGCGATAGTTTGATCCATACCACAGCCTTAACCCCCGAATACTCAAACGCAACTCAGATATAAGCACGTCTCAAGCGACAAATTTCTGACAGATTTTCATTCAAAACTATCAAAAAACGACGACTTGAGACGTGCTTAAATCTGAGATGCGTTTGAGTATTCGGGCGTTTGTAATGTTATTATGATGGTGCTCGTAATGGTCAGCTTTATTATTGTTTTACCTGAAACTGTGCCTGAACAAAAACTTAAAAGTTTTACGGAATAGAACCCTTTATTCTTCTTCACCTTCACCACATAATGTTCTGTAGGTAGATGTTCGGCTACATCTCCTGTAGCCCTGTAGCGTACCCATGATTGGCATATTATGTTTGGCTGTGTGTGAACAGCAAGTAAAAAGAATGTAAAAAGCATAGGATGGGCAGGCTACATGAGCATGAGAATTATCTTCTTCTGTGATATACTTTGATAAAAGTGCTTAGGTACCTAAGTAAATGACATGAGCCCTCGTGCACGGGTCCACCTCTGCACCGGGTTAGATCCGGTTCCGGCCGGTGGTAGCCGCGCCGGTTTGCCCGAGGTTATCACGGGTGTGGACCCGGCCCGTGCCGACCTATATAGTGAGCGTTCGCTTGCCAAATACAAAGTAGGTACCTACCTACCAACGTACCAACTTGTCTTACTTTCCCACTTATGGTGGTAAACAGTAAAGAGCTACTAGCGAATACCTACCTCTCCATAATATGCCTAACCTATCTAAAGCGTGGTAGGTAAAAATTTACCGTTTTTTTTCTTTTTATGCTATATTACATATATGTATACAAAATTATATGAGAAATCACTATTTCAATCTCTATACATTACTGCATATCTGTACCAAATTTCATCACGGCATGATCAAAATTCATGTTACAGATATTTGATCCGAAACCGACCTTTATTTTTCATAGTGCAAAATTCATTTTTGCACTTGCGCCGCACTATGGATTGAGTTGTGCTTATTTACAAGAAAACTACACAGCTTATGAAAAACTATCTGAAGGAACCTTAGACAATTTAACCTTGTCTAAGGAAGGAACCAAGCAATAAGTAATAAAACCTACGAATCAAAACAAAAGTCATTTCAATAGACCGCAGGCTTCCTGAGATCTCGACCAATTGATGTGCAAAACAGTGCAATTTCATGATTTTTTTCTATCGTATTTTATTTTCATAATTTTCTTTTAACGTTGAAGAACCAAAAGAAAAAAAAAAAAAAAGAACTTCATGTACCTAATTCGAATTTTTTACCACGGGAATCCCTCGTGTTTTCACGTTGAAGGAACCAAAGAAAAAATTAGAATTTTATGTACCTACCTAATTTGAGTTTTTAACCACGGGAATCCCGTGAGTACATACTGAGATCTAGTCCTAGTTTGACAAGCAAACACACTAGGTTCGCCTCTTAAAAATATAAACGATAAAAAAAGTTTTAAGTACTAGGTAGGTACCTACTATCTACCTAGTCAGAACTTTTAGTAGATATTTATTTGTTTCTGTTTTCGTTAGTTTGTACTTTTTTATGTGTATTGATTTTTGACACCCCTATTTAGGAGTTCCAATTTTCCTCTTAATCAAAGCAAATAACGCGTTGTTCCAATTATACCTGTTCAGTTCATGTGTCAATTTCCCCCCTTCGCGTTCTCATCCCATTATCTCCGAAATAGTCGATATTATTTTGTTTTAAATCTGATGTTCAACGTAGGTACAATCAAATCAGAAATGTGTTTTGCAGTAAAGATGTAGGTACCTAGGTACTTAAGATAGAGTTGAAAATGTTTTTCCACAGACATGTGAAACCAAACCTGCTCAATTAGTCGCGCAATGTTGGATAATCTTTCACTAGAAACTGTTTTCCCAAAATTTGCAAAACTTTCTGTTAGCTGCTCTGAAGATACATTTTCTTACAAAATTATTGTAAGAGCAGCGTGATTTTACTTAAGTAATCTGAGTTTTGTGAAGTGTCCAAGAGTCCTCTAAGGTAAGGTCTAAAGGAAATAAAGCACTTACTGTTTTGAGTTTTTTGAACGATTGTAAGGTTTGGTCCACAAGTATTTTGAGTAACCTAGCGCCATCTATGCAGATTCATGGAATCTTAGTATTTTAGTACAAGTTTTTTCAAAATGTACACAGATGGCTCTTTTAAAAATTACTTTAGTGAGAGAGCGTATCCGAACGTTTCGAACGCATTTGTCACTGTAATAAAAATGTCTATGTCAGTCAACAAATTGAACAAATTGTCAAATCTGCGAAATTTGAAAAATGTAAACAAACATTAAATTTACTCAAAATAAATAACATTTGCTATCTTTAAGAGTGATATAAAATCAAGGTGTAAAAAAAAGATATGCTGTAACATATCCTATTGAAAAATGGATGAAGATGACCCAAGAAGACCTTTATTAGGTAAGATTCAGTGATGTAATTTTGTACGCAATAGCTGCAGCAGCCGATCGTAATAATTTATTCCGAAGCTAGCTATTCCTTGACCCGATGATGTTATCCGTTCACTGACCTATAGTTTCACTTGTTAGACTGATAGTGAACTAATTTTTTTGATCATTCGGCGAGGTATCAACTCAACACAAGAAAGCAAAGAATTCTGAAGTTTATGCACATTTTCTACGTAGGATTAGCGCGGTATATTAATAGATAAGTTCTAAACACCTTATCAATTTAAGAACAAAGTATGCCCTGTTCTTCAGTTTCTTCAGTCTACTATGGGACTTATAGCTTATTCAAAGTTGTCAAAGCTCAAACCTTTTAATAAACTAGATAGATACCTATTGCTGCATATCAATGCATAAAAATTCAATACCTACTGTAAGTATGTTGAACCTGCGCCAAATAGATAAGGATGACCACAAATTACATTGTTCTATTTCTATGCACATACCGCTTGTTGTATACTTTTACTAAAACATGGTTCTTAGTAAAATTAACCCCACTCACATTTATTAAACTCATGAATTAAACTATAATCATTTATAGTTAGTAGATAAGTACCTACTTACTGTAAGAAATAATTTCTGTGAAAGTAATAATAATAATAAGGCTTTGTTGAAGGAAAGAAGGATATACATATAAAAGATGGGTTAATAACAGTTTGTTTTAAGAATTTCTTAAAAAAACTAGGTATCCTATCCTGCAATTAGCGGTCTTATCCCTTACAGGGATTTCTACCAGACAACCATATCTCTATGAACTAGCTAGGCTTACATCCAAGGCTACCTGTGAATAGCTAGCTGTGTTAGTAGTAGTTGGTCTAGCCAGCATCAGTGAGTCAGACAGCAGTATCATTGCTTACTATGTCCCGAACTAGTTGGTACTGTATCTCAGGTGGCAGTAATCTCCCTTCCGCACCACCCTTCATGATGGGAAGCCAGGCTCAACTATACATGATTGATTCGGCTGTTATACAAATAATATAAGATTAAGCAGATCAATGTATTTGTGTGTTGAGATTTAAAGTTTTAAAAACTAATAAAGACAGCTTTTTGCAGAAACTATTATAATCTAGATCTTTTGGAATAAGAACTGTAGTCAAATTTCATTTCAGCCTACTTTTTAAACACATTCCAACAAATTGAAGTAAGCCCCTCACTGCTCCTAAGTGCCTTAACGTTGAAGGTCTTATCAACTAAAGCAAGTTCTGTTAACCGACATTAACCGAAGAGAATAAAGCCACTGTCATCTGAATACACCTAGTTCACAAAATAAATAAAATTCTAGACATTGTTCTCATCAGCAAACATTTGAAGATATAAAAATAATACTTTTCGGTATAGATAAACCTGCTGTATGTAAGATAATACTTATCTGGGGCTAGTAAAAATCTGTTATAGCTGTGTCTGTACAAGTAAATGAAGGTGATCTTCATATTACGACCTTTAGTCTGTTATCCATTTAAATAAAAAATATGCTGTTGAAACAAAATCCAAAAAATCATGATCCCTTAATTACAATTTGAAAGTAAATAGTAAGGGCCTGGTTAGGCCAGGAGAACAAGTGCAATAGACTCCCATCTATATGATCCCATTAATGTATTTAGAATGTGTTTCAGTGCAGATCTCTGTTCCCTCACAGAGTATGAAAATAAGATTCATGGATTATTAATACCAACCCAATGTGTGGTGTTATCGCCAACACAGCTATTGTATTGCTCTTTGGGGGCCCATATGCCTGACATGTGGCTCCAGAGAGTGGACTTCTTGGGTTTGATGGTTTCTTTTGATGTTTGAGGTTTGTTATAATGAATTTTATTTAGGATTTTTTTTGCAGACTTTTGCATTGCACTGATCACAAAATGCATTGTTTATCATTATTGCTGTAGATAAATTCCGTGGGAGCCAATGAACGGCGGCAGCTCTGCTCATAGCTCATTAAGAAATCCGTATTAGTGACCGGTTCTTACGTCACAAGACATAACATAACATAATATAACTGATAAAGCTGAGAAAGTAAAAGACTTGTTAGTTCTGAGAAAGCTAAAACCACTTATATACAGGCCCCAGTTTACTCAGTACCTACCTACTAAGAACCCTTTCTGTTAATATTAATTTATTGTGTAACTATAAACATTTTCATTTTCACTTGTTTACCAAGTCTGTTTCTTTCTCGCATTGTCGTTGGCAAAAGGCCTTCCCCCATATCTGCTTCTAGCTGTTTCTCTTCCACCATATTTTCCCAAGAACGTTGGTTTTTCGCAAGGCCCATCTGTCCAGGCAGGATATCATCCCAGGATGATATCCTGCCTGGACAACAATGCTACAGTGCCTGCAGCATTTTAGTGAATTCTCGAAATGTGTCCAACCAGCATTAAAGGCAAAATGAAGATGCTGCTAGACGTACGGTACGTAGGTACCCTCATAGGCACATAGCCGCTTTAATCTGACAGGGCAATATAACTGGACAATAAATGCGATTACAAATAGGGTCCTGTTGGCACCCTTTGTTACGGAACTCTAAAAAAGACCCAAGTTACGGCGCGAGCACTGAGTAGTAGATGCAGGCATATTGTAAAGCAAATAGTTATTCAAAGCGTACATAATTAACAAGCAGATACGTATTCTTATTCTACATCATTACGTTACGAGAGTCCGCGCCGGCGTCACGCATAGTATCTGTGTTAATGTTTTAGTGCTGTGTGTTTGTGTAAACAGCATGATCGGAAGTGAAGGTTTGTGATCTAATGTGGTAGTAATTAAGTGAGACGGAATGGGGATAGTGGGACATGTGATTAAGTCGTTGTTCAGTTTAAGTTAAGCATATTTTTTTTGTGCTCAAGTTGCTGCCTAAACTCCTAATCGGCTATGTCTCGAATTACGCGGTAAAGTTTCCATTTTCGCTGAGTGCGGTATTTAGTGTTAAATCTAAGTGATTTTGTCTCACTTGGTTCCTGAATAAAACTAACCATATTTTAAGGAATAATGTGCCAACCAGTCGCTTTTATTGTCGGTCTGTTGTAGTTTCTTTACATGTAGCTCTCGCCGGTCAGCTGTCGTAACAAAGTAAAGGAGTCTCCTTCGTTGACTTGGCCATAGAGATAATGTGGGAGCCTATAGGCGTTGTGAGCGTGTGTGATTTTGATTAGTGTGGGACAATCTTGGCGTTATAAAGTCAAGCTCGATTGTCCCATCCATACGACCTGCCGTGGGTAGGTACCGCTGAAAAAATCGAGTTATTGAGGGTAACAAAGAATTCGCATCGTTTCAGGCGACGGCCGACCGTCCGCTGCTCGCCGTCTGACCACCAAGCTCTGTTCCGTGGAGTCCTGGCGACGACGGCTGCCTATCACCATCTGGCTGCCCAAGTATACCTGGGAGTGCCTCATACGGGATGCTATTGCTGGTAAGGTTTGGACACGCTTGACCACGTGGATACTTATCAACTTAAAAATTAATCATCCCTATTAATTAGTGGATATACCTAGGATAGGTACCTAATGTTGCTGCTAGTGACCGCATCTATCTGTCCTTGGGTACGGTAATGATTCCTGCCTTTGTGCCTTTGTTTCTCTTGAGCTTGATTGATCCTGTGCTACCAGTCTGCTGGCCACCCCTCTGACGATCTGCCTCGCGGACGCCTCGCTCCAAATGTGGAGTCTCAGTCTAAAATTATTCTGCGATCCGTATTTTTATAGTTCCGAGTAGTGCCTAGTCGTACGAAACAAGCTGATGGCATGTTTTTATGTGATATACCTAACCTTTGTGTAACTGTCGCCGCCGGATCATAGAATCAGTCCGTTTGTGTAATGGCTAGGCAGTTTAAAAATAAAAAATAAAAAATCATTTATTGCCTAAAAAGCTCTTAACCTAAACATAAAAATACAAAGAAATTAAAAATAAATAGGCAAAGGGAGTAAATTCAGCTTTGAGCTGCATGCAGGGAGCATGCAGCGCTGATTTTAAATCTACTCCCGTCGGGTAGGTGGTCACCGAGGGATTGGGATAGCGGGTTGTGGGTTAAAAGTAAAAACATTGTAATCTAATGGTGAACGGCTCATACATGTTTACCTGAGTTTGAGAATAAGTATGTGTTTACATATTGAACGCTGATTTGATGGGAAAACATGTCATTTTATTCGACGAGATGGCTAAGTGACACGATCAACTTTCAACAATACGAGTATGTCTAAACATAGGTACTCGTATAGTTGAACGTTGATCGTTAATAAATCGGCATAGACATTACTGAATGGCGCCATTTTGTTATCCGCCTAGCCATTCTACAACAGGCTCATTCGAACCATTACACGTAGGTATCACAGCCATAACCTGGCGCGTAGAGCTGCCGTTGCCATCTGGGTGCCAAAGCATGGACCACACACTATTTGGACACTTGGTTGACTAGCTATCTCCTTCTCATTGTACTTATTGTATCATCATATCAGTAATCTCCAGTCATTATGTATTTTTACTACGAGTAGCTTTAAAATATCTTGAGCACTTGTGGGCCATGATAAGTGCAATCCCAACCCAACGCGACGACCTCCGTAACGCAGCGGGCGAAAATCTGCGTGCAACGCAGGAGGTTGTGGGTTCGATTCCTGCATCGGGACCAAGGTTTGTACGATCAGCATATACATATTTGTTCCAGGTGTTTGTGCTAGATGCTGCTGTGAGGATTGTTAAGCATTATTTTATTTCAAGTTAAAAAAAGCTTGTTGCAGTTGGCTAAGTATCAAGATCGGTGCGGCTTTTGCCCAGTTGTGGGTCATACAATGCACATTCTAATTGTAATTTTTGGACTACAGCCAGCCAAGGCCAGTCTACTCAACCGATTTACTTCTATTAGGCCATATAAGGCCCAAGTGGTATTCCGAACCGATCCAATTCAACTCAATAAACCAAATACCAGTCCGTGTTGTCTATAGAGATATAAATCTGCGCACGCACTTGATAGCAGACGGTTGTGTGGATTACACGATTATCTGTTTTATTACTGCGCATGAGATTCCTATTTACTTTGAAATTATGTGAGCTTGTAGTACTACTATGTTGTAAAACTATAATCTGTCTAGAATCCAAGATACTTTTTGTAAACAAAAAAACTACAAAATCAAAGAAATATTGGGCAAAAATGTTTAGAATTAGAGTAAAATACATAATTCTAATGCGTTGGATTACTTAGAACAATGCCAAACTTATAGTTTTGAGGAGGGTTATTTTAAGGGAAATCGAAGTATAATCACAATTTTTTCCACCGCATACTGACTTCTGTGATTGTATGTATGTGTATAATGATGACGACATCTGTGGCGCGGTGGGCAAAGGTCCGCCTGCGATGCAGGAGGTTGCGGGTTCGATTTCCGCCTTGGGACAAATATTTATACGATCTGCAGGTATTTGTTTCTGGTGGTTTTCTATGTATAATAAAATAAAACCGTCAAGTGCGAGTCGACTCGCGCAACGAGGATTCCGTAACTAAACATTATATTAATTATATAAATAAATGACCTTATTTCTTGCCAAATATCATGATTCTAGCTCAACGGGAAGCACTCTTAAGTTTTTGGTCCATGGCGAGATTCAAAAAATATTTATCCCGAGAATAAACTAAAAATTTACGATTTTCGGATTTTTCCCTTTGCTTGTGCTATAAGACCTTGCTTCTTGCTAAATATCATACCCTATAGGTTTTGTGTGCATGAGATTCCCTAGGAAAATTCAAAAAAATTGAACGTTAACGGCTGTAACTTTTGATTGCATTAACTTAGAAGTTTGATGTATATCGAGGCTCCAAGAGGTTTCGAACTTGAGTATTGATGTGAATTTCAACTCTATACCTCCACGCGTTTCTGAGAAAAGTGGGTTGACAGACAGACAGACGGACAACAAAGTGATCCTATAATGGTTCCTTTTTTCTTTTGAGGTACGGAACCCTAAAAATATCTATCTATGTAGTGTATTGTATTATGTATATCGGTTTGGCAGCGGATTGTAATACTTAAACTGGAGATTAGTGTACTAGAGGCGCTGTATGATTATTTTATAATGTATAATAAATAATATTTAAACCTATGTTACCTATGAAACCTATTTATAACAGACTTCATAAAAAGAAGGCGGTTCTATCGGCTATGCTTCTATGTACATTCGTCGATTACTCCGTCAGTTGTGTGCCGATTTGAATGGAGTTTTATTCCCGAAAGCACTTGTCCAGAAAAACTTCAAAAACTGTGTAATTTTAAGGAACTTTAAATCTATTTTCGTTTTATCTTAACAATCAAATTTATTAATAACACTATTGTATATTCTTTATAATAGCAACTTATTACTTAAATTGTGTTCCAGGTATCACAGTGGGCCTAACTTCGATCCCCCAAGGCATCGCCTATGCGATGGTGGCCGGCCTACCGCCGCAGGTGCGTTTTACCTTATCTATTTTGTACAATTACTTACTGCCACGTAAACTGCATCATTTATTTTGACTACCTCTGTGGTGCAGCGGGTGGTTCACGCAAAAAGGTGGCGGGTTTGATTCCCGTTGCGCCAAAATTTTTAGTATGATAGTATTGTTAGTATTAGTTAGTCCATGGTATGATAAACTTTTTATATCGCGTTATTCGCCCTAGTCGTAGAAAGTGCCGAAATGAAGTCGCTGTCGCTTTAGGTCAAGGAGACTAACAAGAAATTCTATTTTGATAACAAAATGGCCCTCTACTCACCATCATCATATCAGCCGATCGACGTCCACTGCTGGACATAGGCCTCCTCTATAGATCTCCACATGGTTTTGCGCTACCAGCATCTAGCGATTTCCTACAACCTTCACTAGATCATCGGTCGTCGGGAAGACCTTCCCACACTGCGCCGGTACGTGGTCACCACTCAAGAGCCTTGTGGCCCCAGCAGCCGTCATCCGTTCTACGGTAGAACGGACGGTACAACAATGCTTTCAGGATGATGTTGGTAGAACTTCTACCAACATCATCCTGAAAGCATTGTTGTACTGGAAGCAAAGAGTGTTTACGGATTTCTTCGAATAAGTGAAGCACAGGCTGCTCATGTAAAAGGATGCGAGTGTTTTGTTTTTAGAAAATACAAAAAAAAAACGTAACAATTTTTTTTATTTTAAATGTAACTATTAGTAATAAACTCGTCGGCTTTGTCTCACGCCGTGCTGTTGTCCCCAGGTAGGCTTGTACTCGAGTATTTTCCCCGGATTCGTGTACGCCCTGTTCGGCAGCTGCAAGGACGTGACGGTCGGTCCTACAGCCATACTCGCGGCACTGTTGGCTAAATATGTGGCGCTCTCGGCGGATTTCGCTTACCTAGCCACCTTTCTATCGGGATGTGTCATTCTGCTGCTGGGCGTCTTGCAACTTGGTAAGAACTTGGGGAAATATCTGACGTGGCCAAGAGTCCTGTAAAAAAAAATAGACAAAAAAAACTTGCGTCGAGTTTCAGATATAATTGTACGCAATATTTGTTAAAGAAAGGATCTCAAATCTACAAGTAGGTCATGTGATTTATGTATAAAAAGATAATAATGTTTTTGTTTTCAGAAAAAGGTTACGATGAAGGTACATGCTTTTCGTAATTTCCCTAAATTAATTAAAAAGAGCGGCAACAGAGTGAATTTTAGGTTATGTTGGGGGGTTCGTTTACAAACATCATGCCTACTCGTGCATCCGATTTGGATACAGTATGCTGCATGCAATATATTTCATGAAACAGTGCATCTTGAGCCTATAGATAGTTTCACTGACAACCTGAACAGAACAATGCTGCTTAGCGAAATGAAATGAGAACAGAACTTAGTCTTGCCCTATCGAGCCTTCTCACAAGTCCAACAACTGCAACTATACGTAACCTGGTAGGTATAGTTGCACTTGTTGAGAAGGCTCGATTACAAGTACAAGTACTCTTGTATTGTTAATGATGAATATACATATCTATTTTCAGGTTTCCTTTTGGATTTCATATCAAAACCTGTCATAAGTGGATTCACAACCGCTGCAGCGCTGCAAATCAGCGCTTCACAGCTTAAATCTCTGTTTAGAGTTAAAGGTAATGAATGTAAAACTAATGTAGCCTAAGTTAGTTACATGATTTGAAATGTTATGAAAGGGAGCATTGGTACTGCAGTATTACGAAAGGTATGTAATAAAACCGCGGTGCCATTCCTTTTCGCAACTATTTACCAGCATAAATAACCATTTTGATAAAAAATATCGCTTATTGAAGGTGAAACTCAAAAAGCACACCATTTCCTTGGCAACTTGCTAGAAAAGGAAAACTCCTACTTTCTAGCTCACTCGGCTCGTTTTTCTACCTGTCACATAGAAATATGAGCCTTAGGCGTATGGAATTACAGGGTATGTTTGGATGAATGAAATCTCTGTGCACGATGCAGTTCAAGAAGTATTCATCAGGACTATAGACTCTATGACTCTACATTTCTTACCTTTCAATTGATGATCTCTTTCTTTACTTTGGTGGTAGTATTTAATAAGGACCTTATTCCAATCGGTTCAAGACTCACATTTAACCTGCTGTTGTTCATCCCAGGTGGTGGAGGCGGTACGTTCATAAGCGCGTTGATAAACTTCTTCAAGAACATCAAGACAGTCCACTTGTGGGACACAGTGCTGGGCGTCACTTGCATCATAGTGCTGCTTTTGCTCAAGGTGTGTTTTATTTTTATTGGCCTATTTAGTTTAATGGCGGCCCAAAATCGCTATTTGTGTATCGCTTTACTATGGTATTATTTATTTATTTATCTATACTACAATGATATCGTCGGAGAATAGTCCATAGATGAAATACACTCTAGATATTGTTTCTTTCATCAAAGACAAAATCCCAAAATTGAGACGATAGCATTGTTATGGTGAAGCGGTTATTTTGGTAGCTGATGTATTTGCTTCCAGTGCTGCGTAGTCCCTACCACCCCGAGCTCCCCCCCTCTCCGCGTGCGTGTGTCTCGCACACTACTGCACGTGGTGCGCGCTAGAAACGCACTCGTGGTGTTCGGAGGCGCGCTGCTAGCTTATCTACTGTATGTAAAGGATATGGTGCCGTTCGCTCTCACTGGTGAGTAAACATTTAGAAGTGTTCGAAACAAATTATAATTTGATAATCGACAATAAAACTGGCGCAGTCGGTAGGATTTATAAGGGAATCGGTGGTGGCGTCCTAAGGTTTTGATGCATGGAAGTAAGATTGTCGTCGGGCGTTCGTGTTTTTGTAAGGTTGACGTAGATAATAAAAAGATGTGGGCTAAAAGGTACATGGAAACTCATTCCAGGTAAGATCGAAGGTGGCCTACCCCACTTCGGCCCGCCTCCGTTCTCCACGGTCGTAAAGAATGAAACGCAGTCGTTCGAGGAGATGCTGGCAGCGTTCGGGCCCGAGGGGCTGGTGATGCCGCTCGTCGCTATTCTGGAGAGTATTGCCATTGCTAAGGCTTTCGGTGAGTCCATTGTATAGATATTTAAACTGCTTTGCCTTGTTTGTCCCCTATGCTGCATGATCTGTGTGAAATGTCCATCATTAATCATGACCTTGGTGCTTCCAGCCGGCAGCACGCCCGTGGACGGCACGCAAGAAATGATAGCCATCGGTGCCGTGAACTTGCTGTCCTCTTTCTGCCAGAGCATGCCCTCCACTGGCTCCTTCACCCGCTCGGCGCTCAACCACGCGAGTGGGGTGCTCACTCCGGCGGGCTCCATATTCAAAGGTTGGTTAAACTGGCTGGCATTCAAGCCAGTACATTGCTGAGCCTTTGAACAATCGGGGATGCCGCCGCAGTGGTGTACGTGAAACGACGTGTGTATTCTGTAGATCAGCAAATAGCACCACATTCTGTTAGGGCGTACCTACACGCGGTGTGGATAAAACACATCACGAAATAAATACAGCGCTTGTTGGAGGCATGCGGTTCGCTTCGCTCGCCGCACTGAGATCATACAATCGTTACACAAGCTTAGCCTTCAGTTAAACTACGTACTTCTGTTTAAAAGACGTTTTACATGTTAACAATTTTAGCTACCAACGTATCTACATTTGTTTTACCTATGAGGAGTCTCCGTCTAATAACCAGACTGCGGATGGGGTCGGAGATTAGTGTGGTAGATTAGTATCTATGACCCCATCCGCCATCTGGTTACTAAACTCCGTTGTCCTAACGATTTATTAGGTACTTTTTAACATTTTGCTTTTGTGAAGTTGCATTTGTTTCTCTAACGGCTTCTGTTATAAAGTGCGATATTGTATTATACAGTATAGTTTAAGGTCGTGTGTTTGTTTGCAGCCAGCCTAGTGCTGCTAGCAGTGACGCTGCTGTCGAGTGCGTTCTCGTACATCCCTCGCGCGACACTCGCCGCCGTCATCATGGTGGCCATGGCCTCTATCATACAGTGCGATATTGTACCGACGCTCTGGAGGCACACTAGTGAGTGACTATGACGTACATTCGTTAATAGCATCGAAAAGATGGCTCACTGTATGAAGTCATATACTAAACAGTTATACTCGTAAAATAAGGGTGGTATAATTTCATGATTCCTATTTAAAACGTTCTTTTTTACATTATAAAAATCAAATTAATAATTAAAACTACTGACAGTCAGTAAATTTTTAGTGAACCACCCTTAGAGTTTATCATCACCATCTTTAACCTATATCAGTTCACTGCTGGACGTAGAGTATATAGATATGAATAATTCCAAAATTTTTTTTAGCCTGCGAGAGCTTCCCTAAAATTTTAATCCCCAAAATACGTGAACTTAAGTTTAAACTGTAATGTACATTGTTATTCCAGAGATGGAGCTCCTAGTGTACACAGTGACACTAGTGACAGGCGCCTGCGCAGGGCTGGAGTACGGCATCCTGTGCGGCGCGGCGCTGGACGTGTTGCGGGTGCTGGCGAGAGCGGCGCGGCCTAACGTCCATGTGCAGCAGTTCAAGGTAACACTCAAAACTTCTGTCCGCCCCGTGGCCTGTTGCTTGCTGACTATACACAGGCCAAACTTGATGTGCAATGTTTGTAAATAAACCACGATGAACTGAAAGTTACTTGCTTGGCGTCGAGTTTCAGATATAAATAATTGTAAGCAATATTTATTGAAGGAATGATCTCAACACAACAAGTAATGTAAATTGCGTATAAAAAGACGCGACAAAAGAGCGATTTTAGGTTAAACATAGGCGATTTGTTTACAAATATTCTACATCGAGTTTAGCTACTGTATAGGTTCCTGAGTTGTAGGTAGCCTTACGTACTAACATCTTAGCTACAATGTAGCATTACGAAATATATATATATATTTCGATATATATAATAGAAATTTGGCGATTTAGTCCAGAAATAGATACTTGCCAATGATTAAATTTCATAATAAAAACATATCAAAATACAGATATATTATACGTTAATGTATAATATATCTGTATTATATTTGTTTATAGAGAACACAAATAAAAATAATCAGTTTTTTTGAAGTGAAATGCATGTACCCTATGGCCACTGTATATTGTGTAAATGATTTCTTCATAAAGAGTTATTTCCAACTCGCGAACCCCCTTCATAAAGCCATGTCCTGTGTAGTGCTCAGTTTTTCTGCATTACAATCGTTCTGTGTTCGTTTCAGGTGGGCAACCAGGACTGTAGTCTGGTGTCCATAATGGGAGCCCTGAGCTACGCGGCCGCCTCGCGGGTGCAGCAGTGCTTGTCTGCGGACGGACGGGTGCTGGTGCTGGATGGGAGACACGCGGGACATATAGACCTGGGAGTGGCCGAGGTAAGGTCTAGACGTTTTACTACGCTTCTTTCCTTACCTTAAAAATATTGAAGTGAACAATAAATCAAAGTGATCACTGTATATCGTAGTTTAACATTAATTTATTTCCTGGCATTTCCAAGAGTCCTGTACGGTCTAATGGAATAAAGCTTTGATATTTTCTTTGACTGAATAAAGAGCGCAGTATTTCATAGTCTCTATACCTTTTAAATAATAGTGATGCGAATCTGTCTACTTGAAAAATATCGGGACTAACGAGAGCTTCGATACAATGTGTATTTTCGAACCTTGATCAAACCAAATGTACACGACACAAATTTATCGATAAACATCGAATAACAAAAAGTTATAATGTTGGCTATTTAAAAAAAAGCCGATTTAATAATTTTTTAATGAAAACTACTTCATCTGGTTTTTTCTTCGTTTCTGTTTGAGTAAACGGTGTATTTTATTCAAAGTAGTCTCATTTGAAAGCTAAATAATTTACCTAGCTAAGAAAATTAAAAAAAAAATACAATTTCGGTACATAAGCCTAGTAAATTTTTTTTTTTTTAGAAATTTAACAAAACAATCGATTTTTATTTTATTTTTGATCTGTAACTTTAAAACTGGATTTTTGAGGTGTACTTTTTTGCATCTTGTATTAAACTTCATAATTTATTCTACAAATCCTCCAAAAAATATGGGTCTACCTCTTTTCGTTGTCATGTTATTCGCCATTTGAATTAGGTACTTTCTGCCTTGTACAGTTTTAAAGTTACAGATCAAAATAAATTTCTACAAAAAAAAATATTTTTACTCGGCTTATGTACCGAAATTGTATTTTTTTTAAATTTTCTTAGCTAGGTAAACTATCTAGCTTTCCAATGAGACTACTTTGAATAAAATACACCGTTAACTCAAACAGAAACGAAGAAAAAACCAGATGATGTAGTTTTCATTAAAAAAATTATTAAATTCCTTTTTTTTTCAAATAGCGAACATATTAATTTTTTTTATCCGATATTTATCGATAAATTTATGTCGTGTATCCGCACATTTCGTTTGATTAAGGTTCGAAAATACACATTGTATTTATCGAGCTGACAGATTACGTGTCTTTGAAATATTGCATTCATTCATTACGTCTAAGATAATATACGCGTGTCAGCACCCTATCCATACGAATATTATAAATTCGAAAGTAACTCTATCTGTCTCTCTGTTACTTTTTCACGCCTAAACGGATTTTAAGAAATTTGGCAGGGCGGTTAATGGTTTTCCGGGGACGGATATAGGTTAATTGAAAAGCGCGTACGAAGCCGCGTGCAACAGCTAGTACTCCTATATGCTGGTCTATGGATATGGATATAGGGATATAGGGATCAAGGGATCAGGGTTCATAATAAACAAGTGTGTGTCAAGTATTTGATTCCCATTTGTGTCATAAGTTACCGTGGTGAAATTTTTCAATCGAAGTCATTTTCTGTCGGAAGTGTTTTCGACACCACAAAAATAAATCGCGAACAAAACACCATGCATGTGCATACGTACCTATAATTAGAAAGTATTTCAAGCCTATTCCCTTCATGGACACAATTTGTATTTACAAAGTAAGACGACCAAAACGAACGCAAATTTTGAACTGCGCTCGTGTCTACGGAATCCAAGATTGCATGTCCTCGTGTAGTAAGAATTTGATATTTAGCTAGGTCGTACTAACAAAGTTGTTTATTTCAGAACATAGTCCTTCACATCGTAGAGCTCGAGAAGTGCGGAAAACGCTGCCTGCTGTGGAACTTCAAGGAGAAACACCGCCGCATGTTGGTGGAGCTGCAGCCGGACATAGACGCGAGGTTCGTGCAGGGGCCCAGCGTGGACCAGCATATACTAGGTGAGAAATTAGGTTGTACGGAACGGTCCAACAGTGGAACATTATAGGCTGTTGAGGAGAAGGAGGAGGAGAGGCGGTTTGTTTACAGACATTACACATCGAATTCATTATGGATTGGAGGGGGGTGATTTAACGTCGAATTTTGCTGGATCAGGGTGGATGCTACGTACAACTCGAATTATGATTGGACATACAAATCCGTGTGGTGCCGGCTTAGAATGGCACCTCAACCAGTGTCGTAAGAGGCGACTAAGGGACATACAACTTGCAGCAGCGCCTCTTGCAGAATAGATCTACCACCGAACTGCGATCCCCAACCCGCATGTCCAGCGTGGGGATTATAGGCAGTACCCCATGAGATAAAAGCCAATAAGGTGATTATCAAGGAGAGGCCTGCGTCCAGCGGTGGAACATTCTAGGCGGTTGACGTTGAGGTATACAAATCCTAAGATTTCTTCCACTTTATTTGCATCTAGTTTGACTCCTGCCTATTCGCCGATTTAGAATTTGGTCGTATCTAAAACATTATTTGTTTAGCTGACATTCATTTTTCTTTTCAGGTTTGGATCTAATCCGATGATAAGTAAAGGGATATTATTATTTAGGGATCAATTTATGTTCATTTATTTTTATTTATTTCTTCAAAGATTATAATAATATTTTGTTAAATTTGTCCAATAATATTGATAAGTTTGACTTATGAAATGATATCTCGCTACGAAATATGACAATATCTTGAAAGATATTTATTAATGACTATATTATTATCAATATGAAAATACCAGTTAGTTATAAATTAGGCCACAAGATGCAATTTAAACCAAATATAGTAATAAGATTATTATAAGAGATTATTGTGATATTGAACATTCCCTTATATTTAAAAGAAGATAATGAAATTATCTTAATTGATTTTTATTCGTCAAATAAGAATGTACTTAAATAAGTATGAACCATGCTATTACTGGTATAATAATATGCTGTTGTAAATAGATTATAATTATGTTTCCATTCATTCTTCAGTATAGATGTACTAAGTACTGAAGTGAAACATATGTAGGTGTACCCAGCCCCGCTTGCATAAGGATTCTTAAATATATTTAAGCCTTCATAATTAAATTAATTTCTTAAAAGCCCTTTGACGTATTAGTATCCATTAAAAACTCACCAATTAAAACATTAATTTATCCGGCTCAATGAGATTAACGGTTTAAGAATTCTTCGGAAAGCAAGGCCTATTATTAGCCTACTCTTAACTAAGTACCGACTGGTATTGACATGGATCAGTTGAGCTACCTACCTGTAGATTGTTTGCAACAGTCCGCAGTTAGCTCAATTGTTTCAATTGTAAATACTAGTTTTAATTTAATTCTATTATTTGATTGTAATTTTCTTTGTTAATGAAGAATTACTAAGTACATATCCAAGCTCTAGCATTAAAATTCTACCTAATGAACTTTACTCAAATGACTATTTCAGAAAATATAATTTTGTTTACCAAAATCATTTAAGTAGTTTCATTTGTCGTGGTGATAGCAACCGATACAATCAATCACGTCAGCAATAATTCTTCCTGAATCACATCTCCGCCCAGCAGGGTTCCGCCCGCTTGGGTACAAACCGGCTCTTATCAGATTAAATATTCGCAATTAAATGGGCCCTCATTTAAATATCTTTCCTGCGTCTATTTACAAATCCTTAGCAGATGATCTGAGATTTATTACGGAGGCGGTAGATGCGCGATTTGTATGCTGCCTTTGTTTGGGCTAGTTACTAGAGGTAGTAAGACTTGAACTCACACCTTTCTAGTGGCCTGTGGATTTTGTTTGCTAACCTGGCTAGTAGCTAATTACAAGCCGCTGATTTTGCCAGCTGTGCTACATTGGCCGTTGTTCTTCAGATATATTTGATTATGCTTCAATTCATGTTATTAAAAAGCGTAATATTAATGTAATATTTTTAATATAACACGTTTTCCTGGCACAAAAGTACCTTGCCTATGTTTATGTCCCGAACCTCGTGCTACGTGCAAAATTGCAGTCTTATCAAATCGGTACCTAGTTAGTTTTTGCATTGACTCGTTACAAACACACGTCTTCATATCATTACAAATGTATCCCTTTGTAATATCCGTCAGCTAGAAGTAGGCTAGGGTATTTAGTTCAATTTCACAACTGTCTAACTGTCTCAGTGTAAACACTCCCAAACTCCAGTGGAAATTAAACAATCTTATCCCCCTAAATGATGGGCACCATCTATATCCCAAACAAACAGACGAACGCGATTAGTGGATCCATCGCCATTCGGAGATCTTTGGATTCTGGGCTTAAGAGCAATATTAGCATACGAATTAGAATTTTACTCAGAAAATAGGTTGTTAGAGAAATAAAAGTACTTATACCTATTTACCTACTTGTATAAATTGAACTCTGACGCGCTATAGTTACTTGCAGCTGAACCTACCGGTTTGAGACACTGTATTATAAGGCTATATTGGTCGTAATCGGGTAATCAAACCTACTTTTCACCACAATCTACGATGGTGACCGGGATTTTACCTACGAGTACATCGTCATTTGTTAGTGAGGACATATATTATCTATATATGTCCTCACTAACAAATGACGATGTACTCGTAGGCAGAAATTTTCGCAACCGCCAATTTTCCCCTACGTACTTGAGAGGAAAATGACTCGTGCCAAGTTCAGAGTACCCGTTAATAAATCCTCATCTAGTCTTATAACCCCTGGCCTCTGGCTACCACATTGTAGGCTACCTACCACATGTCTGCTTTCTCGTATGCTTTGACCGAACTTCGAAAAGCGACAAACCTTAAAACGAGTCTGTCCGCGTGCTACGCATACGCATACCTATTCTTGGATCCGCTACGGAATTATACTATGGCGTAGACGCAAATGAACTGACTTAACTCTCAGAAAAATGCGTCCGTACCATAACTAATATAAGAGTACTAGAGACATGTAAACCCCACTTTATTCCTAGAATTCCTAGAAATATGTAAATTTAAGGAATAACCCTATTTATTTCCAAAAAATTAATACTAGCCTTGCCGATGCCAAACTAGATACAAACACAACACAACCTTGTCATGCCCGCATCAAAATTAAAAATTCACCAATCCTCCCCCAACTCGATGGCGGTAAAAAATTATAATAAGATACCAGAAAACATAAAATTTATAGAAAAAAATAACATGTTCGAATCCAAACGAAATACCATGCTCATAAAAAAATGTTTTTACGAACTTTCAATTTCTTCAATAACAATTTTACGACTCGTAATATTTAATTTAATATGTACCTATCTAATACATAAATTTATGGTAAGTTCATCATAAGTAGAAAGGCAGTCTTCCATTGCAACACCCTAAATGGCACATACTGGTACATACTGTGAACATTTTATGAATACTCGCCTAATCAGTAAGATCATGACTATACTGGTGTACATAAAACAGGCTCGAATATAAACAACCTCCAACGTAGAACGTAGATAAGTCAAGTATTCACGAGGCATCGCGCCCCTCGTCACGTACATCCGTAATTCACGTGAAGCTCGCGTGTTACGGTACGCTGTGGGCTGCGGCCACTCGGCCGTAGGATCGGAATTGCCGTTATTGTCTTGCGAAATTACGGATGCTGGTTTTTGAGACGTGATCGGGAATTCGGGAAGTTTTGTATAGAATGTAAGACAAAGTTTATGAAGTAGGTAAGTAAGTATTTTCAATTTTGAGAGTAAAAGAAATGATTATCAAAGAAACCTTTCCTTTTCTCTAGGTAGCAAAGCAAACGTGTGGTTAAAATCTGTCAATAGAAACTCGAGAGACTACATGTATGTCGTACGGTCACATAACGGTGTCACTTTAACATAGAATGCTATTTATTACTCCAAAATTGATTTTTACGAACAATATATCAAGCATCACCGAGCTAGGTACAAACAGTAGCTCAGTCAAATATAAAAGAAAACTGTCTTTTTACCGACTTCAGGAGGAGGTCTCTGTTCGGCTGTGTGTATTTTTTCATGTACTTATGTTCGCTGATTTCTCCGTCAATTATGTATGAATTTAAAAAAATATTTTGCTTTTATAGATTCCAAAACACGAAGTTTAACTAGATGTCGCCCTTTAAAAAATTCGATCTCGTTATCGAAGTGGGTTTAAAACTATTTCCAAACTCATTTTTATTTTTCAGAAATTAGAATTAACTTTTTAAGTCTTCTAAAACAACCCAAATTAAATAAACGTAAGGATCGGACGTTTTATACCATTTCAAATGCAAGATTGTGTAATATGAACCATGATAACAAATGAGTTTCGTTTATTTATGAGCACATGTCTGAAGCCAGCGCAGCATGGGTAATTCACTGCACATTAACAACCATAATTCAGTGCACACTTCGCACCTGCAGTGGGATGTAAAGTTACAATGTTGAAACTGCTTCCTAGTTTAGTTTTCTTGTCGCAGTGCAGTGTGCAGATAACACCGGATCGCACAACCTAAAGGTTCATTTGAGAATGAATCACGGCTCTTTTTGTTAGTATACGATTTTGATAGTGATCATCACATTTCAGTCCTTTCTGCACTGGCACGAGTAAGCCGATCCCTTGTTTTTGATTTAGGTAGGGGAGGGTTGTAGGTATTATAGATACCATGCTGAGAAAATGTCTAAAACTTACGTCAGAATACTCCAAGGACACGTCTCAAGTGACGAATTATTGACACATTTTCAATGAATGCTGTCAAAGATCACGATTTGAGACGCGTTTAATCTGAGTTGTGTTTGTGTATTTAGGCGTCAGGGCGTTAGCCTACTGTACTGATAGAATCACGATAGAATGAGTTTATTTCGTGTTTCAATAAATTAAAAAAAAACCGTAAAACATTGGTTTCTATCTCAAGCACGAAAAAGAAAAACCGAATTTGGTACTTATCAACAAAACAAAAATAAACTTCTATAAACGTTCAATCGCTGCTACTAGGTACGTCTACGTTGCAATCATACGTATGGGAAACCAGGGAATTGTTAGAGTAGTAGAATGTTCCGTTAATAGGTAATTATAAACAAAGTTTAAAAAAATTATGTCCGACGAATTTAAATCCCTACCTAATTCTTGTAGGTTTCATTCCATTCACCACTCAAGTTCTTGGTTTGAGCTTCAGGATCTAACTTTGCTTTTACCAGGTACATTTGGTCAATGACGTAACATTTTAAGTAACCTTTGCTGTGTCCCACAACTGGGCAGGGGTGACTTGAATGACTTTAGAAAGAAAATTCGAAAACAGGGCTCTTCACTTACTGTAGATCGGAAACTTTAGATTTTCTGACATCACACGATGGTTATGAAAATAATCTTACTTAGGCCACCTGGCCCAACTACCTAGTTGGGCGGTTTAAAATATTATTTATAGAACATATTTTCATAGAAGATGAACACAAACACAACTCAGGTTTTATAAAAGGAAATAGAGGGCCGACGAACGTAACAATGTCCCGTCTTAGGAGTTGATTTGAGGCTTAGGTAGAGAGGTACTTGTCTGGAACAAACATTCGATTTACCTTATCAAGGCATTCAATGCAAATACCAAGCAATTGGCAAGCCAGCCGCACAAAATAAAGCCTTATTCAATTGTTATTACGCCCCATTTCCTTCAATTGACATTCCGCAAATGTTGCTACGTGTGCTCTAGAAATACTTAGGCAGAGCTTTGTATGAAGACATTGTTGCGTGACTCACTGAAAATGTAGGGCCCTCTTCCTGTCATGCGGATTTCCACCACGTGCGGCTCTGGTCTTATAATTTTTTCCGATCACACGGTCCACACCCACGCGGAACGCGAATAGGTTGGAGCGTGGTATCACCGCACGCGAGCAAAAATCCACGTGACAAGAAAGGGCCGCGGTGATTTAATACACGGTTTAGTTTGCTTCAGTCATTAGAGGACGCTATTGAAGAGGCAAAGCATCGAGACGACGCACAGCCTCATCAGCACCGTACTTGTTTAGTTTCCTCTTCGAAATCCTTTAGAAAACGGATATGAAGGTTTACCAAGGTTTCAATAATGTAGTTGTTTTGATAATAAGTAGGTGCTAGGTTTTTTCACAACAATAGTTCCGTGGTTATGATTGTGCCTGTTCAAAATAATAAATTCAAATTATTTTACGCCATGCGTCAGCCCCTTATCCTGTTATAACGACGGCAGTGAAAGTAGATGTGAGATGAACAGTGAACAGTCATTGCGCAGTCAAGTACCGTCCGTACGAGACACAGGAGGGATATTAATCCAGATTAGCAGCGCGGTAAGACATGCCCTTACTGTGCCGTGTATTTTTATGGCTTGTTAAATACACTTCTGATAAAGTTTTCAAAATAAACTAGATGTACTTGAATGAATGAATGAATGAACACTTTATTGTACAATAAAAATAAACATGAATAAATAATCTTATATCTAAAATAAACATAACTACTACTTACTCGTACTTTAATCGGTTTTTGTTTAGTTAAGGTTTTTATGGTTGCGGAGCCTCGTTATTTGACTTTTCCATGGTTAGGAACATTCATAATTTACGATGATTGTTATTGAAACTTTTTAGAAATGAAAAAAAGAAATACGCGATATTAGATAAATAAAAATACCACGCTTAATTTTGTCAGTAAACGAGTATCCATGAATCAACCCAGGTTCGAAAAGCCTGTGACCGTAAATAAAAACTTTGGACTATTAATAGAAGCATTCACAAACGGAGACCGACATAACATAGTATTTGCATTCAAAAGGCGAAAACCCCCTCCGAATCCTTTGCCCAATCGGCCAGTCCTCTCAGTTGGAAAAGCTATTTTAACGCCCAACAGAAACTCATCAAGTCATTGGGCATGAAATTCAGCGTCCCAAATACAACCGCTAGCGCTAGGGATGAGTGAAAATTCCCGTGAAAAATCATCGGTACATATAGCGCATCTTCTAAATCTTTTATCGTATCATCGACATTGCTTTGGGCACTGGAGGCACATTTCTGTCATAGTTTATTAGTTATTTATAGTTTATTTATTATTGACATACTCAATAGAAATCACCAAATTCCATGGTTTGGAACTTAATGGACACGGTCGTGAGTTGCGTGAATATTTGTTTTGACCTTCAAAAACTGCGATGGGAATCCTAAAATCTTTAATGTTGTCGTATTGATTAGAAATCTCTATAGGCAAAGTATTGACATCATTTTGCTTACCCACTATAAAGTTAGAAGTCTCGTTGTCTAAATATCTAGATAAACCTTTCCTCAAAAACATGTATGTACCTACAATCAGAAGCAGAAGAGGTAGATAATCTTTATAATCACAAGACCGGGCCGCTACTTTAGAATTGTCATACATATGTTACGGCACCCTGTATATAGTACCTACTCCTACAACTCTATCCTTTACCAATATAATAGTTCTTTGCACTGAATTTCTAGACGACAAGTTTGTCAACTATAATATTCTGAATGTATTTGAACAGAGTGAATGTTATCGGTACGAAGGTACTTTAGAACTTGAACGAGAACTTTGACTTTGTATTTGAGGAGCTTTTCGATAACATTATAATTGTGTCTGGGCTTTGTTACCGGCGCGGGAAAAATGTTTCATCGGAGAGTAATTTATTTCGGGTCGGGAAATATCCCGACTTTTATAAAAGAAATAACTATGTATGAAAGTAATATTTACCTATTGGTCATCAGTACCAACACAATTCAATGTAAGAATTCAACATTGCGCTTCTATCTTCAAACATTTCCCGGCATCAAACTGAACTCAAGTTAAATGTAAAGAAACTCGAACTTTTCAGCGGATTTCCTTTTGATAGAGTGGATTAAATGTGACGATAAATTTCCAACTTTCATTCGATTTAAACAAATAGCGATAACATAAATCAACTTGTAACTATCTACCTATAGCTCTGAAGCCATAAACGTGTTTGGTATGTTTGTGCTTTTTGTGAATTATCGACGTTAACATTTTTTGCCTTATAGGTAGTACGTTATTCGCACTGGGGTAATCTACTACGAAAACTTTTGATAATATCCCAAAAAAATTCGATTACGGCAGGATTCGAACTCGCGCCTCACCTTCGACGTTAAGTCAAGTCTCATGGACAAGATTCTCATTTTCACAGACATATTAATAAATCAAAGGATATGGGTATGAAAGGAGTGCTGATGAGGATTGAGGTTGATAGAAGTGTTTTTTTTAAACGAAATGATCGTTAGGCTGGTACCCGAAGATGCTTACGATTAATGTACGGCGCGGCGTGACGTCACTAAGTCATTACACGGTGATATGTGTCCTGCTTAAGCAATTGCCTATTATAAGCTAAATCAGACTTGCTTGCATAAAAGCTTTTCCTCAAATCAAATCACTGGTCTCTATATTTAATTAACTTCCTTCTTTTACTTTCTTTTCTACAGAGCAGACATTCACCCCCGAACCACTCCACATCCATTTAGAGCACATTCATCACTGCTTTGTGTACTGCAGTTCTTTCAGCCTCCTTTGTCACCTGGGTCCTGTCTGGTCCTATTACACGCGCCAGCAGGCAGGTACCGCCGTGATGGATGATGAGGACAGTGGCCGAGGGCGTGTCCCATCGTATGTCTGATGTCTGCTGCAGGAGAACTGTTGATCTCGTCTTTTTGGTGGATGTGTGTATGTCAGTCAGATTTTAGTACGATATAAGTTCCTAAGACAGAGCAGAGATTTATCGTCAAGTCCAAAACCGTAGTAGTCAGTTGTTATAACTCAGTCAAAAAACCAATATTCTACAAGCAATATTCTTCTCTATATTTTTATACATACCTACAGCAATTCAACATTGTTTTTCACGAAATACTTTGTAATTTTATAGCATAGTTGCAAGTTTGAAGAATTTCGACTCTACGTAGCTGGTAGCAAAATAAATAATGCGTTTCCACGTGAATAAACCAGCTGAGTGAAAACACAGTACAAACACCTTTATTTTAATTCTTCATATTTATTTTGTTGTCTTTGGTTTTTCAAACATTGTGTCCAATCAAAGATTTTATCGAAGATTTCTAGAATCAAAGAAACGTGGCATTTCACCTTGAAAAAGGCTAATATCGTTCCAGCTCTGGGCAAAAGCCCTAATCCTTTCGGCCTGCGTTCGAGAGAAGTTATAGCTAATTGACCCTAGGGTCACAAATTTAATAATACTATCTAGGGTAGAATACACGGATTAATATTTACCTATATTAATACACGAAAAAGGGTCTCTCCCTTTTTCGTGACATTGAAACAATATCAGTGAATGAAGAAGCCGTTTTATCACTCGCCAAAACCAGCACTATCCCTGCGACACGTTCACGTCCTTGCCCGCTCGCCCTGTGGCCAGCCCTTCATCTCTCGAATCTTGTTAATTTCACTGATTTATAGCACGAGCCCTAACAGACGTTCGTTTAGATAAATTGTTGGGTTTATTCCGTTATTTTGTTATTCCGCTTTTGATATATGACGCTGTGTTGGGTTTGTAAATTGGCGGTGACCCATTTGAGTGAGCGTTGATTTAGTCTGTGACCTTTTTAACAACTTTATCACTTTTCACTTGCAGGGAATTTAGCGGGAGGTATCTAGGGGCTAGGCTGTTGCTTAATTTTTTTTTGCTTTTTCAAAAGTTAAATACTTACGGGTTTTACCACGGAACATCATAATTAATGATTTTACTTACTAGATGAGCAAAACCTCTAGGTGACAATATTAAATACCACACAGATTTTTAAAACTACACGGAGCATGGCTGAATGCATTGAAAACTGTCAAGATTATCTCTCAGGTTACAACACGCATGCAACTTTTCACAATGTCACTCTCGTCGACAGCTTGCTAGATTACAAAAGCATCAAACTAATACTCTCTTTCAATATCACCTTCAATATTCAGCGCCGCGCCCGTGACGTCATCTAGTGACATACTTTATTCCGAGACTTCCCTTCCCTCAATCTTATAGAGCGGTTACCTTATCCAGTTGCAAGCACGGAATACTAATCAAATGTGATGGAGTACGTACTACTATCATGACTTTACACTTAACAGCGCTGCAGAGATGTGGGGGTGCGTGACTGGGTGGGGATGGAGGTAAATGATCGTTACATTTTCAAGATTTGGAGGAACAGGGTTTCAGTGAGTTTCAGCTATCAAAATCTTGCTTTTGGTGGATATAAAATTATATTAGACATTTTCACACAACACCTACTATACTCCGATTCAAAAACCTGGATATTTTTTGTATACGAAGTGGTAACAAAACCCAAGGAATATTAGTGTAAAATATTTAACGACATTGGTATTATCGGAGCAAAGCACAGAAAATCGAAACAGTTATTCGATTTGAATGCTTTCATTCATCATATAATTGATCTCTCGTTCGTTTTTGCATTCAAATTTTAACATTTTTCGCTGCACATGTGACTCCCTCCCTGCCTCATTCCACACATGTTTGTTTTGCGTCACTGGGGTCCAGTCCAGGTCCAGGTGTTCGTCTAGTTCATTACCTCCATCGATGCCTTGCTCCGCCATGAGCTAGTTTTCTGTCTCGATTAATACCGACCAGATAATCTTTACTGGGTAGACCGTACTTATGGTACCTAACCATTCAGCAGTACCCTATACAAATCGCTTAAGTTTAAAAAGTTCTATGAGCACAGAACAATCGAATCGCAATGAAAAATGTCCAGGTCTAACTCAATTTGTCTCATTTTAGAAACCCTCACTGAATATCTATGTTAGGGTTAACACTTCAAAATATTACAATCTGTGAATGTGTTTATGAGACCATTTACCTACCTTTAACCCTTAAGCGCCGTAAAGGGTCTTACAGGCCCGTCCAACCAACGGTCGTAGGGAGGGGCTGAAATGTTCTTGCTAAGGTCGGTTTCGGCAAAATTATACATTGAACGACCATTGTTTTCTGCTCTCTGTAAGAATTTGTCAAAGAAATACGAAGTTTAAAGAAATCTGCCTAACCGGCTGAGACGGTTCACAATTCGTAATTCCGTCGACAAATCGGTACTTTTAAATATAATATGAAAGTAGGTACTGCAACTGATTTTTACGTTTTCACGAGCTGGTGAAATGGCAAGGAGAAGGATTCATTGCTACCTATTAGGTGAAATACATCATCATCATTGACCTACATATGTATATCATCCATGAGCTTTGTGTAAGCATTAATGCTAATAATTGATTTTACCGAAAACTAAATCGTACTTACGTATTTCTAGTGCACCAAACCATCCCTATTTATAGTTGGTTATGAACTAATAATGTAGACTAGTAGCCTGTATTGCGGTTTCATAGCGAGCGTCAGCGTGCTGGCCAACTGTTTTATAGCGGGCTTATACTGTAGGTACCTACTGTACGCTTTATTGAATCCGATCCAATAGTCCGGGTGTTGGGGTGAATATTATTTACAATCTGGTTGCATATTGGGAATTATAGCAACTTTAATGCTCTCGTTATCTTTATCCTCGTTCGTAAAATCGTCAGTAAAAATACGTACGCTATTGGTAGTCAAAACTTCTGATCTAACGTAACTAACAACTCGGTTAATCTCGCGTTATCTCGCCTCACGTCAAAGTCACTGTCGTTTAGTCTCACAGTTTTGTTGACTAGTTCGTACCTACCTCCTGATCTTATAGCCTTTTAATAAGGCTCAAATTCAAAGATGTTTTCCCGTACTTTATGAACATAACTATTACTAGTTTTGTGCAAACACAACTGCGCTTTTGAATAAGGCGGTGGTGTCGCCTCCAATCCCTGCAATTGATCCATATTGACAAAGCGGAAAAATCTGCTGAAACCAGCCTGGAGCGGTGGATTTCGGGTAATTGGAAAACTCTGAAAATCTTTCACCGGATCCGATGCTCAATTGGCTTGGTGACCTGATTAAGTTCGGATTCGTTTTCGGATGAACACGAATTGGTTTTTTATGGAGGTTTTTAAATGAGCAGCTAGGTGTAGATCCGCGGAATAATAAATGTCAGTCATATAATACGTCACGTACGAGCGTAGTTTCACTCCTCCCTATTGCAGGGTTTAACCCTTTCACGAGGAGCCCGACTAAAGATTTACATAGTAGGTACTACTATATGGTCCGTTCACAAAATTACCAAAATATTGCAAACGGTCTTTATGAAAATTTTAGTTTTTTGAATGTTAGGTAAATGTACAATGGACTCTTCCTCATTTCCGAAATACAATCATATCAAAGCTAAACGATATAACGGCAATGTTCGGCACCCATTGCTGTTATCCCATCAATGGGTAAACAGCCGATAACCGGCATGCTCAGCTCTATAATGAAAAGCTATAAATGCGGCATTCTCCGCCATTCCGCGGATTACCCGCTAATAACACTTTGAGCTGGCCGCTGCTGTTTGTTCTTAGTTCGCGATGGGGTGCGGGCGCAAGGAGTAACATCATATTTTATACCGTTTGACTTACTATTCCCGTGTACGAATATTTGGTGATTCGCTATCTCGAGACGACATAAAGAACTTTAGAAGTAACATTAAAGTTTGCAAAATTAGGTAGGTACCTGCTCGTAAACCATAGATTTTACACCAATTTAAATAGATATCTGTGCTCCAGTAATATATCATCATCGATCCATCCTTGCAGACCTTATGGGTGACCAAATGTTCCATTGAAAACGTCTACTAAAAACGTACTTTAACAGCGTGTATCATCATATGCTTATCTGCCGCGTGACGATCGCTTCCAGAAATGGTCTCTTAGGCCAGATTTCGCCGCTTCCTCTCTTTCCTTACCTCGACGAGAAACATGACAGTTAACGCTTCCCCGAGTAATGCGAATTTAACTTCCCTTCTCCCAATGATGAAGGCAATTGGTACAATTACCGAGTTTCTGGGGGCTAGTGAGCACTATCTGGGAGATAGAAGGTACCTACTGAAAATCTTCTTTTATTGTTGAAATTTTGCGCACTTGTAGCTCTGACAAAGCTTCTTTTAACCTGGAAAAACGTGTGCAGTCTTAAATTTAGTGCCGTAATAAATTAAGAATATAAGAAGTCAAACTACTGTTTTTGCCTTACTATCTGTTAGTAATTGTTGTGTACTCCGTTCTTCTATTAGCGGTAATGGAGGGAAGTTTTTGTGGTGCGTGACGATTGTTTCCTCTTCAGAGGTTATTACTACTTTTACCGACTGTGTATTTTACCATTCGGGGAAATTATTTGCGGGAAAATTAGTATCCTTACAACTGTTGGGTTTTCGGTTCGATCATTTGTTGTTACGTGAATATACACTAATTATTGCATAATTTAACTGCAGTTGTTTCTGATATTCTGGACGATTTCTATGCATAATAAAAAATCTCTCTATCGATGTTATATCAGTTATCTATTATCTTAACACAAGTTTAGCTTAGCATGCTTAGTTTGGGGCTGGATTATGCTATGTGAATTGTTTATTTGTTGAATTTAAATTCGTTATTTAATTTTTTTATCTAAATATTGTTTGATCTTAAATAAAAATAGAACAAGACATCAGAAAAGGCACTGGCCTTTTTAAAATGATAGCCGTTTATGAATAACATTCTATAATGAACTTTTCGATAACTAATTTATTATTTTATTTGTTGCGCAGGCTCTTGTTAATTAAGTTAATTATCATAAAACGTAAGCATAAATTGATTAACAGCGTTAATGAAAGAGGAAATTAGGGCATCATTAAAGTTAGGGCAGTGCGCCCCGGGACATTGCTCTGAGGGAATTCCGCTATTTTTATTTTAGGGTTCCTTAATATTGTATGATGGACCTCTTTAAACCTTAGTAACAGCAAAATGGCTGTTACTAAGGTTTATATATACCACCATGGCCAAAAACGCAATAACCAGGCATTTGACTAGCTTAATCTATTGAAATACGTATTTTTCCATAGAATTGTTTACACGTTATATGTACATTATTTGTACATACAAGACACCCGGGTATTCACTTATCTTGTAAACATTTGTCTAGCAGGGGGAATCATGCTTCAAACTTCATTTCGTCCGCTGCCCCACAGAGGACGCCAACCATCATTATCATCTGTAACCAGATTTTATCCACGTTTGGCTATAGGCGTCCCGAAGTTTTGATCTTTTATACACGGAACGCTTCTCCACGTAGGCCATCCTCCAGGAAAATGTTAATTGTCTTGATAATATGCATTTAATTGTCTTCCTAATTGTGCTTCATTGTGGCTGAACAAAGGTTGTGTTCCGACGTTTTGTGTGACTAATGAGATAAGTGATGCTGAGGATGATGGCGGGCATCGTCTTTCCGTTTTAAAATGGAATTATTTCGTCAGATAAAATATTTTATAGAGTGCATTTTCCAGTAATCGGCTAGAACGGATTTTTTCATTGGAATGGTAACTGCCTGTTGCTGTAGTTTACTGTAACTGGCTGCTGCCTGTTTCATTTTCAATTTTTTTTTGATGTACTGATTATTATGTTCGTACCAGATTTAAAGGTTATCAATGAAAATGTAAAATCGGTTTACTATACATTGAAACTAATCTAAACTTTCCAAGTTCAAGAAGTGTTTTCTGTATTCAAAATAAATGGCCACGGTTTCTGTATAATATTTTTGTAGCACTTTAGTTGCATTTGAGTTTCCAGACTCGTCCCACTTTGGGCCGAATCAAGTGGGACGAGTCCGGAATAACTAACGGTTTCGGGACACTCACTTGTCGTAGACGTCATGTCCGGTAGCATCTTTATAAATAATATAACCAACTTTTAAAACTTTGTATATAGAATTTAAATGCGTTCCAGTTTTTTTCGTCATTTAAAATTTATAAAGATGTTGTATTTACTTGACATAAAATACAGATTGGAACTGAAAACACTCGTTCTCGCCTACAATAGATTGCAAACTGTGAATTAGCAGCGCGCCCATGATATAGACGGCGCGGGCGGCGCAGACTCCTTGATTTATTATACCTACTTACAACAGAGGTAAAGGTGCGCTTTCTGAGAGCGATTTCTGAAACATAATACGATTATTTATAAGTTCCGTATATACAAATGGTTAAATGGAAATGGTTTTGGTCCATACTTAAATTCTGAGCAGTTTGCACAGAATTTAAGTATGGACTAGTTATTGTTATTCCCTTACGCTGATAGCGCAGACTGGTCCGCCATCGCCCCAGATCGTAATGCCAGTGGACAGATTCAACGAGCTGATTTTGTTAGGTGTGAGTTAAAACATCACTTTCATAAACAAATGTCAGGCACACAGCGACAAGCTAGCTCCAAACATATATCGCGTACCTTGTGTTCGCTCGTTCGCGTCATGCGACGTCGCTCTAACCGCAGAGTTCGCTCACGTCGCCGCCAGCCGCGCGTCATCGCGATAAACGAGCTCTAAACAAAAGCCTCTGCAACGTAATACTTACCAGTACGTACTCACACTTCACACTACGTACCATTTGCTCTACGCCTACGGATGTGTGTTGTTGAACGTAAATGAAGTAGCGCCTTGCTTTATTTTGAAGTAAGAAACGCAAGGACAATCAGAAACAAAAACAAAAATCTAAAAAGTGGAAGCGTTTGGTATTTAATAAAAATAAAAAAACTTGGAGAATTTCGTACCTTTGTTCACATTTTTGATTTTATTTTAGAAATGTATAAAGGAAAAGTAGGTTTGTGAGAGATAACCTTTTAAAATATTTGACTAACTGTGACCAGTGATTTTCAAGACATGTTTAAACTAGAAATAATTTTATTAATAAGTATGAGAAACCGTTTTGTAAAAAAAATGCATTAACACCTCGAATGCTATGTACATTAAAAACATGTCCGTTTCAAGAGGATTCTGAAATGGTAATAAACTATTTTAATGGTTAAACGGCGCTATTCTCACGAAAAATCAAAGTACGCAAACATATCAATAAAAAAAATTTTTCACCACTCTAGTTTGAAAACGGTTGGAACTTAAAACAGTGAGCAAAATCCATTTTGCTCATTAAATGTTCTTCACCACTTCAAAAAAATTTAAAATGAATAGTGACTATTCGACACGCTTAGTGGATTTGTGATATTTATTCATTAAATTTAAATTTGTTCATTCAATTATTCTACAAAGTTCTCATATGATCTGATGTAGATCTCCTTAGCTAGTAAACTGGCAACGTTTCGGTGACCTCTTTGGGGAAACCGAAGAGTAGAGAGAATCGGAGAGCAAGTTGCTGATGTATAATTTTATCTACTTGGTTGTGTCTGTGCAATTATGGATGAAGTGATTAAGACGAACAATTACCGAAAGTATATTATGAAAGATGGCACGATAAATATTTATCGAGCGTGTCATCTTCCTGGGGAGACCCTCCGTCAAATACTTTCGGGTTGTTCGTTCGCACCTTGCTAACTCTCAGTACTTGCACAGACACAACCAAGTAGCTAAAATTATACATCAGCAACTTGCTCTCCGGTACGGCCTAACTGGTCCTGAAGTTCTATACTGTAAGTACACACCGGGGCGCCAGTTACCGACCGACCGATTTATCATTACTTTGTACCTTAGTGCAATAAACTTTAAATAATAATAATAATACAGACAGGACTATTCTTGCGAATATGCTTGATATTGTACTGATAGATCGGTTAGAACGGAGGGCGGTGCTTGCTGATGTCTCCATATCACATGACGTTAACCTCGTTAGAGCTGCCTGCGCTATATATATTTGAAACGGTGATGTTCGTAAAAAGTAACCCAAATCTGTTTGAACAACTTTCCGATGCCGTGGTTCGCAATAGGCGGGACAAACATAGAGTTGTTATGCACAACGCAAAAACGACCTTAATGCATAAAAGTATATTCTGCTCAGCACCTCTCGCCTATAATAAACTGCCAGAGTCTATAAGAAAACTACCTTGTGCGTTGTTTCGGAGGAAGGTGACTGAACTCTTGACAGTAAAATGCTATTACTCCTTTAATGAATTTATGACCGATAAATTGTAGTATGTAACATTGTAATTTTTTATTTTTTATAATTGAATTTTCATTTACAATTTTTAATTTCATCTACTTTATTATTGACATTTGTTTTCTATTGATTGTTTATTATTATTATCATTTTGTTTATCTGTCTGTGAATTTTATGTTTTGTTTATTTTATACCTAATTGTACCGAATATTTCTGTAAATTTTAAGACGTTGCACGCCCACTAGGGCAGAATACATTGAGACATTGAATTTTTTTAATAACAACTTTTAATAACATGTATTTCTTGCAATAAATATTTGATTGATTGATTGATTGATTGCTGAGAAAGATAAACTTAGCAAATATCATGACTTGGCTAACGAGGTCGTCAGCATGTGGGATGTAGCTTCAACGATCATCGTCCCGATAGTTGTTTCGGCAAAGAGCCTCGATCAACATCTCAAGAGACTCTTGCTAGGTAGTCGGATCAAAGGCCAGATCCAAATGGCAGTACCTGCTCCTGGACTCGGCGCGTATCGTCAGGAAGTTCCTCTCTTTGCAGCCCTAGTCACCGGCTGCTTGGGTCTAGCTTCGCGGCCGGTGATCTACCGTTTTGATATATTTTTTACTGTAGAATAATAAAAATAAAGCTTGATTATTATCCGAAATCCTAACGCCTATGTGTAGGTAACGCTAATAAATTTTCTACTTATATGCCAACTTGATCCATTCAGTAGTCTTGGCATTTACTTTGGCCAAATATCTTTACAACGGCAGAACGGTTCAACTTACACCTTTGGCCTTTATTATATTAGAAGGATAGGATATTAGTAGGATAGGATATTAGTAGGATAGGATAAGTAGGATTAGATTGTCAACAGAAACCAATCACCATCGCGGGTAATTGCGCAGATCAATCGGCCGAGCGACTGAGCGATCCCATTCGCAAGTACTAAATTATTATATCTGTTATTGCGTATTCAATTAAGGGCTTAGTGCGAGTAGTTATTAAGCCCTGCTTTGACCTGGCAAGTGTTTTGCTACTAAATCTTGATAAGGTGGAAACAATAATCCGCCAAATAAAACTTTAGTATTAATCGATGATTCTTCTTTTAGTTAAAAAGTTGGTTGCTATGAATTGATTCTCGCTAAAAGTAACGAAACATTGTTCAAGTGCAATGAATGAATCCTGTGACTAGTCTCGTGTAGACACGTCCTTAGCTGTGAAACGCCTCAGTGACGTTCCGCCGATTGAATGTGTAGTGAACAGGAGCATTCAACAGAAATTGAACATTGAACTGGAATTAAGGCGCTGCGCAAAAGTATAAACTTTTGGTTGCCGACACGGCACACCATCATAGGGAACCGTAGTTGCTGTGTCCTGTAGCGGTGATCGAAGACAGTCACCCGTCGCTACTACTGGTCGCTGGTAACCGTAGTTGCTGTGTCCGGCTTCATGTAAAGAAACAAAGTTTTTTGGAACACGCACGGATATTATATGATTGTAATCTCGATGAATATTTACTTCTTTTTTTATTTCGTTTCTTTATACTTAGGCCGTAAGGTCAATATTAAATATAGGGCTATGCAGCCAGCGTCTTGGGCATGCTTCCGTCTGGTATCAGTTGAGCTACCTGTAGATTTTTTGCAACAGTCTGCAGTTAGCTCAATTGTTTTAATTGTAAATACTAGTTCTTATATTTGTTTCTATTTTTTATTGTAATTGTCTTTGTCTCGTAAGATTTTTCAGTTATTACATTCCCCAACAAAACTAAATCAGGATAAGTGCTATATAATGCTATAATAGTGTATATATAGTGTATAATAGTGTTTGTATAGGAGTGTAGTCCGTCTGAGCTCCATTTTGTATTTTAACCAAGACTTGGTTCGTAAAAATACAAAATCGAGCTAATAAAGCATATTATTATCTAGCACTTATCCTGATTAAGTTTTGTTTATTTGTTTTACGCACCAAGTCTTGGTTTCTCTACACACACTAGAGGTTAACTTTAAAAAAATTGTCAAACTATAACGAGCGGTTGAAAAACCGGCTGTAACCCAAATACAATTTAATTTGTTCTAGTCAAGTAGTCAGTAGTTCTAATATGCATCTATTCCAGATCCGCCAAACTTCAAAACACAAACAAAAGCAATGACAGTTACTGTTATCTAATTACGGAATCGCGATAACAGGGGGTGAGTGAGAGTGGGATGGATGCTGAGCCAGTCGCGAGCATGACCTCGGATGGAGCTGACGTCTCTCGCGCGCTGCAGGATGCACGGAGGATGTGAAGTGATGGATCGTGCTGTGATGTGACTGTGCCATGGGAAGTTGTTCATTATGACTGTGCTACTTGTTTTCGAACTTTTTATGGGTGAGTGATTATGATTAGGTATTCGTCCCATGTTTTGGATGACAGGAAAGGCTTGAAATTTAATTGAATTTAATTATTTTGAAAGTTTTTCGGGTGTTTCGAGTAGGCACTAACTTGAAGTTTAATTCCTCTATTATGTCCATTCTAAACAGTGAAGGGAGATATATAGGAAGATACTATTTAAATCTAACTTATACCGTACACTGATCCTTGATACAAAAGAAAACGAAAATGTTTACCCTGGTCAACTCAGCATTGGGTAAGATATTAATAAAGCGGTCACCAAGAAGGAAGAGCTGGCTGTTAGGGCTTAAAATTGTTCATAAAATCACTATTTGCTTAAAAATAACTTCCAACCCTCCTGCATGGGCTAACAAGGGTTTTAACACTGAACTCATAACAAATTCCTCTGCCGACTCTGCCTACACATTTTTGCCATTTGAGGGACGTTTTCATAAGGGTATTTTTATGACTTGTCCAGTGATAACTTTTGATTCGGAATTTTCGATACAATCATGATGATAATGTAGATTCAGATTAAGAGGCAAATAATTAGAGGCAACAAATAATGAGGACATAAAGCGCTGATGTTGATGATGTCAGTTGATACTTTTTAATTTGCCTACACGGCCGCATGATATAATAACATTGCGCCTACTATTTCATGGTGTTTAAAATTAGATAAAAAACTGGAAACTTTGAATTGAATTTAAAAATTTACTTTGTTATTTTATGAACTAAATCTGACATTTCCCGACTGTTTATTGCCTTCGCAATCTCAATAATCCATTTTTAGATATTCGCTCGTATGGAGTAAAATACCCTATTATGAAAATAAAAGCTTCTTATAATACATTTTTATCTCTAAACTAAGTTTACTAAGTAACATTACTAACGTAAGTTACATTTTATTATTCTAGTCACAATCACAATTATCTCTGATTAGGTATCTGAATGGAAATGTATTGTTGAGCTAATAACATCAAAACATAACACGTAAGTTACCAAGCTATTTCTGAGTCAGCAGGTCCCAATTTAGGGCTGAACTCTTAATGCGAACAGTGCACGCTATTTAAAAACTTGGCTTTCCTTGGCTTTCATTTATTTGTGTAGACTTTATTATGGACATACCTTAACAACATATTTCACCCTACATATACATATGTGTGTAAGCTTGATGGATATTATGTTCGTAATATGACCAAAGTCTGTAGTATTCTTTTTATCTGATATTAATCGATCTAGGTAATATAAATTTCATGTAAAAATAGACACGTATATTAACAGACACTAGACAACTAGAAATGTAACTAAGACTGATGACAATAACATACAAGATCTAGGCATGGCAACCACCTCCATGGAACGTTTTCGCAAGATGGCTTCTTAGTAAATACTTTTGTTTGGATTTACGTTTCCAAAATGTTCTAAAAACACCCTTTCTTCTCGCCTCTCTCCTAAACACCACACACCGAGACACCGCACGCCGTGCACCGTCGTCAGCTGACACCCTGATTGCGTCACGTCTCGCCGTCAAATAACGCGTCTTTAATTTTAGTTTTTAATATTGTATGTATGTTAGTTTTAAGGTATATATTACTATGGACCGTAGAATAAGTTAAAATAAGATCTATAACTGTTCTATAGTCGGAAATAAATTATTATTATTATTATTATTATTAAACGAATTTCGTTTGCAGAATCAGCTCGGGGCACTTATGTGTAAATCCGATTTACTTACAAATACTCGTTTTAAATAAATGTTAGGGTTCCTTGTACGGTCGTAAGCAAAACCACCACCAAAACCAACCAAATCTCATAACCTGACACCTTATACCAAACTACCCAAAATTTAAACGTCTTCCCAAACTGAAGTTATTTTTATACACAAAACTCGTTATTAATATTATTAAACCTAATTTACAGAACGTCAGAACCCAGTGCGTACAGGTCCACCTCTCTCTTGACCGCTTGCTCTTAAATAATGAATGACATTTATTCAAATTGTTTTCCATGAGGGACTAGTAGAGAATAACATAATGAAGTTAGCGATTTGAAGGAGATCTTTGTCATCAGAGATTCCACGAAAAAAAATAATCTGTACTTTCAAAGCTCTTGTGCTTTCGTACATGCCATGTTTGTTTGACTAAAGTTTTTCATTCAGCCACTCAGAACAAGCCCGTGCATTCGTGCAGTAGTTTGTTTATGCCGTGATTGGTCTCGGTTACCAATTGGTCCGGCAATACGCCTCTTGGGATTATTATTAATAGATTTTATTTTTCTTTTATTATAGGTATGTTAATAACCTTCCTTGGGAGCCTTCCAAAGTAGTATTTTTAGGAGATATTTCAAATATTTGCAAAACTGATTCTCTGATTTTCGATATAAATATGCGAAAAAATTATGTAACTAGAACTAAAAACCCTTAAGGGACGCGGAGATGGCCCAGTGTTCAACATTTTTGTTTATATAAAAACAGTTGATTAATTTGTTTCCTAAACTCATTACTAATGTGTCAGTCCAGTCGTGCTCAGGCCGAGCCCTATCCGAACAGTAAATCTCTCGCTTTACCTCAACGAATCCAGCAGAAAAAAAACTTTTATCCTTACGACATCCAAAAACAAACGGAATTTCGAATCAGGCTTCAGATAATCTCGGCCCATCTGCGCGTCCTCGTTTACATTTTCAGCTTTATCCCCATAGTAATAAATTAGTTTTTCTCCGTCATTTCCATATTTCCGCAGTAACATCGTCCAGTGTGAATAGAAAGTCATGTTTTGGTCCTTCGCACAGAGCAAGGTTATTACTCAACACTACAATGAGCTTCTTAAAAGTGTTTCTGTGTATTGTAGAAGATTATAATATAGCAGAAGCTACAAAAGAGGATTCGTAGTACTTATTCGCAGTATTTTTGTGAAATTATTTTCATCTTAATACCGCAAGTTATACTTTTTCTTCTTGTAAATAAGACAAACAGCTCTAAAGCCCGTTTTATGAAAGCTTGCTCGTTCATAAATCTGTTCTGGGTTGACATTTATGCTATTGAAAAGCGTTACTTCGGCTCGTAGCACATCTCCGCCGCAAAAGCTTAACAGCGGGACCGCAAAGCGAGTTGTAAGCCAAACCCACTATCACTACGAATTTGAAGCCAGATTATACTCGTAGTTCCTTAAACACCCCAAATTATTTTGTTATATGTATGTTCATCGATGGTTCGTCAATTAATGGACCGTTTTTTATTTTGCTGTTGTATGGAAGATGATAAAAAGAATAAATCATTTATTCTTCTCTTCACAATAGGTCTTCTAATCGTTAATAACAATTAACGATATAGCTAGATGAAAGTACAAATACCTGTTTGTGAGAGACTGGTGCCAGTAATAGGTTTTAAAACCTGTGTGACGTGTCCAAGAGTACTGTAAGGTCTATAGGAAATAAATCACTTTGAGTTTTGAGTTTTTTTTAGTTTTGTGTTACTAGTCACGCAGGAGTGCCCCCTCCACAGAGTGCATTAAATTAGATGTTATTTTTTACAATGAATCGTGCCTACTTGTGGAAATATGAAGAACATAAAAAAATATACTTAGTAACTAGTACATGATAAGAACAGCAAAAAATAAACGAAAACTATATTAGAGGGTTTGAGGGCAACAGGCAGCTCCTGTGTGCTTGTGTGCCTGTGTGTTAGATGTGGGGGTCTCCAACACTGCACACACAAGCACACCGATGATATCGGGGTGGTCTCAATTTTATAATCGAGGGGGTTCAAACCAGTGTCAGTACTGAGGAATTTGAATTTGTGTGCAACAAAGCGCAATAAAAAATCTACTGTGAAACCATTGACTGGCTGCGGCGACTATCCTTGCTATAGCTAGTATAGCAAGCGCTTAGTAACCTTATTGCTACAACCCTTGATACATGTATCCTTGGATATATGTATTTATATTACCAGCGAGGAAAGCATTAACAAGGCACTGTTCCCAAGAAAACCCCGCTCAAAGTTAAATGATAAAACAAAGAAAAAGTTATTATAATAATGTGCTCATTTATTCCACCTCCTGCTATCCCCAACCACTTCAACACGTTCAACATAAGTCCCTTTAAAGTATGCGAAGAAAAGCTAACTTATAACCCACTTTCAAACTTGTTGATAATTAACGAATAACTTAGAAACTTTTCAGTTCCACAACAGAACCCTCTTAGCCTACAATATTCATGGGATGGCGCAAAGATATACTCATGTTTTAAGCCCTAAATCTTGGATATAGTTTAAAATGCGAAAATAAAATTGGCAAAGCTTCTACGAGATGTTTGTCATAATCGCCATTAAAATGAAATCTGAATAATGCTTTAAAAGTTGTTATTCTTTCTATGGAACTTTGCATTGAATTTACTTAAATTTTGTTCACCTTGGCAAAGTTCCAGCAAAGTAACAATATTTTGCCGATCGTTAACTCGTTTTGTACGTCCAAAACAATGTTGTACGCTTTGTTCTTAACTGCGAAGCAAAGCTGAAGACGCAAGGCATTTAAATAGTTATTAAAAAGATTGTGTTGAACCTGATTTTTTTAATTATATTTCAACATTTTCAGGATTCTTGTATTATATAGGGGAAGTGCTCATGTGCCCTGAAGTTTCCACAAGAAATACACATACATGATCTTACATATAGGTACCTATGATGTTAGTCATCATCATCATCAGCCTATGTTAGTCCACTGCTGGACATAAGCCTTCCCTAATGATCGCCATAGCGCCCTGTCTACCACATTGAAAAAAATGAACATTCGGAAAAAATCTCATAAATTTTCATCAAATGCAGCACAGCACTGCTATGACAAATCCAAAACGAACCTCATTGTAACCAGCAATCTATGTCAAAGTTTTTTGAGATATTTTCTGTGAAGTTAAAAACCAAGGCGTGACACTAAAGAAGTCACCAATTCACCATGTTCATGGTTCTACCTTTTGCGCTAAGTCCCTCTTACTTGCAATGTAAATTGCTTATAAGAATTAATAACTTATTTCAACTTAAACCAGTTTTAAAGAGTCGGGGAGACCTATGACAATATCACGTATCGCTTAAGGTAAACGAATTTTTAAAAGTATGTATGCGGAAAAAGGTCTGTACCTACGTAGACAAAGTTTTTTCAAAGCAAGGCGGTACTTTAGTGTACATTTATATCGCAACTGCTTAGTGTACATTTTGTATTATAATATCGCGGATTATTGAATATTGCGAGACGCGGTACAAAGCGATTACGGATATCCAATATCGAGCTGATATCCGGATATCTGGAACTAAATGGGAACTGGGAATAATAAAACTTACATTTCAATATAAATGTATTTGTCTATTTTAGGCAACGCACAAAAACTTTTGTAGTCCCGTGAAGAGTCTTAGATAATGTAGTCCTCATCGATTATTCTGTACGTAGGTAAGTACTTTTCACAAACAAAAAGCCACCAAGGGCGTCTTGTAGAATGCGAATTTTGCGTTTGATGTAGAAAGCATTATCTCGATATTTTCGTTTGTACCCCTATTATAGAACACTATAATAGTGTTAATCGAAATGTTGTATCGACACATATTCACGTTGTGGCAATTCGGGCGAAGTGTCGCTTCCCACGCAGGAGGTTGCGGGGTCGATTCCCGCCTTGGGACAAACCTGGAAAATGTTTGTCCGAATGTTCTGGGTATTTTCTTTCTATGTTAAAATTTCATCTTCATATTCATCTATGAAATTTACTGTTTTATGTACATATATATATATCAGTCATCATGTACCCATAGCACAAGTTCTGCTCAGCTTCGGGCTAGATAAAGCTGTGTGGATTGTCTAGAATTATAAAAAAAGTACTGAGAGTCTGAATGTGTAAAATACAAACACCGATCGTTTGAGCAAACGTGTCCTTTTGGAACACGTATCCTCTTCTTACATTGATCCTTTTGTGCGGTAGCAGTGCAGACAACGCGCCCGTATATGCGGTCCTAGTTTCGATACACAAACGTATCTTACGTAGAAGGTAGATGATCTAATTCTAATTCTAATTCGAAGTGGGGGAACTGGGATCTGCACTGACAACTCGCATGGGAGTGTATTGTGCATTGTCCCCCTGCCTAACTAGGCCCTAACCAGCCCAGCTCCTTGAAGTACCGGAGCAGGACTTTTGGTGATTGACAGCTTCGTTTCAGCTTTTCTGTGGATGTGGACAGGTTTGCTGCCCCTATTAGGCTTTTCAGTCCTGTTTTCCGCCTGGCTTCCTCTGTGGCCGTGCAGTGAACCACAACATGTTCCACAGTCTCTTCTTCCTGGAGGCAGCCACGGCACAGGCTGCTGTCTGTGGCTCCCGTCTTGAAAAGGTGATGGTTCAGCTCACAGTGGCCTGTGATGATGCCCACCATTGTTCGTAGGTCCTCACGGCTCATCTTGAGCATCGTGTTTGTTGTTTTCCTATCTTTGCAAGGGAATATTGATTTAGTGTGTTTGCAGTCTGTTCGACGCTCCCACAGTTTTTGGTGTTCTTTTTCCGAGTTTTGTTTTAGTTTTGTTTTAGTAAGGTAGATGATGTAGATATAAATTAAAACGATCTCGTTATTCCAGTGCTAGCTGCAGCGCATAACATCACTGAGCTGTCGGTCCCCGGCTACGGGGACCCGCGGCGCGAGGCCTCGCTGGCCTGCCGCTACGAGAGCGCGCCCCGCGACCCCGCGCTGCACTCCGTCAAGTGGTACCGCGGCAAGGACGAGATCTTCCGGTACACGCCGGCCCAGCAGGTCAGTACTGCACGACATCTGAAGAAGCACGCCGGCCCAGCAGGTCAGTACTGCACGAGAGCTACAGGTACACACTGGCCCAGCAGATTAGGACTCTCCATCCTAATCACACATACGGTCCACGACTCCCCATGACATGAATAAAAAGATTAAGAATGAAATAAATCTCCCTCCACAGCCGACCACCCGCACTTTTAACACGACGGACGGGGCCGGCGTGGTGCGCGACGCCTGTGACCACCGCAGCTGCACCATCGGAGTCATGCTGCCGAGGACCTACAACACGAGGGTCTCCTTCTCCTGCGAGGTTTCCACCGAGGGGCCCCGGTTCGCGGTCGTCAAACAGACTAAGAACCTCACTGTTGCTGGTAAGATCGGAAGACCCTCAGTAAAGGGGAATATTTTTATTTATTTACTGGGTTTTACTGCTTTTGCACGATGCTCTCTGCTGTGTGATGACGCTAATCGTAGTTTTCCCTGTTTTGCAATAGAATCATGCTTGGCCGCTGTACAATCAATTTTTAAATTTAACCGTTAACCCCATAAACTGTAAATATGTCCGTGCCGCCGACATGTTTCTATTGAGAGCTGTCCGTTCACTCCTACCCACGACAGGGCAGGAGTGAACGCCAGCGAAAGCCTTTGATCTATCGGGTCCTTCGTATCCTAACATTCAGCTTGGATTTTTGTATCAACCTGCAGTATTAATACGTGAAAGAACTAGGAGTATGAATTCATAGGTGTGTATTGGTGTAACTCTGGTTACTCTAAACTTTTTCCTCTACCCGACCACATTCTTATCAATCATTATTTGTCCGCAGTGGTGCTTAAGGACTCGCCGGTGATCCTCGGCGTCCCCAGCAGCGTGCAGCTCGGAGAGGAGGTGCTGGTCAACTGCACCACCTCGCCAGCCATGCCGCCCGCCAACATCATGTGGTTCATAGACGACAAGCCAGAGAGGGTGAGGGAATCCAAGAGAAACTTTACAGCTCATCTAGATATGACTGAGTCAGTCCCACTCGTTCTGTTAGCGGTTCAATTATTCGAGTTTTTTTTTATTCTTCATTAATGACTTTGTCGCACATCATTATTAGAGTTATTGAGTACTTCAGACTCATTTTACGATGTTGTCTCATGTGAACTAATTGGTAACTCTCCCCGGATTATAAGACTCGTTTGGATTCAACTTTGCTTCTCCCCAGACAGAACCATGGCTAGTCAACCACACACAAGTGTCCTCCGCCGACGAGCACGGACTCCGCAGCAGCTGGCGCGCCCTCCGCGTCCAAGTGGGGGCCAACAAGGGCCTCATAGGCCTGCGCTGCGAGGCCACGCAGCCGACGTGGCCGCCGTACATCCGAGCAACCAACGCCACTCTGGTGATCGCGCACTCGCCGCATCTTTCTATGTTTACGGCTTCAGGTATACTTCAATAACAATTTTTATTATAATAGCCTGAATTTCAAAAAGAAATTCCAGGTCTTGGACATAACCAATCCATTTTCTGTAAAAGCCATCTCCGGATTGGTCAATGGTAAACGGTCTAAAAGCCTTGCAACCGTTTGCATGAATCCATACAATCAAAAATCCATACTTAATGATATAAAAATCGAAAGTAACTCTTTATGTCTATCTGTCTGTAACCTTGTCACGCCTAAACGGCTGAACGGATCATAATGAAATTTGTCTGGAAGGTAAATATTATCCCAGGGAAGAACATAGGATATCTGAAAAGTGTTTAGTAACAAGTGTTTTGTTACTAAATCTATTTAAGGTAGACAATTATTCGCCACATAAACTTTACTATTATTCCAATGATCGGGGCTTACCAAAAATATCGCCTAGATGTCGAACTTATTGAAGAAAGTTCAAGCCGATTTATACAAAGAGCTCGAACTCAAAATTTCAACATGTCAAAAATAAGGTGTAGTAAGTAGGAAAAAAACTTACTGTACAGTTTCAATGATTTATTTTAAATGCAAAAACTGTCAGAAGATTCTTCTTTCATTTAAACATTTGGTTTCTTTGAATTTGTTCTCGCTGAAAGTATGCAAAAAATGTGTGCAAAACAGTGACTAGTCTCGTGTAGACACGTCCTCAACTGTAAAACGCCTCAGGGACGTTCCACCGATTGAATGTGCAGTGAACAAAGGCATTAAACAGAATTGAACATTGGACAGGATCGAACCTTGAAAAGCACGGCTCAGGGGAACACAAATATTTAGATACCGGGTTCAATCTGCTCTCCGCGTAAGTCATTATTGTTCAGCTAAATTGGAATTGATTTTGCAGGGTTTAAATGTCGTTGCAATCGTTTCTAATGTGTTACCACTTTGACTTTCTGAATTGAACTCACCGAGAAAAAAATAATATTGATCATGATAAATAGATGCCTATCACGTCACGTAGTTCTTCGTAAAAGATGAGCTTTCATCTGAGACAATGTATGTTGATTGATAAATTGTGCTTAGAGTACACAAAACTCGTCATATCGATTCTTTTTCAGAGATTAATTTACTTTTTATATAAATTTACAACCAAAGCTGCCATTACATTATAAAAAAATGCTATTTTAATAAGTATGAGTATGAATCGTCCACAATTTAGCAAGCTAACACCTTTAGGTGTAGAGTGGCTTGACACCTGCAGTGGGACGATGGAGGGTTCAATTATTAAAGTGTTTTTTCTTCGCAGGTGTAGACCCAACTGTGTACGGACATGAACTGATGGTGGCTGTATGCTGTGTGTACATATTGTGTAGTACAGTGCCTTCAGTGAACTAGCCAGTAAGTCATGCTAAGTACCAGTACGAATGTCGGCCATGTACATTTTAGAAATATCAACATTGTCAGCTGAAAAACCTATTGTTGATGAAAATACTTCATTGCAACAAAAAGTTCATGTTAAACCGTAAGACTATATAGCAGGTGCCATGTTGGCTCGTCGTTAAATTGAATGGTTGAAAGGGAATAGTTTACAGATTTTTTATTTCATAAATAATCCGTTCTTTGTGTCATTTAGATATTTTGAGACAACGCAAAATTAATCAGAATAGCCATCAGTTTAGTGCGCATGATGATATCGAATAGTTAAAATTCTGTGTGTCAAATCAAATACCTGTTCTCCTGTAACGGAGTACCGCAGGAGACAGTGCTCAAACTCCTTTGACCCTTTTGTACAAACAGTGCAAAACCGCGTAAACTGTAAATTATAAGAACGTCGACAAGCCAGCAAATGATTTCCAGTTTTAAAATGAAGAAAAATAAAGGTTACCGAAATTATAATTATAATCACAAAAAATCCACATAAATATTTCTTATCCTCAATAAATAATTGATCCCTTCACAATTCTAAAATTTCAGTGCAAAGAAATATTTTAAATATTTTTGTTTGCCACTGTCACAGATTTAATTAACTACTACTTCACTAGCTCCTGCCAACTGTAAGCTTTCCGGTTTCCTGAAATTCACATCCCTATCGTTTTATAACACAATACCAACCCTGGAAAATCGTTGCGTCCGTCGAGGTCTTATGACGTCACCAAAGATGACAATCTCAGTGTTTAGTCAAGGGTGTTTTTTTGTCTCGATACTGGATGTTGACTAAGTTCACTACTTTGTATTAAACCTTATTGTCAAAATAAAGACAAAAAGGAGCGGAAAGTCGTTCGATTGATTAAAACACACAATAAAGAGTCGTTCTATTAGAATATGGGAAGTAAAATTTAGTTAGGTGAAGTTTAAATAATAAGCAAATCAATTAATGTATGAATTCAGCACTGAATTTCGATGTTATGTCACAAAATGTAATATTAATATTTTTTTATTATACGTTGAAGAGAATAAATTTGTATAATTATTATTTTAGTCGTTTACTGTAATTATAAGAAAAATAATTCACTGTTTTTTTTGTAGTTTTGTAGAATTTAAATTGTGTTGTTTTTTTGCAACGAATTTATAGCATTTTTGGGCGTTTCGCGGTTTATACATTTTTTTTATCGTATGTGTTTATATTAGTAAAATATTTTTCAATTTAAAATGTTGTTTTATGCTAGCAACAGTTTTTCCAAATTTTATGTTTGTTCTCCTAACTTTTGTGCCAAATACAACATTACTACTTATTTTTCTGTAAAAATTTAAAATATAAATAAATAGATAGGAGAAAAATAAAATGTCCTAGTTTGTAATAATTCTCAACAATTTTCGTGTCACCGCTAATGTATAAAACTACACGAATACTTCAGTGAACAAGTGTTCTGAAGCGGTGCCTGTACAAGTAAATACGTGAGTAAGGCTCAACACAAACTGAATAAAAAAATCCTTTTGTAAATAAATTTGTTACTTACTCTCTTAATTTAAACTTTTAAATTAAAATATTGGTCAATTCTGAGCAGTATCTAAATTTTCTGTGATACAGTTTGTTATATCGTATCACCTATTCTAAAGTGTTATTGTGATTATAGCAAATGTCGGTCTTATGGCGATGATTAAACGTTTATACTTAATTTTTGTATTTTATTTATATGTTTCAATGCAATAAAATTTGTATATACAGAGAATCTACTATTTAGGTCCCCTTCCCCCATATCATAAAAATATGGCTTTTACATCTTAGAGGCGACTCTTTGCAAGCTATGTAGAAACTAAATATGTAGGTATTCTCCACAAAAAAATCTTTGCTTAAACTAATTGAATTAACGTGCGCCTTACGTCCATTTCCATAAAATAGGTAAATAAAAATCGTAATAACCTCCGTTCCTGATCTCTCCTGTAAGATGATTCACCAATCATCTTTGTAAAATTTTTCGTTAGCCAGAAAAAAAAAGCATTTTCACGAAATTTAAGTCTTCTCGAACATTAGAATACAATAGCATAGCTTGGAACTGCGTTGTGTAGGCATCACTGAGTTATATAAATCACCAAGCTCTAGACCCAAACAGAATGTAGAGTCACACCAAAAATATAATATAATATATATGTTATTGCCTCTGTATCAAGCCTGTCGTGTCCCCCTGCAAGGTATGGGTCTCCTATGTGGTGGCTCTTCCTCACATCTTAGTATCATAGTTTAATTTTAAGTTTTTCATGATGGACTTGGAACCGAGAAGCCTGGAGAATTTATGTCGGAGGAAAAGATCCTCTGGGTCGCTGAGCTACTGGATTAAGTACATGCTTACCAACTATGGAATCCTTTTTTTGATGGTACATTACGTATTGCTAGGTACTTGCGCAAGTTCCTACAAACTAAATAAAAAATCAAGAACCTCATTTAATAAAAGCTTGCCCAGTCTAGAAATAAAATGTATATTTTTTACCAGAAGCGTTTACGGTTCGCACTTACGAGCGGTGCGTGTCTCCCACAACTTCGAGGTAAGTGTACCAACGATGGAACGGAGCAATTTACGGGTCACGAATTCTGAATGAGAGCTTTTTATAACTAGGCTGTGTTTATTCGAGGGATAGAAGCTCTACCACGGACCACAATAATAACGTTCTAGGACTCCGGGTCTTTGTACCACAGAGAATAGGTACAATAGAATAGGAACAATTATCAAAGGACAGAGTTACGAACAGTATCTAGTGAAGGCAAATATTTTAAAGCTCATCCAAATATTGGTCGACACTAAAACCTCTAAGAGTCCCAGATTGGCAGAGGCACGCCTATATCCACTTTGCTGAAATGCATGAAATGTAGCGTACTGGTACAAGGGGCGTTTTACAATAGATGCATCGGCAGAAGGAATCGAAACAAATGAACTCTGACATTCAAATGATATCTAAACGGATTCGTCCAACGCGCACATGACGTGTCATATGCGCCACTAATTCTTGGCCCCCTTGAAGCGTTCAGTTCAGTAAGGTAATAAAATACCATAATACTTTGTTTTAAAGATTAAGAAATACATAAAAATAAAGATCTACTAAGTAAAAAAATGTGCGAAAGCTCATAGTAAAGGCAATATTCCACTAAATCAAATGAAGGGCAAGATTACCGTAATGCCCAGGCACTAGACCTGTCTGTTTGGGCGGACCAATCGCTGAGGAATGTAAACTCGTTTAGTCAGCTTCGGTAATGTATTGTGTTAAGGTAAAAATTTTCATGACAAAACACTGGTTTCACTGAAATGACAAACAAAAAATATTTATGAACAACTTTACAATACTAAATAATGCGAGAGTGCCATAAAGAAAAAAAAAAGGTTTTTTTTTTCAAAATTAAATCGAACTGATAACAAAAATGTTATGTTAAGTTTATTGCATCGGTGAAATCACACTAATATTATAAATGCAAAAGTTTGGATGTTTGGATGTTGTGTACCTCTTCACGGCAGTGGATCCAGTAGCCATTATGTTTGATTTCTTCCAGCCATTTCCAGTTGAACATGATGTAAAAGGGGAATAAACCTTATTGAGAGCTAAATTTTCTATTAAAATCACTAGCAACAACAAAACTTTCCAAGTAAGGAAGACAAGGTACAGTGTGTTTCAAATGTAGGCGATACGGAGAAACTGTTTGATAGTTGTACATCAATAATTGATTATTATTAATTAATACAAGGTTTTTACGAAGCGAAGCTAGGGAATATCGAATAACATGCTTCTGTAACGTACGTACACTATGTTAAGTCTCATTTTTAATGGAGCTTGGCGACCGACGTGGTGACAACAGTAATAAGGTTACTCACTGTTCTCGTGCCGTCGTCGCCTCGGAGTTGCGGTGTCGGTGTTTCAGGCGGGACTTTATTGAACATCTTTGCATTGCTTTAGTTGAGATTTGATTTATAATTTGGCCTTTAGTAGAGATAGTAGGTAGTTTTCAACATTGAATCGTTTTCTTTCACTTTTCCTATGCCTCCAGCTGTAGTTTTGGTAGGAAGAAGTAGGTTGGTATGGCAGATTTTAAAAGTGGTGTTGTACGTTTTTTATCAAACATAAAAAACAAACAGTACACCCGAAACAAATATCTGCAGACCGTACAAGAAATTGTCCTGAGGTGAGAATAAAACTCGCAACCAGCTCCTTCACAGGGACCTCCGCCCACTGACCCACAGAGGTCGGAACCGTACAATTTGGACTTAAGTATTGTGCACTTTCAGAACATCTGTAACTTGAAACTGTGAACTAATGAAAATAATTATTATCACTTCGCTAATTATTGAAAGACTCCGCCTCTCTCGCTTGCGCCGTCCACCACAAACTCAGCCAAGAAGCTATTCTAACTAAACAACTCCAACATCAGCAAACTTCGAGTCTTGTTAGATGCTGTAAAGTTATTTACAACTTGCTGTAAAACTTGTCGACCTATCTACAACGTGCATCGGCATTGTTCTTGACTCCAATTACTTCACAAACTCAGTTACCTACTAGTTGGCCGAGGTCTAGGCTGAGTCATGGCGAGTCTTGACTTGCGAGGTTGTCAAACATTACATCATAGATTTTTGCATTCATACTAAGTTGCGACAGTATGTGATTGCGATTTCTTTAATTTTCGTAGACCCTTTCACCTATTTAGCATTTCTCTAGCTAGAGGTTTAAGTTTTTATTTATTCATTTATTCTTACGCTACCAACTAGTAAAGCATGATTAAAAATATAATATCTGCACGAGGCAAATAATGTCCTTTTGCATTTTGCGGAAAGCCGTCGCCTCCAATTTATCACCACAGTGCGATATGGACCGGAAGCGGACTGGCCGTGCGGAAACTATTGCACTTTAGTGTTGTTCTTGTATCGATATAATAATAGCATGCAATCTAATTCGATAAATTAAAAGTTTCCTATGTATCGATTTATCTCTTTTTAGTATGAGAGTTATTGAGGACGATGGTAGTGGCCCTGCCAAGTCGAGTAGGTGGCCACCACCGGGAAACCTTTTCTTGAAGAATTTCGTGGCACTTTTCGGCTTTATCTTTGTTACAAAATAAAGTAAAACCAAGGTCTGAAAATTGTTAAGGAATCTAGACCAAACGTAGTTAACCGTAAACTTGTAAAATTACAAATTTATAATCAAATATATTATCTACCCTCAAAGTATCGCTATTTACTGACATTTTGTGACTGACGGATCATAAAAATGGTTAGGGTATATACTTCTTGCAGGCTTACAAAAGAATTCGGAATGGAATGCGGAAGTATTACTAGACGAGACTTGGCATAATATTACATGCTTTTATTTGGATAATATTTTCCGTAGACCTGCTACGTCGTAGATCTGCTACGCCGTATACTTGCCTTCAGTCTAATTTTTAAATATTACATCCGAATTTATTGAACTGTACTTTATTAACCTACTCCTTTCCTATGAACGAGTTTCAAACCAGTTTAATCGATAGTGAAATACTATTCCATCACTTGAAGTCTTACGTGGTTCTATTCTAAAGAGATTGTTCGTGTTATAATACGGAAGGGTTGTTTCAGTTACTTCTGGGGAATTGGAGCAATTCTTTAGTTCTATTATTTGATTGTAATTTTCTTTGTTAATAAAGACTATTTTATCAAATAATAGAATTAAATTAAAACTAGTATTTACAATTGAGCTAACTGCAGACTGTTTCAAATAATCTACAGGTAGCTCAAATGCTCCATGTCAACACCAGTTGGCAGCGTGCCCAAGACGCTGGCTACATTGCCCTGCAGTATGGCATTTTTATTTGATTGTAATTTTCTTTGTTATTAAAGTAAATTCAATTAATTTATTTGATTAGTGTGTACGTGTTAGTACCTACAATAATTTTAACAGTTAATTCTTATTTTTAATCTTAAGTAATTTATTTAAAAAAAATCAATTTTAATCGTGTTATTTGCTAAATAAATATAAATAAGTCATCTTGCTAATACCTTTTACTTGGTATATATAGGCCTCCTATTTTTCACACCAGCGTCATGGGTCTAGTTGTCTGATAGTTTGTTATATCTTTGTTTACTTACTTTTTATGAAGGCCTACAGCTTTTCCAGCCGGACAGCAGCTTTGCGCGAGTTTCCACCTACACCAAAGACCGCCACCCGCTGGATACAGCTACGCGAGACCATGCGGTCTCGCGTAGCGCGTCGCGGTCAGTAGGCCCCTCTATAACTGCTCTCAAAACTGTTTGTTAAATGAATGTGAACTTTTTCATTTCTATGATTGCTAGCTTCGCACGCACTTCGCAAGTCGAAAGCAGGTGCCTCCTTCATTACGCTATAACAGGCTATCGGAGAAGGACAAAGGACAACTATACTAATCAAACTTAACAAAAGCATTATTAAAATTCGGGATCGCCCGAAGGCGCGTGATTATTCTCTTGAGATGGTAATGAAGGCAAATGCAAATACAAGTTTTGAAACGACTTTATTTCCTACTTTGAATTCAAATGCTGTTTATTTGGGATTTAAAGGGCGAAGTCAAATGTTCAACTTCTTTGTTACTTGTTTTGTTTGTTTCAACCGCTTACCTTCCCGATTTACGCTCTGTGAAAATGTTTTTGCGGAATATAGTACCTATTCGTATTTTCAAGACAAACTTTACAAAACACTGCAGTAATATTGCTAACTTTTCAGAAAACGTCTTCCTTGTCGCATGTGTAATGTTGTGCAATCCACATCAATGTTATCTATACAAACAAGTAAACCTGAACTATCCACATAGCATCATCTAACCCCAAAATAAGCAGACGATTGTTATTATAAGTGAACAACGCGCAAGTTCTTTTATGTCCATGCAAACTTCCCCGAAGTCGATGTCGACATCCCGGATTTAGTTAATCAGTGATTAGTATTCTCGACGGCAATTCCATTGTACCGAGCTTGCCGCCAATCACGCATGAGCCAACTTATCCAATAACCTTGTTACGGGTTATTCTGAGAACTTGATTGTGATAGTATATAGTATATTGTGATAGTACAATATAATACAATATAATAACTAACTAGTCTGCCTGTGACCATGGAAGCTGAAAAGCCTCCGAAACGTCAGGTTATAAACAAATATAAAATATACGCGATCAATCCGGTAAAAACAGTGTTTTATATATAATAACTGATAGTATATATAATAACTTTATTCAAGTAGCCTGCTGTCCATGTTGCACAGCTTGCAAAAATTGTATGCATGGTGATGAGAATGAAGGGAAAAGAGAGACTTTTAGATCTTGTTCGCTGGTGTGGGAAGGTACGTCTAAATCTTCTTCAGCGGTCCGTGCGATAAATAAGCTCTTGTAAATACTCAGGGATGAATAATAGTTATTTGTTATACAAGAGTGCAAAATTGCTTTTTAACCGCGTGCAAAATTTTGATGACCGAGCAAACGAAGGATTTTAAAATTCAAAAAATAGAATCCTGAGCGTTAGCGCAATTAATCAAAACAGCACGAGGTAAAAAATCTTTGTACTCGAGTGCAACACGTAACTTTTCATCCCACCTCAGCGAGGAAAGAGTATTTTTGCTTTTCGATATCTGAGTGCTAAAGCCGCTTTTATCCGCTAGAGGATAAAGTAAATTGAATATCAAAAATGAGACATCGAAGAGCAAAAATACTCTTTCCGAGATGAAGGGATGAAAATATATTTATGAAATAAAATACCAACTTCCACGACCGTGAGAAGAGACAATCCGTGTCCACAATACCACCGTCCCAGCATCTTTGGCATTCTCAACACGCAGTACACCGATACAAACGATATCTTCCGATATTAATACCGAACCGTTTTATTTTTTCATTAAATCCCGTTCTTTATTTATTTGTTTGGCGTTGCGTATTCTCTCTAAAGTGAGTTCAAATAATTGAGGTAAAAGCGATACTTAGAAAATGTCTACCTGCTGAATATACGAGTATGTTAGGAAGGAAGTGGAAAGCATTTTGTTTGATATTGAGTTTTTATACAATCACTAGTTTCTACGTGTGGCCTCGCACGCTTTGTTTATTAATATGGAAAAGATCAAAGGTTATTATACCATGAGAACTGATTTATGGGATAAAAGGTGGCCTATGTTTTTTTCCAGGCCTAGCACAACCTATATGCTGCAACATCATAACATAAATACAGGGTGTAACAAAACTGAAGGACCGAACTTTCAGGCGGGGTTAGCTTTGATCACAAAACATGGGAAAAACATTTAAAATTAAAAATGATCGTCTAATGATCATTTTAGGCAAACTGATGCAAAATTTCGCGACCGAAGCGATAAATGATCGAAACTCAGCCCGCTTTAAAGTTTGGTTTAGCATCCAAACTTTCGCATTTTTATCATTAGTGTAATGATTTTATTCCAGAGACCAGAAAAGTGAATCTGAAACTTAGTTGTTAGTTACTGTAAAGCCCTTATTTTTTCTCCAAACCAATAAGCGTACCAATATACGTTCACGGCGTATCTCCACTTAATATCAAACAATACAGAAAATCAATTTAGGAAAAAACGTGCCATTTAGAACTCCATTTCCTGAAACACAGAAGGTAAATATACTGATACAATTTAGTTTGTTTGGTTTAACTTAGACTTTATTTTGTGGAGGTTTTGGTTGATAATGGAATGTGTCCTGACTTTTTTCACGCTTCGTTAGCTCGTCGAGTACGCTCTGTTAGTTGGGATTTTTAGACGTTTCTTATATTATGGAGCTACCTGCTTTGTAAATGTCTTATAACAGTTGTATGGTACGTAGGAATATTGTTGTCAAGTAATGGGAAAATAATAGAAAATACGACAAGAGCATGGTTATATACGAATAGGAAGCTCAGTTGCTTCAGATGAGAACAGAGACAGCCTGTTATAGAAGCGTACGCAATTACCCATAAATGATTTCCTACATTTCGTTATCCGTATGATGTGATGTATAATTTGTTATAGTTTCTTGTATTGCTATTGTGAACATCACATCTTTTCTAAAGTTATCTCTGTTTTTATGCTGATGTATTAGATTGTCCTAGTATTATGATATTACTGTCAAAATATTCATTTCTTTAATTAATTCCCTTAAGGAGTGGCATGGCTTCGTTTTTTTTGGAGAACAAAGATAGTTTGGATGTCAGCTGCCTGTCCCCAAAGCAAAATACCATAAGACATGATGCTATGGAAGTAACTGAAATTGACTAACCGGAGGATGTATCTTCAGGATATTCTTCGGTAATATATATCTAATTGTTCGAATCGCATCGGCTGCTAAGCTAACAACTACATATTCAGACAATTCCTCAATGAATCTTTCACTCAAACTCGACTGAGGGTGCCTCGAGCATTCTTCCAAAACATACTTGATTTCAGTGTATGCTCAGTTGCTCAGTCGTTAATTTTTAACTTGCAATAATGGCCTCAAAGGTAGCCCCGATAGTGTTCACTTTTCCAGCAATGCCAATAGAATGTGCACCACCGAATTTTTACTGAGGCCGAACCTATCTTCTACGAAATTCGCTATCTCATCGTAAATGTCTAAAAGGTCTTCAGCATCTCAAAGATTTTCACGATGAATAATTGTAATCTTCTTTATATATAATCACATATTCTTCATAACATTTGCGATGGCAGCTCATTTCTCCAATCGTAGGAAAAAAAATTGTAAGGTGAGTTCGAGTGGAGGAATTTTGTACAATCAGGCATACCGAATCGCATTTTGAGCTTGAGTCGAGGTTGAATCAAGGTCGAAGTAACGACTAAAGATAACGATCGTCTATTGGTCCTTGAGTTAGTTAAACACGAACATCTCTAATCCACTTTGCATCAACCGCGTTCAAAATGTTAAAACACACAGAGCGCGCTGCCTTAGCTTAATTCGTCACTAGTAAGTTATACAGACCCTGCGCTAACAACCCGGCTGCAAACAGAGCCGCTGCCACCCAGTTCATTTAATTTTAGTCATTAATTTATATTTCAGGAAATCTTGGCTCTTTCATATAGGACTCAGTTTCTCTCTCCATTTTAAAAATAAGTAACAGTTTTATGAAATCAATGTTAGAAATATAAAGCGTATACCACTAAATGTGAGCGTGAGTTAGGTCTTAGGTCACAAAATAAACCGTTTAGTCAACCTTTCGTGAATAGCCCTCAAAGGCCAAAAGTAAGTAAAGATACGTACGTAAGTCATAAAAGCGTGAAATCCTAGAAGTAGCTCCGAGTAAAAGTTCCCAACAAGTACCGTTTCGACGAAAGTGTCGACTCCGGTATGGGGGTTATGCGTCCCAGTGTCCACATTAGGATTTATGGTGCTGCCTGCCATTGCCGTGGTGCCGGCACAACTCAGCAGTGTGAAACAAAAATTCAAACAGCACACAATGTTACTGGCGCCTGCGACTAACCGGTGATTGAAACAGCTGTTGTAGTTTATTTATTTGATTGATTTCGATATCACATAAAGGAATGACCGTGAACATGAACAGCATACATTATACGTGCTGGACACCACCAAAACCATACGAACCAAAGTATTATAATTTTTAATCGTTTTTCTGAGCTTTGACTAAAACATTTTGTGCCGTAGTTTTGAGCTTGCGCGCGAACAACGCCTGTATCGGCATGTTTAAGTAGGTACTTGATATAGTTCTAGGTGCAAATCTAGATAGTCATAATTTTGATTTTAGTGTAGAAAAGTATCACAACACAATAGCACCGCTCTCGCACCAGCCAGCGCCACAAGGATCTAATGTGTCGTCAGGGCGGACTCACGCATCGCCCGTCGGCTGGAGTACCTACAGCGTGGGATGGACGACGGGGTGTGAAGGTTGGGACACAGGACACTGGAGTTACAGTAACAAAATTAATAAAAATGCTGGACATTCTTAACTCGCGAAAAGTGTAGGTAGCGACAGGGCATGCCATGGACACAGGTGGTAAGTATAAGAATAGTTTGGTGAACACCAATCTAGTGTTAATTTATTACTTTACTAGCAGCGCCTCGCGGTTTCACCCGCGTAGTTCCCGTTCCCGTAAGAATTTCGGGATAAAAAGTAGCCTATGTCCTATTCCAGACTATAATCTATGTCTGTGCCAAATTTCATCCAGATCCGTTTTGCCGTTCTGGCGTGATAAAGGAACAAACATCCATCCATCTATCTATCCATCCATCCATCTAAACTTTCACGTTTATAATATTAGTGAGATTAGTGAGATTACCTTCTGTTAGATTTGTGTTGATTAGCCTTAGTATGTTCATAGTTTTAATAATTGTTGCTACTAGTTTTTTAGCCGCGAAAACCTAAAATTAATTTAAGCTTTCCAGGATATATTTTCTCCATATTATTCTGTCTAAATGGAGAAGAAATGGAGTAATGAAATAAAATTTTGTTATGTCTCGCTTATGAGTATATACGCAGCGTTCCACTGTTTTAAACAATTAGTAACAATTAGTGAAGGTGTTTTAAGGCACTTGCCTTGTCGGGCCTTAATGTATCTCGGGTCTTATTACAACACACGGGCCTTTTTACAACACAAGACAAAATGCACCTTGAGAGGAGAGGCTTTTAAATTTAGCGCTTTGTATCAACCAGCGGATTTTTTTACAACATTCGACTCGTAAACTAAGACCATAACAAGGTAAACGATTACTGTTTGCTTCTTTACTTTACCATAAAAAGATTGTAAACAAAAAAATCAAAGTGATCACTTTTTATCGTAGTTTTTTATAGTGAATTTTATTTATGTATAGTGAATTTTGTGACGTGTCCAAGAGTGTATTTTTACTAAAATAATATTATAAAGAGCAGAGATTTGTTTGTTTGTTTGAATTGAATAGGCACCGAAACTACTGGACTGATTTGAAAAATTCTTTCACCATTAGAATCATACATTATCCCTGATGAACATAGGCTATGAATATACCGGTGCAAAGTCGGGGCGGACCGCTAGTAGGAAATAAAGCAATTCGATGTTTGATCCTCTTTAAGGATAGCAGAAGAGAGGCACCAGGGGATATTACCACTACAATCTAGCTCAAACCAGCAGTGTAACTACCACTACAAGACAAGGTCACTTCTATAGGTAACTCTCGGTTGTAAATCTCACAAAGTTATTCCCTGAGGTCAGGTTCCAAGCGCTCGAGGAATCGATCAGTTCACAAACATTGTTTGGATAGCGTTGACAGGAGGTGGAACGCTTCTAAACAAATATTCAGGGCACAATCGCTAGGTACCTAAACATAATAGATGAAAAAGTCATAAATATTCATAAAATACATGTTATAGAATAAAGCAATAAACATATTTGTATTCACTTATTGTCATTTTATGCATACATATTTTTCTTAGGTGTAGGTAGTGTTAGTAGGTACACAAATGCATAAAAACCCTGGCAGGGCGCAACAATTACATAAAAGATCATTATTCTGAAAATATTATTGTTTTCGCGATCGAATATGAAAGTAAATAAATAAGCGTAATATTTTGTCGTTTCTGCTGTGATGTGATTTAATTTCAGAGCGCTCTCATACTACCGCGCGGTAATGTGGGACGGGCGTTTTATTTGTCACTTTTAAAACTTTTGATTTTCGTTGGTAGGTATAGTAGTGTGTCCTAATAGCGTGAGCTAACAAACTTAATGAATGTCGGACGTCCGGCCCCGGGGCAGATCACCGGACAGATGGAACCTTCTCGTAGTTATCTGTTAGGAACGTGCACTGATCAGAACTATATGAATCGTGCCACCATAACCGTCCAGATAACTTTGCAAGAATTTCTCAGATAATGGATCCTAAGTGAAACAATTCTCGTGTCACCGCTAAAGTGTTCTGATACTTCAGCAAACAAGTTTGTTCTGAAGCGGTGCCTGTACAACTAGATAAGTGAATTTGAGTTGATGGAATCTTTACGAAATTTTCTCTGTCTCATGTTGATTACCGTATTTTAGTTTACATGTCGTAATAAACCACCCTCAATTTAATTCTAATATTAATCACATTAATGGTAACTAAATCAGTTTATGTCATTCGCACTTCAAAATTCATGTTCCGAACAGAAAAAAAAATGATACTTGAACTACAAATGTATATCTGTTCCAAAATCCATTTCTAACCTAAACTTGATACCTAATTTGTATAATTAGCTACTCTTGAATGGTATGATTGAGATCGAGTCGGGGTCTGCTTGAGTTCGGAACCACCTGAATTGGTGCATCCGTGGAACTGTATGTCGTTCCATCCACAAAATATGATTTTTCAACAAAGTAACTTAAATAAGTTAGGTTTCTATAATTCTCATGCAAGTGCCTGTTATCCTACATAATTTAATGTATTATTCCTAATGAGGAATACCTAATAAAACTTGTAATGTTAAATCAAATTAGAGGATACATGAGGTGACAGAATGGTTGGTACATTGATGATGCTGAGAGCAGTGAGCCTCAGAGCAAAAACTGACAGAACAAAACGTTTGTGAATAATCGTGAAAATTATGAAAAGTATAAACTTATGAAATACAATCCCACGCGGAGAAAGTCGCGGGTAACTAGTATGTTTATACTTTAGGTACATTTTCACACAGTATCATCAAATACAAAAGTAAGATGAGCTTATTGTTGATATTGGGGAAAAACAGGTATCATAAAGTGTCTAAAAATATACGTGAACAAAGCCACGAGCATAAAATAGTCTAGTAACAAGGATTATCAGTACAAGATTACCTAAGGATTCCCTAGCACGCCACTCAGGCTATTATTTCATAAAGGCAAGAAGATGTTCACTGAAAACAAAAAAGAACTTGAGGAATGGAGTAAGGAATGTGCAGATTCGCTCGCTCCTTTGAAGACGGCCCTCGGAGTAGCGAGGCGGAGCGGGCGAGGTTGACGAGTTGGCGAATGCACTGGGAGATACAGACGTACTGACGGAATATGCATCGAGTTTAAAAAAGTGTTGAGCGACTTCAAAGAAGGTTCTCAAATGTTTTCTCGGAAACTTGGACGTTGTCCCAGCCAGCGATAGCACTGGATGCAGACGAACCCATATAACATCTACATCTACTAGAAGTAGTACTAGTAACACACACAGTATGTTTAGTTTATTAAGAGTGGACGTTCTTTTTTAAATATTTTGCGAATATTATTCCTCACACGCATGATTTTAATGAAAAAAGCACTCTACCAACCATACTAATGTATTGTGGAAACCAATTCGCGAACGCAAATGGTCGACATACTGATCGGCACGCAAAAAGTGAGTATATTCTAGTGTGTACGTAAGAGTACCTACAACCGAACACAACTTTTTCCGATTTCTCTGATAAGTATTTACCTATGCTTTTTAGTTCAGTTCGAGTGCTAGTCGCAACCCCGCGTGCATCGGTTCTCAGTTTATCATATTATTATCTTACAAAGTCCCGGCAGCCTGTCGGTTATTGACCTTGTTACTTGCAGATCTCGACGGATTTTACATAAGTCTCAGGATCTTCTCATCTTTACTTTTCTTAAAGCTGATATATCCAAGTCTTTAGACCCGTTTCCAAAGCGACGTTCATCTTCCGGAAAATAGGGACAACCCTGTCCCCTGCGACTATTCAACTGCTTTAACTTTCAATCTAAGATTCAGGGTGTTAGGGTTGATAACGATTGCTTGTTAAACGTGGTTAATGGACTAAATTAATTTAAATTAAATATTTGGAGGGGATTGATGATAATTGTAGATTTTGTAATAGGCGGCAGAAACACTTGCTTACCAAGTTTGGAAAAGTTTGTGAAAATAATGAACATGTTTGTTACTTATGTTTAAAAGAACTGGGAATTGAACAGATTAAAATTAAATTAAGAGAACATATAGAGCATAAAAGGCGTCATACAAGGCTACATTTTATTTGATAACGGTGGGAGAAGCAAGCTGAGTAGTGCAGAACGCAGCTACAACTTAACAATGGACACACAAACATCGATTTGACCTCTGCTTCAAGTCATTTAGAAGTTAAAATTGGAAAATGGATTACAAAAATACCAACGCAAAAGGTTTGTTGTTTCACAACAAAACTAGTTAAGTGTTCAAAGAAAAAAAAGCTGGATTTACATTAGAGTTCTCCTCGAATCGGGTCTTTAATTTCTTGCTCAGCATCTGCTAATCTCTCTCCAAGAGCCAAGAAAGCGAGGTGGTGAAGCTTCATTATAACCATACATAATGCGAAGCCATATTTCAAATCATGGTGGCAAAAGTTTTGAACTCATTGTCCGCATAAAGATTTTTTTATTGCATCCCATTCTATTTCATTAAACATAGAGCGAGGCATTTGCTGCAACCTCCTCGTATCTCTCACCGTAGACACAACCTAACCATGACTTCATTCTCAAGAGATGCAGCTCATACAGCATTCCTTTTACTGCCTCCGCTCTCAATGCACTCGGCGCTGCCCCCGACTTGTGCTGAATTATTTCAAACAGCTCCCTACACTCTCAGCCCAGACAAAACTAAAATGCAGGTGGGATTTTTCTAGATTTTCGAAAGGAAATTTACTATTGCGTGTTTATATACCTCAAATTTAATAACGACCTAATTTACCTCCGATCCTATTTTTATTGTTTTACATTGAACGGTCGTTAGCCGTCCTACTAATATTATAAATGTCAAAGTTTGGATGGATGGGTAGAGATAGATGGATGGATGTTTGTTACTAAATCACGCCAGAACGGCTGATCGGATCTGGACAAAATTTGGCACAGAGATAGGTTATAGTCTAGAATAGTGTAAATACTTTTTATCCCAGAATTCCCACGGGGACGGGAACTACGCGGGTGAAACCGCGAGGCTCTGCTAGTTGATAATAATGGTGAAGGATTTCTAATCCAACGGGATTGACACGAACTTAAACTACGTTAGTATCCTCAGAGGCAATATTGCTGTCATCAAAGAATTAAATTTCAGTTTATAGGGCAATGAAATATCTTCAAAGGACTTTTGAAAGACGAAAAGCAGCACCTACTTATTGAAATACTTTTAAGAGAAAATTTTTGCGAAGTGAACTATAGAGTGGTATGAGGTGAGAAATGACATGGCATAAGGTGGTATAAGTAACAATCGTCTTTAACACGACATATGTACTTCACAACACGTCCACACTCACGTGGAGTGCGCTCTGTGCGGAAACAACTAAATTAAAAACCAAACCATAAATAAACATTCCATAACCAGCTCATTATAAGCCTCGTAAAAGGTATCTGTTATTGGAGGCATCTCCGTGTATTTTTCTTCTGTTCGGATCAGAAGAAAAATACACATTTTCCTCCATTTTTTCCGCGAGAATAACTTGATAACGTTAAGTTTATGGGAGAGTAAAAACTTTGTTATGTTTGCGGAACGATCCGGAAAGTCAGCAATATGTTCTCAGGTCATGTGCGATAGCTATCTATCTGTAATATTGTGGTCCTCAAGACGGGCTTGCCTAGACGCGTGTTTGGATTGTTTATCGGTAGTGCAAAGGTTTATTTAGTGATTTTTTCTTTACGGTTGTACGAGTAGGTACAGCTACACTTTTGTAAAAATAATTTTCTATAAATAACACGTTCGAGAAATGAAGTGCAGTCCTTTGTTATTGTGGAAGAAATGGACATGTTGGCCCAGTGAGTGTATCATCTCACTTTGACTCATTGGAACATATCGAAGATATTGCCTGAATTTTGATTAAGAATAAAAAACGAAGTGAAATGAACCAATGAATTCAGATGTACCTTACATCTGAATCTTATTCGACCAGTTGCTGTACGTAAAATAATTATGAGGCAATAACATTTTTTTTTCAAAACTGAAATTAATTTTTACTACTGCAACAGAGTAGGTAATTTTTAGGGTTCCGTACCGAAAGAGTAAAACGGGACCCTATATTACTAAGACTCCGCTGTCCGTCTGTCACCAGGCTGTATCTCATAAACCGTGATAGTTAGATAGTTGAAATTTTCACTGATGATATATTTCTGTTGCCGCTATAACAAAAAGTAGTAAAAAAGTGAATAAAATAAATATTTAAGGGGGCTCCCATACAACAAACGTTGTTTTAATCGTTTTTGCTCGATATTGATAAAGGCAACAGGTAGACGCCTGAAATATTCACAAAATGTTCAGATACATATTCACTTTATCTTGAATTTTTTATCATTTTTATCTTTCAAAGGGCAGTGTATACGCTTCTACAACAAAACTCCAAGTGAGTTGCAAAATCAATCAATGAATAAATTCAAACAAATTGTCAAACATGTCCTTTGTAAAAAGGCTTATTACAAAATATCAGATTATGTAGAAGATAAAAAATCTTGGGATGACTTTTGCTCCAACTCGAAAACTAACATTCTAACAAGGTAAAGGTTTCTTGTTCGCTTCTTTACTTTACCTTAAAAAGATTGAAGTGAACAAAAAATCAAAGTGATCACTTTATTTCCTAGTTATATGTACATAATATGTAATTTGTATTTTGTGACGTGTCCAAGAGTCCTGTAAGGTCTAAAAGAAAAATTTAATTAAAATAAAACAAATATTGGGGGGCTCCCATACAGCAAACATAATTTTTTACCGTTTTTTTACGGAACCCTTTGGGCGCGAGTCCGACTCGCAATGGAGGGTTTTATTTAAATGTGCGTCATATTTTGTCAATTTCTTCCCTATATTCACTTAGGTACATTTATTGCAATGTTTTTTGTTTATAATTTGGTAATTCCCTATTCGGATTCAAAATCTCCTACCACATAATCCTTTACAACTCGATTAATGTAATTAGATATGTTTCACCAGTGTGGTTCAATTTATCACCTCCCTATCTCGATCGAGGCCGTAACCTCGCTCTACGCCTTTTGTTAAACCGAATTACGCCCTTAGTGGTCTTACGGGTTAGATAAAACTGTTGGACCGCTCGCGCTCGGGCGAGTCTCGGGGTAAATTAGGCCCCTGTCTTGATTATTGCCCGCGGACATCGACCTTTTATTTGTTGTTACTGATATCAATATACATGGATCCGATAGTTCGAGAAGTAAGGGATTAAGGATTGGGAGTTTTTGGGAACGCCAATATTTGGAACAGAGTTGATTCTGCACGCTGAATACACTTACTTACATTTAGCCCTGGACATCCCAGTGCTGGGCAAAGTCTACTACACATTTCCATTAGAGATAGAGTGCGTTTTATTATTATTTCAACCAACCGCCACTGTCCTACTGCTAGGTCTCTCTTGTGTCCTGCTTCCATTTCTGGTGATACTACATCATTTCTAAGTTCGTTCACGTTTCTTTCAGTGTACTAAATTACACGAGAAACTTTTTAGTTTTACAATATAATTTAAACTCTGAATATTATTACGAAACAAGATAACTATAAGAAATTCCTATACCTTGATGCTGATGAGCAAATTTCCACACAGTGGGAATTCACATTTCACCTAAAGTACTCCATAACATGTACCTACAAACAATAGTTTTGTTGCATAGCGATGTTCGTAAAAAGTAACCCAAATCTGTTTGAACAACTTTCCGATGCCGTGGTTCGCAATAGGCGGGACAAACATAGAGTTGTTATGCACAACTCAAAAACGACCTTAATGCATAAAAGTATATTCTGCTCAGCACCTCTCGCCTATAATAAACTGCCAGAGTCTATAAGAAAACTACCTTGTGCGTTGTTTCGGAGGAAGGTGACTGAACTCTTGACAGTAAAATGCTATTACTCCTTTAATGAATTTATGACCGATAAATTGTAGTATGTAACATTGTAATTGTTTATTTTTTATAATTGAATTTTCATTTACAATTTTTAATTTAATCTACTTTATTATTGACATTTGTTTTCTATTGATTGTTTATTATTATTATCATTTTGTTTATCTGTCTGTGAATTTTATGTTTTGTTTATTTTAGAATTGTACCGAATAGTTCTGTAAATTTTAAGACGTTGCACGCCCACTAGGGCAGAATACATTGAGACATTGAATTTTTTAATATCAACTTTTAATAACATGTATTTCTTGCAATAAATATTTGATTGATTGATTGATTGATTGCTCTCTCCATAGCTCGCTGGGCGACTATAAACTGGTGGACCAGCCCCACGCTCCGTAGGTCATGACGGGTAGGACGCACTGATTGAAAACTTTCGTTTCTAAGCATTACGGTATGGATGACGAGACGACTCGGCGTTGTTTTACAAACGCTGCCCAGCCCAGCTGGATCCTCCTCTTGGCCTTCCTCTTAACCAGCAACAAAGACAACCCATAATACGGCATAAGGCACTTACGTATTAAGGGTCATCTCTCCAAGCTGTCCATCGAAAGCTTTTCTAAATCAGTCGCAGCATGTTGTGTCTACGAGTATCTATTCCGAACAGGGTATCTATCTATGGGTTAACATAGACTTGGTAAAGATTTTCATAAATAAAGTTTGACCTTATAGGTACCAATAGATCTCGGCTAAAGTCATTCAAAATATTGACACTCTACTGCCTTCACTTTACTACGTCGAAACTGAATCAGCAAAACTTTTCTCATACTTCTAAGGTTTTTATTTATTATACTCTGGGTAATTTCTAAGAAATTTTCTCATACTATGTAGAAACTTACAATGCAATTTTTTCGGTAAACCAGTTTGGTAAGTATTTGAGAATGTGGTGAATATAAACATAGATATAATAAACACTCTATAAATTATGTTGCCTATGAGCGGGATCTTCATGTTCCATTTGAGACAGGGTAACAAGAGGTTTTAGAAATAATAAATTACCGAGTCTGAAATTTATTAGGAAACTTTTTAAAATGGAAGGTCTTTGAATAGCATTGCGCAACACTAATCCTCTACGTTAACGACTTCTTATTGACGAATTATGATTTTATTTTCAATGTTATCGTACAAGCATTATTTTACGTAGATGTATCTAAGCCGTAGCAGTATCTACGTCGTAGCAGCTTGCGGCTACGACGTAGACCGTCGTAGAGGGTATTTTTTGATATTCTCCGGTAGTCTTAGTCGAACAAAAAAAACAATATATCCATTTCTTAATAAAAACAAATTTATAAGCATTGGGTAAATCAAAGAGTCGGGAGGAGATTACGCAAAGTCTATGCGTCCAACTACAACCACAACTTTTCAATATCTACCAAATGTCTCAAAAAACGACCCTTCCCTACCCCGCTCCCGCTTACTCTTTCCACCCTACTTCTTCAGAGTAGGAGTGAAATGTACCGTAAAAAGAAATCCTCGTGAGAGGCAATGTCGATCCTTATTTATGACTCAGCGTATTATTATGACTTGCCAATTTTCCGCGAAATAAAACTGGCTACGGCCCACAGCGGCGTGGCACTGCGGAGTTGACTGTGGAGACAGCATCATCAGCGACCACGAGGCTGACTACCCAATGGTTAGACAGGACAGCACCGGGCTGATTGATAGAATTTGTTTAACCTTAATAAAATGAACACCACATAATTATTGTTTTACATTTACTCTGATTGCTCAAGTCAACATTCAGACCACGAAACTAAGTGACTGTTTCTAGCGAAATGAGGAAACCAAGATAAATATAAGAAAATTCCATAAAATATCAATCCTTATACACAACAGACTAACATTTCAACTTTCTGTTAGTAAACACAATGTTGACCGAAATAGTAAATAGCTCGAAGAACCAATTACGGAGATTATCGTCCCATAGGAAGCTCGTATCGACAATATCCTATACGATTGGTATTTGATTGTCATATTCATAAAGTGGCATTCTCTCTGTTGCTGATTTCCTTTTACTTATTTCCATGAGCCTAAGCCCGAAATCGATTTGAGAAGAATAGAAAACAACAACATATACCTCGGTACTTTTCCATGCTCTAAATATAAACAATTATTTAGTAGTTTTTTACGCGTTCATGTTTTTAGGATATTTTACCTTTAAGCCATGAAATGCAGTGAAAATGTCCGATCCAAATGAGACTTAACAATAGAGACGTAAAGTCGCTTTTCTGATGTGTATGTATCAAAGGGATTACAGTTGAATGGCGCAGGAGTATTGCCTGCTGGACGATTGAAAGACTAGTCGAGAAACCAATCAAAAATTGGTTTGTTTTAATAAAGTGTACGGAATAAATTTATCTGCCATATTTAGCTCTCGACAAAAAGAGGAGCGTTGCCTTTATGTCTGTCCGTGGCACTTCGCTCTGAAACGTACGAACCGATAATAATTCAGATTTTCTGTATGATTTCGTAGATGGTACTGTTAGCTCTGTATGTATGATGAAAATCAATGAAACTGTTATGATAGTTGTGATGTTATTTTACTGTAAAAACTATCGTAGTTTGACGAATTCATCCCATCATCATTAGTCCCTCGTTAAGGGATGAAACGTTGGTGTTCTTCCAACACAAATAAGGTTCGTAGTTAACCCGCTTACATCCGTAATGAGTTGTGATGTTGGTTAGCGTTCGTTGTTTAGCCAAAACAAAAATACGTTAGTAAAAATTCCTTAGTAAAATTAACTTCATTAACTTCGTTAGTAAAATTACCTTCAATATGAATGTGAGCGGGTTAACTACGAATCTTGTTTGTGTAGGAAGAACACCAATGTTTTATCTTGTAAGTAGTGACTTCATCACGGTGAACCCGCTTACATTCAAAATGAATTCGTCAAACAACAAAAGTTTATATACATATACCTTTATTCGTGTCCAGTCATTTTGCATAGTCCGTGGTCCTGTGCCTAATATGCAAACAAGGGGATTTTTGTTGCGTAAATCTGTTCTGTTTATGGCTTCTGCGTAAAAGAAAAGTAAAATATTATGTTTTTAAAAATTTATCGTTACTTTGGTAACTACATATTAACTTTATTGGTAGGTACATATCATACTGCAATGTAACTTTCGCTATTTATAATACTAGGAGTTCTAAATATTATAATATCATTTGAAAGATTACACTTTCAAAGATTATTTTGTCCCTTAATCTTCCAAATATTTCAAGCTGTTTTTTCAATTGCATTTCACATAAATGTGACTCGGTCGACACGTCCACGAACCCAAGCCAACCATCACATTATTAACTACATACAAAAGTTCCTACGAAACTTTAGCACAAGTGTCTCAAACTCGGCTTTTTGGTTGAAACTTACTCATATGACAAGTGGAATGATTCAACTTGAATCTACTTAGATTAAAGCGACGACGATAGAGGAGTAGTCATTGCGGTACAGCCACCGACAAAATGCTTTCGAAAATAACTCTGTCCTTATTACGATTTTAGTAGTTGACGGTTCTACAGAAATAATATAACTAACCAGATTGCTCAATGGATACCAATGACAATTTTGAAAGAGTTTAACAAAAAATTGATATGAATTTTAAAGATTTACATACTCGTAGTCAGTTTACTTACTTGTTTCATATTTCCCAACTTAACCTTCCTCCGATATAAGAACTGATATTAACAAAGAAAATTACAATGAAATACCTAAAACAAAATTGAGTTATGTATGCAATACATATATATTAACTGATATACAGGGTGCTTGTCTCGTCTTCGCTTAATTTCCGGCTGCGGTTACTTGATCTCCAGCTGTTACCGAACACGCTGTATAACCGATATATGATTCAAGGTGTCACAGATATTAAAAACGTCGAGAAGAAAATTTTATCGTGAATACATGTCATAATTATATTTTATATACGTACTTGTATAAACGTGTGTAAACTGAGTCATCAATATCAATAGTTGATTTAGGATATAATGGTGGATAATGTTTTAGACTGTATTCATCCAGCCACAAAGTGTCACGGATACTAATAAAACTATTCATTGTTTACATCTTCTTACCGCGGCCTCGCATGCGTTTTTCAAGAAAATACGAGCCAGGAGCCTGTTATATTAATCCAGATCTACCTGGAACTAAGCCATCTAAGCAAATCAATTCAGCCCATTCCGTTCAGCATTGACGTTGTCTTCAGCCAAACATCTAACACTTTGAATATTGTACATTTACCTACCACCCAGTTTGTCCACTCGTGTGTTAAAATTTTAACATAATTACCTTACAATTTTAACTTCTAAGCAAAAAAAATGCTGTTCTAATTATTATTCATAATAGGTATCCAAGACAATTCTGCCCTTGGGGAGAGTTGTGTTCCGAAGAATGAAATAGCCGGACTGTGAAAATAATTAAAAACAAACGGGGTTTTTAAACCACAAAATTATGATACGGTCTCGATAGACGCCCCCTTCCTAGCAGGAAAAATGACGTGTTCCAGTCACCAGGTGCAAATAAGAATACCTACTTTGATGACGGTTTGAGTGTCTGTATACGGCATGTAGCTTACAAATCGATCAACTAAATAAAATAAATAAATAGTGAATTTATCGTTCGATATTCTCAGAATGTTGTAGAATACCTACCATGTAATGTTACATCTCGTATCCTCTTCCACTCCGCTGTCTGTTCTCTAATACAAACGGTTCGTCTTGTAACAACAAAAAGCCGGTAACATTACATTGTTCTCTACACGCAGCTCTCATACAAGATATTTTAATTAGCTGCAGAAATATTTATTATTACCTTCAGAACTCTAATTAGCAATTAGAGGCTCTGTTGGTAGGCGAGGTTATTTACTGGCGGCGCGTGGGGACAGGCTGATCAATAAAGTCTGGGACCAATTTGCAGAGATTTCAACATATCTAAAGTTTAAAAATTTTATTGTGTAATTTTAAGTGACTTTTTATAAATTTATATTTAATTGTGTTATGGATTCTATTGTGATCTGAAATAAATGAGTTAATAATAAATAATAAAGGTTATTTTATAGGAGACTAGCTTTTGCCCGCAGCTTTGCTCGCAGTTTTTTAAAATTAAAAGTAGTATTTTGTTATGTCATATTTTTTTTATTGCAAGCATAATAAGACATAGGTATTAGGTAGGTACATTAATATTTTACTATTTTAACACTACTTAGCTTATAATTATGTATCCGGTGAGAGTGTAGCAACGGTGAAAGATGGATAGTTTACATAACTTCACATTAACCAGTCTTATCGTCAAAAAATCATAAAGCGTATATTATCATTCTTTAATTAGAATTTCTGTCTGATGTATCCTTTAAATCGTCAGTATCTTATTTTAAATCTTTGCCGCCATTTTATTTGGGCCTGTGCTATGCATGTTTAGTTTTGATTAAAGTGTTACAAGTCGGCCGAAGGGGTTTATCATGGTTATTACAAAACTTCCTATAATTTCACCCTGATATGTTTAATATTTCTGTGTCTCGTGACAAACACGCATCACCTCATCCTTACAACAGTTCTACCAGTTGTATGTTAAGCTTCAGTTTACGGGAGTATTTGCTCTAAATAGTGTCCTGCTTTCGAAGATAAATATTTCGCAGAAGGAATTTATAGTTCATTCTCGCTCTCGTGCTGAAATAGTGAAGTGGGTCCTTAAGGGGTAAAATGTTCCACTCATTGAGTCCGGACATCGATACTGATCAGTGATCGAAACTAATTCATAGCAGCGATTCGAGCGCCCCATGGCGGCGTGGCGGCGCGGCGCGGCGTCGCGGCGGCGGCGCGGCGTGGGCTGCAGCATCGGTGTTTCACAGGGATGTCATCTCTGAAACTTAGTGGTGTGGTTATGAGCGTTATTGCTTAGGAAAGGAAATTTATAAAGTTTCCCGTGTTAACGAAAAAGAAAACTTTTTTGTTTCAAACGTATTATTATGGTCTTACTTTAAATTATTGGGAATGATTCTAATGAATTGGTGATGATTTGATTGATGATTGAGAATTGATTCTACTCATTCCACAGTAAGTTAATTTGGCTATCACCATAGAGCTCCAACTATCACCAACATTTCCTTTTCATACTCCTGACCGACCTCCTGACCTACTCTTTCATTCGCGTGTAACTGCACCTACACTTTGCATTGATTACACGCTTCGTATTGATTTGTCTATTATATTGGAAATAGGTACAAATAAAGGTAAACAAAGGAGAATAAGACGCTGCTGCAAAGGACTTTTTCGTCCAAGAACTTGCTAAGTAAGTGGAAAACACCGTGTAACCAGTCGTTTTCTCCCATTTCCTTCCTGAAGTTGAAAAATCGAGGGCACCGGGTAAACACGTCAGTTTCCGTATTGTCCTTCTGATGGAGATTGAGTGTATCGAGTCGTTTATCGACATGACGCGGCCTGACGGTAATCTGCTCAACTCGATAACAACAAGCTACGAAAATATAGAGGCTACCTGTTAGTGCCTTAGAAAAGGTCTTTTTAAAAAGTGCTTTGCTATCTGTTGCACATAACAACAAAAGTTCAATTTATAACTGACGATTTCTTCAATGATAATTTTAGCGAGTTGTAATATTTAGTAATAGGTATCTAATACATTAACATTAATTAAATCATCATAAGTAGCAAGGCATGATACCTGGCCAGTCTTCCATTGCAACACTTTCAATGGGTACAAACAACTTTTATGAATATTAACCTAATCACTAAAATCATGACTGTATGAATGTGATAGACTCATAGGCTATCCTACCTAATAAATTATCTTATTTAAACTTGAGTCTACAAAAAATTAACCTCTTTTAATGCAAGATAACCTCCGTAGTCTCCATTCTATCCAGGGACATGGGGTGAGTTAGTACGCACAAGACGCGACCGTGCGTACCGCAGGCCGTGCATACAAGTTATTTGGTTCCAGCACAACTCTAGCGTCTCTATGACGATCATTCCTATTGCAATATGCTATGGATAGATTCTTTCTACTATAAAGTTCATAACTATTATTTTATAAAACCAAATTTTTAATCGGCACGAAATGTAGCGCGAACATCCGAACGCGCCTGGCAAGGTCTATGTTCGTTCCAGGCTCGGTAGACGGCGTGATGACGTGTTCAAATCTTCGATCAAAAATAAGTAGTTCGCGGCCTCCCCCGGCAAAGCCGGACATTTTTGATTGATGGTTCAAATGAAAAGATGTTTACGCTTATAAATCCCGATTGATTTTTTTAGGTACACAAAACAAACGATATGCAAAATGTAAGTAACGTAATACCTAGTTATTTAAAATCGCAGAACCTAAAACATAATCTAACTCTAAAGTTCCTGATAAAGCAGCAAACCGCGAATTCATTAGTTAATCTAGTATTATTTTGACCTATAAAATAGAGTGGACAGCATCAGTGTCCGCGGTCGAATGTGCGCTAACCTCTCATTAATATTAACTGTAAAATATTGATGGTGCATTTCTATAGGCGAGTGTGGCGCTGGCGATAATTCCGTCAAGCCATTATATTTATAAATCTAGGCAACATTAGAATATCTTCTTTATCTCTAATATATATCTTCTTTATCTCATGTGTTTTTTCACAAACACATCAAGCGGAAACATTGCACGAGCGAACAGATTTTTTCCCTCCCAAGATCATCAAACACTAAAATAATTTGGATCACATGAGCCCTTCCTCTGATGTTTTTATTCACTTTTACAGTCACGTTACTTTACGACCCCAGCTGCGGATCAAAAAATGTGAACTGAAGCCAAAACTTAAAGAAAAAGTTGTTTTTCGACATTATGCCGTGAAGGTTTTTACGACACATGCAAACTAGAACGCTGATAGGGGTATCCGTGAAGGGTGACAACGGTTTATAGCTGTGAGCGAAGAAGCGGGTCTCAGGCATTGTCTTACTCGAGATAATTTGAACCTTCTGGCATTATCATCGCTCTTTGATCACCAGTATTGCGGAAAACTCAACATCCACTGCTGAGTCTAGGCAAAAAATAGGCCTTCGCGGTCCTGTGCTCATGTATACCCGTAACCGTTCATCAAAAGAGATTGTTGTCGATGTTTGCACAAAAGTAAATACGGAAACTTTAGCTGTTCCCCGCGGTTCGACTCGCGTTAAATTCGAATTTCGCATTTCTAAGGGGATTATTCCCGTAAATCTCCCATAGAAATTTGTTGTTTTAGCAGGACAAATCGAAAAACTAGCCTATGTTACTCTCCATTCTTTCAACTAACTCTGTGCCAAAAATCAAGTCGATTGGGCGTGAAGGAAGGACAAACAAACACACTTTCGCATTTATTTATTCAGGAATCTAGGAGTTGGGTATTGTCTACAGTTTTTAAGCTTCGGTAGTGTCATCGTTTCAATAAGCATCAATGATTCTTATGTAAAATTTTCTGAATAAATGTTTTTTTTAATTTATTTACTTATAATATTAGTTAGGATTCACGATAAAGAACACAGACACAGTCTAATAAGTCCACCAAGGACAAAGGACGCCATGTTTATTACTGAAGAATTTGCCAAAACTAATTTATGTATCAACATAAATTTCCCTTATTACCCACTCCATGTATCCCGCCCCGATGTCTGTGACGACATTTTTGTCCAATCAAACCCTTGATACATGGTGTTGCTTTCGGATTGGTGAAAAAGATTTCGATCATTCATTTTTTTATAGTTTTTCTGGAACTGACTTTCCAGGATAAATTACGATTGTCCATGTTACGTACTAAAGCTCGTTACTCGTGTTGAAAAAATTAAACGTCTCGTAAGCTATGTGCACTTAGCTTGCAATGTGTTATGGTTTGGGCACCAACACATCACATTTAACACTATGGCTGCCACTGACACACAAAAGCAGGCATCCGCTGCACTTCGCTATAATTTGGCAGCGATCGCGTTTAAATGACTTCAAACACCTCTTCACTTTACGTAAGCCGGGTATCCACCGTGAATTGAGCGCACCCATTCAGGACTCCGTTAAACTCGCATGAGTAAACTGCATTGTATTTTTCCAACAAATAGTGGAGCGGAAATATTTAGCGAGTTGAATGATATGAACTCCGCTCACTCATCTCTCTTTTCTCGCTCGCCTTTCTCGCTGGAGAAAAACTAAACTGATCACATCCTTAATATAAAAGTGGAGCTAGATCTGAATTTTCCACCATGTATCAGCTAAGCTCCCCCACCTCGTCCGCTCATTCCGAGAGATAGTATCTTGATAAATCTGGTGAGAGTAGTATGTGTAGTCAGATCTGGACTGCAGCCAGATCTGACTACACATGGTCGAGCTAAACACGTTCCTGGACGAACATTGACGGATGAAGATGATGCAAAAAAAATACAAAAGGCATTTATTTACTAAAACAAAAAAATTATAGACAGATTACTTGTGGTCCCCGCACTAGGTTCAAAACCTGTATCGCGGGAGGCCGCGCCGGTTTACAATTGTGATTTAATATTTAAAGAAAGTGCTTAACAGAGCAGCAGGCAACTCGAGACAATAATGAAATAAAATATATATCAACCTATTATTAAAAAAAACAGAAAATCTTAAACTTAACTTTATAACAAGTTGAATAGGTACTTAAAGCAAAAAGAAAAAGTTAAAGCACATAATTGACACATATGAAATTATATTTTTCAATAACTTTTTAGTTCTACCACTGCTGTAGTCTAGTCAAGTAGCTAACCAAACCAAACAAGAAGGTATATCGAACCGAATATTCTTTCCAAGGTGATTTATTAATGTTATTGGTCTGAATACTAAAAGCGGTTTATATGAATCTGTATTAATTCTGTGGAAGTGTGCAACAGTGGCGCGGCGGCGGCGGCGGCGGCGTAGCTCTATCTGAAAACTGTCTACGTTGAAGAAATAGCTGTAACAAAGTTCTGCGTGGCAATTGTGCTCCTCGCAATCTTCGTGCAACGTAGGGATTAGGCAGTCAAACGCGTGTGGTTCAAGGCACCCGGAGATTATCTGACCGCAAGCCGGCAGCCAGCGCGTAGCTTTCGTAGGAATACGGGATTGTTACATCGTCAACCCGAAAATTAAGTGAGGTTCCAAAGCCAACGAAGAGAAAGAAAATAAATTTTTCGAATCCTTCTTGCATCAAAATACATGCCATAACTATCCGTTATATTTACGAAAACTTGTTGTACACTCATAGAAATATGAATCGGTTCTCTAAAAATAGCGACATACATAATATAAATACTAGAAATAAGAATAAACTCGCTGTGCCCATAACTAGGCTACACAAGATTAATGTATCTTTCAAAGGGTAGTGTATACGCTTTTACAACAAAACTCCAAGTGAGTTGCAAAAACTATCAATAATTAAATTCAAACAAATTGTGAAACATGTCCTTTGTAAAAAGGCTTACTACAAAATATCAGATTATCTAGACGATAAAAAATCTTGGGACGACTTTTGCTCCAACTCGTAAACTAACAGATAAAAATAAAATAAAAAGATTGAAGTGAACAAAAAATCAAAGTGATCACTTTATTTCCTAGTTTTACCTACATATGTAATTTGTATTTTGACGTGTCCAAGAGTCCTGTAAGGTCTAAAGGAAATAAAGCACTTTGATACTTGATATTTGTTAAGAACTAATTTGTTTTATACATTTAAATCGCGGATTAAAAATCGTCATCGCTAACTTTAAACTTTAGTAAGAAAGTATAAAATTGTGTTCATTGCTAATGTATCATTTTTTGTATTATTGGGATTGTCATTATTTATGAGCATTCTGGTTCCAGTTGATGCTGGATGCGGCAAGCTGAAGACAGGGTGCTATGGCGCTCATTAGAAGAGGCCTATGTCCAGCAGTGGACTGATATAGGCTGATGATGATGATGATGATGGTTCCAGTTTTCATCCAAATCCACTCAGCCGTTTAAGCGAGTAACAAATATGCCTATATGTAAATGAGGTGTAAGCAACATTATCCGCATTTGTATTGGTAGGTAATTAATATGATGCACACGGTATTGAGGATTACAAACTCAAACATTCAAATAAATTGAAAAAAAAAATAGAATAATTCATTCTGAATTCCAAGTTCAAATGTCCCCGTGGCATCCAGCTGAGACAGATGGTTCATGACGCGGCCATATTTCCTCCGGAAACCGATTTATGTCGACAATTCAACCATTTGTTTGTCCTGACACTGGGAGAGTGATTAAACTGTGAAATCTGTACCTACCACTTTTACACAAAAGCTCTCGGATTAGACCTGTTACTAATTTTATGAGGACAACTTTTTGCTCGTTAATATTACGTTTATCAGATAAAAAAAATACAAATTACAGATATTTTTTTTACATTTTGGCGGGTTCGATTCCCGGTTCAGACAGGGGATTATTCAAAAATCTTTGAATGCAGCTTCAATTGCATTTATATCAAAATAAAGTCTTGTTTCATTAAAATTTTCTATCTACAATATCCCTCCATGTGGAATAGCCATGTATAACAAACAAAAGTAGGTTCAACAAAGAAACGACATAAAAAAATGGACTTTGCTCTATACGAGGATAACAAAGTAGTGTTGTTTCAACAGAGGCATTCCGCTTTGAAAAGCGCTATCTCCGAAACAAATAGCGCTCCATAATTTATTAGGACAATGTCCTGAATACCACGTTAATAATGGTTAACGCGCCTGCTTGCTGTAAGTTCAGCCACACAACTACAAAATGTCTAAGGTTTTGTTGGTTTTGTTGTGAGTACAGCTCAGCACGCGCGATGCGGGTTCGAATCCCGCCGAAATCGTATTTATTTTGGGAACTTATCTAATTTCTTAAAAAATGTCTATATAAAAATATGCACGTGGGCACGGTAATGTTATCTATATACTGTGACGTAGGCGAAGACCGAGATTAAGGCATGTCAGTTGTTAGCCCTCTCGCTAGAAGTGTCTCAGAGATCAGTTTCCACTTTAACCCAGCTATCACAGCTGGGGCGGCCGACTGGTCCTAGCTATGGTTTCCTTCATACCCTATCCTGACAACCCGATCTTCTTTCTTGAGTTCCGTACCCAAAGGGTAAAACGGGACCCTATTACTAAGACTCCGTCTGTCCGTGTGTTCGTCTGTCCGTCTGTCATATTAAGTAATTTAGAAGACTTTTATTTATAGAATAAAAATATATTTTAGATATTATTATTACTTTTTTTGAGTAGTAAGTGTACCTCTTACTACGCTGGCACTTATTAATTTGTATGTACCTATTCAAAATTTTATTCCATGATAAGTATGCAGTTAATTTGAAATCATGTCTCCTTGATTGAAATGCGTTGTTACTATTAATAACAATTGCAACACATCGATAAATTTGTTTGTCCTTTCGTAAACAAAGTTACGATTAATTTATCCAGTCATGCTTTGTAGAAATTATCCACGGCCACTTATCAGTTCATTAAACATGGTTTTATTGTGCATCAGTACGCAAATAAAGCTAGAAGCACACTATCAACTTTCATGACGTGATTTGCTATTTAATAAAACTGTAGCTTTATTAATTAAAGCCTACAGTTTTATTATTCGATAAAATGCTCATTTATATGGAATGAAATTCTGTAATTAAAGTTTAATTTCATATAATTTTATTCAAATTATTTCCGTTGCGAAGCAAACCGCTGAAGTACAGCCAATGTGAAATCGAAATGGCCCTATTACGCGCATCTGGCCCTCGAAGACCTCATGAAGATCGACTAACAGACATCAAAGCTACGAAAGAAGCCTTGTTTTCAAAAAGCAAAAGCTAACGAAAAGGTTCAAGGTTTCGTCTCGTATCAAATGCAACGGTCTTTCGTATGACGTTGTAGTTCCAACTACTCGACTAATACAGTCAATTGATTGAACAATCACGCTCGTTACCGTAACCTCTACCATGAATCCTCACTTTAAAACTTCATAATATTATTGGGAACGGCAGTGTAGGTTATGTAATTTCCTCTCAGGTCTCTTTTCAACTAACTCTTTTCAATTAACTACTATTTAATTAAAAGGCTCTAATCCAATCACTAAGATTAACACCCAGTGATGGCCATTTCAGCAACCACTACCTATGAACTTTTAGTCGCATAAATTTAAATTTTTGACCACTTTACAGATAAAACGATGTCTTGGTGAATTTGACTCCATCCACGGGGCTATAATGTGTCCAAAATTGTCCCAGAAGTTCTCAAATTGTTAACAGTGAGTGAATGAAGACGGAACAAAAGAATGAAATATTTCATAGACTCAGTTTCTTTTAAATATAGTTCTTTAAATCTGTGGGTTCAAAAATGTCGGGACTTACGAGAGCTTCGGTATTTATCGGACAGATTACGTTACGAAGATTGTTCTACTTGATTTTTCCATTACAATGTACCTATCTATTTCAAATTGGTTAAAAGTTATAGTTTACCACAGTAAATCAGTAGTACCTATATCGAAATCATCTTTACATTGTAAAGTACTAACACAAATGTATAATAAGCACAATGTAGTCGTTTATTATTCCTCAATAAATAAATAAGAATAAAAATCGATTACAACTTCTGTATATACAAAATCGATCGTCAAAAATAATCGAACTGGTTAAGCTTTAGGACATGACTAATTAATCGTCACTCGAGATGTCAATAAGAAAGTAAACACGTGGACGTAGTATACTTATATCCAACTCGTGGTAGAGGTTCAGATAACACAGAGCTACTAATACAAAAATCTGTGGCGCGCGTCCGCAGTCCGCTGGTGAGCACGCAGGTGCCACCATGATAGTCGAAGTCGTGATATTTTTGTTGACCTCCATCGTTGTTTACTATGTGTATCAGTACAAGAAGGCAAAATATAATTTCGAGTCGAGGGATGTAAAGTTTTTGCCGTTTTGGCCGTTTTTCGGCAATACTCTTTCCTCGTTGTTGCTAAAACGACATGTGTTCGAGGATCTTGATGATGCATACAAGGCTTTCCCAAACGAGAGGTTAGTATGACTTTTTTATTTGCATTCAACTAAAAGATAGCTCAGGATATCAAGCAAGGTAAAGCGAAGACTAGAAAAAAGGGAAGCTTTTGACCGTGTTTGTAATATGCGCTATAATAGTAACAATAAATGAATAACTTGCAATAATGGAACATGGCTGGCGCACAAAGTGTACTATCGTCATGCTTTTTGCTGCCGATCAGCAGTATTGCTTCGTATCGATTTTTAGGGTTTGGATTTAAATATTGCTTCGTATCGATTTTAAGGATTTACCTTACGCGCACATTACACTTAACACACCTGATTTGTGGGTTTACCTTGTCGTTTGTTTCAGATACGTAGGGTACATGGACGCCACGCGACCAGTCATCATCATCAGGGACCCTGAAATCATCAAGAACACGACTGTCAAGGACTTTGATCACTTTGTGGACCACATACATTTTGTTGATCCAAATATTGATCCTCTTTTTGGCTCAAGCTTGTTTTCTATGAGAGGTATTTCAAAATGTCATTTATCATTATCATAATAATTTATTTAATGAATTAAAAAGGCGCGGAAAAAAAATAAAATGGCACGCCAAAACGATATTCTCTGTCATGATGGCTCCGGTGACATGACTCGATGACGTCACACTACAACTAACAAGAAGAAGAACAACAACACGAACTGTTAATATGTGATTGGTGTGACGTCACCAGCAATGCAACCAAATGCAGAGCGTTTTCGGTCACGTCATCATATATAAAAAGAATTGTAATTTTTATCCAGTTTTTTACCTAACATAGGCATATTTTTGAATATAAAGCACCTGATCACGCTTTGTTACGTTGTCATGTCACTGACTGGGATGAAAACATTTTGCAACTTATTTTCAATGTAGTCAAATAGCCTATTGTGACTATTCCAAATGTTTTTGTATTGCGTATTACAACGTATATTATTTACTTATTTTACAACTTAATAGTTATTCTGTAGTATTACGGCTTGTGTTGACTGTTTGTGTGTGAATTGTGTCGCGTATTGCTCAATTGGATACAACATATATCAATTTATTAGGGGGCCACAAGGTCTCCCAAAGCTGAGACGTTTATTGCCAAACTAAAAAGGATGTTACTAAAAGATAATGGGTCTTTTGCGCATGATTTTGTATAGGAGGGCGAGGAGCTAAAATTACTTAACTAACACTACGTGAAATGCTGGTTGTGCCCATCATTACGAATACATTTGTGTGTGAATGGCCAATAACCCTGTATGTATGCAAGATGATGGTAAAATGCCTGATGGTATGACTCTGATTCCTTGGAAGATGGGTCGGTCTTTAGTTTGGGATGCCACGCGTGTAAATAAATACTCTAGCACCATCTCATCTTGCACGGACATCATCAAGGGCCGGCTCCGCAGCAATATAGGGGGAGTCCGTCAAACGGCGAAAAGTCGCTAATCTGGACCGAGGTTACCTATTTGAGCCATTTTGGGGGAATCCCTAGGTCCTTGGAATCTTAGTGCACACGCAATATACGAAGATTTTACAAAACTCCTAAGTCAGCAACATTATCGTGGTGGCTTTATGACCCCTGTATCGTAGACTGCCTCATGTCCACGTCCAGATGTAATCAACCTTATAGTTTAGCTTTAGACTTGCTCCTAAGCTGGAAATATATAGAATGAAGCTGCTCTATCTCATGTATACCACCGTACTCGGCTCCTACAACACCCACGGGCTGAGGTGGAGGGATCGGTTCTTGCGCCGCTGCAGCCACTGAGTAACACTACTGTGTAAACTGCGGCCTGACCTAGACCTTGGTTAACCTCGTCTATAGTCTTGGACTCTCGTGGTGCAAATGATGTTAGATTTTAATTAATCTTTGATAAAGTCATAATTTTCTTGTAGGAGAGAAATGGCGAGATATGAGAGCTACCTTAAGTCCAGCCTTCACGGGAGCCAAGATGCGGCATATGCTGCAGTTCGTGAACGAGGTCAGCGACAACATCATACAGCATTTACAAGGTTTGATTTTATTCATTCTATTAGGTACTTATTGACAAAATAATGTTACAAATTGTAATCACCTTCTCGCAGGTACAAAATATGTACTGCACGTCCAGAGTCCTTAGTGTGGGTTGGGTTTTTCACGATCATTTTATGTTTTCGTTTACTTCCTTATATATTTTAAGAGCTTTGCAGCGCGCCTACTGAAAATCTGCTGCACAAATGCAACAAATCATTCAATATCATTTGAAAACTACAATAGAGTGCGTTAAAACTATGGATCATGGTGTCATGGTCCACAGACGATGCTTTCTCAAGGAGCCGTTTTCCGGTTACTCGCAAGCTCTGCTTACTTTGGGGTTAGATGATGTTGTGTAGACATTGATAGGCTGATGGTGGAATGATGATGCAATATGAAAATATCCAGTGTTCATTTTATCCATCTTTTTACTTCTCAGATCATGTATCAGAAGAGATAGACATCGACGACTTGATGCGTCGCTACACGAACGACGTGATCGCTTCGGCCAGCTTCGGCCTCCAAGTGAACTCGCTCCAGGATAAGGAGAACGAGTTCTTCGTCATCGGCCAGAGCTGCCTGACCTTCAGCTTTTATCAGACGGTGAAGATCATATTCGCTGATCAGCTGCCGCGCGTAGCAAAGGTATTCGTCACATTCTACGTTCCTAATTTTACATACGCCGCACCGGTGGTAGCCTCAATTCGACCTTTACAACTTAACCCGTGGATATCTGTAAAGATGACTTATAGAATCTACCAGGGACAGCGAACACAAACCCGCCTGCCAAGTGTGGTGATCATGGCAAACCCCGCATCATGACGGCCATTATTGATTATATCATCATGGGGTGCCTGTTTAGGGTTTTGAAATCGAATTTCAAAACAATCAGAGTTTTGAAATCCAAAACCCTAAACAACCTTCTTTCTTGAGTATCTCAGTAACTGCCCCAGCTATTAACTTGAAATTTTAAATAATAATACTTTTCGTACGCAATTACTGATTAAACGAAAAATGAAAATGAAAACGTCAGTACTTACGTAGTGTCATGTCGAAATTTTAAAAGTGACCAAGGGGGGAAAATCAAAAAACTTGGAAAAGTCAAAACAGTTTTTGAAATTTCTGTTAAGTCTCATAGTTCTGAAATATTTTGAAAAAAGTCGAAATATTTACCGTTCCCACCCCCTATCCTCGAAGTTTGCGGAGCGATCCATCTGAAATGTATGTGGCGTTTGTAGATACAGATCTATGTTTTACAGAAAAAATATAAAACACTTGCACTTGACCGATCTTGTTTCAGCTGTGGACTGGACGTACAATTGGTTTGATTATATTTCTATTTTATCCACAGTCGTCATCATCATTGTCACCTGCTTGCACCTACTCTTAAAGATAAAACTCCACGGTACCTACTACACTGTGGTGTACGTACTTTAATTATTCTCAGAGTTGAATCAAGTGGTACCCAGTAGTACAGATTTCCCTCCGACCTCGTATAGATCGATATAATTGTATATAATTAAATGAAAACATTGTTATCAATCGAGACTGGTAAACACAACACAGACGTATTGTGTTTACCAGTCTCGTTAAGTCGTTAAGCATGATAACGGGATGTTTATGTTGGTACTTCATAATAGAACAATAAAAACAATGTAAATTTTTAAATACCTATTTATTAATATAATTCATTGTAAACGGAACGAAAACGCGAAAATTGTGATAAATTCAGTGCAAGTCGCATCAACCCACAAAAAACTAGGGGATAATTGTAGTAAGCTGAGCTTCTTTTATGGATACCAGATTACCATTATACTGAATAAATAACTAATTATATGATCTAGACCTCAGATCATGCAGGTATTTGTTCCGGCTTATGCCCCATAATGAGAATCGAACCCGCAAAGTTCCGCTTTGCAGATGGACTGGTTGTGGATTTGTATTTTGTTTCAGTTACTGGGTATAAAAATGCAGCCGGAGAAAACCTACACGTTCTTCAATAACATCATAGAAAATACAATAAAAGAGAGGAAAAAGAACAACGTCCATAGACCGGACATGATCCAACTACTCATGGAGACTCCGAGAGGTAGGTCATCATCATTAGTTTATTCTATTCCACTGCTGGACGCTGCCTCCCTGCAGTATTTTTCAGAGCATTATCCCACCTGGCTACAGGGTGTGTGTATCATTCACTGTATCGAAGTCTCAATTCAAGAACATGGTAGGTAGATACATAAAGACAAAGTGTTTTTATGTTAGCTTTCTTTAAACCTTGTATCTGAAAATCACAAAAATGTAATTTTCAAACTGAAAACACTTTGGGGTGGACCAGGGTGCTGTTTTATAGGGACATCAGGAGCAGAAGCTGAATTTTGATCGTTTTCAATGGAAGGTTGTCTTTGACTATTTATTTGGGAAACAAAAACCTTGTCTTAGTATATTTAATCCGCCTCAGGATTTCCACATTTTTTTCAATTTTCTCGTATTTTCCTTCAGAATGGACCCTGCAAGAAATGACAAGTCAGGCTTTCATATTCTTCGCGGCAGGCTTCGAGACCTCAGCCTCGATGCTGGTGCTCGGGCTCCACGAGCTGGCTCTGAACCAGGATGTGCAGGACCGACTGTACCAGGAGATCAGAGCCTTCAAGGAGACGAAAGGAGAACTAAACAACGACAGTATGGCGGAATTGAAATATCTGGACTGTGTTGTAAATGGTAGGTTTTCTTTCATTCCATGATCAAAACGAAGATAGGTTATTTTTAGTTCCCAATGCAACGTTTGACAAAGCCTAATAACTAAATTTTAACAGTCATTTAGACCAGAGTGGTGTTAGTGTGATTGTGATAAAATCTGTGTGTGGTACCGCTCTCGAATGCATACAATAATTGTTATTTTGACTTAAAACTTACTCTATTAAGTATACATACGGTTACATCTTACTACCGTAGTAAGATGGAGGAGTTCTTGCCTTGCCTAGTCCGGCCACGGGAAAGGTTTCGATGGGCTTTAACAGCTTCTATTCGGTAATTTCTAATTAGGTACCTAATTTCCTCAAAATCACAATTAAGTTTTTATTGCCATGTGATAGTGCGAGGAAACGATAACGAAATTTTAATATCAGTTTGATTGTAGTCAAACAAAGATTAATTAACTAAAAATAGTTTGTAAAAGTGACTAGTAGGACATATTTTTCCAGAGACATTAAGAAAATGGTCACCAGCCATTATTCTGGATAGACAATGTGTGAAGACATACGAACTGCCCCCGCCGAGAGAAGGGGGGAAGCCTTATGTTGTAAGTAAACAACTAGATTTTAACGACGGACGAACGAAAAAGCTGAAGTCAAATAAAAATAACTACGAATAAAATGTGATATGTATGGAACAGGGCGCTATGGCGCTCATTAGGGGAGGCCTATGTCCAGCTGTGGACTGATATAGGCTGATAATGATGATGATGATGATGTATGGAACCTCCTGGACAAATTATGGCTTCTTAGGATTGTGTAGAAATAATCATAAGATGCATTAATTTGTCGAATTTTCACACAATCTGTTCTTGTAGGTATGTTAAGTATGTAGGTATCAGAAAAAACATAAACAGAATGTCCAAACTTATTACCAATTGCATACACTACACCAATCCATTCCCAAGTCCTCATCCCTTCTGTCTCCCATCTTTTTAATCAGTATACGTATCAGTATCACGTTTAGCAATGTGCTGGTTTATAAAAAATATTGGTGGATTCAAGATTGTCAGAAATATTAATAATACGTAAAAGAAGCTGCTTCTAAGGGACTGCTAACTAAGGGAACCTACCATAGGAAGGCCTCTGGTACCAGACGCCTTCCTAAACGGAGCCGACTAAGAGAACCTTTCCTTCGTCGGCTCTTACGGTCTACAAGGGCTGAATTGCCGCGACCGACACGGCCAACACTCACATCTGCCTCCAGCTCCAGCCAGGTGACCTGATCTACAACAGCGTGAACTCTCTGCACCGGGACCCGCGGCACTTCGCCAATCCTCTGACTTTCGACCCCGACAGGTTCTCCGAACACAACAAGCACAACATCAAACCCTTCACTTTTATGCCTTTCGGGTCTGGTCCAAGGATTTGTATAGGTAAGTTGAAAGACCCGATGGTTTTATAGGAGACTATGAGTAATGTGGAATGTAGATATCAAACATTGAAGAAGAAAACACCACTGTTTAGATCACCCCCAAATTTGGACATTAATTGATCATTACAGAGGTCATTTTAATGTTATGTAGAAGCACTTAACCAAACTAAAGTAACTAATAGTGCTAATACCAAGTGCAAAATGCAAATGACGTGCAAAGTAAAGTATTCGAGAAGTTTTTTCTTCTGATACATGAAATTACTTAAACAATTAGTTCTACAGGCAATATTTAATTTATCGTGGTATAGGGTAGTTTCATTCTAATGACCTAGACATCAAATAACGGTTGATTTGCTATTGCCAGGTGCCCGCTTCGCCCTAATGGAGATCAAAGTCCTGCTGTACAACATTCTGCTGAACTACTCCATCCAGAGGAGTGCGAGGACCTCGGACCCCATTCAGCTCTGCAAGAGTGGCTTCCTCATTAAGAGCAGAGACGGCTCCTTTGTCAAATTCGAGAAGCGAGCAAATACTGCTTGAGTCTTAATTTTATGGCGATTTTGAAATTTATGAGGTTTTGAAGATTATTTTTCTGAGAAAAATAACTTCACTCTACCACAGATATCATTATAAGTACTCTACTATCAGATTATTGCATTTCAAGTTTTATGTGTAGGTATGTGTTTCTGTTTATTAAGCTGTGTTTATGTATAAAATTTGACTTGTCTAAGTGCTTATTTTGTAAGCCTAAAGAAATAAAGTTATTGAATTTTGAATTTTGAAATTTTTGTTGTGTGGTAAATAAACACCTATTGTTATTTTATTTAATGAGTTCTGTCTGCTAGACCGGTTGCCATACTAGCTTCTGCCCACGGCCCATAGATTATTCTAGGTACATCTTTATGTGTGCAAAATGTTAGCCCGATCCATTCGGTAGTTTTGGTGTTGTCTTTGCCCAAACATCTTCACATCGGCAAAACGCAACGGCTCGAACTTCTGCCTATATATTGATATGATTTAATAGATAAATCGGTACTGGATTTATTAATAAACTTAAGTTATAAAATATGATAGGTACCTAAAATAAAAAAAATTGACGATTGTAATTTATCTATGAAATAATAATTATATTTTATATGATTCAAAACTATTTCAGTCTTACCTGAAACTTATAATTAATGTTGTATTGGCAGCTGTAAATGTATTTTACCCGGTGACGAATTTACCCTAACCCAGTTATATTTTCCGCAGTCACTTTACAAAATCTGCAAAAATCTGTTAATCGATATGACAATGATGAAACAGCAGACAGCTGCAGAGTCATCTGATTATGTGCAATAATTGAGTGTCTGGATGATGGATGTGTGTAATGACTGCCGCAGAGGCAGACCTACTCTTTTATGTCCTCGTGCGAGAGCTCGGTGTGGTATGCAAGAGGTGCATAAAAATTAAACAGTTTATTGTTTTATATTCTAGCGTACATATTTCTTTCGTAAGACAGCGAAAATGGTCTGTATTTTTTTTATTACTCACATCTTACACACATAGGAGTTTTTTGCGTTAGTAATATGAGGATCAATGCCAACAATAGTACATTATGGTACTAGTGTGTAACATTGGTGATTACCGCCGAGGCGCCATTGAGGCCCGAGCCGTAGGTGAGGGTCTTAAGAGAGCCGAGGACGGTAATCACCAATACACACGTGTATCATACGACGTTTTTCAACACACTTGTGAAACAAAATAACAATAATATCAACACTGAAAACAAGTTGTGAAAAATGTTTCGCTATGGCGGGAAAAATTAATCAGTTTTCCTAGGCGCGCGCATTGCGATCGGCCACAGACTAAAGGGATGAGGTTTTTTTTTTATTTTCCGTGCATAGGGTTTGCGCCTATTCTGCCACGAACAAAATGGGGAATTTAAAGTTTCCTTTTATTACAGGGAAAACAAAAGTTATATTTGAGTGAAAGTTTTATATATGAAACACGTAGGTACACGAGTTAAAATTATCTATTTGCAAGAAGTTGCATGAAATGAGCAAGCAATAGGAACATAAATATATATTTGTATACACGATCTTTTTTTTGTATAATTTTTTTTTATCTATCTTATTATCAATCTATAACTCACTAGTGAGTTATAGCAATGAAAAAGTCACAGTGTCATTTTTTATATTTATCCCCTTACAAGTTAATTTGAATTTAAAGTTCAAATAATTTAAAATTGACATTCGTGGTACAGTCAGCCGCTGAAAGTGAGACGACAAGATCCAGCCAACATTACACGCATACTTAGGCAGAGTGCGCCGCAAGCTGCTGGAATATCCAGCACGAATGTGATAAACATTGCACACCTTAATTATTATTGAGCCTCAGTCATAGACTGAGGCTCAATAATAATTAAGGTATACTTATTTCTGTTATTATTATTATTTTATTATTTCGGTCAACGAATCAGCACTGCCATTCAGCGTGGCAATGCTGCCAGCATTCTGGGCACTTTGGCTACTGGTGACGACTTAGATTTTTAGAAAATAGATTTATGGGTAAATATTAGTTGTAATTATTGTATTCTGTTAATGTAATTTTCTTTACGTATATAATAAATAACTTAATACGTTATAGGTATAATTTGAAAGTACAAAATATGAATAGTAGTCGGAAGTAGCAAAAGGCCCATCTGTATGTTGATAACGTGAGGGACTTGGTCAAAATTTACTCGCTGCGCTCGTGCGCATTCACTAGGAACTTTAGATTTCATCTGATGTTGGAAGGGCTGATAACTAATAATCTACCCTTCACAGTTTTTTAAACACATACTTACCTAAGTAGATATGTATTAAAAAGCTGGTGTCGCTAGTTTCAATAGGTTTTACTAAAACAAGCTTCGTAGAATACCACATCTAAATTTCTTAGATGTCGGAAGCCTTGTGAAACCTAGTCTCGCCTCGTTACGCCTTCTTTCCATCACTTATGTACGCTTTACTTTTTAGAGATAATTTGTCATGACTTTTTCCTTATTTACTGAGTATCTTATTAGGTTGGTTTGTTAAGTAGTTCTACCTTACCTGCAGCCATGTCGAGCACGTTGGCTTATCAATCAATCTTCCACCACAGCGTGAATGAATTTCACCCAAGCAATTTGGTTGGTTCACAGAAAACATAAGTTTCATCAGATAAGCAATAGCTGCCGTATATTTTTATTCAGTAGCGTCGATATAATAATGTTATCTCAAAGAAAAATCTGAAAACCAATACTGTAACTGTTATTGAGTGGAGACCGCGACTTGGTAAAAGTTTTGTAGGATCCCCTCCGGCGAGGTGGGGTGACGAAAGACGAAATACGAATGACTGCAGGCAGATTCTGGAGATGGCAAGCTGATGACAGGGTGCAGTAGCGATCATTAGGCTTAATAGTTGCAAAAAAACACATATACGCATCTTATTTTATACAAAAGGCTAGCATAGACTGCTGATGGCGATGATGAGATGAGTAAGTTACAAAATAAAATAAGTAAAACACTTCTACACTATGTCTAAACATATCACCAGCTTTTACAAAATACGTGCGTTGATTTAGAATATTATTGTCAGAACTGTAATATCCTCATTCACTTTATATCCGGCTCGGTTTATGGCAGACACAATGTACTTTCTTTAATTCTACGTTCCTTATTGCTTTTGAGGTTCATAGGTATACTTTTTAACTAGCTTTACCAGACCAAAGTAAAATACTAAGAGTATAAAGTCTGTCGTTAAAATGTTTGAAATGGTTTTGTTTTTTTTAAACTTAGTCTGAAGATAACTCAAAAATGCTTTCTTAATACTTTTGATTTGGCGTATTTTTAAAACACTCTGTTGTATAAATCGACTTCAAATTCCTGAATATAATTATTAAATACCTAATTAAAACGGAAAATTTGCCCGGAACACTTTGTAACGCAATTAAATTTGTGAAGTGGCGACATCTAGTTAAAATTCGAGTCTAATTTAGTTTGATGTTGGATGACACTTGTATAAAAGGAGGAATGAAATGAGGTCTACTTTGATACACGAAATATGAAGTTTCGGTAGACGGATCGCACGAAACGAACAACCTTACAGTTGAACATGCAAACGTGCATTGCTTCTGACGCGTCAACGACATTTGGCAACAAGAAACTAACGTTCAAAATTTCCAAATGAATTTACAAGTAGTTCTGGTTGTATCTACCAGTTTTTCCTATCTAAGTACTTGGGTCACGTAGAAAACCCCTCGAGCTAGAGAAAATTCAGAATTCAGCATCAAGATCTTCCCTTTCACAAGGCATTTCCGATCCTCCCAAGCTAGTAAGTACCGCCATGGGAATCGAACCGGCAACACCCAACTTAATATTCTCACCGGAAATATTTGCATTAAAGCAAATTAGAAGCTTGCATACCATCGGCCATCTCCGAAACTTCGTAATCCGACCGAATTCAAAATACATAATAGATGTGGGCACGTAGAGTCTACTAACATACACCTGCTACCACTGACAGTGTGTACGTGAACCGGTAGGGTTGTTATGGTTTGATAGTGCGATAAACTAGCATCTGAGTGAATCAAGGGGTAGCGTGATTTATAGGAAGAAGGTCCAGAATCGACATCAAGCTAGTAGACCAATACCCGACGACAAACGTAAGCCCAAAATGTTGAAACTCAGTTGGAGATTGGGCCAAATCGCAAGGCGAGGTGATGATAGGTGGAGGAAACAGAGACTGGTAGGCGACCTAGGTTGAGCAAGAGGAGCGTCGGAGAGCAGGCTGCGAGGGCTACGGCATTCCACGCAGTGGATGCGGCTAGCGCAGGACCGTGGTGGAGGGCACAAACTTCGGGAGGCCTAATTATAACACAATAAGTAGGTAGATTGACTTACTGCAAAGGTTTACATACGGCAGGATACGTCCAGTACATCTATCCCACACAGTTTACATAATTGAACGGTGGTGAGCTCCCGCGATGCAGTACTGAATTAATAGCCCTCGTCTGGTATGAAACTTGCACTGGCCTGCAGGGTTAGAGGGAACAAGTGGATGTCGGCGACTTCACTCGAATCTTTCGCGACCTACCAGAACTACTTGGTTTGTCTGAAATCGAGTCAAGTCACCAAAAGCAAAATTTAACAGTTATTTTATATAATTTTGGCTTTGATTCGACACGACGAGTAGTAGGTACGAGACGGAATACATTAATTACAATAATGTATTTTGTTGTGGTAGAGAAGTTCTTTCTGTGAATTTGGTAGGTTACCATTAGCAGCAAAGCAGCAAATATTTATTATTATATTTTAAATCTTCTTACCCCAAAGCAAGCAGAACTTGTAAGTATAAGTATATTATAGAAGTAGTCTCAAAATCCAAAATTCTTTATTTCCATTCAAAAATGTACACTAAGAAAAGGCTAAAAAAACGAAAAAAAAAATCTTTAAGCTGACATTTTTGATTTCGGTCGCTTTGGTATATAGACTAAAGTAAAGAAGCCACGAAGAAACCTTTAGCCTGTTAGTTGTGATTTTTCGAGTTGGAGCAAAACCCGTCCCAAGCTGTTTTATCTTGTAGATATCTTGTATTTTATAGTAAGCCTTTTTGCACAGTACCTACTTACTTTTAATTGCTTTGTTAGACATTTCATTTCAGCCCTCGAATAAAAGAAGGGGTATCATTTTAGCCGAGTATGGCTGGTAGTTTTTTTATTTTACAGCCGACCAAAAGATATCATACTGCCCAAATAGTTTTTTAGCCGGTTTTTCCGGTTGATCAAATATTTAAAATAAATATCAATAAATTTACTCCCTGAAAAAAGGCGCCCCCAGAATCGTCAGTAAACAACGATATCCCCTCCCCTACCCTCCCCGGCAATTTATTTAAATTTTCAAAGACATTAATCTTATCCCGGGACAAAAAAGTCCCTATAAGCCGTTTATAACAATAACGGGATAAGGTTAATTTAAAGTATTTACGGTTTTTATTAAAGGAAACGTTGCGTTTATTGTGGATTTAAAAAGTTGTAACGTTATGGGGAATTAAATCTAGTGAATTTGTAAACAATCTTCAAATATAAAATAATGACTAGTCGGAGTACGTGGGCAAGTTCATTGCGTTCTATTTTCAACTTCGTTATCCGCCCAACAGTGCAGACACGGTAATGTTATCTATACAGTATTGTAACTCGGCCATGTCCTTGAAATAACTACCTACCAAAACAAAACAAAAGCACGCGATAGGGCTGCCCGCCTGCAGTATTTTAATTTCATCTAGGTACCTACCTACTTGAATTTCTTTCTAGTTTTGTGATTATATATTTTAATAAATATAAAATAAATGACTAAAACCTGCCAAGTGCGAGTCCGACTCGCGCACGAAGGGTTTCGTACCATTATCTATAAAATCAGCAAAAAAATACGTTTGTTGTATCGAAATAGAAGAATTTTATTATTTATTTCTAAGCTGAATATAAAACTAAAGTACCTTATTTATATAAAAAATTCTCAAATTGCACGCTTACTGCTTACAACATTTTTTACCAATTGAAAAGAAAAATCAATAACTTATCATTCGTAATGACAATTCTGTCAAACAAAAAAACATTCAAATTAGATAAAAAATAGTTTCATACCAAAAAGTTCGTTCGTCACTGCGCTGCGGCGCGCGGCGCATCCCCGACTGGTTGTACCTACCACGATCCCGCCCTCACATGAGGTGACAGTTATGACTCGTGTTCCGGCCGTTTGTATGAAGACAGAATACTGTATAGATAACATTACCGTGGTGCAGAGGCCCATTTCGGGCTTCTGTCAAATATCCTGTCACTGTTGAGTGGCTATAATAATTAAATTTGTATAATATTTAGTTTACCCAAAAAGCGCTCTACCAAACCTTATTCGAAAATAGAACGCTTACAGAATAACTTTGTGTCACTGTCTGTCTGTTACGCCTATACGGCTGAACGGATCTCAATGAAATTTGGTAGGGAGGTAAATTATATTCTGTAGACAGACCTAGGCTACTTGAAAAGTGCGTGCGAAGGCGCGAGCAGCAGCTAGGCATTCATATTTGAGCCAAACCTGGCTACGAAGAAATTTCCAGCCATCAGTTGAAAGCTCACCACCGTGCGCAGAGGCGCAAGAAAATACTCTTCTGAGATACGGGAACACAAACCAAGTAAGATCCACATTACGCGAGATTTATACTCTACACCGTACCGGTTAACAACTATTTTGCATTGTAGTTTGCTTTTTTGATTTAATTTCAGTTCTCTACTAGAATGACCGCGAGGGGACCTCCTTCCGTAGAAATCAACTCAGTTGTTTTCAGAATTTTATTGAATCGGAACACAATCAAATTGCGCAAACAAATAGAAATGACAAAGTTAAACGTTCAAATAAAGCCAAGTCCCAACACGCTCCTGCAAATAGTTAAAAGCTATGTACACACATACGTCACCGAATGTGACATTGCACATAACGTCACTTTGACACATACCTACACGCCGTGCATCGGCTTTTACTAACAATGCCGAAAAATTTCAATTGTCAGTATTTAGAAAAATCATTATCGCAGTATCCCAGTCCAAACCAAACGATCGTAGATCTAACGATTATAAATGAATACTATAATATAATAAAAATCTTTTTACAATAACTTCCGAATACGATGACAGCTTCTGTGGCGCGGTGGGTGAAGGTCTGCCTGCGATGTAGGAGGTTGCGGGTTCGATTTCCGCCTCGGTGCAAATGTGTGTACAATCTGCAGACATTTATTCAGGGTGTTCTGGTCGTTTTCTATGTATGATAAAAATTATCTATCTATGTATGGTATAATCCAGCATTATTATTTTTAATACTCAAACGCAACTCAGATTTTTAAGCACATTTCAAGTGACAGATTTTCATTGAAATATATCAAAAAATCGCGTCTTGAGACATGTTTTTTGATTTGCGTTTTAGTATCTAGTCGGCGGTAGTACAACCATAAGGCAAGTATGAGTTTCATTTCTATAAAAGTGTACCATTGAGAGCTAAAGTATCAATTAATTATCCACGTCATACAAAGTCAACGAAATTGTTAAAAATGTCCTAGATTTTCGCTGAAATGTGTCTAAGAAATTAATAAATCCCAAAAATTTACGATCTCGACGGGATTCGAACCCGCACCTTCCCCTTCAGCGCAGGGTTGCTCTTTTTCCAACTAAGCTACGTGATCTTATCTAGTCGACCCGTAAATCTTTGGGAGTTCTTTCGGCACTTACGCCGTCAGCGCCACCTACAGAGGAAACAATGAAGTTATCCAATTCTGCTCAAAGACCAAATTTACATTTAGTTCTTTGACGAGAGGTTTTGCCGTTGCTTGATTCTAAGGTTTTTATTTATTATAGTACTCTGGGTAATTTCTAAGAAATTAATAATCAAGCAACGGCAAAACCTCTCGTCAAAGAACTAAATGTAAATTTGGTCTTTGAGCAGAATTGGATAACTTCATTGTTTCCTCTGTAGGTGGCGCTGACGGCGTAAGTGCCGAAAGAACTCCCAAAGATTTACGGGTCGACTAGATAAGATCACGTAGCTTAGTTGGAAAAAGAGCAACCCTGCGCTGAAGGGGAAGGTGCGGGTTCGAATCCCGTCGAGATCGTAAATTTTTGGGATTTATTAATTTCTTAGAAATTACCCAGAGTACTATAATAAATAAAAACCTTTGAAATGTGTCTACTAGTTATGTTCCATACATAAAATAATATATAATCATAACGGTGATTTATTACAGTAATTAAACAACGTAACGTCACCCTTAGTTCCTTTGGGAAATTATAATTCATTAATTATAATTAACGTCTTCACTTAGATGTCTTTGTTGAAGTAAAATATCTTGGATTCTAGAACCAAGTATACCTCAGTAATAAAAGGTTAAAATGTGAGAAGGTGAATTATACGATTTAAGAATTCGCCGAAAAAGTTTAACAAGTGATTATGTCAAATTCTAAGTACATAAGTTGTACTCCATTTTAACTTTAAGCACCTCGGGGAATTAGGTCGAAGACGACGACGAATTTGAGTAGAAGTTAAAGTTGTAAAGAAATTCATTAAAAGTATTTCAAATGTTTTGTAAAGTTGGGTTATTTTCTAATCAACTAACACGAAAACCGGCTGTTAGCTTGGTATTTGGGTACCTACTTGTAGACTTTGCACCAAATACCATATCACCGTTACCGTTATCAAATCGTTTTAACGTAGTAACTGCTATTTTTCATGAACGTCCATTATTGGTACTAAAGTACGTCGCAGTCTGTAAGGTACCTTTTGATAACTAAATAACTATACGGAATGTAACGAATAAACTTAAAAACTACTGGACCGATTTCTACAAATCCTTTAACCGTTCGAAAGATTACTTTCCAGGAAGTGACATAGGCTTTTTTTTATCCCGGAATTCCCACGGCAAAAGGGAACTACACGGGTGAAACCGCGAGGCGCTGATAGCATTTTATATTATTAACTTTAATTGGTCTCACAGACTGACGCGGTCTGCGGTGGCGGTCAGTACACACACCTTCTCGTCAAATTGTACTGACCGCCACCGCCGGCCGCGTCAGTCTGTGGGATTCCCTAACTGTGATATAAAAAAAGAAATTATGTACATTATTACAGAATACGAATATTACGTTCTTCCTCTCGTGAATTTTTCATATTTTATTAGTTATTCTGCTACTCGGTACAGAGACAAATCCAACGAATAAAAGATCATTAAAATCGGTCTAGCCGTTCTTTTGTTATAAATGGTCTAACTACCACGACTTTTTTTTGTATATATATACAGACACATGTATCGCTTTAGTTAATTCGTGACCACTCGTGAGAAAAGCTTATAGACGTAGCTCAGGAGTGTGATGGGTCTGTAAATTTTATGAAGGATTTTATCTCCTACCACCAAACTCCCGCTCCACGCCTTTGCAGTTATCTTACTGTGAAGGACGGTGTATAACAGGGGCTTCTCCTGCTTTCAGAAGCTCTGAAGTTTTGCCGTCCTCACCGAACTTTTCCATTTTTAAGCTACCTCTGAGCTAACACGATCTCGTCTTGACTGATGTCTGGCATTTCATCGGTATAGTGGCGTGTCAGATTGGCTTTAGAATCATGGTGGTCTCGTCGGGAATGGGAAGCATGTGCAGCGTACAATCGGCCATAGTAATCTCTTATCTCGGCGGAGACTTCCGGTTTCAACATTACGGTCCTCCTGTCAGTTCCGGTCCTCCTGAGAGTTCATTCATACCTGTCATAATATATAATCCTACTTCTAAGAACATCTTCGAAGAAGAATAAGTATAAGCTCTCCTTAATATTCAGCAGGCATCATACCTGCCATAAAAGGTAAAACGCCGTAACGTACACACCTACACGCAATAAACGGTTTAGGGCGGCGGCGTTAAGAAATACGAGGAATTTAGTAACGACGACAGACGGACGCGGCCGTAAATTAAGTTTTACGACATCTAGGAGAAAAAAACTAAAAACTGCATGTGTCATTGTTTGATGGTTGGAAGTTTTGTTGAGAAATGCAGTCTATGATTATTAGGTTTTAAGTACATTTGATGTCTGTTACTTCGTTTGTTTTCATTTCCTTTTAATTTGAACTGTTTCATATTATGTCTCACATATTTAAGGACTTCATAAATGTATACAGCAGGTGAAGTGAGAATACCTAGTGTTTTGAAGTGCTCTCTGCATGTGTCTCTATATTTAGCTTTCACGAGGGTTCTGATTGCTCTTTTTTGTAATTTTAAAAGCTTTTCACAATCTGTCGAGTTACCGTACATAATAATTCCATAAGACATTGTAGAGTGCACATATGCGTAATATATTTCCCTTAGATTTTGTTCAGTGGTTACGGGTTGAAGCTGTTTTAGTGCATAAATCCCTTTCGCCATCTTACTTTACAACTTTACTACTAGACCTTCATTGATACATGTGGCCAAACCATTCGTGATACACTTTTTATCAAATTTCGGAGTTACTGGCACATACTTACTAAATATGCTATTCAATTTTGTTGATATTTACTTTATTGTAAAAAGTAAGTAAAGTTACTTCAATAAGTTACTAAAATAAGCAATGCCATTCAACGTGGCAATGATGCCAGTATTTTGGGCATATAGCCTTCTGGTGACGGCTCAGATTTTTAATATATAGATTGAAGTGTAAATATTAGTTGTGATTATTTTATTCTGTTATTGTAATTTTCATAGTAAATATATTAAAAAAGTATTTATTTCCAAAAATGGTTTCAGAACTTCGGAGGGTAGAGTCTGGTTCAGTCAATGATCATTGCATTTTGCGTTACAATTATGTGGTCTTAGTTCTATTCACAGAGCAGGTACCTACGACTTAATTTCATTAAAATTGTATTAATCTCTACATTAGCAATAATTTCGATACGATTTGACGAGATTCGAAGGAGAAATGTGCGTTAGTTAACAAAAATAATACTGTAATTTATACTGAACTAGCTGTTCCCCGCGGTTTCACACACGTTAAATTTGTAAATCTCCCATAGGCATTTGATGTTTTACCAGGACAAAAACTAGCCTATGTTACTCTCCATCCATTCAACTAACTCTATGCCAAAAATCAAGTCGATTGGTTGCTTAGTTATGGCGTGAAGGGTCCTCCCTTCACGCCATAACTAAGCAACCAAACAAACAAACACACTTTCGCATTTATAAAATTATAAAATTAGTTATGAAGTTAGGATGGCAGCTGTAGCAACAACAGTTATTTTAATATTTCGAGTAAAAGTTCGGAAACTGCCACAAAAAGGGAAGTATAAACAGTTTTTTTTAAATAAAAATCTTAAAAATAGCCGTGTGTCTTTTCAGGATTAAAAAAGCCGTAAAGCTATTAGCACTTGGTTCAACCTACCCTCAGTTACCATATGGCACACGGTCTGCCGAACAACCTGTATATGCACATTATATAGGTATGCCTCTAAGGTAACTGATTATATTTATTTTTAAAATGACACAATGATAAAGCCTACGATAAAGAATACTCAAACCGCAATCAAAAGATACAGCCGTATAAGTCCAATTATTTTGAAACCGAAAGAAACGCATGCTAAAAAACCTTTAGGGTACTTCCCGTTCACTTAGAATCATGAAATTTGGTAAGAAGCAAGGTTTTATAGCACAAGTAAAGGGGATAATCCGGAAATTGTAAAATTGTAGTCTATATTCACAAAAACAAAAAATGATTCTCGCTATGGACGAAAATCTATAGGGTACATACTTCCCGTTGACCTAGAACCATGACACAACAAGGTCTGATTATTATAATAATAATCAGACCGTCTTTTTTTAATTATTAACACTTTTTTACTTTCATTACTAAAAACTTTTATGCAGCGCACTGATATTGGACCGCGCCGTTTTATGAATTTAATATTTGCTGAAATTGCGTGCGTTAATATTGTAATAAGAGGATTTACTATAATACTTCAGTACCTACGATGCGAGATGCACTGAAACTGATAAAAAATAACCCTTGATGTTTTTCCACGTATATCCTATTCTATCCTTTTGCAGCTTTTCGGAATCCTTTGAAACTACCAATTAGAATTCGGAAATTTTGAGTCACTACCCCGAAGGTTCTATAAATTTTTCATAAAATTCGACGTACAGTAGCAACCGATGATTTGGATGGGACCATTAGCTATCATCATCATCATCGGCCCATGTTCATAAAATGTTACCACCTAATAAATGCCTAGGTACTTATGTAACAAGACGAGCATTCCGTGGTTGTGCTGTGCAACTAACAATTTCTGTTTTGGATCCATACTCCTTTATTCGCCGTAGCAGCGCAAGGCACACTTGGATAATATCAATCACATCACACTAATATTAATAACGCGATGTTTCTTACTTCTTCACGCTACTACTGAATGAAAAATGAAATTTGCAAAGCTGTAGCCCTAAGCCTGGAATCAAACAGAGGCCCATAAATCAGTTCCCATGGGATAGAAATTACCGGCAAACGTTTCCATAAAACAACGCGTGCAAAGCCGCGGGCAAAAACTATATTACTATAATATTGTCCCATTCGAAATGGGAGCAGGCTCGACAGTAAGCCGCTTTGCGAAATAACGGAAATATACGAGAAATAATACTGATTGACAGTGTTTGGCTGATGTATATGTAGGTAGCCATACCTACCTACTCATTGTACACGCGCGGCAGTGCACCGCGCGTCTTGCTTTTTAGTAATAAACGAGCTTGCATCGTAACTGGTCGTTTCACTCAGCCTCATACATCTCACTGGCGAATGAGTTCGGTCTACCCCCACGCGTTAAAAGATAGTGATAATGAAATCCTTTTTGGGGAATTTGTCTGTGTTTGATCATAAATGTAATGATTGGATGATCCACAAAGGCAAACTATTACAATATATAAAGATTAATAGTGTGAGCGACGAGCACAAAGCCGGAGTTTTGTTGACGCATCTCACGGAGGAAACCTACCGTCTGGTGCTCAATTTAGCGTTTCCGAGGGAGTTGGATGCCCTCACGTTTCAGCAGCTCGTAGGATTACTGGATGGTCATTTCAAACCCAAAAAGTGCACATTCGTGGACAAGGCAAAATTTTTTGGAGCTACCAGGAAATCAGGCGAATCATTAGGGGAATGGGCGGCGCGATTGAGAGGTCTCGCAACATATTGTGACTTCGGTACCGCCCTCGATACGAACCTGAGGGATCGTTTCGTCCTCGGCCTGAACGCCGGTCCAGAACGGGACAAGTTGTTCGAGCAAAGTCCGTCTTCATTGACGTTGACGGGGGCTATTGAATTGGCGGAGCAGGCGGCTTGTGCTAAAGAAGCTAAGGCCTTGTACAGTACCAGTGAAGCAACCACTGTCAAGGAGGAGCCGATATATCGTGCGGGATTCCAGGGTAAGGCGAGCCGTGGCCGTGGCGGTGCGGGCCGAGGCGTCGGCGGCAGCGGCGGTGGCGGCGATGGCGGCGCGAGCGGCGCTGTTGGGCCGCCGGCGGCGCATAGCGATTCCGCTCGCTGCACCGTTTGCGGAATGAAGAATCATTACAGTGATCAGTGCCGTTATAAAGGTTACAAGTGCCAGAAATGTGGTAAAAAGGGTCATTTAAAAAAAGTTTGTGGCGTTACAAATCAGTCAAGTGTTTTCCATGTGAAATCTGATCAGGATTGCAGTGACAACCAGGACTCCATTTGCGAGGAATGCCAGAACTTTAATATAAGGTACGTGACGGATAAACCTATCACGATAGACTTAACCTTAGGGAATCAAATTATTTCAATGGAACTTGATTCAGGCTCAGGAAGAACTGTTATTTCTGATAAGTTGTATAAGAATAAGTTTTCTAACTATAACTTACAACATTGTGCTGTAAGCATGCGTTTATACAACGGACATAAAATATCTCCCCTGGGTTTTTTTTCGATAGCAGCTATGTTCAATAATATGCAGAAAAATATTAAAATTTTTGTGATTAAAAATGGAGGCCCACCACTTCTCGGAAGAGATTTTATGTCCGCTTTTAATTTGTTTATCACAACTGATTTGAAATCTTTACAGTGCAGTTATAGTCCTGATAAAAATGTTTTGGATTTAATTGAAAAGTTTCCAGATTTATGGCGTGATGAGTTAGGCTCATTCAATAAATTTAAAGTTCATTTACAACTTAAGGAGAATTCGGTACCTAAGTTTTTTAAGCCCCGAACTGTACCCTTTGCGCTGAAAGATAAGGTCGAACAAGAATTGAAGCGTTTAGTTGACGCAGGTATTTTAGTTTCTGTAAACCATTCAGAATATGCCACGCCGATAGTACCTGTTTTGAAGGAAAATGGTAAAGTTAGGATTGCAGGAGATTTCTCGGTCACGCTTAACAAAGACCTCGTTATAGAAAAGTATCCGTTGCCTAGGATAGAGGAGGTATTCGCTAAAATCGGGGGCGGCGACCTGTATAGTAAAATTGATTTAAAAAATGCATACAATCAGTTTATTTTGGATGACGCTTCTCAAAAGCTCGTAACTATCAATACACATAAGGGCTTATATAAGCAAACTAGGCTTTTGTACGGCCTAGCCAATGCGCCAGCGATTTTTCAAAAATCATTAGAAACTCTCTTGGCAGGAATCGATGGAGTCAGCGTCTGGCTCGATGACATTTGTGTCACAGGTCCTGACCGGGAATCACACTTAAAGCGGTTAACTGAAGTTTTACGTAGGTTAAATAACGCGGGTCTACGTCTACAGAAAGAAAAGTGCGAGTTTTTCAAGAAAAATGTAACTTATCTAGGCTTTGTGATAAGCAAATCGGGGTTAATGACCTGCGCCGAGAAGGTCAAGGCAATATTAAGTGCACCGGAGCCTACAAATGTCACTGAAGTAAAGAGATTTTTGGGGGTCGTCAACTACTATAGGAACTTCATTCCTAACGCGTCATCCATCCTAAATCCTTTACACGAGTTACTACGAAACGATGCACCTTGGGTGTTCGGTGATAGGCAACGGGAAGCCATGGCGGCCGTTCGCCGCGAGCTGGCTTCCGAGCGCGTGCTGGCGCACTTCGAGCCGCGCGCGCAGCTGGTGCTGACCGTGGATGCGGGGCCCGCCGGCCTCGGTGCCGTGCTGGCGCAGCAGACGCAAGACGGCCAGGAGCGACCCCTCGCTTACGCCTCTCGTTCGTTGACCGGCAGCGAGCGAAATTATAGTCAGATACAAAAGGAGGCAACTGCTATTATATTTGGTGTGAAACGGTTCCATCAATATTTATACGGTAGAAGCGAGCCATTCATACTTAGGACCGATCATAGGCCCCTGGTGTCTATATTTAACAATAAAACCGGTATTCCAGTGACTACAGCGCTGCGCCTGCAGAGATACGCTATTATGTTATCAGCGTATAATTATGTAGTTCAGTATGTGTCGGGCGATAAAAATCTAGTAGCGGATTATTTTTCTCGCGCGCCTATGAAAGAGACGGATAAATGGGAAGAAGGCGATAGCGAGATTGATAATTACTTTGCGCTTAAATTCTTAGACGACACATCTCCCGCTACTACGAGTCGCGATATCACACGGGCGACCGAAGGCGATAAGACGATTCAGACCGTCGTTAAGTACATGCTTAGTGGTTGGCCGCGTAAAATAACCTGTCAATCTGTATTGCCCTATTTTCAATGCAAATCCGACTTGCAATTCGAAAACGGGTGTTTACTTAGAGGCCATAGGGTGGTTATTCCGACAGCACTCAGAGAAAATATGCTACGTGAATTACACGACACACATTTAGGTATTATTAAAACTAAAAGTAATGCCCGAGGTAGAATGTGGTGGCCAGGTATCGATAACGACATCGAACAGTGGATAGGCGGGTGTGAGACCTGCGCCGGCGTGCGCGCCGCGCCCCCGCGCGACCTCGCGCCCTGGCCCGCCGCCTCCGCTCCCTGGCAGCGTGTACACATTGACTATATGACCGTCGGACAAAGGGTATATCTCGTGTTAGTAGATTCCTATAGCAAGTGGTTAGAATGCCTACACATGCAAAACGGTACGACTACGAAGGCATTAATCGTGAAATTAAAAGGTATTTTTTCAACCTTTGGTATTCCAAACGCCCTGGTATCAGACAATGACGTTAAGATTAATTCAACGGAATTCAAAACATTTTGTTCAAGTAATGGCATTAAATATATGACTTCGCCTATTTATCATCCGCCAAGTAATGGTCAAGCCGAAAATTCGGTCAGAACATGCAAGAAAATGCTTAAATGTATAATAAAAGATAATCTGCCATTGTATGAGATAAACGATTTACTATTAGGCCACCTTTTCAATTACAGGAACTCGGTACACTGTACCACCGGTGAAAGTCCATCTAAATTAATGTTTGGGAGAAATTTAAGATCTCGCCTTGATTTAATCATGCTTCAGCCTGAATCTAAAATTAAAAGTAAATCAGTGTCTTGTAAGCGTAAATTAGAACTTGAAGATATTGTGTGGGTCCGTTGGTACAGTGCGCGGAAAGAGTCATGGCAGTTAGGTATAATTAAACAAAAAATAGGTAATCGGATGTACAAAATTGTGATAGTAAATTCAAAAGCGGAGTGTATACGCCATGTCGATCAAATTGTTAAGTATAGTGGTAGTAATGAGCAGTTGATTCGATCGGGCAGTTATAACAATACAGAGATGCCCCTGCCCCATCAGCTTCAATCACCAGGTCCAGGAAGTGCGATGCCTTGGGAGCCAGCTTTAGATGCTGAGAGTGGAGACGTTCAAGTTGTAGCATGCACTCCGGCAGTGACTGAAACTGATGATGGTGATTCACCAGTTACTCCTAGCAACGATGGAGTCATCGAATTTGATAATAATGATAATGGGGAAGATTGGGCAGATTGTGCCGAGGAAGAGTGTGCGAGAGAGACTGTCGCGATCGTAGACACGGCGGTGCCGCCAGCAGCTAGTCTGGAGGTGCCTGCGCAGCCGCAGGGTTCTAAAAGGACCGCCGCGCGTCTGGCGAACGATCGGCCAGCGCTGTCACCCACACTTTCGCGTACAAGGCGCGTTCCCATGAAAGACTATAAAAAGTATTTTTTAAAATAAGTGAACTTGTGTAATGTTAAATTTAATTGTTTATTTTGTTGTCAACAGATTTACTCCATAAATAATGGTGGAGGAATGATGTATATGTAGGTAGCCATACCTACCTACTCATTGTACACGCGCGGCAGTGCACCGCGCGTCTTGCTTTTTAGTAATAAACGAGCTTGCATCGTAACTGGTCGTTTCACTCAGCCTCATACATCTCATTGGCACATCCAGAGACTTATTTATATAGATAATACTTTTATTGTACCACACAAACACAGAAAACAATACAGAAATAAATACTATGAGTAGACGACGTACAAAGGCGGCCTTATCGCTATGAGCGATCTCTTCCAGCCAACCTTGGGATTGACTGGACATGTAAGAACAACAAAGACGGTGGCACTCGAAAAAATAAAAGAAAACAATAATACTTACACAACATACTACAATATTTACATTAGTATGTATATTGAGGCCTTCCCTATATATTAAGGCTCTGGGTGTTAAGCACTGTAAACTCAAAAACAACGTGCGCGTTCCAAAACTTGTATGTTATTAGTTGCTAAGATGGAAGCCAAAAGTCTGTGATGAACTTACAAAGATTTTCTCAATGCGTTCCGTGGCTGGTTTCCGCTACACGCAACACTTTGGGGCTATGAGATGTACTTGCCAGCTAGTTATTTTTAACGCATTTACTGCTCAGTCCCAGCGGTTCGACCTGACCGGCTAGGCTCTACACGTAATGTCCAGTAGCTGCACATGAAGGTTAATATATCTTACAAATAAATAATAGCCTAGTTGGTTAGAGCGCACCTGTACTGAAGGTGAGGCGCGGGTTCGAATCCTACTGAAATCGAAATTTTATGGGATATTATTAAATTTTCGTAAAAAATTACCCCAGTGCGAGTTACGTACTATAAAGCAAAAAGCTACGTATAATACTCGTTCAAAACAAGTTTTACATTCTATTCAACCTTGTTGTATACATTTTTATTTTAAAAAGTAAATAGTTTTAATTTACTTTTTAAAATAAAAATGTCCAAATGACAACTAGAAGTTCACAGATGCATCTTTCATACAAGTTTAAAAAACGAAAACACTGCACAAAACATGTCAAATACATGTTTTATACCTTTGTGAAAACGGAGGGTAAGACTGGCACAATATGATAATGGTAAATAGGTAATAAATTCTACTTCACGGGTCTGTTAACGGGTAAGTATCGTGTGGGTTTACAAGTTTTTCCGACGTTCAGCAAGTTTTCTCACTGCCGTGGGCATAACTCATCATTGGTGAAAGCTAGATTACGTTTAGTTAGGCTTGCTCTGCAAAATAACAAGAATTGCGTTACAAACAATTGTGATTGGGCACTTATAAATCTATTTCAGTTTCGTAAAATGATTATGTCTTGTATCAAATCAGAGCTCCGCTGGCTTCATGGCCACTCGAAAACATCTCATCGGAAACCGCTCTACTGCCATTTCCCGAGCACTCTCAACTGTTCCTACCTATTATACCAGAATCTACCAGAAACCATTACAGATTATACCAGAATCGCTATTTGTGGCGTCGCCGCATCTTCTTCAGCGTTTCTAGGGGAGGTATTTTAAACCAATTATTGAAAAGCAGAAATATGTATAGTAAACGAACATTAAAACCTTCCAGAAGTATGTATCTAGGTGCTTGATAAGAGTGTACAGGGTTCCACGTAACTACACCATTAGTATTCCATTCCGTTTCTAAGAATGTCTATAAAATCTGCTGTGAACTCAATTACAATCACAGACAGAAAGCACTCTGTTCCTCGGCCACTTCGCTTTGAAATGCAAAGATATCGGCGGCGGCGCTGCGTAACTGAGCTGTGTTGGTAGGGGTAAGGTCTGTGTCCACGTGTACGTACCTAGCTATATCAAACTATCAGCTAGATAATATTTATTGAAACAAAATTACGAGGACAAGATGAAAGTTAGAGTAGAGGGACATCGCAGGGCGTAGGGCTGACTATAAGATTAGCACAGGAGAGGTCGTAGGTGAACTTGAATGCTTATTGCTTATGCCCAGCAGGAAGGTGAAGTCCAGCCTTTTAATGGTGATGATAGCACGTAACAAAGGACCGTAAAGTCATACGAGTGTGACACTTGTCCATCTGTCCGAGATCATAAAAATGAAAAAATCATCTGAGTTTTCTACAATATAGGTAGATAAAATAAATATTGCTTATTTTGTAATGATAATAAATACTACAGAAGTGACGTGCTCGTTAAACTGCGATGAAGTTCAATGCTTCTCAAACCTTCTTGTCGTAACGTGCTCCAATAAGATTGACAAAATCGAAGTTCAAATGATCATTTGGCTCTACTGATACAAAAAATCTCGAAAGTCACTCACAGGCTTTAGATCCATATCTTGTTCCAAAAATAGGTATACGCTTCCAAGGAGATACCTTCTCGTATTAGCTGAAGGTAAAGCCTTCACACGTGGACCAGAGAATGCTTTCAGTTAAATACGGAAAACTCTTTAAGCTTAATTATTTCGAGAAAGATTTTCTTTGCAAAGCTCTCAAGGTTCTAAATTGGTTTGAGATAGAATTGAAATTGGCACCTTCGTGAACTTCTCTGAGTGTTCTCCTAATACTGTTAATAATGGTTGTGGTGAATGTGATTAGAGTCATTGTTATTGAAATAAAAACGAGTCAAATACTGAGTAAGTCAGATAATCAAATACAGGAAAAAATAAACAAAACGTGAAGGAAATTTACGTATAGGTATTTACTGTATGTAAGTTACCTATGTAAACGACTTAAAACCTAACCTATAAATTACCATTTACAAATAAAATGATTAATTCTGTAATTATTCAGTGCATAGTACAGTAAGTAAAAGTTTACAATATTAAAATAAAAAATGTTAAACTAAAAGTTTAAAAAAAAATTATACATGTAGTTAACAAGTAGGGGTTACATTATGCTCACTCAATGTCTCATGTGGATGGGTATATGAGTTGACTATCCCTGGCACTAACTACTACTTGACTAGTAAGTACTTAGCAACAACACAGAAGGTAACAAACAATCTACTTATTCTCAAATTGCTCTCAAACAAAATTGGTGTTTTCATCCCACCTCATTATCTGAAGTACGCTTTGAGCAATGATTGTTAACATTCCTACAATTTTAATAAGGAAATATTTTGAGTTGTTATCATAATTCGTTGAAACAAAAGAGAAGTTTAATGATATTTCCTTGAGCGAGCCGGTTAATTAGAATGTCAATATTTTATTTCAATGTTTCATCAGAGTTCTTTTTGAAGAAAATTTTGTTAGAATTAAAGCTTTACATTTTGCCTTTAAAATGCTTTTAATTTTTTTTATACAGAGATATCGCACCATAATTGGATGATCATAGCCGTCTATTTCATTTTCCTAAAATTCTTTAATTTTTGCTTATATAAGTGGAAACAGTAGATATAAAAGAGGGATTTTTTTTTCAGGCTTCCGTATATTTTAAATATTCATAATTGAATAAATACACTATCCACTCCAACACATTCTCAAAAAGACAGACTATAAACAATAGACTATGACGGTATAGTATAGTTCCCGATTATACTACATACATATCTTATTCTAGAATATGACATCAACGGTGACTATCCAAAGAAGCTTCAAGCCGCATTTGGGTTCTGACTTAGATCTACCGTAATACTCTCATCCAGAACCCAAAGCGATCAAAGAGAGTTTCTTACATAAAAAACTCAAGATCGTTTTTTAAGTTGGTTTGATATCGTAAGCAGTCGGACCGCGCTCTCGGCTTTAAGCCCGGTTAGATTTATAGAACCGTGCAAAGTACGAGCTGAAGAAATGAGACTATATTGCTTATGGAACGACGTTTATGGACCTCTATGGCATTTGGCATTGTCTATGGTCTTGGTTAAGAAAAGAATGCGAAAAATATGTTGGACTATTTATAGGTAGGTACTCGATATCTATTAGAATGTCGATATAAGATTTATCTAACGATATTTTTCTTCTATTTTTTTTCTTAACATATTAGTAATGGCACTGTGCCGTCACTCCGCAAGGGCCCTAACTGAAAACCAGCGCAGTATTGGGTAATTGCCTAATACTGCAAAATGCTGAGTTAGGGACCCATTTTACCCTATTTTTTACTAGTGTTAGATTTAAGTGATTATTATAATATAACATAGGTACATAATATTATTATATATTATAATTATTTTTTTCAGCCATGATTGTCATTGTCACTTTCGCTATGTGCACTTTTTATTGTCTACTTGTTTTTTCTCACTGTTCTTGTTTTTGTTTTGGGTAAAATAAGTGAATTTATTATTTTTATTATAAGATAGTCAAGTCATTATCGTTGTAGGTTAAGATCTTGATTGATCTCTCTTGGTTGGTTAAGTTTGGTTCAAAAGTTTTCAGTAGCATTCACATGATTGATATGAAATCTGAATGATGTTTTATTTCATTTTCATTCAAGTTTCGAATAAAGTGTGCGTTTTTCACAGTGACGTATTTCATGCTACCTTTTTTTTCATTTATTTATGTTTCACAGTAAGTACTTATTTTATCTTAAAGCTAACTTAAACCTTAATTCGGTTTGGCCGTAAGCCTCTTAGTCTCTATTATATACCTAATAAAAATATGCTAGTATGTACCTACTAAGCTATTTATGTAAAATACAGTCTACTCGTACATAGTAAATGTAAAAACGTAGGCTAGGTAACATCTGTGAATCAAGCAGGCCACACTCTGCAAGTGCAAGCGGGGTAGGTACAACGATCGGCTGCCCGGCACGGGCGAGCGCAAGCAATGATTACATTACCTACGCTCGTTCGTCAGTGAACGGAGCGAACTGATAACACAGCATACAGGGTGCTTATTTGTTTAATCAAGATAAAATAATACATAGGTACGTGTTTCATTATCTAATGAAAAGGTTTTGTTACCATGTTTATGGTAAATCTGCGAACCAGAGAATATTTTTTTACTACACTAAATTTAGTTACATTTCTGTAATTTTACAAATAACAGAAATTTTGTGCACACCTCCTAAGGGTTGTCTTGTGAAAATAAAGAATACATAATCCATTACTTACTTCAAAATTGATTTTATTTATACTGAGTTTTGAGTGCGTCTAACCAAGGAATAATTATTTTCCATATAAACCATACCACACTATTTAACCTCTTCAAACGTTATTTTTTGAAAATAAGATTGGCCTATGTGTATTCTTAAACCTAAACTACCTACATAACAAATTACATCCAAATAGGTTAAGTAGTTACAGAGATACGTCGTAACAAACATTCAGACAAATTTTCGCATTTATAATATTAGTAGGATTAGATCGGATTTTTATTATTTGAGTTTCAATTCAACCTTTGACTAATAATGAAGGATTCAAAATTCAAAAAAACTAGTATTACACAAGTCGCTCTTGACTTGTCCCGCAGTAACATGAATCCCATGAACTTAAACTATGGAACCGATTCTTGAAGTCACGCGACTTTACGTCCAAAAGAATCTTTCGCAAAAATAAAGTAAATTGCATTCCGTACGACGTCGATTCCGGAGTTAATTTTGCGTTTGATTGCGTTTTTATGCGACGAGGGAAAATAAAGAATGATCGCTTCGATTTCCTTCGGTCTTCGGAGAAGAAAAAGTTGTTTCCTTTTGTTGCTCTTTGCTCTGCTTTATTAGCACTTACAATTTTCCGCTAATTACTCGTATTGGAACTTTTTTTTTATTTTTGAGATGACGTTGCTTCCCGCTGTCTGTCTCTATGTATGCTTAGATCTTTAAAACTACGCAACGGATGTTGATGCAATTTTTTTTTATGTATAGAGGAATTCAATAGAAAGGTATAAATGTATAATATATGCACCCGTGTGAAGCCGGAGCGGGTCGCTTGTCTGATATAATAAGCAGTGTAAATCAGGATTGCAAATCTTGAATTTTCATAAGTTTGAATGTTCGTGGCTTACTGGCTGGCTCTACTGGGTCTACTATCAGGATCCTATTCCAAAACATTCAGTCCAAGATGAGATAAGGTGATTTTCCAAACGGATTCAAGCGGAGGACACTATATAACTCGGCGTTAGCATCGAAGCAAAATGAATTATCAATTCTATTACAAACGATTGCATCGAAGTTTTTACAGATGAATTCCTAATATTTTATCCACTTCAGTTAATTGAATATCAATACAAAATCCCCAATTAAACCACATCGTAATAAGCAATTACTTTATTGTAAGACAAGTAACTGAGTATCTACGTTCCACGGGGCGGGATCTAATTCGTTAGTGTACTTACTGTAACGGCTTGGCGCTGTGGGTCTAGAACCAATCTAAACTTGCTACAATCACTACAGCTGCTTTATTTGCAAGTCGGGTGGTGGCGGTCGGTGGTGTTCAAAGCTGTTTGTGTAGTACGGTGTACGTACAGGGTGCTACGAGATAATATTTAGGTGTAAAATCAGTAATTTAAGTTGTTTGTGAATATAGTATTATCTATCTCTCTAATTTACTAACAAAATCTATCAATGATTTTGTTAGCGTAGATTTAATGAAAATACATTTAAATTCATACATTTTGTAGCCCTCCGTTTTTTCTAAATAAATAAAATATAAAGAATTTTTGATAGTTGCTTTATACAACTATATATTATTATTTAGAATCATTTTTATGTGACTATTTTCACCGCAATTGTCCAATTTGCCTATAAACCACAAAAAAACAGACCAGAACTTCTGAAAAATAATATTTTTTATAAAATTTCATACTTCACTAACTAGTATTATGTAGTCAAACAATGAAACCAAAGTTATTTAATTAACTTCTTCATTGTTCAGTTCTAGTTTCATTATTATGAAGCGAAAGAAAAGTAGATGTTTCACTGGGATTTTATATCTAATACGTAAATACATAATATGGGCGGGTGCGTTCTGGGAGAGTTTATCTATATCGTTACCCACTTGCTCTTGTAAAAGTGACAATGTCAAAGTGATGCACTGGTATATTCTACAATGAAACAAAATACTGGTTTTATTTATAATAGAAGGTTTATGCAAAATATCACGTACGTTTACCAAACGACAAGAAATCTTACCGACACCATTCTCTAATTCTTGTTCGAAGTAGGTAGGTACAGGTCCAACTTACAGTTGAGAGTTCCTTCCACTGTTGAACATATTCCAAGCAAGTCCACCTCTCCCTGATGATGATGGATCGGTAAACGTTCTCGGTCTGAAGCAGTGCTTGGCGGCCAATTAAAAGTTGTACCAATGAGAGGCCCGCAATGAAGCTGCTCGCTTGCAGTCTACTCTGACTTAGGTATATCTTTCATCGCGCCCGCTAATTGCCTATAAAGTTATTGTACAATTCCTTGTACTTTCAGTTCAAAATTCATTTTTAACTTCAGTTTATAGATGCGGTAATAACACCATTACCACAATTCATGCAAACGAACCATGTAAAGAAGACCTGATGGTCCATTATCGTGTTGATTGATCAGTCATGGCGAGCCTAGGCTTGTACAAGCTTACAAATCTGTCTTCACGACGTATGAGACCGTACCAACATTGAAATTGCAACATCACAAATTGAATTTTCTTATTCTATGCAAATTCAATTCTGACCCTCGAAATGCCATAACTTTTATGAAAATAAAAAGAGCTTCTATATCTAATTATTCGATAATTAATTTTTTTATGTATATTTAATTTAAAACATCAAATACTGCATACACAGTATAAAAATTAGTCATTAATTAAATAACCCGTCCCTGACCTTTCCCGGTGCAAAGGTGCCCATAACACTTGCAGCATTGCCTCGCCGAATAGCGATGGCAATCCTTTGCACCAAGAATGACCCGGAGCGGGAGTCTCCTGTCACGTCATTCATTCATTTTTTAATTAAATTAAAAAAATATATTAACTCATGTTTTTTGTACTGACAATCAGTGCTCCACAGTAGGTCAAATATTCACATTTCCAGTATATTCTCGTTAGACTATCAAATTTTTAAGATGTCAGTAAACACTCGTCACACATGCAAATTAAACGTGTCTTTCCTTATCTTAATATTTTACATTCAGTGCGATCGCTACGCATTTTCAAAACAGAAATTATTATGGCAAACTACAACCAGACGCAACAATAGCGGCTATCCCTCCACAAGAAACTACATAGTGTTAATAATAACACATGATGCGAAGCAAGGCGCGCTGTAATCTAAACAAATGACAAGCGCGCTACAGGTAACGTGCAGGTACATACACCGCTGGTCAAAATTATTGGACTCGAGAGAGGAAAACCATTTCTGTAGCTTGTACCATAACCATGTACATACCAAATGAGCTGTGTCTGTGTATTAAATCCATTCGTAAGGAACTATGTTTGGGTCAGGGAATCGGATATTATAACTTTGAATACCCAAGAGGCACACGGATATTTTTGGCCTGCTTATCAGCTGGGCAGTGAGTAGAGTACGCATGAGCAATCTGGTATAAGGGACCGACATGAAACGTCTTGTGCGCTATTCAATTCAATTTATTTATTAATACCATTGGCTCACAAGGAGCACTTAGTCAAGTAAAATGCCTACTTATATTAATTACGTTTCAAAAGCATATAACATTCAAATAGGTGTATGAAACATTAAACAACAGAAAATGAGTAGAATAATAAAATAATTCAAATAAATTATGTATCAGTAGTAGCTCTGCAATAGCATTGTCAAAAATGTAAGGTGTAAATTTATTTTAAATTATTTTATGTTAATGTCAGATGTTAAATGTCAATGTCATGTCATCAAACGCCAAAATCAGCAAAAGCTTCATCTATAATAACTATAGTCCTCCACTTCTTTGCTCGTAAGTGTATACCGTATTAATTTTAGCGGCGCGTTTATACGCTTTGTACCGCGCAATCTCTGATTATGAGGTATAGCGGTGCTTTTTATACACCGCCGTGTGTTATTGCGTTACGTGAGGGGACGGAGGGCTGGCTGTTTGTCCTTGTACACGGCGGAGGTGGGCTTTAGATAAGCGACAACTATATCTCGCACACGTGAACCACCTAGTACGATTCGGACGCGCGTCGATGTTCTCACATCGCAGAGTAACATCAAGCGTCGTGGGCGGTGCTCGACGATTCCTTTGATTTCCTTTATATAATATGTATCTGTAAATCACTAACTAAGACGAAAAATATAATGTTTCTTATTATAATTACGTTCTTTATTATTATAAATAAATATGATTATATTTAATTATAATAAAGCCATCATTCATTAGTTCACTACACTGCAGCTGCTAGCTGCTCTCATATCTTTTGGATTGGCATCGTATATTATAATATAAATGTACCGCTGCATTCAGAGAAGCTTTGGATTACTTATCTTATATAAAAATCCACTAGAGTTCTGAGGTTTCATATTAGCAGAACGTGTTGCTTATAAGAAAGTTTCTAAAAGAAATAAAAGCATGGCAAAGCAAGCACAACAGAGTTCACGTTGGATGAAAACATAACTACAAATGAAAAACCCAGTTTCATAATCTACAATTCATAACGTTAAACAATAATTATGCTGTTCATCCGAATGTTCATGTTCATGTTTACAAGATGAACTCCCTAACATGCTCCTCTCCATCCGAGACGGGAACTCGACGCTCACAACACGAGCTACACATTACCCTCTTTATCTTCGCGGTCGGGTAACCGCTACACACGTAGAGCACAGATTACCTACATCACTTTAAATTCGTGCGATAAAGAAAATGTAAATGAGGCGACACATCGCAAATTTGAAATTAAAATTCAGTGATGATTCTGATTCTAAATTTCGGAGTCCGAAACTGAAATCTTGATTCGTAATCTAGTGTTGTAGTGTGCAACCATTTTATGAGAAACAATGTAAACTTGGAATACCTACCTACCACAAAATAACTAGGTATACAAGGTAGATTTTTTCAGAGGAGGTATCTCCTTACTCCTTTTTGCGATTTCTAACTCTTTAAGTACTCCAACCTCAGTTAGTCAGATAAATTTTTTGATCAGTATAAGAATTAGAATCGATTAGCATCAAAAAAGTTTCTGTGTAAAATACCCATTATTTTTCCTCTAAATATTTTTTTTAATCTGAGGGTTCCCCTCTAGATTAAAAAAATATGGATCTCTTAAGACCATTTTCCGGTAGTTATACCGTCCACCCTGTATAGTAAGTACTACATACGTACTATTCACTCAACTCACAACTACTTGCTGATTTACCTTTTTTTATTTTGTACTTACAAATGAATTAAGTACATATAAATTGCTTTTGATTTTATACTTAAGCTCTTAAAATAACATTCCGAATTCCTATCTCTCCGAACACAAACTCCGAAACACCCTCACAACTCATTTTTACTCTGTTCGCGTAACGACGATATGTGACTTTTTTAAAACGTTTTTTACGAGTGCCGAAAAAATCTGAGGGATCAACCCGTAAGCCAGCGGTGACGTCACTGTAATCCGGGTATAACCGGATAGAACCGGGTATCCTGTGGGATAGTGGGGAGGCCACTTAAAGAGACATCACGGCGGAAAGGGGGCAGATTATTAATGAGCAGTTATGTTAGGGTGTGTTTAGGTATTTACATGATTTTTACCGTGTAGTTTAGTACTAAGATTAACGTCTTCCCTCGCGTTTAATAGAGCTTTGGTAAGGAAATGTGAAATGTATGTCTAAAATAGTTTTTATAAGCAACAATTAACCTAACTTTATTATCGAAGAACATAACTATCAAATAATAGAACTAAACTTAAACTAGTATTTATAATTGAAACAATTGAGCTAACTGCAGACTGTTGCAAATAATTTACAGGTGAGCTAACTGCAGACTTTTGCAAACAATCTACAGGTAGCTCGACTAACCAAAAAGAGAAAAAAAAATGAAAAATAAAAAAAAGTAATTTAGATTACCTATTTGATTGTTATTTTTACGTGATAAAATGATTACAGTATAACTTTGACAAGGATCGATAATTATTTGGAGAAAATGAACAATTTTTGTGTCACATAAATATGTGGAATATTATTTGTAAAAAAATTAATAACTTTGTTATTTCTGAAAATATTGTTTAGTAATAAGAAACAAAGTACATCGTTGTAACGACGTGTAATAGAGGTTTGGCAGCAGGGTTTTTTTACGATGAGAATGTTAATGATGTCATGATGTCGGAGCCAGGTACATCGACTTCCAACAAATGACCTTACGATACGACTGACGATGTCACTCAAATCGAGGCGACACACTCTTCCCTGAAGAAATGCTTGCTTTGTTACTCAAGGTCTCAGATATCATAGATAGTATAGAATAACAATAATGGCAATACCCCATCGTATCGCGTACAGCACATCAGCTTCTCTCTGCCATCTGACACCTTCTCATGTTCGTGTTCCGCTCGAGCCTGGCAGAACTATTTCCTTAAAGGCGAGTATCGGTATTGCTGCAGGCTATTGTGAAATGGTACACGGCTTAGTTCCATTGTCAAAGGAACAAAAGTAGGGAATTGAATTTTTTACCGTAAGTCAATAAATATAATTAAAATTGAATCTTAGGGTCGCATTGGATTGAGTGTGAAGGTTACGTGGCGTGGGTGTACCACCGGTTCATTTGCATTCAACCAGATCATAAAGTATGATTAAGTAGGAACCAAGTGTGAGAGGCACCAAAGAAAGGTAAATGTTATTTCAAAGGTAGACCAACAAGGAGCATATAGCTATTTATTCTGGTGTGAAACAGCACCGCTCTTTGCAAACAGTGTTCATGTGAATTCAAACCATACACCGCACACCGGCTTGAAACGCCGGTTGATGTTTTTGTATGCTACGCCGATCTTTCGTAGCTTCGTAGCACGTGCTACGAAGGTCTACGAAATACCATAATTATTTTAGTGTGTGTAGAGTAGTATAGTAGTGATTTTTCACGCAAGTGTCCATTCGCGCAAATTTCTACTCCCGTAAATAATAATAACAATGCAAAATATCCTTCACGCAAGTGTCTTTCACGGAAATGTCCTGCTAAAGAAACTGATTACTGAGAAACTGTTATTATTACTAAATAGTAGCAAATAAATACTATAAGCATTTAAGACCAAAAATACCTCAGCCTCACTCAAAACCAATAGTTTGTATGAAAAGTTCTTTCAACGACAAGCTTTTATGTGACAACCGCATCGTATGAAGTTTGATGTTCGTTATGTGGTGCTCAATACAAACTATGCGGGACGAATAGTAATATCAGTTTTTGTTAAAGCTGATAGCCTGCTTGTGGAACAATGGGGAGGGTAACATATCTCTGTTAGATATCTATCTGCACTAAGATTGGAGAAGCTACGACGCAACGGAGTGATCTGTAAGGCTAGTAAAGCCAGTTGTTTGGCTTCGGTTTGGCCGGTTTAATTATATGTACGTAAGCTCCAAAAATGCAAAAAACCAATCACATGCACTACGCTTGAAACACGAAAAGGCCGATTACTCTAGTTGACCAGTTTCAGCACTAAAAAAACTTCTCGTAGGTTTAATCGTCACAAAAATAAAAGTCTGATCACGTTCCAATAATACCACAAAAAATAACGGAAAAAGGAAAGTCATGTTATCGACGAAACAAAAAGTTTTTTCCCATAAAGTATACGTCATCAAACCCAAAAAGCTGTAAACATTGCAGGTCCCCGAGATCCCGGGTCCCCGAGGTCGCATATTGTAACCACTCAATACAGCCGCCTCGTTTTAGGGTCCAAGCCTCGGAATGGGTAAAGAAAGAACCGGCTAAGCCCCTTAGAACAGATAAATTTACTACAAATTTTAGCTTCTGTGAAGAGAGTGAAAAGATAGTTTGCACCGTTTTTTCAATATCTAGAGCTATGTTCTTATGCCTAGAACGCACTGCGATTAAACGCAAGTGATTTAGGAAATGCCTAAATAGCCAAACTACGAAAGTAATAAATCACTTGAAAATGAATTAAAATGGATTTTCGTCCTCATTTAACGATGATTACGTTTTTGAATAACTAAAACGGTACAAATATAGAATTTTTTTATCCAATTGCGTATGCAACATTTGTTTGCAATAAAGGGTTTAGTTTCGAAATGAATAGTACGATTGTATGTGAGCTTAGAGGTTCGCACCCACCTTGAGTACCACCATGGATTTAGCACCGTCAACAACGACTACCATACCATCTGCTTTCGCCCAGTCACTACTGAAAAAATAAAGTAATGCGGTTAACTGTGCGCTGCGCGTGCGCCTCCACTCCATACTATTTTTAAGGAACACGAAAACATCGCGCGTTATCAAACAGCGAACCAAATATAGCAAGTTACGTATCAATTACTCAAAAAAAAACTAGTGCGCCTTCTTTTGTATAGAAAATGTATGTGTAAAGTTTGATTGCAATTACAGACGTACTATTTACTGCGTGCGTTAAACCGCAGTGCGTGCTAGGGCCTATAAGTCTAGATTTTCTTTCGGTGGTACATACTGGTACTTCGATGACAATATTCTATGGAAGGATTGAATAATATACCTGTTATTATGGTTGGTACATACATAGATACATCAGAGTTCCGATGCAAGATAATTCAAACATTCTATAGAAAAAAACTGACATCAACATCAAACTTTACTGTTTATCACAGTTTGGTCTTGGTCAAGTTCTGTGGTCCGTCTTTAGAAGCCACCATAAAATAAGCAATGCTTTCACGAAAAAGGTTCAAACATCAACTGAAGCTACAGACAAACTTGACTTGAGGCGAAAGTTATCATAAAAATGATCAGCCCATCAAAATACCATGTTCTCAGTAAGTTGGCTAAGGAAAACTTTAGACCTGAATCCACCAGCTTTAGTCCCTGTACTGTTCGTAAATTCTTACTTTAAGTATCTGTCCTATCAGTGCAGGAACCTCTACGTCTGTTTATTTAGTTCAATTAACAAGTCAGTTTACTCGTTCAACTGGCCGGTGTGTGCGTGTATCAAACAGCTTCAACACTTGACTTTAATCAACTATACTAAATTATTGAGTAACTTTTATTGTTTGAGTTTATTGAAATCATGGCTTTTCTAGACAATCAGACTGTTATACTATACCGCAAGGGTTGAATCAGTGCTTGAATAAATAAATCAAATGAAGCCCCAAGTCAGGCCGCTTCTAATGAAGACAAACTTGGATTTGCACAACTCATTACTTGTTCTTTGCATTGTCTGTACGGCAACAGGAATTACAGATGGCTTGTGCCGTAGTACCATGCAGAGCATTCAGTATCAATACTACATTATAGACCTAATATTAAATTATGACGTCTAAGTCGTTGAAAAAATCTCATTGAAACTTGGAATGGAGATAGACGGTAGCCCGGAGTGTCATAGGCTACATTTTAACCTTGAATAAATGCAAGAAAGCCTTGGGCGGAAGCTAAATTTGTTACAATCCCCCTGACCTAGAAATCTTAGTGTTTTTTTTCTTCATTCTGACATATTCATATTCATGTACTTAAATAAACAGGTAAAAGTTACCGAAGATAACAGAGGACCTTAGGTGGAGATGTGCGTTTAAAATGAAAATTATTTAGGTTTAGACGTTAAAGTTATAAGCCACAACCCCAGTACATCGACACTCGAGGGTCACATTTGTCAATTAGATTAGTCGGCGCTGACCCGGCTTTGCGCGGATTAAAACGATTACAGGAGGTTATAGCTCTATGTAAACTTTTACCAGAGACGTAAACAGACTCGTTATAGACGGAACACTTTCCGTTTTGGTCTGAAACATCTTTCGGTTATAAATAAAACCATGCTGTACACGAAAGATATCAAATTTTCTGCTTAGCTTTGTTGCCATAAACCTTTTTACCCAACAGCGTAAAATTATTTCTTTATAATTTTTACCAACTATCAATGTAGAAGTAGGTACAAAGTAAGACACCATAAAAATATTCACACCGTATCGCCATGGTAGACAATAAATTCCCTCACAAAATGGCGGCTCCTCGGAGATTATCACAGACGCGATTGACGCATGAATATGTAGATTGTAATTGTGATTTTTAACGGCTCGTTACAAAGGCTATCTGGCTGATGCTGCCCTGTACACGTGACATTCGAGATTGGTCTTTTGCGGGAGAGTGAATGATGAAGCAGATTCAAGATTAGGTATTAGTTTGATAATGTGATAACGGCAGAACAGGCCATCCATTGTACTTTAGTGCAATACAGAAAAATAACTTGTGCAGAATAAATGATCCGGATGACTAAGGATTCTGATTTATTATGAGAGTAGCTGTTACCCATAACCTCTGATGAATGATTGAGGTAATATAGATTTATCACCAATGTTGGCAAAACACACAATCGACTCGGAAACGAATCGATATTACCGATTGTCGGTCGGTCGCGATCCAATCCTGCATCGTTATTTGCGTAGTTTATTGGTCTTTTTAGGGTTCCGTACACAATGGGTAAAACGGGACTGTCACCAGGTATCTCGTGAACCGTGATAGTTAGACCGTTGAAATTTTCACAAATGATGCATTTCTGTTGCCGCTATATCAACAAATACTAAAAAACAGAATAAAACAAATATTTAAGAGGGCTCCAATAATACAACAAACGTGTTTTTTTGCCATTTTTTATAGATAAGGTACGGAACCCTTCGTGCGCAAGTCGACTCGCACTTTTTCTCTAGTTTTAACATTTTATTTCCCCTAATAAAATAGCTTAAAACCAACAGGAAAGATTTTTAAATGATCGTACCAACACACCCAGCTTTTATTATCTATAACAAAATAATTTGTTAAACAAAATACGTAAACCACATATTGTACCTACATACAAAATAAAACGATTGTAAAATAATGTATGGCGCCGCGCAACATAAATGTTTATCTACAAATTGTATGTCAATTTATGTAAAAAGCTCATAATCGGTCACAAAATTATGTCAGAACTGATTGTGAATATTATGTTAGAACTTGTATCTTTATCAGATGTTGTTCTATTCTTAGCACATTGCTATTTGCCTCACAAAATGAATAGGCTCCGACACACCTAGATTGACATAGCTATCTCTCGGCTGCCTATTAACACTGATGAGACTTTGATATGACTGTGAAACTTTAATTGATTTGAATTAAAAATCAGTCTTAGTTATTAATTCAAACACGAATTCAAATGATTGAAAAGTAAATTTTAGCAACTTCACTACTTAGACCATTTGCCAGACATTTTACTAATTGGTTTTATTTATTTATTTACTTCATTAGCATTCAAAACAGAACACAATCGAAACATGACACTGTAGTAAAAATTATAACTAAATTTCTTAAACTTGATTGAATTCCTAAACATGGATGTATAACAAGGTTTAATTAAACATAGAGCAATAAAAGAAACGATATTATAAATTTAAAAATGAAGTTAGAATGTTGAATACCTAAAAAATGTGTCGTAATACTTAGTCATTATAACAAATTTAACAAGTACCAAACAAATAACAAATATGTAATAATATAATCATTTTCATGCATTATCATTTGCATAATACTTTTTTCCAAGAGGTACCTATTTATTAAATTAGGAAAAAAATGTTGTTGATACACTTTGATAAGCACACACTCAAAGTTTTATAATTATTCATTACATCTCTACGTCGCCGGCGAAAACAGTGAAATATTACAAACAGAACTTGTTCTGAAAAGTTAAAAGACGACAAAGTTTGCTTATTAAACATACTTCTATCGTCTCCAATCTTATTGGTAGGATTTTTTACGAACCAAGTCTTTGTTAAAATACAAAATCGAGCTTTACGTAGAGGCAATACAATACAATCTCACTAATATTATAAACGTGAAAGTTTAGATGGATGGATAGATGGATGGATGTTTGTTCCTTTATCACGCCAGAACGGCAGAACGGATCTGGATGAAATTTGGCACAGAGATAGATTATAGTCTGGAATAGGACATAGGCTACTTTTTATCCCGAAATCCCTACGGGAACGGGAACTATGCGGGTGAAACCGCGAGGCGCTGCTAGTCCTATATAAAGCACTATTATAGCAAACTAGCGACCCGCCCCGGCTTCGCACGAGTGCAATACTGATGTGTTTTATACATAATAATCAGTGATCGGCGTAGGTAGTGCTATTCACGGGAATTAGTGACCGTTATCTTAACATGGATATGCCGTCTAAGTCCCGGCATATAATAATTACCTATGGTTTTTTTTAGGAATTTATATTTTATGTCATAGTACCTATTCAGCTTCATGCAAATACATTATTGTATTGGTCACTAAAGTTATCCCTTTCCCTCACGCTTTTGTAGATTATCGCGGGTGAGGTGAGGACTCGGTTTCACTTGACGCACACATTTGCAGCGAGTAGATATATACTTATAATAAAATGTAACAGGTCCAAATCTATAAATTGAAACTATTTTGAAAAAAATATTTGGAGGGCACTCTATTATCGTTACTGAAGGCAAAAATTTAATTTTTCATGTCTGTCGTGACATAATTTGAGTTCATACTACGAGCAAGGACATGGGAGACTTTTTATTCCGGAATTCGTTATAGTTCAGTGTTGTAAGATCGTAAAAAAACAGTCAACATCATCATCAGCTTATTATATAGGCTAACAAATAAATTAAAAAAAGAAGCAATGTATTGCAAAATCCGCAGCTGATAGGGTCACGCACGGGTCATCGCCCCACACGCTCAGCTGCGAGCGAGATACCTACGCAAGCCGTACATTGCTGGCTAGCAAAGTAATTTAAAATCTTTAATAATTTTTATCTTCAGCTACTATTTTTTTCCGCGGATTATTTTTTTGTTTAAGTTTTGGGGTGCTGCACCTCCCCCTTTCGTTTTCGGTAGTCGTCTGGTAGCACCCTGTATATTATTAAATTATAGAATTTTAACTACTACGTTTTGTTTTGATTTTGTTTCTATGCACAAATTTTGTTGATTTTCTATATCTGTGAATAAATATTGCTGTGTTTTTAATCGTTATTTTCATATTTCACAAATTATTATAGTATACAAATTATTACATCAACATTCAGGAAAATATTCCCGTGAATCCCGGGGCATGTCCATATTAACATTATCATTTAGGTTCATTGACCCTAAATAGCACTACCTACGCCGATCCCTGATAATAATCCTCTTGAATCACTCTATCTATTAAAACCTCATCTAAATCCGTTGCGTAGTTTTAAAGATCAAAACATACATAGGGACAGACAGCGGGAAGCGACTTTGTTTTATACTATGTAGTGATATAGCACTTATATTGATTAAGTTTTGTTCATTTGTTTTACGAACCAAGTCTTGGTTTCTCCACACACAAGTAGGTACAGACTAGGAGATAACCAACGTTTAAAATTATTTTCAAATTATAACAAGCGGATGAAAAACCGGCTGCAAGCCTGTCGTCACAAGTCGTTTGAGCCGACTCGATTGAGGGTATTAATGTGACATAAGATGGATTTTAGTTTTCCCTTCTGTTCATTTTAATAAAATTCCTCTCCAATTTTGTTAAGGCAGAGTGGTTGTATCTGTCAAGCTCTGTGGTATTTCTAGTCCAGTCCTGAACAGCCATCGTGCACAAATTTCAAGCTCTCACGTACCTCGAGCGGCCCCGTGGCGTTCTTATCTCTTTATGTTTTGTTTGTGTCGTGACCCTCGGTTTGTTTTCAGAGAGCAACACTGCGAGCCAATAAAGTGTAGTAGTTACTAAACCTTTCTTAACAGGGTTCCGTACACAGAGGCTTCTGTTGCCTAGACTCTTAATAAATTAAATTAAAGTTAAATTAAATTCGTTTATTGATTCGGACAACACGATTCATAGATAAGAGTATTCAAATTAAATGTCACACAGTTCCAGCTAGTCATACAATTTAAAACAAGAAAGGAACATACACACATACATAATTAACTAAAATAGTAAATTGGTTTGGCACAAGGGTTAATCAAGCTTGACATCCAGTCACTTTGCAGGACACTGCAATGTGAGTCAGAACCCTTATCAGACAATTAGTGCTGCCCAGTATCCTGGGTTTTATAGATATTATTTTATCCGCCAACATGCCAGACAGACTTCCTACAGTATCTGGGCTCCCCGATGAGCTCGTTTACGTACAGCCAGAAAAGCTTCGGCGAAGAAACGCCCCTCTGTCGCTGATGATTTTAGGAGCATAAACGCAACAAATTACAATACATCACATCTCTACAAAACGCACTAGATGAAACTAAAATATATTAAAGCATGAATTAAACTACACTAACTTCAGTTTTTGTACATTCTGCAAAAAAGTGTTTATAAAAGCCAGATTCCTAAAGTGGGACAGTAAAAAAGAAGGTAACGTAAACGAAAACGTAAAGAAGGAACATAATAAGTATGTACGTACCTAGACCACAGTTTTTGAAAATATTGCCTAGCATGTCTTTCAGTATTTTAGCAACTTAAATGTTATTACTACACGTTTCTGCGTTGCGTGAAAATACGTTTAGGTTAAAACCTGTTTGTTTTTATATTCGAATTTATGAATACGAGTGTTATGCGAAAAGGAGATATAGTACGTACTTGGGCACGAAGATTGCCTACTAGCGTTTTATTTATTTAAAGGTATTATCCAAAATAGGTCACTAAAATGCAAACGAACATACCACCAAACTTAAGTCTTGAGGATTCTTAAAACGTTTCGTGTGATACGAGATTTTGTCCGCAGATGGCACTGTACTGGTTAAAAAAAAACATAATTCAATAACTTTATTTCTTTGGGCTTACAAAATAAGCACTTAGACAAGGTTCTGGTATGTTATCTTATCATATACCACAACCATCATTAATATCTTTGCTAAAAACATTCTAGATTAAATCAGCCATTTAGAAGTAAAAGATGACAAACAAAGAGACGGAGCCACACTACTATAGCAGCCTGTCGAGGTAATTAGTTAGCACCTTGTAAAGTTTCTTACACGTTGACTCAGTTGCTTGATGTATACTTTCTCGTGGGATCTCTTATGTAATTAAATATTTACATAAAATTTATTGTCACGTGCGTAAAATAGCTCGTAAAAAGGCCGATCTGGTAGTAAACTTATATGTTCGTTATATCTTGGAGGAAGAGTAACGTCATCCTACCCACGGTAATAAAACCTTTGGTGTAGGTTTATTCTCTGAGTTTATCTTAGACACAGCTGAGATAAAGTAATAGATCACCATCAGAAACATATGGGGCCAACTTTTAGCATTTTGTATTTAAATATTCATTTGGAAAGATGATTTTAATTAGTATCACCCATAATATTAATATTTCTGTATTTACTTCGCAAAGCTGACATCAAATTAGTTTTATTGTTTCTAAAAAATATAAATTGCTTAGAGTTTTCTTATCACCTTCAATCGTAAGTGTTTTGCTTCCGAGATAAGGTAAAATTGAAGTAAGAAAATATAAGATAGTTAACTGTAAGTAAGTAGAGTAGTAATAATAAGTCAGGTAGGTACAAGGAGTTAACCCGTAGTATATCTCGCTAAGAGTAATGCCCGCGCGGTGCGCCGGCGCGGGACAAACGACCGCCTCGGGAAATCTATTATAAACATCATTAGCGGCCTCCCAAGGGCATTCTATAAGAAAACACTTATTCTTTTAGGTGAGTATGCAATAACTTTTATTTCTGTTTGCTACTTTACCAAGGAGCATTGCGAAACGTGGGGATTCTTTGTCTTTTAAAAAGAATTGAATATAATATTTATTTATTGCACCATCAATACCAAAAATATTTATTTCAATATCGTTAACTTAATACTAACTTTATAGAACTATAGAATTAAGTTAAAACTAGTATTTACTACTTTATCGAGTTTATATCTCTGTTAAAATATATTTGCTTATAACTTAAGGCAACATTTTATTTGTTTTGAAATGTATTTGGATGTTTTGGATTATCGTTTTGTGTCGGTGCGATTGTTTTTCTCTTTATTTTGCAAAGGACACCAATGTAACTATTCGTTGGAAAATGTTGCATTTCGGAAATTATAACTTGTACGAGCTGAATGAGTTGCACAACGTATTCCGATTTGAAATACGAAAAGGTAAATATATAAGTAAATAACATGATTTTGCAGCATAAACAAAAATTTGTCCAAAATTTTATGCAACATTTACCGGTGGTGGTTGATTATCATTATTGTCTAGCTAGAGAACCAAATGTAAAGGAATACAGCAACTACCTAGTATTCTTAGCTTTTTGCTTTATAGTGCGTTACTCGCACTGGGTAAATCTTGTACGAAAACTTTTTTTATTATTAAAAAAGTCCCAAAAAAATTCGGGATTTTTTTTGGGATATTATTAAAAAAGTTTTCGTAGAACTACCTAGTATGTTTAAAGTTTTACTAATCGGGGACACTTCAACTGTTATCCGTCGCAAAGGATCATTTTTCTTTCATCCATGACCCGACAAACAGGTCACGCTATATAAAAACTACATTAGTGTAAAGTAAAACCTGTAATTGAATATTTATAAGTTAAAACTGCTGTAGCTTTAAGAGTTTATGTACGTCATATTTCAGGCGAGACGTTAAAATGTTACAAGGTACCTACTGTTATGTTTTACTGGAAACTCTAACACTTGTTGCTAGCAGACTGGCGACGGAAAGTCGCTGTATTTTTGTCGCAGGCCTTCACAAAATCATGTGGAATGGTAACTTTATAGCTAGCTAAGACCATATAAAAAAGTCTTGAAAACTTGATATTATTCAACCGGAATAATCAAGAAACATTTTTTTATGAGAGATTAGTCTGATAATATTATGTGCTATCCGTCGGAATTTTTAATAGAGGCATCATGTGATATGCAACGACATTAAGGACATACTTTAATAATTGGAGTCACACTAACCCCAAATATTACGCCACACATTTGTATAAAGTTGCTTTATATAAACCATAGAAGCGGAAAGTCGTCAGCTACTTCAGTCGCCCTGTCCCCGTGCAATAAGCCGTCCTCCTGAATAAGTGGTATTATCAATGATAATGGTCGAGACTGCATTAGCGTACTATTTGCGACTCTGCCGGGACGTACCTACACTGCCGCCGAGCCGGATACGTCTCGTACAGACAAGTGAACGTGCAGAACGAGGAGCGAAAGTTAGATGGGAAAAGATTCAAAATGTATGTCTGTGATTAAAATATCTTTAAATGAAGAGTAAATGGATTTTTTTGCAGGATTTTCCTACCAATCCAGCGAATTAAATGAAATGTACCTGATTGGAATAGAAAATAATATAACATTCGATCGCTTCTTTTTTTAAATCAGTGAAGTATTGTAGCTATAAGTCAAAAAATTAAATACCTACCCCGCTGCAAATTGGTGGAATGGAATGGAATAATTGATTCCCTGGGTTTGTTATTACATAATTTGATTGATATCCATTTGTCTAAAGCACCTAGATGCAATGGAACTGGAACTTGCCTTTATCTGGATTAAGGAAGTTTATAGTCAAGTACCTAGTTAGCGAGCGTCATATTTAGATTATTATGTGCAGCGCTGTATAATGGAGAACGCACACTGAGTTGAACGAATTTTTTCAGTTCCCGAAAAAATAGGCGTTTGACTTTTATAATTTACTTTACAGTAGTTAAACTTTTTAAACTTTCACGATTTGTTAACGTATTAAAGATTATTTATCGGGTATTTATCGCGTACCTTTTGTTTTGTTTTTCCAACGTTTCAACTGCGTTACAGCGATCGTGGTCACGGGGCGACTGGATGTACTCGGAGTTACAGCCGAGAATTGATGGCAGTTTTAGTGGAAACTGCCATCAATTATTATAGTAGTCATTGCTAAGGCGTAGATGCTGCTACGGCGTAGATGCAGCTACGGCACACCGCAAATCACTGCTACTACAAAGTATTTATGAAAAGTAATTGTTTTTTGATATAATAGTGCTTACTCCTCACTCTGGGTATCTCTAATTGTTATTTTATTTCTTAAGGAATTGTTTATTATAACACCTACATTTATTAATATTTTAAGGGTATAAGATGATCTCATCTTCAATCAGTCTTCCTTGGTCCGTCTCTAAGCATTACACGTTAGAAAGTGCAAAAAAATGCATTGTGTTCAAAATCCTCCAACATGCCGCCGGCCCCTGGTGTGCGCTCACCTTACTATACTCAGGGCCCCAAGTATTAATAAAGCTTCTAAAGAATAATATTTATACTACACCTGCTCAGAAAGTTGATTATTCCTGTTCAAACCATAACCTAGAAAGTTCGTAATTTAGTACTAAAAAGCGGTTTTTGTAAACATGCTAAATGCGTGCTAATAATTGACCCAAATGTTTTTGAACTCACTACAGATGACCAAAAACCAAAGACACTGTCTCCTAATCCAACAAACCTTCACACCTCAGGCATTATTTACTGTTATTTATGAGACTTGCCATAACTGCTATAAGTTGCAACTTGCAGTAATTTTGGCAAATATTGCAGAAATAATCTTCGAAATGGAAGTTAAAATGGCAGTTTTATTGTACAGCTTTTGACTAGTAGCCAATGTATGGCCAGAGACAGCTATTACTTATGAATTGTTAGTTAAATATTCTGTTTCAGTGGTTCTATGTATTTATAGTTATCGGGATAAGATTACATAATCAATACAATATAATAAATAAATAAAATCTAGTGTTAGAAGATCCAACCAATAAATTATTTAAATTTCTACAAGGGTAAATTATTTAAACACTGTTACTTATCTTTTGAAACTCTAACCTCGAAATCTTTTGATATGCTGCTAGCACCGCTTTTTGATTTTCCACCTTTTTTGATTCCCGTAAAGCATACGCGGACTGTAGCACATTCTTATGCACAAATTCAAATGTAATTGCCATTTCATATTGCTGTCTATTTAGAGTCCAAAAAAAATATATATCTTCGTATCCTCAAAGTTAATTTTAAGTACGAATTGTCCATGATTACTTGTTTGACCATGAAACTCCAAAAAGATGTCCCTATTTCCATAAAGATAAATCGTAGCCAACAGCGAACAGTTGGAATTATTCCTTATCTGTAGCTGCCTGCCGAATAATCAGAGCAGTTCTGGTATAATGGATGTACCTAATTGTTTCCCATATCCATAAACATAGACTTTATCTTTGGAACAGAGACGGCTTGTTTACAAATACATTCTAATTATAAAAGCGAAAGTGTGTATCCTTGTTTGTTCCCTTTTACATGAAATAATTGTATTATATTCAAATCGTCCTTCTATGACCTTGTCTATCTTTTGGACTCATAACTTTACCTTTTTGAGCAGGACCATTAAATTTTTAATATTATTATCTACTAATGAGAACAAACGTGGAGGATATTAATTCGCTCATTCATGTTTTCAAAGTCGTAACTCCTAGCTTTAAATTTTCCAGTTTAAAAGCTAAATCCCAAGGCGTTTCTGTATCAAAATCTGTCTCACAATATTGTTGGCAATAAAACTGAATAGATTCGTAATCCAGGCGGGTTAGATTTAACTTCGAGATCCCGTAGGTTGATCGCCGGGGGACCGGGGATAGGTAAACCAGTGACTTATCAGACGGGTATTCGGGTATTTGGTGATGGTGACCATTTTAAACAGTGATTTGAGTGGTATTGTTGGTTTTTTATCGTGCGTTGGGTGTATTTAAAACAAAGCAACCCTTTTTTAAAACAAAAATAAAGGAACCTTTTTCAATTTGTTTGTGACGCCATACTTACGTACACGTAGGTAATAGGAGCTTTAAGATGGCATAAACGAAAAAACAAACAAAAAACTTAATATAAGCATCAGCATGGATTGAACATGAGTTAAACCTATGTTTTTAACATTAATTAAGCCTCAGGGAATTAAATCTCGAATTTTCAAACAGAGACAGTTTTATCTTGACATTCATCCGCGAATGATCCTACTGAATTCTATCTACGGTTAATTCGTTTTTTTTCCAAACGCCTGATTACACAGTCTTTGATTATCGACAGTCGACGTGTATGCTAAAAAGTTCTCAATTGCGACCTTTTGAAGAGCAAAAAACAACAGTCATAGAACATTAAAGATGAAACTACGATAGTATTCATGCAGCACCCCTTGAACCAGATTAACCACCCCATAAAATCAGCAAAATTCCGACACTAAGCCCCACTAAAATCACATTTGGCGAATTGGTTTGCAACGCAACGCTTGCTCCGCTTGGAAAGCAAGATTTCGGACAGCTCATACGACCAACTAAAGTGGTTAGGATTCGGTGAAATAGATTATAGTTGCTTTAAGGTCAGAGTAGGTACTTTCAAAAATACATATTCTTTATCCGTACAAAAATACGAAAGAACGTATAAAAAAATTTAGAAAAAAAAATCTAAAAGGTATTCAAAAATGTTAGAACAAAAGTTGTTCGCCCAGATTCCCAGAATGACCTCGTTTTAGTTTACTACACCCATTCCGGGACACCGTGTATTCAGTATTCATTTATTCCACCGTAAATATAATAAATGTTGATACACTTGTATAGGTTTAGGTACAACGCCTCAACCGGATGTGCGGATCCGTGCGGATGTGGAAATTCTCAAATCAGAGTACCTAGCTGATAAAATCTCCCGTTCACGTGACCACTTCACGTGACGACGTACCGCGAATTAATTACGTAAAAGCTAGCCTAGTTGGCATCGCAGCCATGGACGGCCGTCTCTCTGCGACCCGTGCTTTGTACGGGGCGGGCCGCAGTGCCTCTTTGAACTGGAAATATTGCCTTTCAGAGGATGTGTTAATTTTGCTTTACTGAGCTCTACAGGAAATTGTGTAGAACTCGACAACAATCACGATGAGCTCAAGGTCCGGCCGCCCGTTCGGTGGCCATTATGCATTACAACTACGACGGTGGCACTTAAACATGCCCAAAATGCGCTCGTACATTTTGACATAAATTTGGGTATCCAAACCACCAGAGAGCGTACCAAAGAGTTATTAGTCAACCACCTGTAAAAACTCGTAGTTACAACGCTCAGTGACGCAGTCACTCATCATCATCAATGGAAATAAATGCAACAAATGCGTTGGTTGCAAGTTTAATATATTTTGTATATCTTTACAGAATATAACTAAATGCGTTTCTTCAAGAACCACATTCATTTTGTTTTACATCGACATGCGTTAGTTCACAATGCCTTAGAATCACAACGAATCAAATCCAATCTTGTTAACTTATTTCAGACATTGCAGACAGTTGTCTGTTGATTTAAAACAAAATTAATGATGTAGAATTGAATAAAGAAACATTTAAATATCAATTAGCTAGTAGACAGCAAGATAATTATTACGAATTGGGCATTTTTGAAAATTTTAGAAAAGTAGCACCTTACCCACTCTTTTAAGTGCCATATTTAAAATACTAACAATTTTCTCAGTCTGTTTTCCGAATAGCATTCCTAGATAGAGGTGCTATCAAACGTAAACTACCAACTTTGTACGATAGCCATAGTTTTTTTAAATTATTTTTGAACGCAAAATTTGGGATTAGTTCATTCTTTTCTTTAACTTTGGTATGTCGTGGTGTAAAAAATAAATAACCAAAATGGATTTTGTGATTTCTAAACCATTGACCATTTAGATAAGTCGGCGGCTCAGGATATCACATTGAAGAATAACACGTTGCAGTGTTGGCGACCTTCTGAGCTTGTTTAGACAAAATTGTTCTTAGAAATATATCTTGCGACCTTGGAAGGAAGGTAGAAACTTATTCAAATTAAAAATGTTTGAAAGCTTAACATCTTATTTAAATTGATCTTGGAAATTGTTCAAATAAGATAAAATTATAAACGTTATGTAATGACTTATTTATCTCTTACTACCTAATAGTGTAAATTAATGGATGGATAGTTTGTAGTTTTTATATTGAAATTCCCAGAAATAAGCCACTATATCTTTTGTAACCGTTTTCCAAAAAAACGACTATCTTTAAAAGCGTGAAAGCAAATGCAAAAATAATATAAAAACTGCCATCATTAGTTTCGTACAAACAGCGACCGAAATTTGTTATAAAACTAAATGAACATCACGATAAAAGCCCTGCACTTAGTTTATAGCCATTAATTACGACGGGCAATGTAAACTAATTAAGGCTTCGGAAAAAACGAGGGAAACGCATAAAAATGAGGGTAGTGCAGACTGGGGGCTTTTAACGAGATTTAAACCGGCTACAGCCAGACAATAATTTATGTTTAACCTTGACTCACTCAATGAGCGGAATATTTTCCATCCAAAACACATAAAGATGTTCGTCGACCTCCTCAGCATCACTTATCTCATTAATCGAGACAAAACGTCGGAACACAACCTTTGTTCAGGTTTGGTATCTAATTCAATTCAATTCAATAAAACTTTTGAATTCAATTCAATTTATTTTATTTCGGTTGTTCACCATAATTGTTAGTACAAAACTACCTGTAAACTATGTTAGTAACCATAAAAACAGATTTCAATTATTCATTTCACATCATCTAATGACCGACCCTACCCTACCAAATTCGTTATTATTTTTTTCTTTCTTGTTCCAGTGCAGAAAGGGCTGAAAACGGATTTATCCTAACAAACACAGCCCTGATTCATTCTCGAATGAACCTATAGGTTTTGCAATTCGGTGTTATCTGTTCACGAACAAGAACACAAAACTAGGAAGCAGTTTCGACATTGTAATCAATTTAACTCGCACTTCGGGAGCTAAGTGTGCACTGTGTGAGTTACGGCTGCGCTGGCTGCAGGCAGACACGTGGCCATAAGTAAACGTAACTCATTTATTTTCATGATTCCTACGTGAATCTTGTATTTAAAATGGTGTAAAATTTACGAACTTGACGTTCTAAGAGAAAGTTTTCTATTATATTCTATTGAGCCATATTCGACGTGGAGCAAAGCAAATGGCCCACAGCTCACAGCCTACCGTAACACACGAGCTTCACGTGAAATTACGGATGTACGTGACGAGGGGTGCGATGCCTCGTGAATACTTGACTTATCTACGTTCTACGTTGGAGGATGTTTATATTTGAAGCTATTGTGACTGTTCTATGAAGCCTAATCAGGCCAAGAGTTTGATAGATAGACTTCATAACGATTAATTGTCTAGGTATAGGCACTCGAGCTTTACTAATTTTTCACAAAATATTTCCTCCTTCATGTTGGAGGGAAAATTGTTTTGGCTGCATACAAGGAATGTTGTAAGCTTCTTTGTTATGTTTATGTTGTTGATGGATGTTGCTGTCTTCTTGTAGACCTTCGAGATATGGACTTCGTCGGCCACATCGACACAGACGAGTGACGTTGTGGCCGACGATGTTGGTACATTTCTGATTGCCATCAGACGAGACGTGGTCAAACGAAAGTTTGTTATATACCAATGACCAAAATTACAACCAAAAAAGTCTGAAAACTGAACTCAATGGTGCTGCAAAATCTCTCTTTCATTATTAATTTATGAAAAAGATTTGTTTTATATTTTCCATATCGCTGACTCTGTTATACTGAATATTTTTTGAAAGTAAATTACTTTCCCTTTCAAAACATTTCGTTGTTTTGTCTCACATATTCGCGTACTGATATATTAATTTAGGTAAATTATAAGACATTTACATGCAAAAAGAGGTCCTTTAATTTAGGAGATTTCAAAATTACTCCCCAGAATTCGGAAGAGTAATTTGACCTTAACCTCTTTGATAAATATCTAGCTTCTGCCTGAAATTTCAGGTGCGTTTTCCGATATAAAAAATAACTTACACGTTAATCGAGATCTATAACTGTGGTACACCTAAGCCATGACTAAAGTGCATCTCACTACGTGCACTCGATTCTATCTGTTACCGTATGAAAAACCTCCCTCCCCAGAGCTTTACGGCGCGGAGCAACACCGTAAACTAAAACTTTATTTCCGGTAAATTTACCGCCATATTGTTTTGCCAGGGTTTAGTGGAGGAGCCCGGGATTCCACTCGAAAACCAATCAACGAGGTTGCGCTTCAAAAGTGCAAAAAAACGGATTCAATTAGTGGCACGTCTGAACCGGGCGAGGGATGGATTGAGCACTAGCCCCTGGGAATAAACTGAAAAGGTACCGGATAAAACACAAATTACGTATTTCAGTTAGGGGAGAAATACATTTGTAAAGATAGCTTATGTAACAAAAGTAAATTCATGAAAGGTTATTATAGTAACATGTATTACTCATCAGAAATCGCAGGAATCGAACCCGGAGTCTTTGACGGACCTTTGCTCGCTGCGCATCAGAGGTTGGCTAATACATTCAAAGTTTGTCAATCCAATAACAAATCTGACCGTAGCACGAGTCAATGTTGATTTTACGCTAGCGAAATAACACACACAAATTAATGTTGGTGATATTATTTACGATTATAAATTAAAGCCTATTTCACACAGAGTAAAGAGTTCACATGCGGCAAATAGTTCAGATTCACTAACCTAAGTGCGTGAGAGCGTGACTATCGAACCTAATTGTTATAACAACCAAATAATAACTTATTTCTTTTGGCGTTAGTTTCATTTGAATGGGTGCGTTAATCATTAGGCATAATCGTTTTGAAATAGTATTAAAAACCCAGAAAAGACTGTAACGGCCGAGTAAACTCATTCCTCTACCGGAACTATAAAACAAAAATTGTGGAAGAAGCTGGATGGACCCTACTCTAAGGCAAATAGCTCACACGGACGAAGCAAATAAAAGTTACCTGAAATAAAATTTGTAAATTTGTAAGCGAAAAAAGGCTCATATTTGTATGAAAAAGCCCCTCATTCCTCTACCTGGATCCGTCCCCTGTGTAGTTAATCAATCCGTGTGCTCGCCGCTACCTTCCAATCGAGTTTCCGCTGCATTCAACCTCTCGCCTCGTACGTACTCTCACTGCACACTTCATATCAAACGGGTTTGTACAAGCACAAGAGTGAATGTACCAGTGGTACCAGGCCACTCACGTAACGTATGTACATGCGCACTCACAGCCCGTCGCGCGTCCTCGCGCCCGCAGTCACGTGGGGTTCAAATGTGCCAGTATAGCACCAGTGCGTCATGGCAATAAAATAAATAAAATAAAAATAAAATTGTTTTATTGCAGATAACTGTGATCAATAAATTTGTTAGTAGCAGCAATATCTCTTATAATTAATGTTAGTATTCAAAGTACTAACTACAGTTACAATTAAATTCACTGAAAATCAAATGGCAATTAAATCAAATACAAACAAATTAAATTAAATATATTTAATGTATTTAACTCTGTTCTAGAATGCGACCATAACTATTTACTCAAAATATAAAAAAGCTTGGTTTATTTCAACATAAGATGTATTAAACAAACAATAGACCCCGCACTAAGACAAGCCCGTGTCGCGTATTTATTCATAAAGTTATGCAAACTATAACAAATCAATGAGAATCCTGATTCAGCGAACCAGAAATAACCCAGTCGGGTAAAACTATATGTTTTCGTTTATTTGCAACAAACTAAGCGAATCTTTCATTCTTGGAGCCTCGTTTGAATCACGGTAGTGATCACGTTTGTGTTTGATCAATATTGTGATTGCGTTAGTTAGCAGTTTATGTCGCAAGTTCACTTTCATGGGCAGAAAATTGGGAACAGAAAGGTTTTTTCCAGCTGAGGTCAAACAGGCTGGAGTAGGTACGTATCAAATTACAATAACGGTTTCCCAAAGCAGTAGATGCAGCTGCCACTGACAGTGGTCAATCTTAGATTACGTATAGATTGCTCTATCTACCGCTTTCTGTCACAAATCACTATCTACTTTCTCGCGCCACTCTCTCGCCCTAATTAGCGTAATGTAAACGCATCATAGCTCGGTGAAAGTAAATACTCCGTAAAATTGGAATCCGGATCCACTACGGGAGCATTCCGGTGCCGTGACGGCCCGGATCGATGTCACTCAATCTAAGGCTTTCTTATTACACGAGACACAGGGGTTTAGTGCCTTCGCTTTAGAAACTGTTTTGGTGAGAATATTCTTTAATTAAGCTTGTTTACCGACTTCAGGAGGAGGTTGTATATTTTTTTAATGTAATTTTCATCGATTTCTTCGTCAATTAAGGACAGATTATAAAATATTGTTCGCTCTTGTATTGGAAATGATTCCGAATTGGTCCCATAAAAATGTATTCCCAAGAGATAAGTATCCATCCCGTTGAGCTTAAAAAACAACATATTACTTTTGAAAAATCACGACGAAGTTAGAATCGTCGTGATTTTTCAAAAGTATTATGTTGTTTTTTGTTTTCACCGTCTTTTGTTAGCAAAAGACGGTCTTTAAACAAAAAACGGTGACGGTTGCTCCTTTCTCGAATGTAGGCTAACGCGGGCTCCTGACATTAGGGAAATAAATTTAATACCTATCTTCTAGTTATGCATAGCATATGCATCTATTCCAGATCCACCAAACATCAAAAACATTATAAAAGCAATGACAGTTATCTAATTACGGGATCGCGATAACAGGGGGTGTAAGTGGGAGGGATGCTGCGCCAGTCGCGAGCTAGACTTCGGACGGAGCTGACGTCTCCCGCGCGCTGCAGGATTGCACGGAGGATGGGAAGTTTGGAAGTGATGGATCGTGCTGTGATGTGACTGTGCCATGGGAAGTTGTTCATTATGACTGTGCTACTTGTTTTCGAACTTTTTGTGGGTGAGTGATTGTGATTAGGCATTCGTCCGCAAGATAATAAAAATATCTAAGAACATCAAAATATTTCGTATGTTTTGTATGAAAGATAACAAAATATAAACGTGTAAAAATGGAAGTTTTTGGGCGTTTCGAGCAGGTACTTATTTGAAAACAAGAAAAGTTGGCGTTATTAATAAAGAATTGTATTGTATTGTAGGTACTTATTAAAATTACAGCAGCTTTATTTATCATCCTTATTCATATATTTTGAGATCATCACGACATCATTGATTCCGAGTGAACCGTCACATTTCGAGTCTGTGTGAGGTCAAAAAACTAAACCAATCGGAGAAGGGTATTTTCTCTGATTGGGTTAGTTTTTGACCCGATACATTGAACATGACTTCTACGTGTCCCGGCGGATCCAGCCAATATCCGACCCCTCTTGTGGTGATGTTTATTGTCTTTGTTTTATATCAAGCTTAATGTTGACTGTAGCAATATTGGTATTTTGACTCGACTACACAGGACAGTTAGGTACAAAACGTGGTGTATTGTATTAAGGTAAGTTAATATATTAATTAAGAATATTAGAATAGCAGAATGAAACAACTACTACTTGTATTAACACTTATATCTATTTCCTAAAAATCTTAGTCACCTGAAGGCAGAGTGCCCAGAATGCTGGCAGCATTGCCATTCCTACATTCCGATCACCTGTGGACTCTATTAGGTACAAAACTAGCTATGCGAAATTAAACATTTTGCTTTGTTGAATGTGGGTTATGTGGTAGATCAGGAAGTGAGCCAAAGCCACTAACTAATAATGAACTAAAATGTACCTATCTAATTAAAAACTAAAATTATCCCGAAAATAAAATGCAAACATTCTTTCCTTCCCTAATTGGATAAAATTAAACAAACACCAGATTTTTGTTCCTTTTCACGAAAACCGCATAAACTGGTTCATAGAATTTTAACTTTGACAACTATTTTTAGCTGAACCTGGTGCAGTTGGTTCTAAGTTCTCGAACTGGCTCTGAAAATGTTCATGTTTCCGCCGCCGTTCCTCCGACTGGCCAGTAGACTGACCTACTTACACGAGCGCCGCACTGCCACTTATCCAATCAGCACTCGTATTACTGGGTGTCGTTCAACACATTAGGAGCTCGGGCTAAGCAAGTCTGCAGTTTCGTCAACCTGACACTTCTATTCCGATTCGGATACATGATTCCTCTAACACAAAACTTTTATGCATGGTAAGAAATTTCATTTACAAGTGTTTTTTTATATACTAAGCCATATTTTAACCGATAGCGACCAAGCCATTTGAGATATACCACACCACAGTACAACTACAATACCTAAATATTATTTTCACATATTTTCATACATCTTAATAAACTGCCATCCTTTTGCGCTGTTACGGATAGAAATTTCCTTTTACAGTTTAGTTTTAACTACTGTATTTTTTTTTCTATTGATTGTTTTATTATAGATATAACTATTTCTTTTTTTCTGTCTGTGAATTTTATGTTTTATTTACTTTAGAATTGTAATAGTTATTTATTGTACATTTTAACACATTACCTACACGACCAATAGGGCAGAATACATTGTGACATTCCATTTTAATATAAAAACTTTTATAACAATTAGTATTTTATGCGATAAACGAATGAATCATTTATTTTCCCCTGTGTAAAAGCTTTTAGTACCCACCTAAACGGCTCACGTATTATATCGATTTTAACCTTAAAGATTTAATCTCTGTAGGGTAGGTAGGTATGGCTCTTCCTTCTTATTACCCATTCCCGTCGGGGTAACCTATCAGGTCGGGGCTGAGAAGCAGGAGGCGGCAAACGATCTCGCATTAGCCTTAACGAGCTTACAGACGAGGCTGTGAATGCTTTGTACTGGTTCTGTAACCCCAAGAAGCCTGTGAAATTATAGTTATGAAGTGAATACGATTATTTATATCCGTAATTCAAAAGATAAGGGAAGGTGTAGTCCAGCAGTGAGAGCGTGCACGTGGGCGCAGTGGGTTGATATATATGTTGTTCTCAAACACACCAGTCTGATGTCGATCATGTCCGAGGGAGCTGTAATAGTGTACGGTCGACTTGGTTGACTTATGATAGGATTAGGTGTAGTAGGTAGTACAAAGAGGTATCAGTTGTTCACGCTGGGACAGATGATGTACCTCAAGTAGCACGGTGCACCTGCACACATTTCCCGTGACATACCTGCAGTACCGATACCCTACACATTACATTATGTATTAAGTACATATGTTCGAAAATCACATCACAAAGTTTGTATATTTGGATGGATTTTTGTAACCTTTCCTCGCCGTAACGACTAAACCTACTTGGCTGAAACTTTACATAGATGTAGTACTAAGACTGGGACAAAAATAAGCTACTTTTATCCTATAAGCAGTTCTCATGGGATCGATGTAACCTTCGAACATTACCATAAAAACAACGCGTGCGAAGCCGCGGACAGGAACTAATATTTGCAAAACTGATAAAACATGTGCTAAATTAAAATGGAAACTAAAAGATCCCACAGGGACACAGGGATGGTTCTGTGTTCGTCATTTTATTATATTCAATGTTTATTATTTTGTTCCCTAAACTCATAAGTTTTGTGTCTGTCGTGCCCGTCATGTCGACGGTTTTATCCGAACGATAAAACTCTCGCTTTATCTCCGAATCCAGCACAAAAACCCTTATCCCGATGATACCCAAAAACAAACGGGATTCTGAATCCCACGCCTCCAGATTATCTCGGCTCATCTGCGCGCCCTCTTTTGCATTTTCAGCTTTATCCCTATAGTAATAATTATATTAGTTTTTCTCTGTCATTTCCATATTTCCGCAGTAACCTCGTCCGGTGTGAATAGATCGTCATATTTTGGTCCGTCGCACAGAGCAAGGTTTATTGCTCAACGCAATAGACTTCGTAAAAGTGTTTCTGTGTATTGTATAAGACATAATATTAGCAGAAGCTACAACATTGCGGAGGATTTGTTATACCCATAGTACTTATGCGTAGTATTTTTATGAGATATTCTTCAACATGATAACGTAGGTTACACCATCTTCTTCTAGAGAAAAAAAACAAACAGCTCTAAGAACTGCAGCCTCAGTCATAGATATAGACTATGACTGAGCAAGCTTTTATAGTATGCTTTTCAACGGTATAAACGTTACTCAATCTGGGATAATGACTGATAAGCAGGCTTTCATAGTACGGGGCCTAGTAAGCTTAGTATTAAGAGAATTACCTTCCTACAAAAAACAGGGTTTTAATGGTGAAAGTGGCAATACAATGCCTTTTCCAAAGTCGTCTTACCACTTTTTACTATTTAAATCGTTTTTTCTGATACAGCATCAGCCTAATCATACATTTATCCGTCGTTGGAGCGCGAGGCACACTCAGTTACGTCAATATGCATTATTGAAAAAAAAGGCTAACAGATAAAATTCACAAAATTTTCCGCAGTAAAAACTTTCTTCAGAACTGTAAGCGGAGGGAATTCCGCCTGCCAGATGCTCCTAAATAAATAACTGGCAGAAAGAAAAGAAACTGAAAATATTTCTCAGTGAATATTTGGATATTGAATGGTACCTTCACTGCCTCAGAGTTCGCACGTGGGAGGATTTAATGAAATGGTAACTTTAACCAAGTCATTCCTAGAAAAAAAATGTTTTCATTTTAGTATTTAGACGACGTTGATTCTTTTAACATAAAACAAACGATATCAATTAAAGTCAAATATACCGTTTCCCCATTTTACTATACATTTCGTAATATTTTTTCTCAAGCTGGAATATGAAAAAACTGAGAGGTGGAATTCTGGACTTTTAAAAATGAAATTCTCGTTTTCCTTCTAAAGGGGGATTTGGCAAGGGGGAAGACAGGCATAAGCCTTTCGTAAGTACGTAGTTAAGCCGCTGACATAGAAAGTGTTTATTTTTCAACGAACGACGACGAATGACGACGAATTGACGAATTTTTAGATTTGACTAGCGACTTCTTATTTTGTTGAACGGCAACACTGGCGCTAGCGCAGCGCGGTCAAACCAGTCAAAGACAATTTAATACTGAAACCAGTCACCGACTAGCTCCCGCGCGGAACGCACGCTTCTTTTCTGCGCATTTATATAAACGCGCGCTGCTTTCCTTGTTCTCCGTTTATGTTAGTGCTAAACTTTGCCTACGAACTGTGCTTGTGCGTGATTCCTTAATTGCCTTCTGAACTTAAACATATAAGGGATTTGTGTGCCACCAATATACCACCGAAAACCGTGAGTCTGTGTCTTATTTACTACTCCGGGATACCTACTTTGGGACACCCTTAGCACCCTATATGTATAACCCCAAACGTGTGACCCCCGACGTGATTACCCCAAAACATAACCAGTTAATGGTTTGTAACTGAAAGCAGGTCGGAGCGGATGTAGATATTAATGAAAGCGATCTGGTTGTTCCAGTGCTAGCAGCGGCGCACAACATCACTGAGCTGTCGGTCCCCGGCTACGGCGACCCGCGGCGCGAGGCCTCGCTGGCCTGCCGCTACGAGAGCGCGCCCCGCGACCCCGCGCTGCACTCCGTCAAGTGGTACCGCGGCAAGGACGAGATCTTCCGGTACACACCGGCCCAGCAGGTCAGTACCTACTGCACGAGAGCACCAGGTTCACGCTGGCCCAGCAGGTCAGTATTGCAGGAGATCAGAAAATACTCGTTAGCCGAGCAGATCAGGACTATTTCTCTTAATCACCACACAAACGGTCCACTTCTGCATATACCTCTCCATGACATGCGTAGAAAGATTGACAATGGAATTTGAAAATGATGAATTTTACGTCAGACGAGCAACTAAAAATTCCTTCTCTTTCATGCTCCCAACTACTCACAATGATCTTCCCCGCCTCTCTGTGTTAGTACCGTCCTTTGGGTTTGATGTCATCTTTTAAAATTGATCTCATGATTATACTGTCTAATCATGTTTTGTTCCTCCCCAGCCGACCACCCGCACGTTCAACGGGACAGACGGGGCCGGCGTGGTGCGCGACGCCTGTGACCAGCGCAGCTGCACTATCGGAGTCATGCTGCCGAGGACCTACAACACGAGGGTCTCCTTCTCCTGCGAGGTCTCCACCGAGGGGCCCCGGTTCGCGGTCGTCAAGCAGACTAAGAACCTTACTGTTGCTGGTAAGATCGGAATACACTCAGCAAAATGGACCTGTAGCTTAGTTTGTCTGTTTTGCAAAAGAATCATGCTAGGCAGCTGAACAATCATTTTTTATTATAAAACCGTAAATACGCAAAATCTAAAATTCTATTTACATAAATACAAAAATGTGCACTTAGAAAAGATCAAATTCATAAAATAAAACACTGACACGGAAATAAAGTGGTACTTTTGATTTCTGTCGCTTCGGTATGTAGACTAAAGTAAAGAAGCGACTAAGAAACCTATAGTCTGTTAGTTGTTATTTTTCGAGTTGGAGCAAAACCCGTTCCAAGCTTTTTTATCTTCTAAATAATCTGATATTTTGTAGTAAGCCTTTTTGCACAGAAAGGTTATGACAATTTGTTTGAATTTATTTATTGATAGATTTTTCAACTCACTAGGAGTTTTGTTGTAGAAGCGTATACGTTGCCCTTTAAAAGATACGTTAATCTTGTGAAGCTTGGATGTGGGCACAGCGAGTTTATGTTTATTTCTAGTATTTATATTATGTATATCGCTATTTTTAGGGACCGCGCCGCCGCCGTCGTCGTCTTTCATTTGAAAGCTGTCCGTTTGCTCCTGCCCTGGCGTGGGCAGGAGTGAACATCAGCGAAAGCCTCTGATGTATCATTCCATGTTGAACAAGCAGTCTCTAAATTCATTCATTTCAATGATTCCTTCGCATGTACACTTATGTATATGTATGTACTCCAATCTTGGATTGGTGTACATACCTACCTACCCGCAGCTTCAAATAAAAGAACGGTGTATGAATGAATAGGTGTTCTCAACTCTGGTTATTCTCAATCATTTCCTCCACCCGAATACATTCTTATCAAACATTATTTGTGCGCAGTTGTGCTAAAAGACTCGCCGGTGATCCTCGGCGTCCCCAGCAGCGTGCAGCTCGGAGAGGAGGTGCTGGTCAACTGCACCACCTCGCCAGCCATGCCGCCCGCCAATATCATGTGGTTCATAGACGACAAGCTAGAGAGGGTGAGGGAATCCAAGATAAACTTTATATATTTTTTTAATTGTCTTCGCAGCATATGTTTAATACTGGGCTAACAGACATGCGAACCATTATTGGGCAATTCTTCACCCAAACGGATTTATGATTTTTATGTTTAGCAAGTTTTTTATACTATGCATATGGCAGAAAACACTGCTCATAGGCACTGAAAGTCATTTTGACCAAATTTGAGGTCAGTCGGCTTCTTGAATTACGATCTCTCGTTCCTCAAAACACTCGAGTCTCTTCAGCGTTAGCACTTTAACTTAAATCTAAACAGTCTGATTTGAAGCGTCGTCGTCGCGTCGCAATAGATCTACAAACTATGGTAGAACAGACTAAATTTCACTCGGGTAGGTAGCGGAGCGATCTTTGCACGTAGGTATGTCCAATGTTATAGAGTAGGTACTTATGTATATCTGAACTTACGTCTATTGGACTAACAACTAAACTAAGCAAACCGGGCTGCCAACTCAGACATCTCCCCATAGTTTAGTTCAATGCGTTATTATGATTGATACTGTCGATGTGCGAATTCGCTTAGTTGTTGCTTGAGTGCTGTCCCACTAGTTCTGTTAGCAGTTCAATTAAAAGCGTTCATAAAAACTTAAGACTCATATATTGTACGTTGTGGTCTCTTTTGAATTAATTGGTAACTATCCCCGGATTTCTTAAAATTCATATGAATTCCACTTTGCTTCTCCCCAGACAGAACCAAGGTTAGTCAACAACACACAAGTGTCCTCCGCCGATGAGCACGGGCTCCGCAGCAGCTGGCGCGCCCTCCGCGTCCGGGTGAAGGCCAACAAGGGCCTTATAGGCCTCCGCTGCGAGGCCACGCAGCCAACGTGGCCGCCGTACATCCGAGCGACCAACGCCAGTCTGGTGATCGCGCAGTCGCCGCATCTTTCTATGTTTACGGCTTCAGGTACACAGCAATAGCAATATATATCAGGTACACAGCAATAGCAATACAATAATATATATAGTCCTTAAAGAAAACAACAATATTTTAACTGAAAGAGTATGTCTTCCAGTTAAAAAATGGTATATAATGTATAACTTTACTTCAATGTTCAACATCAGCTTGAAAAGCTACCCGCAATTTTGTAAACCGTAAAGAATGTTTGACAGAAACAGAAGTGGCGCCGCACCGCCGTGACGTAATCTACTGTCAAAATATCTCGGCTCCCATTGGCTCACTGCCAAAAAGATAAATCAGTTATAATTCAGAAACGTGCGGTTCTTAAATCACATTGAAAGCTTTATTCTAGACTTAAGGAATCCGAAATGAAATATCTTTCTTTTCCAATTTTAAATTCTTTATTTTAAGACTAGGTTTCTTTCTAAGAGTGTACTAAGTTTTATACTACACCTACTCAGAAAGTTGATTATTCCTGTTCCAAACTTAACCTGGAAAGTTCGTGATTGCAAGCGGAAGCGGGACGGAAAACTCTATGGAATTTCATTAGAGAAAAGTGTATGGAAATCCATTTCTAACGTGTTATGTTTTTTTATTTCTGAAATAGCAGCCGGAAGTTATGGTCATTTTCATAATAGGTCAACCGAAAAAAGTTTTTACTCCGAATCTGCCGTATGATTTGGCATCTTCCGTACTATTCGAAACAATGATTGAATATAAATTACTATGTATCACTCGGTAGAAAGCGCGATTCCTACTTCGTGTGTTTTAAGGTCCTCGGCTGCGCCTCGGGCCCCAAATGACACACTCGATAGGAATCAGGCCCGTTCTCGCCTGAATGAACAATGTAATATTTATACTGTTTTACCCCTAACCCTGTCTCGGCACGATAACAGCACGGTTTATCTCCTGTTATTCCTATAAACAGAGCAAAGCTACGTCTTGTCGCAGGGCTACAGCAGGTGAGATTGTGGTCAAACGAAGGTGAATAGACTATATAAAAAACATCCATGGGAATTGATTGTCTGTCTCAACAATAAGTTTCAATACCTACCTAACCGTGAGATTGCTATTGGTTTAAGTTACAGTTTTCTTAGAATTTAGAACTCACCAGAACAAGAAAATGGGTATTGGTGTACCAGTCTGCCGTCACAACACCATAAGCACCCAGATTCTGACGAGTACAATTTAAAACGCCTCCAAATAAGTTTGTGAAGCCGTCGGGTAGTTTCGTAATTCACCAAAGGGATCGGAAGTTAAGGAACTAGTTGAGTTGTGCTAATTAACTAACTAATGCCTTCACGTGACTTTAGCTGTTGGGGCGGTGTCGTTCTAATGAGGGCATTAATGTGCTCCTGATAAATGATACAATTTTAGCGAAATAGTAGGGAATAAAACAACAATACACTATTTACTTAATTGAAACAAACATAAAAAAAAATTTACCTATCAGTCTACGTGTCTAGGAGTCAATGCCTCAGCTGTTGTCTACAAAACAGTTTGGGCAACAATGGAGTGTAAATAAAACGATTAAAACGAAGATTGGTAAGGATGCGTATATATTAGGACATCGTTAATTTTTGCAATCTTTTAAAAATAGATACCTATTTATTCCAAAAACAATTTATATATGTCATCCACCTGTTATTCATAGCAACGCTGCTCTAATACCTATTTACTCCGTCTTCCGCTTCAAAGCAAACTTTGTAAGGGGTCAGTACCACGTGAACTAGACCGATTAGCTTGAGTTATGAGCTACATTTGACATGGCTTACAATCTTACGACTTAACTGAGAAGGAATTGGCCATCTCTCCATAAAGTTCTATCAAGAGACCTCTTATTCTAGAACGTAGATAAGTACGTCATTGGATGCTATGTTTGGTCTTGATCTCGGTAACGGTTCCTAAAAAAAGTGGACGTATTCATTAATCAGACCAAATGTAATCATCTACAGGGTAATTCACTGAAACTGCGGGAGCTGCATGTTCTGCCCATCATCACGAAAACGTTTGCAAAGACGCTATGTCATAATTCTTATTTATTTTGTAAATGAATAAACACGTTAGCCCGGTACCCATTGAATTACTAAAGAAAAGAATCTTCTACCCACAATTAATTCAAGGCAGAGTTTTTATGTTTAGTTCCGTAGTATAAAGTTCTATAAAGAATGATAATTGAATGCAGGACTTCTCAAATAAAATAACTAATGTAGTGATACTTACGATTATTTCAACGATGCTGCTGTCCAAGTCAAAATTCAAAAGTCAATATCTTTATTTCTTTAGGCTTACAAAAAAGCACTTAGACAAGTCAAATTTACATAAACAACAACTTTATATTTTGTTCGCTTCAATTTTTTTCCACTAGTGGAAGAAGTAAGCATCATCATCATCATTATCATCAGCCTACATTTATATCAGTCCACTGCTGGACATAGGCCTCCCCTAATGAGCGCCATAGCGCCCTGTCTTCAGCTTGCCGCATCCAGCATCTGCCAGCAGTCTTTCGCAAATCGCCATCCCACCTGGTCGGAGGGCGTCCTACACTACGTTTGCCGAATCGCGGTCTCCACTCAAGAACACTTGCATTATTTGGTGTGGAATAGCATTATTGCTGAAATAGATTGTCTACAGACGTACCAGGGCTGCCAATGCTGACAATATAAATAGACCAATCATCATCGCGGGTAATTGCGCAGATCAATCGGCATAGCGACCATGAATTATTCCCATTCGCAAACACTAAATTATTACAAACGTCGTTGTGTAATCTATTCTCGGCGTAGTGTCAGTAGTTATAAAGCTCTGATTCAATCTGGCACGTGCTTTGTTACTAAATCTAAGTAAAGAAGAACCAATTATTTGCCAAATAAACATTGCTATCCATCCATTGATCAGGTCTTGCACAAAAACATCCCTTAATGACCAATTTATTGAAGAAAGTTGAGATGAAAGTTGTTTACACAAAAAGCTTCTACTCAAAAGTTCAACATAACAAAAATGTAAGTAGGAAAAAACTTGTGTCTTAGATTTAAACAGTTTAAATTATATTTGGTTTCATTGAATTTTTTCTCACTGAAAGTAACGAAACATATTCAATTGCAATTAATGAATCCTATGACTAATCTTGTGTAGACACGTCCTTAGCTGTAAAACGCCTCAGTGACGTTCCGCCGATTGAATGTGCAGGTGCAGGGTGTGAACAGGGGCATTAAACAGAATTGAACACTGAAACGTACGGTTCAGCGGAACACAAATGTTAAGGTACCGGGCTCAATCTGCTCTCCGCGTAAATCATTATTGTTCAGCTAAATCTGATTGATTTTGAAGGGTTTCAATGTCGTTCTAATCGTTTATAATTGTGTTAACGCTTTGATTTTCTAAAATGAGCTCACCTACGAAAAATTAATATTGACTTTGATAAATATTGATCAGCTTTCATCTGAGATCATTTATGTTGAGAAATAGATTGTACCTAGAGTACAAAACTATCTCTGAGAAACATATCGACTATCTCATAGAAAAAAAATATTTTTGAGATAAATTTGCAGGCAAAGCTGCCTTTACAATATAAAAAATATCTGCTATTTTAATGAGTATGGGTATGAATCGTTCACAATTTACAAAGCTATCACAACACTTTTAGGTGTGAAAGGGGATAGAGATGCTTGACACACTGCAGTGGGACGATGCAGGGTTAAAATTATAAAAGTTGTTTTTATTCGCAGGTGTGGAGCCAACTGTGTACGGACATGAACTGATGGTGGCTGTTTGCTGTGTGTACATATTGTGTAGTACAGTGCCTTCAGTGAACTAGCCAGTAAGTCATGCTAAGTACCAGTACGAATGTCGGGCATGTACATTTTAGAAATAGAAATATTGGCAGTGGAAACACCTGTTGTTGATCTACAAAAATATTTCATTGCAAGCGAATTAATTTAAAAAAATATTTGTGTCCAAAAGGTATTTTGAGACACCGCAAAAAAACGATGACTGACCCATTTATCATTTTGGCAACGTGAATTAAATTAATCCGACAAGCCATCTGTTTGGTGCGCATAATGATATCGAGTAGTTCAAATTCTGTGTTATACATTTGATTACATATTATGTTTCATTGCTCATTAAACATACTATTTGTTACTATAATAATTATAAATTAAATTCTTATTAACTTAATTACAGTCACTTCTGATTTAGATGTTATATTTCCATTGTTGAATTTAAGATGCGGTGCAAAAGGTTCAGCAAGTGTAACCCTTCAGACTTTGACCTTTGACCTTTTTGTACAAACTGTGCGAAACCGGATCCCTTAGCAACCCGCATAAAATTGTAAATTAAGAGAACGTCGACAAGCCAAATGATTACTGGTTTTGTTATGAAGTTAAAATAAAGGTTATTTATTATTACACGAAATTATAATTATTATAACACAAAATTCATATAAATGTTACTCAATAAATACTTGATCCCTTCTGTCAAATGTAAGCTTTCCGGTTTCCTGAAATTCACATTCCTATCGTTTTATAACATAATGCCAACCCTGGCACATCGTCGTCGTCTCGATACTCGATGGCGACTACGTTTACTACTATAAAACCTAACTGTCAAAGTAATCGCAATCGTTTTTACTTGTGAGTATGATTCGCGTTAGGACAAAAAGGAAAAGAAAGTCAATCGATTAGAACTCCCGATAAAAAGGTCGTTCGAATTTATAACATGGTAAGTGAAATTTAGTTAGGTGAAGTTTAAATAATAAGTAAATTAATTAATGTATGAATAACAAGCACTGAAATTCGATGTTAAGTCACAAAATGTAAAATAAAAATGTTATATAAATTGGAGTTGCGTTGGAGAGAATAAATTTATATTATTATACATTTAAGTCGTTTACTGTAATTATAAGAAAATTAAATTATTGTTGTTATTTCGTATGTTATTAGAATGTACATAGATGTTGTTGTTTTTATTTACAAAAAAAATATTATTAAATTTAGACTTTTTGTATCATATTTTAATCGTTTGTATCAGGCCGTTTTCTTAAAATATTTTCTTAATTGTTTTTTAAGCCAGCAACAGTTTTTTAACATTAAATAATTTTTCTCTTAATTTCTGTGCCAAATACAAATTTACTACATGATATTATATTTGTGTATAATTTGTAAATATAAATTAATAGATAGATGAAGAAAATAAAGTTGAACTACCTGTAGATTGTTTGCAATAATCTGCATATAGCTCAATTGTTTTAATTGTAAATACTTGTTTTAATTTAATTCTATTATTAGATAGAAAATAAATGTCTTAATTTGTAAGAATTTAAAAGTTCACTATGAACTATATACGGTTGAGGTGACAAATTAAAGTCAAGCTGAAGACGGCGCTATGGCGTTCACTAGGAGAGGCGTATGTCCAGCAGTGGACTAGCATGCTGATGATGATGATGACAAATTAGATTTTTAACGTGTTTTGGTTCGACTTTTCTTTCTCAAACTCCTCTACAAGCCGAAAGCGTCGAGGAATTTAACTTCAGAATTAGTTGCGTGATCGTTTGTATGAAAATCCTCGCACAGCCGAGTCGCATGAGTCATTAGAACTCAATTGTTTCAATTGAGTTCGCTGGATCACTTCACGCATTCGGTTCAGTAAGGTGGTGCTCAGCTTATTAGTGTAGCAACACTGAGCGAGCATAAAATAAGTGAAAAAGGCTTAACTAAAACTGTGCAAAAATTACCTTTTGTTGAAGAATTTGTAACGATTACGTAACTTACTTTTATAATTTAAACTTTAAAAAATTGTTAATAAATTTCTGATACAGATTGTTAGGTACTTATCTCAACCCCCAAGTGTAAAGTGGTCGGTCTTATGGCGTTAAATAAACTTGTATACATATTGTTTGTATTTTATTTATACATGATATGTTTCAATGCATTAAAATTTGCATGTACAGCAAGAACAGCACGAATCAACTATTTAGGTCCCCCTTCCCCCATAACATAGAAATATATATTTCTAGAGTAAAGAGGCAACTCTATGCACATATGTTGTCTAAGTGCTTATTTTGTAAGCATAAAGAAATAAAGTTATTGAATGTTGAATTTTGAATTTTTGAAAACAGAACGGTTAATATTATATTCTCTACAAAAAAAAACCTAACTTGAGTGAACTTGCACCTCGCGCCCATTTCCATAAGGTAGATTTATATAAATATTACAAACTTCCATTCCTGGTGAATCATCTTTGTTCAATTTTCCACTTACCAGATAGCGGGAAATAAACATTTTCACAAATATTCAAGCCTTCTCGAACATTTGAGTACAATAGCATAGCTTGGAAATGCGTTGTGTAGGCATCACGGAGTTTTTAAAAACACCAAGCTCTAGAACCAAACAGAATGAACCGAAAATGGACACCAAAAATATTGTAATTGCCTCTGTGTCAAGTCAGTCGTGTCCCCCTGCAAGACATAGACCTCCCATGTGGTGGCTCCTCCTTACATGTAAGTATTATATTAAAATTTAGATTTTCATGATGAACTCAGAGCCTGGAGAAGTTTACCTCGGAGCCACTGGAGTAAGTAAGTTTTTATGGTAATACATTACCTAGTGGTACGTGCGTAAGTACCTACCAACTAAAAATAAACAAAGACTTTAAAAAAAAATTCTAAGCGCCAACGAAATAAAATGTATACCTATTTATACCGAAAGTGTTTACGGTTCGCACTTACACGCGGTGCGTGTCTCCCACACAACTCCGAGTTGTGTGTACGAAGCAATTTACAGGCCGTGAATTCGGAATGAGAGCTTTTTTTAACTGGGCTGTGTTTATTCTAGGGATAGAACCTCCACCACGGACCACAATAATAACGTTCTCCGGGTCTTTGTACCACAGATAATAGGCTCATTAAAATAAGAAGGATGACCAAAAGACAGACTTACAAACTTTCATTTGATACCCCATTTGCCCCATAGGTCTATTTTGAAATTTTAACATCACAGTTTGTACTAAAAAATTTCATTGTCATTTTTAATTTTTTTCTATACATCAGTAATGGCGCACGAAATGTATTTTTATTTTAAATTTTAAGAAAGAACGGGGAAGACAAAGCGAACCCAGGGTTCCGAAATCGATCTTGAAACCCTAAAAATGCGAATTTAGAAACTGTGAGTTTATGAGTGAACTTTTGAATAAACATTGACAGTTGATGCGGACGTCGAAAAGTAATGCTTAGGTCACAGTTTCATTTAGAGTAGCACTGAACCGGTCTTGGAAGCGGACCGAGTTTCCAGAAAAATCTTTGGTTTGCTTTTAGCTGAAAATTGTAATTCAATAACTTAGTTTTTATAAACAAAAAGCTAAAGTAAAGTAAGCTTGTAAAGCTTGGGACGGGTTTTGCTCCAACTCGAAAAATAACAACTAACAGGCTAAAGGTTTCTTAGTCGCTTCTTTACTTTAGTCTACATACCGAAGCGACAGAAATCCAAAGTACCACTTTATTTCCGTGTCAGTGTTTTATTTTAAGAATTTGACCTTTTCTAAGTATACATTTTTGTATTTATGGAAATAAAGAATTTTTGATTTTGATTTTGTTTTTTTTAGTGGATAAGTAGGTATCACTGTGCAGGATTCTAACTCGAAGGTAGGTATTTATGTTTTGTAGGTAGCAATGTATGTAGGTATAGGTTAACCTAACCTTTTCTATACCTACAAACAATAAAACCACCTACTGGTTATTTTTTTATCATCATTTGTCATAAAAAAATCTTTTAAATTATAATAGCAATAATGTAAAAGTAGCACATTATTTATGCTAAGCTACGTTCTAAATGTCTGCCGAATTTCAACTTGATGTGTTTTTTGTAGTCTTGGAGATCCTGTGTAGGTAACAAATAATAATTCACATTTCACAAACTTTCGTCTATAAAATATTTGTAAGATTTAAACAATGGAACACTTTGCTCAATGTTACAAGGGCGTTAAAGGAATACCCATTGTCTATTTATAGCCGGAATCAGTGACGAGTGTCCAACTCCACAGTCCTTAAGCCTCTCGAAGTCAGAGAGTAGTCACGAAAGGTCGACATTCAATAAAAAAAACTCAGTAAAGCGTATTCAGCGAAATATCTCACAAACGAGATGATTATGACCGTGCTTTGAACGGAAATATAGGAAGGGAGAACGGAATGTAGTCATCATCGAAGTTAGCTAGGGATTGTAATCTTGCTAACTCATCCGTGCCAAGTTGGAGGAGTTGTTAGATTTCATTTCTTTAATTCTGACACCAAAAGTCGTGTTTTGTAATTGGATTTACTCGAGTGTTTGTTTACCATATCATGCCATGTTTTGTTAACACTTTTGGGGCCCATAAAGCAAATGCCAAGGAAGGAGGCCTCTCGTGGTGCGTCCTTCCTGCTTGCAGCGCCGAGCCCCAGCAGTGAAAGCCCGAATGCTACGTTTGGCCTAGAATTCAGCTGAAACTTCCTTTAAAATAGCATTCTTTCTACAATGGTCATCATCTCTGGCAGCTCGCCCCAAGGTCCTTCAGTGGTTGAAAGCACTCCACCCTCCGTAATTGTCACCTTGGTTAGCGGATCCCTTCAGGGCGGCGCCCTGCGACCTACTGCCCGGGGCTCCGCATTCTTTGGAAACAGACAAGACAATCTTTGAACTTCATCAACAGATCGGACGTTATGACGTTAGAATCAAGGGGTTTTCCTTGTTTTTGAGCTTGTTAATGATAATTGGCTTCTTTGCAATCAAATAGACAGGAAAAGATAAACAAAAACTGAAAGCTCTTAAATAAAAAAACACGTAAAGTGTGAGTCAGACTCGCGCAACGAGAGTTCCGTAATTAAACATTATATAAATATACGATCTTGTTTCTTGCCAAATATCATGATTCTAGCTCAACGGGAAGTAGATACCCTATAGGTTTTGGTCCATGGCGAGATTCAAAAATTATTTTTTCTTGTGAATAAACTACAAATTTACGGTTTTCGGATTTTTCCCTTTACTTGTGCTATAAGACCTTGCTTCTTAGCAAAAAGCAAGGTTTTATGGCACAAGTAAAGGGGCAAATCCGAAAACTAATATAGTAGTCTAATCGCAAGAAAAAACATATTTTGATTGTACCTACTTCCCGTTGAGCTAGAATCATGATATTTGGCAAGAAACATGATCTTTACAACTATAATAATGTTAAGTTCCGAAACCCTCGTTGCGTCAACTGTATTCTCCGAACGCCTCGCAAGGTCGACGACGGACGCAGATCAAGTTTCATTAATATGCATGGAAACCTCGCGGACAACTTAGATGGCCTCGCGAGTTCTGAATCTGTTGTTTGATGAGAGAACTAAGGGAGTGCTTATGTTAATAATTAAAGCGGGAGCGCAAGCGATTATTAACGCTTATTCTTACTAGCTCTGTTTATCTTAAGTAACTAGTAGAAGATAAACAGCTTGCTAGTTCTTCACTCACGCAGATGAACAGTTTTAGAGTTCTTGTGTGCGCGAGTTCTTCACTTCTAAACTCGCGATTTTTTCTTCGATATACTTTAATTCCTTCATTACAAAGTCGAATTTGTGCTGCATCGGTGCAATGTATAGTAGTAACGGATCTCACAGCTGCTTTAGGGCTGGCTAGTGTGGTCGTAGCCAACTTTCTTGTTTTACATCTTTTTGGATGTGGATCGATCACAGTGTTCTCACTCTATGCAATTTCAATCTAAATCCTAACCATATCATAAAATGCAGTCCAGATTACATATGAAAATTATAAAAAAAAAAAAAATTTGGTGTGTTATGTACTCTCCACATATGGCATAACGCGTGATGTCAACTCACACAAGGCTATTTTATGAAATGCCGTGAAGGCAATTATGTACCTACATATTTTAAGTACAATACAATATATTATATACAATAAGTACAATATTTAATAAATGCCTCTCAAAATATTTGAGACTGGCTCAGCAGCTCCTCGCGGTTTCACCCACGTAGTTCTCGTTCCCGTTAGAATTCTGAGATAAAAAGAAGCCTATGCGCTATTCCAGATTTTAATCTATCTCTGTACCAAATTTCATCCAGATCAGTTCAGCCGTTCGAGCGTGATTGAGTAACAAACATTCATCCAAACTTTCAAATTCATAATATAATTGGGATAACTGAACTAAATGTAAATACATGTGATACATATTTGTAAGTTTGATTCAGTTGTAGTTCACATCAGACACACGCCCACAGCTGAACATGCCTCCCACATACAAGAGAGGTAGTACCATCATCAGCACGCTTGGCAGACGGGTTGGTGATCGCAGTAGAGGTGTTAAAATATACAGAAGGAAGCTGTCGCCCATATTTTTAAATTTTGAACTGTTGTTGCTTATGGGCCAACAAATATTATTAACCTTAGAATTTCCATGATAAGATAGGAAACATTTCTCTTTAGAAATAAACGAATCCTTACTCGACATTTCTGAAAAATATTGCTTTCAGGTTGAAATATGCGACCTACTTTATGAGTATGACAGAATATTTTTTATGAGAACGCACAATACGGACAATCTGTGCTAAGATAATAAGGGATCTCCTAAGAAATAATTATTTATTATATTTATTTAGCTTGAAAGCAATATTTTTCAGAAAAAGGATTCATTTATTTCCAACGAGAAATGTTTCCTTTAGCAGAGACAGTCTGTTCGGATCGTTGAGCAGGAAAAATACAAGGTTTCATAACTATGGAAAACGAGTATCTCGCTTTGCTGGGCATTTCTCTGCGTCTATTGCTCTAGAAATCCTTTGGTGGAGGTTGCGAATTAATGAAAATTTTCACATGGTCTACTTACGGTATGTCCTTTAGATAGATTTTGTTCTATCTGTTCTGAGATATCAGAACCCCATAATTTGAGATGTATCAGTATCAAGGATCATAATGGCCTATGTTATGTTATTATTAATAATGACAATATGCAACTTATAACGAAAACAAGAGCATAAGATTACCATAATATTCGCTTGTCCGATTAATTTAGGGTGTATAAATTTAAAAAATAAATAAAAAATACTGGACAATTCACATAGCATTATCTAAGCTAAGCAGAGCTTGTGTTATGGGTACTAGATAACAGATATACTTAATACAATACATTACATAGATAGATATTTTTTATTATATGTATAATAGAAAACGACCAGAAAAGCCTTTAATAAACTCTAAACCGACTGCATATTCCTAAATAGTGAAAAAAGGTTTGGAAGGTGACACTTCAACAGCGCGATCTAATTTCAAGTGGCGACATCTAGTTAAAATTCTAGTCTAATTTAGTTTGACGTGATGAAGATTGATACACAAGAATAAAACGACGTATGAAAAGACGTCTTGCTATCGCCCATTGTCATGGAAACCATTTCTTACAGATTGTGAAAATATGATTTGATAATGTTTTAAATAAGTTTTACGGCGCACATATCGAATCCTCGAGAAATAAACTTTTATGAGACCATCTCAAATTTAACTTTTATACAACAACGAAAAAATCATCCAAATCTTTTGGAATTGGCGAAGATATCATTAAAGTTGCTGTGATATTGTGTATAGTCGTGATTTATAAAAAAACAAAATTAAATGTTGGTTTTTAAGCTGACGGTATCATCATCATCATCATCAGCCTATAGTAGTCCACTGTTGGACACAGGCATCCCCTAATGAACGCCATAGCGCCCTGTCTTCAGCTTGACGCATCCAGCATCTGCCAGTAGTCTTTCGCAAATCATCATCACACCTGGTCGGAGGGCGTCCTTCACTACGTTTGCGTCGTCGGAGTCGTGGTCTCCACACTACACACAGCTGACGATATAAATACCTACAAATTTCTCGGGAATACACTTTTAGCATGCAATGACGAATAATTTTTAAAATCGGTCCTTAATTGTCGAAGAAATCGATGAACATTACATAAAAATACATACAGCCGAACATATATACATAGAACCTCCTCCTGAAGTCGGTAAAATAAAAATATTGTCCTTTATTTCAACTTGAATCTCAGGTCGAGACGATCGTTCTAATGACCGTAATTTACGCTTTACTGGATCTAGAAAACAAGAAAGCTGAGAACTTTTTTCTTTGTATACTGAAATTTAAATAATAAAACCTTTCAAATTATAATACCACGACATCTCAAAAAACAATCTGTCTAGAAGAATGTATGTATTCAAATAAACGGGCAGGATGTATGGAAACGCAGTCGCGCTGAAATACATAATGTAAACGTTTTGTGCGTGCTGCACAGGATGTGGAACAATCTTTAGTACTATGCATTATGTACTTAGCGTTCCCAACATTATTATACATAATTTAACTCTTGTAATTGATCCACCTAACTCCTGAACTTGGCACATTAGTCTCCGATCTTTACTTGAAGCCGTGAAGGAACTAATTAGATTGGCTCCAGCAGAGTATCGTCGACAGACACGCGACAACCTTGGAACTGATCCAAGCACCGAGCTGGGTGACACCCCACTGAGATGCCTGAAGCCTGGCCAGCATTAGGATAAGCAACATTTCTTCATTTGCAGCAACTTAATTATATTGAAAATATACAAATTATTATTCATTTATTACGCTACGGTGCCAGGTAAGTTGCCCATCTAATACTTCCTGATTGCTTATCCGCCCACATGTTTGCTGACTACGATACTTCTAGCCTCCAAGTGAGTTCCTACCCCTCTGTTGGTTGTGTGGTTTGGCAGTGGCCACCAGTCGTAAGTAACACAGGACTTCATCAAACCACACCCAACTTTTCTCGCCCAGTTTGTAGATTTGGCAGGTTTTTGGGAAAATTTCTGAATGTGCTTTTAATTTGCTGGAATACTGTATCGTACGTGTGTTAAAAAGATAGGATTTTAGATAGGTAATTAAGGTTGATGTATAACTGAGGTGTTAGAATCTAGTTAAAATACATTTACCTATTGCAATCTTAACGATGTGATGTGGATCTGGCACTCAAGGCATTAAGTTACGGTGTAAATTAACTAGAAGGGAAACAAATAGGTACATACTATCAAAGTTAAAAATTCGCTGAACAGAATTCCGAAAAAGTAAGCTGCTAATAGCCTCAAAGACACTTACGAGAACCCCCACGTGTGGAAGTTTGACTCGATTCAGTGAATTATGTCGTTGACTGTACCTACCTAGCGAGAATGCTAAATTTATAACTTAAATTCTGCACAAATCTTGCCCACTCATCAACCATCTAGGATAATGAATAGAAAACAAAAGAACATCATCTCGATTGTACTCGTTATTTGTAAAAGCAAAGTTGCCATTTCAATAAATGCTAATGTCACATTGCAGAGTTTGAAATAATCTAGATTGATGTTTGCATCAATTTAGATTATTTCGATTTATTCATTATTTATATTTTATTACAAGCTCTGCATTATCTAGATAAAACACTGCGTAAAAATACCGTAAACACCGACGACGTGATAAAAAGATCACCCGGTTTTACCCAAAAATCCTTTGATTTCATAAAACTCTCAAGATAAAATAAATATGACTCTTCGATTCGGTCAAGCTCGGTCCATCCGGGATAAAAATATGGAAGAATTGTATCTACACGTAGCAATCGAACATAGAGGGGCGGCGCAAGTCAAGAGCGAAAATAATAATACCTACTTACCTTAAGTTACCCGAAGTAAGTACTGGGCCTCCAATGATGCCGGGGCCACAAACATCACGCTCTTCTCTAGTTGAAAAAGAAAGGTTTTGGCTTGGATAGCAAATGACAACAGCCACATCTCAATAAATTCCATTGTTTTTGATAAATTATTTTCTTTTTGTATTGAGATTGTTGTGAGTTTACTGACAGCGGAGCTCTGTATGTACGGCTTGGATTGATTTGCGTAAGGAGTCGGTTCTGTGTTGATTTCCTCCAGTTTTTCGCTTGTATTTCAAACCGGTTCACCTCATTTTTTTGTACGATACCAGCATCCGTATTCTGACCCGTCCCGCGCCCGCCTGCGTCCCACTCCACAGAACCCCGTAGGAAGTCCAGTCACGGGCCTCCAACTCTGCGGGGAGTTGACGTGTGCAGCCTGCCTCCTGATTCTGTAACATACAGACTTTAATTTCAAATATCTTCTGTATTCAAATAATCCATGCACATGTAGGTTGTCGAGGCAGTAGAGATATGGCCAATAATTAGATAATTTGAAAGATGATGTCTGTTTGAGAAACCAGCTGCGAGTCAAAGTTTCCTATGGCTCGACCAACCACAATCAAATAATTATGAATCCAACTCACAACGCCTTTCTGGCAGAACTTCGGTTTAAAGATGTTAGATACAAAAATTCTTAAAACGAATGCTTGCCTCCGGGGCCGCCGCGCTGGCAGCCGGTATAGTAGTGTCCACACATAGCTATTATACCTACTACTTATAATAAGTTAAGTTAGTTTATTTAATAAGTAAATCTACATCTATATGATCTAAGTAAGATCACATAATGAAATGATATGGATTGATTTTTACAATTCTTGACGTAGGAGGAGCTTATTAATGAGCTAATTCGTCACTCCTTCTCACATAGTTTGTATGCGACTTCGATCATGCGAGTTCAAACTAACAACAGGATAATGGCGAGGTTAGATTTACATGGAGACTAAATACTTAATAACTTCATCCACTGCGTCACATAGCATAGATCGGATCACAGCTTCCTGTAATCAACTTCCTGAATAAAATGCAATATCACAAAACATCTGGATATCTCGGGAGTATTATATTACCCGGGTAATAAGCGCGGGCCTCCGGCGGACAGCGGACTATTCGAATAGAGTCTGGTAAAGATAATGCAATACCTTTGTGTTCTTATAACTTCGCCTTCAGGTGAACTTGTTGGTTTTGGTTTTGGCTCTTTGATTCTCATTTCTTGATAACTTTAAAACATACAGTATCTGCACCTCGTTAGCGAGTGTTCTTATGTTTGCTGAAAATTTATGCTTTATTCTGCATCTTTGTGTATAACTAGCTTATGCGAGTGATGATGATGCCTGTATTATCTCTATAACTTTAAAATAAATAAATAAATAATGCTGGACAATTCACACAGCATTTTCTAGTCCCAAGCTAAGCAGAGATTCTGTTATGGGTCCTAGATAACTAATATAACATAATACAAATATTACATAGATGGATATTTTAACAGCTACTCTATAGCAGCATCTACGTCGTAGCAACAGCTACGCCGTAGCAGCATTAACGTCGTAGCAACAGCAACGCCAGAGCAAAGACTACTTTAAAGTAAAAATATAAAAGTCATATATCTATTTTTTCTCAAATAATAGAGAGTTATATACAGGGTTATTGGTAAATTAGTGACAATACGTGAACTGCAGGTCCTGCCCATCATCACAAACAGGTTCGTGAAGGCGCCAAGTCTAAATTAATAAAAAAAAATATAAGCCACCTCTGATACTAAATGACAAAACATCTTTGCCTGGAACCCAACGAGTTACATAAGACCGATCTTTCACTCTCATATCTTCCGTTAATTCAGGGCAGAGCTGTTTTTAAGTTGAGTTTCAAGTAAAACCTCTCTAACGAACGATTATTATCATCATTATTATAATCACGATTATATGTGCTACGAAGGCTACAAGCGTTTGATATTTTTTTATGTACAAATAGAGTCTAGTTTGATAACAGTTTTGCCAAGTAAATAGACAAATATTAATATTACGGCTTTTACTTATGAAGGTCATCTTTTGAAGTAACAGATAAAAGACGACAAGCGAATAGCTGGCCCCATATGTTTCTGAAGGTGATCTATTACTTTATCACAACTGTGTCTAAGATAAACTGGAAGAATAAACCCATCAAAGCATACCAACTTGGTTTTATTACCGTAGGTAGGATGACGTCGCTCTTACTCCAAGATTATAACGAACATCCTTAGTTTACTACCAGGTCGACGTTTTTACGAGCTATTTTACGAACGTGACAATAAGTTTTATGTAAACATTTCATTACATAAGTGATCCCACGAGAAAGTATACATCAAGCAACTGGGTCAACGTGTCTGAAACTGTAAGGTGCTAACTAATTAACTCGACAGACTGCTGCTGTAGTAATGTGGCTCCCTCTCTTTGTTTGTTACCTTTTCATTTCTAAACGGCTTAATGAATCTTGAATGTTTTTTAGCAAATATATGAATTAAGGTTGTGATATATCTTTACATACCAGAACCAGTACAGTACCATCTGCGGGCATAATCTCGTATCACGCTAAACGTTTTGAGAATCCCAGACCATAGCTAAGTTGAATGTTCGTTCGCATTTTAGTGACCTATTTTGGATAATTCAGATATACAATAATAAAACGCAAGTAGGCAATCTTCGTGCCCAAGTACATAATATAATCTCCTGCATTACACTCACATATTCATAAATTCGATTACAAAAACAAATATGTTTTAACCTAACCGTACTTTTACTGAAACGCAGAAACGTGTAGTAATAACATACAAGTTGCTAAAGGAAGACATACCATTTTTTTCATGAAGTGGATATGTTTCTTAACGATACCTACCTTATCAGTGTGCCATTTTAGAAATCTTAGTTTTATAAAAACTATTAGCTGTTCCCCGCGGTTTCACCCGCATTATATTTGAATTTCACATTTACGTAAATCTCCCATGGGAATTTGATATTTTACCAGAACAAAAAGTAGCCTATTATAGTTGTTCTTAGTTTAATATAGTAGCTTAAGTTACTCTCCATCCTTTTAACTAACTCTGTGCAAAACATCAAGTTGATTGGTTGCTTAGTTAGCGCGTGAAGGAAGAACAAACCAACAAACAAATAAACTTTTGCATTTATAATATTAGTTAGGATAAGGATTAGGATTTTGCAGAATAGACAAAAGCTGAAGTTAGTGTAGTTTAATTTATCCTTGACTATATTTAAGATTTATCTTAAGTGCGTTTTGTAGAGTTGTGAGGTGTTTCGTTTATGATCCTAAAATCACCAGTCTCATAAGGCGACAGGGCGAAAGTTCGCCGCAGCTTTTCTACCTGTAGGTACGTAAACGAGCACATTGTGGGGTTATTAAAAGTTTAATAACTACTACACATTATTGGCTCGCAGTTGCTCTCTGGAAACAAACCGAGGGTCACGACAAAACAAAACAAAGAGATAAGAACGCCACGGGGCCGCTCGAGGAACGTGAGAGCTCAAAATTCGTGTGCGATAGCTGTTCAAGACTGGACTAGAAATACCACAGATACCACTCCGCTTAAACAAAATGGAAACGGCGAATTAAAATAAATCACAACACCGCCGCAAGGTCGCTTCTCTCTCGATCTTTTATAGGATTCATTTCGGAGAATGCTTACAAGAACTACATGACGTTTAGAATGCTCAGAGCCAACTACCCATCTACATAGTTCGCTTACCGTAGCCAAAAATTACTACCCTCTTCTGCCTTTCAAATAAGGCGTGTCGTTTTCCAAAGCTAAGTCCGGAAGAGGCTCTCCCTGCCGCACATAGTTATACATTGCAGGTGATATAGCGGCAACTTTTATCGAGGTTACAGCCGCTAGAAGCCGGAGAAATATTTATGGCAGATGAATATTTTAACGCAAGATAGAAAAGTTATTGTGTGTTTTATCTGGAGTGTTATTCTATATTACGGGAAGTTTCTTCGAGGCGATTGACTAGCAGTTTTTTTTCGATACAGTAAGTAACGTTTGTTTGCTTTTCCTCAACGTTTCTATCACGTTACAACAATCGAAACGTACACTTTATTCTATTACTTTCTTTACTTACTTAGCTATGAGAACGTTCTCTATAATAATAAAAAGACATCGATATCTGAGAAGTACCTGTAGAGCGCCCTTATAAAACGATATGAACTAAAGTATACAATCGAATGCATGCTGCCGACATTATAAATTATGAGATGTGCAGTTTGCTTTTATTTAAACTCGTGTTGGCATGTTCTGAGAGTAACCACAGCGGCGGCGCAACGAAGAACGCAATTGAACACAGAATTCGCTCCATATGCTGACACCCACGATGACGGGCGGGATTCAATCTACGCCATCACGACGGGCTACGGGCTAGTTATTTTTTTTTCATATAAAGTCTTTATAAAATGCTTGGCCTCGATGACACCAAAACTAGAATAACCTGAAACTGAGGCGTTACCAAGGCTAAAATTAAAAATGAAATAGGTTACCATCCACAACAGTATTAATATTAACTTGTCTAAGTGCTTTTTTGTAAGCCTAAAGAAATAAAGCTATTGACTTTTGACTTTTCCCAGACGTTCTTAATGATTATACAAAGTTTGCTGAGCAGCAACGCGCACCGCTTAGGGTGGGCAGTAAATACAATAAACTATTTCCATAGAAAATGTATGTGTTAGTAAATCACAGCAGTATATCACCAGTTTTCTGTAATACAATCCATTACTAAGTTTTTCCAACGTTTGGTTATTTCTGGCTCGTCAGCCTCATTGGTTTGCTTGTGAGTGAACCGAAAGCTGGCAGATGCTAGACTTACAGTGTGGGTTTTATGTAATACGTGCTCGCTTCACGCTTGCGCGGCTTCCGTGCCTCGCTGCAGTCTACTAAAAGGATTTGGTTTGTAATTATATGTACGTCGTAATATTGCGGGTCCTCTCTCCTCGCTTGGTTATCTAAGCTGATTCGACCGTCTTTAGTTTTTGGTATACTTACGATTTCCAGAATGGTGTGGGACTCGACGCCCTAAGAAGGACGTAATACCCAAAACCTCTCCGGTAACCCTCTCTCCCCATTTTTGTCGAACTACGGGAACATTTAAAACCTAAGTTTTTCTATGTGTTTTGCGTGCAATAAATAATTTGAGAGTCAAAGAAAAAGAAAACCTTGTTACTGTATATTTAGTCATTATTAATAACTGTTAGATCTAGGTACCTGATATTCATTGAGTGTTCATATTCAAATGTAGCATTCTACGAATCGTCACATTTTTTTATGATAAACAAAAAATTACGCAATGAAAAATGAAATATTTATTAATATGCGTTTGCTCTCTGACAATGAAAATAATTTATCACAACGAACATCGTGCGTTCGTATTTATAAAAAGCTTGATAATTTTATCATGGGCCCGGGAATTATGATTATTTCGATGCTGCTTATAAATTGATTTCAAAGTGGTCCCATAAATGTCTTTTCCTGGCAATTGTAGTGTCGGTCGCAAAAAGTATCTAAAAAATGTATCCTCAAAGTATGATAATTTTGGCGATCACTGGAAAAAATGATTTCCATGGCATGGGCGTAAACAAGAAGTCTAGTCAGTCAGTTTGCAAAACAAATTACAAAGTTAACTATTGCAGATCGCATAAAACGAAGGATGAACATTCCGTTCTTTCGTTGACTTTTCCATGAAACTGTTTGTGAGATATATTTCTTAGAGTCAGAAACAAACGATTTGAGGTTTGTTTATTGTTTTATAAAACAGGCCATATTATTTCCAAATTGTATTTGTAAGTATGTAGAATATGCTGATGGTTGTAGGTAGAACCTACTTTAGGTTGACTTGACCTATCACTTAAGTGAACGTGACGCAAGCTAAATCATCAGCATCAGCCTCTTGATCAACACGCAGTACGCTGCGGCATGCGGTGCCCGACACATAATCGTTTGAAAAACGTGTTATGTGGTATTTCGGTGGATAAAATAACCCATTTGTTTCTACTTTTTTCCTAGATGGCTGCATACAACATTATAAATAGGTTGTCAAAACATTTTTCTTCTCACGTATAAAATAAGGGGTAATAAATAACTAGATATCTGTTCTGACTAGATATCACCAAGTCCAGCCGTAAATAAAGTCCAGCAATGTCCGTAGTACAGAAAATGCGAGTCGTGGATAAGAAATCCACTTTGTAACTACGCTCAAGTGATAGTTAAAACACGGTAAGTTAAAGTGTGCACATGCAAGTACAATGGAGCTGGAGCTGGCTCGTTCTTAACCCGCCCATGCAGGAAGCAAGTTTCTTGATATTTATTTTATGATTTACTGAAAATGTTAGAGTTCGAATTTTTTGATTATATTAATATTAGTCTATTATTTACTGACTGGAATATGATGAAAATAAATTTAAGCGAAATTTTTTATTTAGTTGAGTAGGTCTTCTCTGTTAGTATAAACTGTGTTTTTATAAAAGTCATTAAATTGGTCAAAATCATACAGACACAATAATGTACACACTCTATAGAGTACCTTGGTTAAAAAAAAAATGTGATGCGGTGTAAGGCCGGAGACGCAATTATTTCAGGCCTCCCCTAGACAATAGAATTCATTATGTGATTATAGCTCGTAAATCAAAACCGGTAAAGCTTTCATCGCGAACTTCCCGATGAGAACGGCTATTAAAATCATTTATGTACGCAACTTTAATTTACAGCAATCTACTTTAAAGTGAAAGCAAGTACATTAGTCAAAACACAAAAATTGTGAAAAAGAAATTTTCGTTTTGTAGGAATAAGTTAACTTGAAATCTTGCTATTTTCGGAACTCTCGTGGTTTAACCGTTCGCATAAGTTGTTCAAAAGAGATCTGGATCTCGTGTTTTTATGGAGTTATGTAGAACGCAGCTCGATTGCACATTCGGTTAGAAGCCACGACGGGAACTAGAAGCTCCGAGATGGCTCCCCAAGGAGTCGATGGACTGAGCTGAGCGAACTGAACGTTGGTAAGCGTTCAGTAACTCGGTTAACGGAGTGCTTTGTCTTGGAGTGTTAGCTTCAATTGTTTGGTGATCTAGCACATTTTTATTTATTCAATACTCACATAAATTCCACTAAACTTGATCTGAGGTAGATAAACAGATAGATAATTTATTCACCAGTTCAGCATATCAAAAGGGTACAAAGAATCATACGAATTCTTAAATTCGATTCCTTTGATTCTATCAGCGCGTTCAGCTATCATCATCATCATCAGCCTATATTAGTCCACTGCTGGGCATAGGCCTCCCCAAATGAGCACCATAGTGCCCTATCTTCAGCTTGCCGCATTCAGCATCCGCCAGCAGTCTATCGCAAATCGTCATCACACCTGGTCGGAGGGCGACCTAAATCCTGCGTTCAGCTGTGAATCGCAGATAATTTTTGTACTTGATTTCTCAAAAAGTTTTGTGATTTCTAGAGAAATGAGAAATTGTACGCAAAAACAGACAAATTCACGTGAAAAAAAGGTCAACGAGTAAACAACCATATAGTAATTTCCAAAGCTGTGCAACGACAACAGTGCAACAAAAATTCCTGACGTTTTAGAAAAGGAACATAGGTACCTCTGCTCTATGCCGAACCTTGCAAAATGTTTTATTTTTGTTCGGTCAGCTATATCATCCAAATGGATCGAGCAAAACAACCAAATAAAACCCAACCTGAAATTACTAGTTCAAAACTGCATACGACTTTTTTGCCCACATTTATTGGAAAATTGACGGTACAATACCAATGTTCGTTGAGCTATTCAGCTTGAGGTTGATTCAGCGAGTCAGCGAGATCTTGCTTCACTGGTTAACTCCTCCGAGTGGTCTTGCCTTTGAATTGTATTTGAAAGCAATTTTAAATATTGTTTGGCTTTGTTTGTTCAAAGAGGAATGTTATTAAAAATAATAGAAGTTAAATCTAAAATCTTAAATTACTTGTGATGACAGATTTGCCAGCCTGTAAGTACCAACTTATGTGATTCAAAGCTGACCATGACTTTGCCATCATGTAACTGAAATGTATGGTGTACTTCCATAAAAAAATGTATTTGAAACGTTTTCAAGTGTAATTTTTCAAGTAAAACTTTTTTTTTTACTTACTAATTTAGGTTTTTATACCTACTGGTTCTGTTACATACATAATACCCTCACAAGTTTTCTCAAAGCTCCCTCTTCTTTTGTTATGATAAGATTGGATAAGATCGAAGTATGCATAACAAGCAAACTTTGTCGTCTTTAACTTTCCCGGGCAGATTCTGTTTGTGCTCAGCAGCGACGACGCGGCGACGACGCGGCGACGGAGATTTAGTAAAATAAATATGAAACTTTGAGTGCTGATCAAAGTATATCAACAACATTTTAAATATTTCTTAATTTGATAAATATATACCTTAAACTTTACCTATTAAAATAAAGGTATTTTGTTTGCAAAAACTAATAAGTAAGTAAAGCGTCTGGCAAATTGTCTAAGCAGTCAAGTTGCCAGAATTTACCTACTTTTCTATCATTAGAATTCATGTTCGAATTTTTGAATAAGACTGATTTTAAAATTAATAAAATATTTACAGTCATATCAAAGTCTCATTAGTTTTAATAGGCAGCCGAGGGATAGTGTCTTCAGTGACCTTCACTGTTCATCAGTGAACGTATGTGATGTTCACTAATGAACAGGCCTTCCCCAAAATGTACCAACTACAACAATTATCGACAAAATCTCTTCCACAAACAATCTGGTTTATGAAGTCAACCACCTGGGAAATCGGAGTTTTCAAAGTTACCTCATTTTTCGACCTTTCAGACATTTTCACCCCAATCAAAACAATAACACCCGCACCCTATAATTTCAATCTGAAGAACCAAAGTAAACTGAACCCTCGGATCCACAACTTTTTAAATATATCATTTTGTTAACATTCTCACATAACTCTTGTGCCCGGCTTCGCTCGCAGACACGTCGTGCAATAAATCTACTGAAAGTTTGTGAACGTCAGATATTTATTCTCGGTTGTTCTGCGGGTTACTTGTTCAACTTTTAAGGTTTCGGAACATGTGTTAGGTCCAGGATTGATTTTTTGTAACGACCAATGAAATTTACAGATATATTAGCGGCTAGTTCTTGAAGCCCGACCCCTAAATTATATTATAACACCAATTTATCTCTGCCAAGCAACCTCTGTTATGTTTTATAAATCAAATAAAATAAAACCGATTTTTTTTTATTCAATTGTAAACAGATAAGTCGCAGATCTCTTTCTATTATTTGGAGGAATTATTTCAATCGGCCTCCTAATACACCTAAAGATACGCGATATTAAGATATGATTTACCGTACGACTGTCACGTGCCGCCGCGAGCTGTCTGTTCAAATATTAACTGGTGCGCCACTGCCATACATAAACCTATCTGTATTTATTAATAAGTTATAAAAAGTGTCAAGTCGCTTAGGACTTCATTCTAGTCGCAGATCGCTGTCGCTGTTGTATAGGAAATGATTCTGAATTCGTACAATAATAAATCATTCATCATTGTTATCATCATTAACATCGCATGCTAGTCCACCGTTGGACAGAGGCCTCCCCTTAATGACGGTCTTTGCTTTTGTCAGCTTAGTATCTTAAAGCAGGTCATGTAGTACATTCGGTAACATTCTAGTTTTCTAGTTCCACTAATGGGAGTTGTGATAAATGTCCTCGGTCATTAGAAGCTGGATTTAAACTCGCTGCGGTATTTTGTGAAAAGTTGTTAATCCTAGAAGCGAATCCTCTAGCGGTAGGTGGTGAAATGAACGAAGCAAAAGCGCGCAGAGATAAATGTGGCCCATCAGTTAAATAATTTATAGCATTGAACCAGTAAGATCCAGCCATTAGTAATTTATTTAAATACCACTAGGTACTAGGTTTACAGGAAGCTAAATAGGTATCCAACTCATCCTTATATGTAGAACCATAAAAAATCGGACAAGTGCGATCGACTGGCACACGGCGGGTTCCATACTATCGTACACAACTATTTCGCAAAAGTAAAACTACAACACGGTCTTTTTTATCGAACAAAAGCAATAGGCCTACATGACGCTGTCAAACAAGTTCTGACCGTGCCCGACGTTGGGACGTTCAGTGATCGGTAGGTACTCAACTCGGTATGGACTTTGGACCTATTAATTTGTGTTTATTATTTGTTGCTATAGCGGCAATAGTTATACACGCCCTGTCAAATTATCAACCCTCTGTCTACCTATTAAGGTTCAAAAGATCATGATAAAAGTATAGCAAGAATATCCAAAAATATCAAAATATCCTTTTTATTACATAATGTTTATTTTTTATTGTAGCACACAACACACAAGAGAAATACACATTCTGTGAAAATTTCAGCTGTCTACTTTTTACGGTTCATGAGATACAGCATGCTGAAGGGCGGACAGATGGACGAACAGACTTAGGAGGCTTAGGTAATAGGGTCCGGTTTTCACTTTATGTTTAAGGAACCCTAAGAAGCCATAATCTAAAACCCTCTTAGATATTCTCATCCACGAATGCTTTCATGTACCTAAAACGTGACATAAAAATACACTTTTACGATTATTCCTGTAATGCGAATAAACTTATTTTATTGCTAGCAATATCAGAAATGTAATTTACCTGTAAGTAAGTAATAAGTAACAAGGTTATTTATTCAATGCTTTCTAGACTTTTTCTTTGCATCACAAGTTACTTTTCTAGTACTGAAAATCAAATCAAAGTTGAACCGTTTTTAACTGTGGTTGTTTAGACGTCATAAATGTATGGTACAAAAACAGTTTAAATGGTAAAAAAAGTTGTAAGTTCTTCGAGAGGACAAGAAATAATTTTATTGATTTTGCGACCATAATAATTCGAAAGTAACACATTATGGTATCATTAACATTTACCAACACATTACTGAGCTAGTCCTCTATGAGTATGCACGCCATGGAGTGCGCTTCTGGCGGACAGGGAGGGAAGCGGAAGCGGGTTTTTAACAGTTTGCAATGGAATTGGAACTTAATCCGCTGTGCTTTAATCGATTTATTGAAAACAGCCAATTTCAGTGAAGAATCAGCTAGAAATAGGTAAGTAAATATGGAGGTTTTACTAGCAGCTTTCAACATCTCTGTTTCTGTTTGAAATGGAATGGGTCTGTAGAGATGCAAAAATAATAAAACTGAAAAATTTCTTCATGTATCATCTGGTGTGAAACTTAATGCAACTTACCAACTTACTGAAACAAGCGGCACTTTACCAATAAATTATTTAATCCAGATCAATGTTTTTTTAACCCTTCAACTGCTAATTAACTACTCATAAATTTCCAGTGTGTAATGTTTCTGACCCTAGCCAAATTATTATCAGCATTCTAGGTGTTTCGTATTCTATGTTTCGAAACCTACTTTAATATAAGTTTAGAGCATAAGCTCTAAGCCAAATTCGATACGATGTTCAACAATAACATTACACACACAACTAAAACACTAGCTTGGTGTTAGATTTCTAAAATTAGCAATCTTAATTGAAGAAAAGAACCAAAAATCGACAAGAAATGTAAATTGCGTATAAATTTACACACCAGCACAGTGAATTAGGTTAAGTGTGGGCCGGTTGTTTACAAACATTTTACATTGAATTCGGCTGAAGTCTGATATTATAAAGCCGGCTTAAGGTCTTTATTGGTAGCATTAGGCTTAGCACACACGGTGTGAACAAGCTCCCCGGGGCCGAACTTCCACGTTAATGTTTCTAAGCACTTGCACGTTTAATAAATTCTGACATAATTTTGTGACCGATTAACTTTCGTAGTGCAAAAAGTCAGAATTTCACATATAACAAAGTTCAAAGCTCGAATTGACGCGTAATTATGTAAATTTATGTAAAAAGCTCATAAACTTTGTAGATAAACATTTATGTTGCGCGGCGCCATACATTATTTTACAATCATTTTATTTAGTATGTAGGTACAATATGTGGTTTATCTACTTTGTTTAACAAATTGTTTTGTGATAGATAATAAAAGCTGGGTGTGGTGGGTAGGTACGATCATTTAAAAATCTTTATGGAACTTAACTTTAAGCTATTTTATTAGGGGGAAAAAATATATATAAAACAACCCAAATAAAGATGCAGGATTTGATCGCGACCGATTGGAGTACAAATTCGATTGGATAAATTATACCCTATGCCTTTCCTCGGGATACCTAACGGGTAACGGTAACGGTGTCATGGCCATCTGCGGTTAACAGTATATTAGTCTATTCGAAAAAAAAGGCTTTAGAAAATGTAAAGCTCTAATTCCAACAAAATTTTCAAAAAGAACTCTGATGAAACATTTAACTGAAATATTGACATTCTCATTAGCCGGCTCTCTGAAGCAAATATCATTAAAATTTTCTTTCGTTTCAACGAATTATGATAACAACTCAAAATATTTTCTTATTAAAATCGTAAGAATGTTTACAATCATTGCTCTTAAGGTTCTTCAGATAATGAGGTGGGATGGAAACACCAATTTGGTTCGAGAGCAATTTCAGGAATAAGTAGATTGTTACCTTCTGTGTTTTTGCTATAGTATCTACTAATCAAGTAGTAGTTAGTACCAGGGATCATCATATCCATCGTTGTAAAAACTAGGTATGTGAGCGACCAGCATGAGAGATTGAGTGGGCACGGTAGGTACCCATGTAACCGCATTTGTTTTTTGCCTTTTTTATTTTAATTATGAAAATTGTGAAAACTAATACTTACTGCATTATGCACTGAATTATAACAGAATAAACAACTCTTGTAAATGGCAGTTTATATGTAAGGTTTAAGTCGTTTACATAGGTAATTTACACACAGTAAATGTATATTATACTATGTGCCTACTACATAAATTTCATTCACGTTCTTTTAGCTTTTTTCCTGTATTTGATTATCTGACTTATATATAATTGTTGTTGTAAGTAGTTAATCGTCTTTCATTTCAATAACGATGACTCTACACATTCACCACAGCCATTATTAACAAGACAGTGCAGTATCAGAAGAACACTCAGAGACGCAAACGAAGGTGCCAATTTTAAGTCTATCTCAAACCAATTTACAGCCTTGAGAGCTTTGCAAAGAAAATCTTTCAGCACTTGAAATAATCAAGTTTAAAAAGTTCACCGTATTTAACTGAAAGCATTCTCTGGTCCACGTGTGAAGGCTTTTGCTTCAGCTAATACGAGAAGGTTCCTTCTTGGAAGAGTATACCTACATGTTATTAGAATAGGATATGGATCTGCAGGCAGAGCTGCTGACTTTTGAGACTTTTGTCGTATCAGTAAAGCCAAATGATCATTTGAACTGAGCTTTATAGTTTTGTTGGATCAAATGACAGTTGCTGTTGAAGATGACGCCTAATGTCAACCGAGACAAAATATAGCAATTCAGTGTCCACGTTACAAGCGGAGCCAAGGGCAGCTAGTTTGTTCAAATATCTACATATCCCTCGACGTTAGTAACAATAAACTTTACATTTCAAGTTACATTTTGTCAATTTTATTGGAGCACTTTACGACAAGAAGGTTTCAGAAGCATTGAACTTCATCGCAGCTTTACGAGCACGTAACGTCTGTTGCAATATTTATTGCCGCCAACGAAATAAGCATTATTTATTTTATCTAACGTAGAAAGCTTTCCCTATTCTAAAGGAAAAAAAACCTATGTTTACACTTGTTTTTCTCATTCCATGGTCTCGGGCCATCTTGGTCTTCAGTAGGCACGCGCAGGGCTCTCCAGTTCTCTATTACGTGCTAGCATCATCGTTAAGCGAATAAAGGGCACTGCAGTAGCCTTCCAGCAGGGCATACGCATCCATGTTCTTCTGTGACCTCTTTTTTGCTAATTTTAGTCACCTTTTTTTTGCCCTACGACGTCGTTCTACAACAAGAATTTTAAAAAAATCCCGAGAAACATTAAATAGAGATAATGAATTAATTAATCTGTTCTCATAGTTTGATATAGCTACATGTGGATATAGCCTTACCCTACCCTACCTTACTCCTACCCCACAGTTCAGTTACGCAGCGCCGCCGCTATCTTTGCATTTCAAAGCGAAGTGGCCGAGGAACAGAGTGCTCTCTGTCTGTGATTGTAATTGAGTTTGCCGCACATTTTATAGGCATCCATAGAAATGGAATGGAAATCTAATAGTGCAGTTAAGTATAACCTCGTGTAGCCCTGCAATCTACGTAGATAAGCAAGTTTTAATTTTCGAAATTTCTTCTTCTTTAATTGCTCTAAAATACATTTACTGAAAATGCTTCAGAAGAACCTCTCCAAGCGACCGACGCTACAAATACCGATCCTTGTATAATCTTTAATGGTATAAAACTTTGAAGTGATGAAATATGAAGATGAAATAACAAGCTTGACCAGTAACAAAGTGTTTCACTCGTACTTTGTATTTTTCTGTTAAATACAACACACAGGCGAGAGGTCTCAGGAAATGGCCGTAGAGCGGTTTCCGACGCGCAGAGCTCTTTATGAAAATCGAGATGTTCTCGAGTGGCTACGAAGCCAGCGGGGCTATACTTTGAAACAAGACAATATTTTAGCAAAACTGGAATAGATTTATAAGTTAGCAATTCTGTTTGTAGCCCTGTTTGTAACACAATTTTTGGTATATTGCAGTTGAGTCCTTATGAAATACTAAACACATATGTGCAGCTACTTGTTGGATATAAATTGTTATCGCGTGCAGAGCCCAGCCGGTCAGGTCGAACGCTAGGACTGGGCAGTTAATGCGTTAAGTAGAACTAGCTCGACAGTTCATCTCATAGCCCCAAAGTGTTGCGTGTAGCGGAAACTGGCCACGGAACGCATTGAGAAAATCTTTCTTAGTTCATCACGGACGCTGGCGAAGGCTTTCTATCCTACTGGCAAAAAACATCCATGTTTGTGAACAAGCACGTTGTTTTTGAGTTGAGAGTTTGGTTGCTATTTTAATATTTAGCAAAAAATCTATGTAGCTCAACATTCCTGGAAACTAACCTGAAAAATACGTTTCCATAGGTACATTTTAACTGACATTGACAGCGTTTAATGCGGCGTTCGTCTCGTTCGTCTCTGGATGTGCCAAACACTGTCAATCAGTATTATTTCTCGTATATTTTTGCTATTTCACTAAGCGGCTTACTGTCGAGCGAATGGAACAATATGATTGTAAATTTACATTTTCAAGTGTACCTTGTGCTGCTACCGCGAATAAATGAGTTTAGGTCCAAAATGGTTACTGGCACAACCCATGCATGGACGTCTTGTTACATAAGCATTTACTATGCAAGTAGTCATATTTTATGTACATGGGCCGATGATGATAGCTGATTGTCCAATCGAAATCATCTGTAAGTTAAATTTTATTCTATGAAAATTTTACTACTAAAACTGTGACGTAAATTCTGAATACCAAATTGTAAAAGGATCGGATATACGAAGAAAAAAATCGATGGTAATATTTTATCAGTTTATGTGCATCTCGCATATCTCTGAACTATTTTCAGTAAATCATTTAATTACAATATTATCGTGCGAAATTTCAGCAAATATTAAATTCATATAATGGCGGTCCAATATATGAGCGCTGCATAAAAGTTTTACAGCAGTGGTGACGTCACGTGACGTCGTTATTGTGATGTGATAGCATAGCGCATAAAGTTGGCGGCAACCGGGAAGTCGGGACGATGATTCAATTTATGTTGGAAATATGAAAATTTTTATATGGTAGAACGTCCAGCGCGATTTTGACACTCGTATAATAAGTATTTTTCTTTTGTAACACGTAGGTAATTAAGCTAGTAGATAAAGTAGTTTTGCGAAAATGCTAAGCCTGTTTTTTTTGTTTTAGCATGGGCTAATACCCCATGCTAAAACAAAAAATCTTAATTATAATGATCTTAAAGACTCGTAGATTCCATAACGAAAACTGATTCGGAGTTTATTTTAGCATGGGATTATAATATTTGCAAAACTACTTATGCGCTGCTTTATTACTTGCGGATTGCAGAAAATGATTATAAAAGAAACAGAAATAATTTAAATAACCCACGGGAACGGATAACGAAACTGTGTTTTGAATAGAAAATTAGAATTGTAATTTTTTATTTGTCACTGGTACAAGTGACAAGATCCGTCAACGAGGGTGAACATTTGCCAATTGTACAAAAATATGTTATAGGTGTCGTAACAGACTTCGAGGTTTAACATAGGAAATAAAAGGGTAGTGGTATACTTGAATTTCTTCTTTTTTCAACATATTTAAAAAAATATGAAACCTACAGAAATTTCAAAAACGGTTTTGAATTATACAAACCGATACCATTCAATTGATAACTCAATTGAATGGTCTCATAAGTCATAAGTCTCTTTTAAAATTTCAACATCACAATTGTACGTACTGAACATTTTCGTATTAATAGTATTACAGTATTCGTATTAAGTAGGTAAATTGTAATCTACTTTTTTCTTTTATGCATTAATGGCGCACGAAATGTATTATTATTTAAAATTTCAAGTAATAGCTGTGGTAGTTACTTAGATATTCAAGAAAGAAGGAGGAAGGACAGAGTTTTGAAACTAGATGAGGTACTCACTAATTGCATAGGTACGTTAGGGTTAAGGTAAGGCAAAAATATATACTCAGTCAAAACTAAATCCTAACTCAAAATGCACTATCATTCAAAAAGCACACTCTACCCTCCGAAATTTTAATGAGAGTGTTGAAAACTGGGCATGGGTCCGGAATTAAGTTGTTGTATTGTATTGTCCCTCACATTCCCTTAGCAATTTTATTATGAAAAATATTGAAAACTCTAGACGGTTTTACCTATAAAATCATTACAAATAGCCGAAACGATTTTAGACAAAGAAAACAACATTCTTGAACTTGAACTTTGTGAGAATCAGACGCACAGTCACACGAAAAAACACACAAATATATTATGATGGACCGAATACCATTTTTAAATTATTGTGAAAGGAACCCCAGATTCTACGGTTTACGGCATCTTCTAAATGATTATCTAATCCATCAGTTCGATCAGTATCATCCAGATCAGTTGGCGCATCCCGCCCTACACTGAAGGACCCTCGCACTCTCCTCTCAGCTTCTTGACATTCATGAGCTGAGCACTTGATGATGCTTTAGTATCGGTAACCGGACTCCGTGATTAAAGGGATTCGGGTTTGAGTAGGTGACTGGCGATCAGCAGAATTTTTTGATCTGTTTATTGACTATTGAGTAGGTAGCTGCGGAAAAAATACGTTGATTTAAAAAGCTTGTAAAATCTATCAACACATATACATCAACTGAAACGACTGAGTAACGGCGGAAGCCTGAAGATGTAGAGCGAATAGTGCTCTGTTTATGATTTTAAAGATAACAATCTTTTTATGAAATTCTAAATAACATAATTAAGGAGTATGTGCCCAAGAAAGTCTTTAAATCAAATAATAGATTTCCGGTTTGGTATACGAAGCCATTAATAAAAATAATTAAAGAAAAACGTAAATACCATACACGTTGGAAAATTTACAAAAATAAAATAGATTATGACACTTTTAGCATGCTTAGGGCTAGACAAAAGGTATGTGAGTTGGAATGCTACGATTATTTCATAAAAAATTCTGAACATAAAATCAAAACTAATAGTAAACATTTCTGGTCATTTGTGAAATCTAAAAGAAGGGCAGATGATCTCCCTGATTCAATGTGTTATAACAATACCCAGAGTTCGGATGGAAATGTAATTGCAGGTTTTTTTAATTCCTACTTCCAGTCTGTCTTCGAGCCCGCAACGCTCGGTGCTCATGTTTCTACCAATGTTCATAATCCTGGCAATTCTAATTTGGTCACAACCCTGGGCAATATTGAAATATCAATGGATATAGTCAAGGAATATCTTGAACGTCTCGATATTAATAAAGGTAGTGGGCCTGACGGCATTCCTCCCGTGTTTTTGAGGCAATTTAGTGATGCTCTAACATTACCGATTTTTCTATTATTTCGACTGTCTCTTCACACTGGTTGCATACCTAAAATATGGAAACAATCTTATGTTGTGCCAGTTTTTAAATCTGGTAATAAACACGACATTTTAAACTATAGGCCTATTTCTAAACTTTGTACAGTTGCCAAAATGTTTGAAAAAATTGTTTACGACACACTTTTCCCTGTTATGAGACCACTGATCATTGGTGAACAGCATGGTTTTATCAACAAGCGTTCCACCGAGACCAATCTTTGTGAATTCACTCATATTATATCTGATGCTATGGATAATGGTTTTCAGGTAGATGTTGTGTATACAGACTATTCGAAAGCATTTGATAAGGTATCCCATTCGCTCCTAATTCACAAGCTGTCCGAGTTTGGTATTCATGGGGATCTTCTAAGATGGCTGGTTTCTTACTTAAGATGTCGAAGTCAGGCTGTCACTGTTAAAGGTTACTGCTCTACATTTGTACCTATTTCATCTGGTGTCCCCCAAGGGTCCCATTTAGGTCCGTTACTATTCATACTATTTATTAATGACGTCATTAAAACTTTTCTTCATTCAAAATGTTTAATTTATGCCGATGACACAAAAATTCTAATGAAAGTAGCTTTTGAATCCGACTGTTTTTTGTTGCAAAGTGACCTGACAAGACTTCTAAACTATTGTCAAACTAACTCCATATGTCTAAATGCTAAAAAATGTAATATAATTTCTTTCACCCGTAAGCCGAAACCAATATTTTTTACGTATAAATTTAATGATCTTGTCATTCCTAGAGTTACTGAAATTAGAGATCTTGGTGTATATTTAGATTCCAAGTTAACATTTAATGTTCATTTTAACACCATCACTGCCAAAGCATATCGCATGCTTGGCTTTATTCTTAGAGTCTCCAGAGAATTCAAAAATTTAGATACTTTGTTACTTTTATATAATAGTTTTGTTAGGTCTATTCTTGAGTTTGCATCAACGGTTTGGAACCCGCAATATTACATTCATATCAATGATGTTGAGAGGATACAAAACAAACTATTTAAGCATTGTAAGTATCGGTTTCCTTTTTTTGAAATCGATAGCATGACCATTGACCAGCCTGCAAACCCGTAGAGTTGTAAGAGACCAAGTTTTTCTACATAAGATTTTATCTGGACAAATTGATTCGCCATTTTTGATTCAAAACATTTATTTTCATTGCCCTCGACTATCTGGTCGTAATAAAAAGACTTTTAGCCTACCCAATGTAAACACAAATTACAGGAAAAATATGTTTCTTTCTCGTGTTCGTGAATTTTATAATAAAAATCTGTCGAGTAGGTATAGATATATTTAACATGTCATTGCCAAAGTACAAGTATGAAGTTCAATTAAGCGTTGCCAAAGATTCATTATAATTTATTAAGTTATTAAAATGTATAGGTATCTTTCTCTTTCTATTAAGATTGTTTATTTGATTAGTATGTTATGTGTGTTTTAATTTCTTTATTTATTTCTCTGTTCATCTAGCTCTATGTGTATTACTTAATGGAGGAAATTGTTTTTGGTTTATGTATATCTTAAGTTTCGTAATTTTAAGTATAATGTACTGTTTATTTCCCAAATAAAACAAATAAATAACATGAGATGAGATGCGATTGATGAGATTAACTGAGTCATCAGAAATGACGTTTGAATCCTAAGCTTACCATAACTCGGCCAATTGGTAACTGAACAATCCAAGTTTAAGCTAAGCAGGTGTTACAAGTGGTGTTAAGAGCCTACAACGAGTAAAAGTTTTACACTCTCAATTTCTTTATTTATGTATATCAGTATTAGTCTTTATAAACAAAAAAGTTACAACCGAGGAACAGAAACAAGAACTAGTATTTACAGTTGAAATAGTGAAGTAGAATTTCATTAGGATCCGTTCAGTCGTTAAGGCGTGATAAGGTAACATACAGACAGAGTTACTTTCGAATTTATAATAAAAGTATGGATATAGTTCGGTTCGAGAAACCAAGGTATCGATTAGGTACTTAATCAATCACTAATAACAAAAAAACACAAACTTAAAGAACGCATAACCGCACAAGCGCAGTGAAATAAGTTCAAATTTGTATTCGAAGATGGACGACAGACGAATGAAATAAAATTAAAGAGAGCTTCCAAAAACCAAAACTTATATTGTTTTAATTATTTTTTTGTTTGGACACCCCACACAACATCATCTAGCCCCAAGCTAAACAGAGTTCGTGTTATGGGTACTGTACTGATATTATACAATACATTACTGAGATATGTATTTTTTATTATATATTGAAATTACCCAGAACACCCGGAACAAATATTAGCAGATCGTACAATCATTCGGCCTAAGGCGGAAATCGAACCCGCAACATCCTGCGTCACAGGAGAACTTTTGTCCGCGTACGCTTCTACACCGAAACTCCTAGTGAGTTGCAAAATCTATCAATAAATAAATTCAAGCAAAACGGCTTGTCAAAGCCTTTTTGTGCAAAAAGCTTACTACAAACTATCAGATTATTTAGAAGATAAAAAAGCTTGGGACGGGTTTTGCTCCAACTCGAAAAATAACAACTAACATGCTAAAGGTTTCTTAGCCGCTTCTTTACTTTAGTCTACATACCGAAGCGACAGAAATCGTCGCTTCGGTACGCGACAAAGAAGTACCACTTTATTTCCGTGTCAGCATATTTGACCTTTTCTAACTGTACATTTTTGTATTTGTAGAAATAAAGAATTTTTGTTTTTGATTTTGATTTGTGCTAAGGTTTGTGAAACGAACCAACAAACTTTGCATGCTTTGCAATAACCTTTATGGGCGCCTGTTGTACTTACGTCTACGTAATGTATTTTTGTTGGAGCATCACATTGTATATGAAGCATATACCATGTGCAATGTGATGCTGTGTTTATAATGTCCCGCAGGATTTCCCACTAACCAGTGGCAATGACTCACGCAGATTTAACATCCCATAGTGGTCGCATAACATAATTTACGGCCGCGTCCGTCCGTCGGCGTTACTAAATTCCTCGTATTTCTTAACGCCGCCCTAAACCGTTTATTGCGTGTAGGTGTGTACGTTACGGCGTTTTATCTTTTATGGCAGGTATGATGCCTGCTGAATAATATGGGGTGCTTATAATCTTCTAGTGAGATGTGCTTAGAAGTAGGATAAAGTTGAAGTGAGACAGGTATGCATATCCATACCATAACTCTACGCAGCTTATAAACGAAACTTACTGATAATTTGATAGGTAGATAAGAACAGCGACATTTGAAAGTAATGTGTCTAACTAGAGCTGCACCTGGTGTCCAAAGACAGAAAAACCATAGAAAATGATAAAAAAAATCCTTGGTCATATTCAACCATTTCATCTGAAACACAGCATGGTGATCCAGGTTTACAAACTAGAAAAACTAAATGAAAAAAATAACAAAAATAATAGTGAACGAATACTGTAATAGTATGTGCGAAGTAGACATAACAATACAATAGAAAAAGTATTGTGTTATGTATATAATTATCAGAAGCCATACATTTGAAATGGTTGGTTCCTTTGCTATCTCAATAAGCTTAGGTACTGCAGTTTATTGTCACTTTATGGAACTTAGAGCCGTAACACTCGGTGTTACGGCACATGTGCTATTATCGCTCGCCGCATACTACGATAACTGTTTGCCTGCAAACAGTCATCACCTCCTACGTAATGCTTGCAGCCTGGTACATGCGGATTAGAATATAGTGTTATCCTAAGCTAGCGATTTATTGCAACTTTGTTTATGTATCAACAATCAGACACCAACCTATCAAGAGTATGGTCGGTAGAGTCGTATGAAATAAAATATTTTCTAAAACATAGCTAGCTAAGTTGCTGAAAATAATGGATCAAAGTGGCATATTTCATCACCAAGTTTTAAGAATATTTTAGATACAAACATTTTTTCTGAATAAAGCTTTTAGAAAATTCGGTTCGTATTCTTTCAACAAAAATCTAACAAACATTCTATAAATCGTTATGGCTAGTACTAAAGACCCTCACCTTCCAGTTGACTGACTACAAATAACTCAGCCAACAGGTGTATCGGGGATGACGTAACCGATCCCTCACAGACGAACGACGTCGAAACCAACTAGTAAAGTGCTTGTAACAGCTATCTTCTCTCGCTGAGTGCACATCTATCCGGGTTGAATTGAAACACGGAGACTGCTTAAAAGTTTGAAACAAATGAATTATTTTGATGAAATGTACGAGGTTCAGGAATGCGGTGGACAATAAAGATTGTATCATCATTAGTCCCATAATTAGTACTTCTATAACTAGGCTTTTTAACAATTTACCATAACGCCATAAACATGTAGCGCACCGCCTTTCTAAAACAGAACAAAATACGTAGTCATGTTAGGCCTATACTCTGGAGAACAAAGTAGGTCCTGAATAATCGAGAGTACCTAACCAGTCTTACTTAAAAAATGTGAAGTTAAAATATCTCGGCCCAAAAAATAATCAAAAACCTTTTAAGTTACTCAGTATCGGATTCCAATAGGTAAACCACCCGACCGGCAACCGGCGGATGAAATTTTTTCGCTTTTGACTTAGCTTTGAGGTTGGGATCGAGTCCCAGAGGCAATATCAGAAAATAGCTAAATACTGCTGCGTAGGTATTCTTTAACAGTGTACGTGTACATTTTTTTTAAGTCGAATTAAGTATGAAATTTGAAAGATTATCCATTTTTGAACAAAATCTGGGATGCCAAAACCTCCCCAACAATTTCAAAGTAATTATAAATCAATGTCAATTAATATATTCGAAATCCTCTAAGTTCCTGTAATTAAAATATTGAGTCATGGAATAGTAACATTAATTTAAAAGTCATTTATTTAGTTGTATATTAAATTAGGTTCCCAGTTTCTTTAAATTCTCTGATAGATTATTTTTGAATATTTTTATTATCGCATAGTAGGATTGTTTCTGTATCATTGTTAACTTATACTTTAGTGTGTGTAATCTGTTGTTGGCAATTGAAGTGTTCTAGATCTCAAGTCAACATTTTTTTGAAAAGTTCTGGATCCTGTTTAATGACTTCTACGGCAGCCTGTTTAATTTAGAGGCATAGCAGATGAAGAATTCGATATTTTTGAAGAGTGGTTGACAAGGGTCTCAAAAATGTGCTCCACATAAGGACGAACGCAATTGTTCTGGGCCCTGAATGCCCTATCAGAATCTATACTGTTGCCTTACAAAAGTGAACCGTACTGTAGAGCCGATCCTGGCCATAATATGCACTAAGCGCTGTTTCTATAGCCTCTAACCTTCCATAATAAGCGCAATGTTTTTATCCCCTGTAATAAAACCAGTAAATATTTTAAATTGGCCTTATCCCGTTATGGTTATAAATGGCTTATAAGGACTTATTTGTCCCAGGATAAGACAAATCTTTTTGAAATTTAAATACATTGCCGAGGAAGGGAGGGGAGGGAATATTGTTGTTGACTGACGATTCCGGGGGCACCTTTTTTATTCGAGAGCTGAAATGAAGTGTGTAGCAATGCAATACACAATTAGTACCAGATGGCTATTGTTACCCGTGTTAGCCGCCTGGTTCACATAACATATACCTACAAGGTCGTATAATTTGGGGCTAGGACTGTATAATAAAATAAAAATATTTGACTTTGAATTTTTAACAGCAACCTTATTCAGAGAAACAACTACTCTACCACAACACAACATTAAAATGTTATTAATGCATTTCATATCGTAATTCTCGTCGTGTCGAATCAAAGCCAAAAGTTTAATTTCTACTTGACCCGGTTTCATATAAACCAAAGTAGTTCTGGTAGGTCGCGAAAGATTCGAGTGAAATCGCCGATATTCACTTGTTCCCTCTAACCCTGCAGGCCAGTGCAAGTTTCATACCAGACGAGGGCTATTAATTCTGTACTGCATCGCGGGAGGTCACCGCCGTTCAATTATGTAAACTGTGTGGGATAGATGTACTGGACGTATCCTACCGAGTGTAAACCTTTGCAGTAAGTCAATCTTTTAAATACCAATGTCTACTTATTGGGTATAATTAGGCCTCCCGAAGTTTGTGCCATCCAACACGGTCCTGCGCTAGCCGCATCCACTGCGTACAATGCCGTAGCCCTCGCACCCAGCTCCATAACGCTTCTCTTGCTCAACCTATGCCACCCACCAGTGGTCTCTGTTTTCTTCACCTATCATAACCTCGCCTTGCAATGTGTCCCCGTTTCTAATTGAGTTTCAACAGGCTTACGTCTGTTCTCAGATCTCGGTCTACAAGGTTGATGTCGATCCTGGCCCTACTTCCTGTAAATCACTTTACCCCTTGATTCACTCAGATGCTAGTTTATCACACTATCAAACTGAATAACCCTACCGGTTCACGTACACACTGTCAGTGGTAGGTGGTCGTATGTTAGTGGACGCTACGTGCCCACATCTATTATGTATTTTGAATTTGGCCGGATTACGAGGTTTCGGTGATGGCCGATGGTATGCAATGCAAGCTTCTAATTTGCTTTAATGCTAACACTTCCGGTGAGGATATTACGTTAGGTTGCCGGCTCGATTCCCATGGCGCGGCGGTACTTGCTTGAGAGATTTGAAATGCCTTGTAAAAGGCAGAAAAATCTTGATGCTGAATTCTGGGATAGAGAGAGCTAGAGGGATTTTTTACGCCACTTTTTCTACCAAGTAGGTCGAGATAGGTAAGAATTGAATTTGATACAACTGAAAGTTCTTGTAAATTTGTTTTGAAATTTGGTCCGATATTTTCTTGTTGCGGGTATTTTGCAATTACTATTAATACTCTATACTGCATACAGGACATTTGTTCTTTAAAAGCTGAAGTTGCATTGTCATTTTTTTAATATAAAACTCAATCTCAAATAAGTATTATTTCCAGATGACCAAACGCACTTATAAAAACAATTTTCAATACACCGACTTCCGTTTTGAATAAACATAATCAATTCTTATAAAAAGATGGTAGACCATCTTTGTGACTCGCTAGACTAGAGTCTAGCGAGTCACAAAGTACCTAAATATATACATAGAAAATTCTCTATTGCACTCATAAATTAATTAAATAGCCAGTATGGAACATTTATAAGATAGGTACTGCATACATAGTATCTGCCGAATAAAAAATTACGGCAGCTATTACTAACCTGATGAAACTTAGAAGTGGACTTTTGACGATACTTATAGGTTCAGAATATTTGAATATAATGTATATTCAAATATTCCGAACGTTTGTTTGCGAATAAATCGAAGGAAACTAACCGTATACTATTAATAACCCTCAGGGTTATATGTATACTAGGGCCTAATTAGTTCACGTTGTGGTGCAAGATTGATTGATAAACTAACGTGCTCGACTTGACTGTAGGTAAGCTACTTAACAAACCAACCTATCAAGCTTTTCAGTAAATAAGGAAAAAGTCATAATAAATTATCTCTTAAAAGAGAAGCGTACGTAAGTAATGGAAAGAAGGCGTAACGAGGCGAGACTAGGTTTCGCAAGGCTTCGTATATGTATGAAAATTAGATGCGGTATTCTACAGAGCTTAATTTTGGTGTATTGTTGAAAGTCTATTGAAAGTCTATTGAAACTAGCGATACCACATTTTAACACATAGTACGTATGTATTGTGGTTAAAAAAACTGACTTCTAACATCAGATTGTCTTTAAATGAAATTCAATGGTGAATGCACACTCCAGCAGCGAATAATATTTGAGCAAGTCACCCACATAATGACATTATTAACATACAGATGGCCTAATTGCTAGTTTCATTATACACACATACATATGTTTTACCATAATTGGACCTACATACTATAAAATTATACCTTAAATTATATTATTGAGCCTCAGTTTATTTTATCACATTCGTGCTGGATATTCCAGCAGCAGCATGCGGCGCACTCTGCCTAAGTATGCGTGTAATGTTGGCTGGATCTTGTCATCTCACTTTCAGCGGCTGGCTGTACCACGGATGTCAACTTTTAAGTTATTTCTTTAACTTCACATGAAGATTCTCATTAACTCAAAATTTTAATTTTTAGATGACATTGGACATGGAAGTGAGTTCCCAGATATTTTTGTTTTCCAGTGTCCAGTCAAAGTGTCATCTTTTTCTTGTTATATTCGCTAAATTATTTTTGTGAAAAACTATACATTGCACAATGGGATGGCATTTCATTGATCCTCATAATACTAATGTGAAGTCCTACGCGTGTAAGATGTGAGAATTGTAATAAATACAGACCGTTTTCGCTGTCTTAGGAAAGAAACATGCTCGCTAGAATTTGAAAGTATTTTCTTTTTGCACAAACACTTTCTATTCTTATGCACCTTCCCTCTTGCTTACCGCACGAGGCGCCCGCCTCTCGCACGCGAGGACACAAGAGTAGGTATTTTCTCTACGGCACTCATTACATACATCCATCATCCAAACACTCAATTATTACACATAATCATCACAGGATGATGGACTCTGCAGCTGCCTGCTGTTTCATCATTTACATAACGATAACTAGTAGAGCAAAAGCCATTGACCCCTTTTATATCATACATAATAGAATAGAAAAATCATCCCCAACACAGCACAAGCCACTTTCGCCACAAAGGAGCTTCCCACATCATATTCATAATGAATTTACGATTTCAAAATTATAGTTAAATATTAATACGAATTTTCCAAACTTTACCAGCGTGGGTACAAACGACTTATTATTTATTCGTAGGTACAAACAACCCTGCTTAAAACTCTTGGTGAAACAAAACAATTTTGTAGAAACAAAACAGGTTTGATATTGTTTAATTTTCAGAGTATGGCCTGAAGCTTTAAGGAATACTGTCTTTATTCGCCCACGGCACCCCGAGGTGTATTTTGCTTGAAATAATCAGTTTATGTTTAGTTATCAGAAGTCAATTTCTCAGAAAATTTTATTGTGTGGGGAGTTTGACGCTAACGTCACTGCTCCCATTTTCCATGCCCTATTCATAAATTTCCTTAAAAGTGGCGGAACACACGACCTTTAAAGTCAGCCTGATCCGATTTATTTTCGAGATGAGTAAGAAACATACTAACTGCTTCATTAATAGTGTTTATACTCCTTTTAGGGCAAGTAGAAAACAATGATTGTTACGACACTGTTCGCCGCCTGTTTGGAAAAAAGTACCAATATCACGATATCAATAAATGCCGAAGTGTTAATTCACTCAAATGATGAGTGACAAACTTCGAGGAAAACAAAAAAAACGCGTCTGTGCGGGACGATCTAAGTTTGTCCTCGCGCAAACGTACTGCTTTGCAACACGATCGGTGTACCGGGAATGACTCAGTTTTTAAAACACAGTTAAGCTGGTTTCATAAAGGCAGAGTCTACGTGAATAAACCGAAAACAGCAGCCGAATTATAGGATCATATTCGTCAAGAAATGGCTAACGTACCCAGCGCTCTGTATCGAAGAGTTTTCCAAAATCTGAGGGCCAGGTTTGAAGAGTGCCAGTGAGATGGAGGCCACCTAAATGCCATTATTTTTATTTTTAAGAAATAAAATTCCCAAATAATTTGTTTTTATATAAATAAACATTCATTTAATACGTGTTTATTTTTTATGGTAATTTCAGAAGTGCAAAAACTTTGGCCCACCGTTTGTACCATTTGCACCATTATTGTATTAAGCAAGTCTAGTTCGTTACCAAGTTTATCTCTTCGTAGTTAATTTAACCGTTCGTTACTCAATTATGCGCGGAATCAGAATGAATAATGAATCGGATTTGAATGTTGCTCAGTGGATTGATGTATACGACCTTTTTAAAGTGTTCCTTTGTCTGATTCTAAAATAACAGATCAGTAGTTTAAATTGTTAGTTGGGGATTTAAATAAAAAGTAAGTGGAGGCCTAAGCCACCACAGCTAAACTTTTTGCTGAATCCAAGTCGGTTTCGAACTATGCGCATCATTCACTTGTTAACCGATTGCACAGAACCTATAATAAATTATTTCATGAAACCGACATTTTTTTTATACTAGTAAAGCTGGGTTCAAACGCGAGGTTCTAAAAGTTCTGATTGAGCTCAACCAGGATAAACACGGGCGATATGACGGCGGGGTGGAGCCAAAGCCACTCACACATAGCTAGTCTTTTGGGTTGATCGGCTGTTAGGTTGGTTGGTTGCATTATTATTATTTTGGTTGTTTATACTTATTTGTTTCATGTATAAGTATTTAAAGATTAAGTTATCAAGTTTAATTCTGTAAAATGAAAATCCCTTTTTGTCTGTCGGTTTCATTATAAATTTTGCATCATTTAGATTGAAGAGCTGTGGATTTTTTCCTAAATAAATAAAATGTCCAACACTCGAAGTAGTCGTTCGATTGAAAAGATGAAGACAAAAAAAAACACGATGTAACTCAACATCCGCCTCTGCAAATTTTTCTTTACAAAGTAGGTAATTGTACGTAAACAAAAAAATGTAGTTTAGATTCTACAAGGTTACGGAATAATCAAGAAACTTTTCTGGCGATATTCTAGAAAAGTTTTCTATAGAAACAATCAAGTACATAATATTATTTTGTCCTACTGAATTTATTTTATTCCAGTCTTAAATAAAGACGAAGCAATTTTTAAAGTTATCTTTATGAAATCTCAAAACATTAAACAAGTCTGCTATTCAAATGCTTCTGTCCGGAATACCATATATTTTTACGAACTCAATTATCTGATAAACTTGTTTTGATCTACATTATCTTCTTCGACTCCTCATCTCCCTTGCAGGATGTTATTGATAGGCAGTGACGTAGAGCCAACAATGTCCTCGACCGGCGCGCGACGTATTGTGAGACGAGCTCACTTAGCGAACTGTAAACATGTTCAATCAGTGCTGCTGCGCCGCACGTGACCCCTTGCGCTGGCAGGGGCTGAAGCGGATTCTACAGTGCACACAAGGTTAAGCATCTGAGAGTGTTTTTATGTGTAAGATATGCGATTTTGATAATTGGTTATGGCCAAAAACTTAATTTTCACTGTGAGACTTAATTGAGAAAATCAAGTATATTAAGGTTCCTTGTAAGTGGGTTCGTTTTAAGAAGTTTTACCACCATGCCTTATTCTGCTGCTAAGCAGCGTTGCTTGGTGTAATTGAAATGGCAAGGGTAGCCAGTGAAGTATTCACAATATATCGAACTCACATTTTAATAGAAAAGAAAACCGTAAGCACGGCCGTAAGTGTTCTCAATATCCGCGAGCTTAAAACCAATAAAAATATCCCAGGCCAATAGAACCGCTACCACTCATAAATTAAATGGATATCTTCACATATTGGACTACCGGTAGGTAGTAGTCGCCCTAGGGCACCCTCAATACTGTTAATTACTGGAACTGGTCACGCGGTACTTAAAAGGTCGGGCCGGTGTTCGATTAGCCGGACCCTTTATATAATTCTAGATTTTAGGCCACTTACCTCGGCTACGGTTTACCTCAATTACTTTGTTCGGTTATCGTTGACGGTTGACGGCTCGGGTGTAGATTTCGGGGGTGATTCTAGCTTGATTACTGGATGGCCTGTAAATTTTTTATGCTGGGCTCATATCTACTTACTTTAGTGTAGTCGATTAGGTAAACGCTGTTCTTACAGTATTTTTTGTCCGTTTGGGTATATTACTATGTCTATGTCTTCAATGTTTATATGTCCAAACGATCCTAGGGCTATTGACATAATATACAGTGCTTAGTCTCCTAGTTCATCGAAGTCCATGTCAAAGCGACCCAATGCTTATGTTTGGCAAACAACAACAGTTGGACTGGCTAGTATTGACCTTGACTCTACGGAGTTAAAACACTGTTCCCGCTCTCAGCACTCAATTAATCGGGTGTTATAAATATTCGATAAGTGAATTACGGGTTAAGAAGGTTGTTCGAACGATAAATGAATCAATCGATGATGAAATGTATTGTAAATTAGATATTTCTCTTGCCAAACCGACGTGAAAGAAATTACGCCTTAAAAAGATACATAATATATAAACCAGATAATAAGATCCTGTGATATGTGTGGCAGTGTGTATTTTCTCCATTAATTTATCATTAGTAGACTAAAATTTCTTGATCTAAACAAGAGATTTTTTATTAGAAATTATATCTACTTTCTTACTTTCTTTTTTTGTAAATTCCACTCATATCCCGTGTAGTATGAAATCGGCGATAGTATCATAAATATAATTGTATGCCAGCTGCGAACGACGCGTCGGGGCCACAGCAAAGCAAACGTTAGAGCTCTCGGCGCGACCGTATCTGTTATTGTTGTTGTTTTACTGTTTTGTATGCGCTGTTCGCTACACTAAGTTTTGATATCGCAAACTAAGCACATAATATTTCTTACACATAGAGAGATAGACACGGCTTTTCAAATTAGCTATTAATTTTTATTGTCCGGGAACACAGACGTTCTCTGGGCACGTAGCAAGGAATGAAGACTCAATGGAGCGTCTCGTGGTCCAGGGAAAAAGTCCCGTTTAGAGCAAGAGGTCTCGTGTCGCAACCCATGTCGCTCTCCAACTAGAAGGTCGGAACCCATTTCCTCTCTGACAACACACAGTCCGCCATGACTGACTATTCCCACAACATAATATCCAACAGGAACAAATGGCACCGCATTGCACGAGCAAACAATCATCATCATCATCAAAACCATGACCTCTGTGACGAGAAAGCGAGAAAAAATTTTGAATCGATCATGAACATTAGACTCTTTTAGGTAAACGATGAATTCAGTCCGGGGTCGAACTATCTTCCAAAATTCATTATTCTCCATTCATAGCTAGAGCCTGAACGTCCAATCAATCTTCTTTGTCATCTTCATTATATTCATAAATAACGAACCAGAAAACCAACGATCTGAAAATTGTTTCTAACGTAAGCAAAATACAAATACAACTAACTATGACCGTTCACAATGAAACATGCTTCAAGCGAATACATTGATATAACAAAATCATCACATCATCACGCCATTCGAAATTACATCTCAACCCACGACCACTCCTCTACATCTAGTGTAGTCAAATTCACGCCCAAAAAAGTAAAATTGAACGCATTAAGGTCATTCATTTATTTCACGGACAAGGTTAAACTAATTTAACGGCTTTATAAACACGGTTTATCTTAATCCCGGATCAACTGGTAGGTGCTTTATCTGCGAGCAAAGTTGAGAATTCATTTTTGGGGTCGGTTTACGCATTTTAGTAAAGTACCAGCGTAAATAAAATAGAGAAGTTTCTTCTCTTAATCCTTTCTTAATTGCCGTAATCTACATTTCATGCTTTGTGGTTTTCCTTATCTCTTATGCCTAAACTGAACGCTATCATGAGTTTGGACGATTTGTAAGATTAGTCTGCGAAGGACGGCAGGCAGATGTTAGTAATTAGCAGTACTTAGTGTCCAACCCAAAACTATCATTACAAGAGTACCTTGTTATTCTTATTCAATAGATAAGTTCAATCAACGTTGGACAAGGTGATGACAAGACGCCATGGCGCACATTAGGGGAGGCCTATGTCCAACTAGCACATGTTGAAAAACTCAAAATTGTTTTTATTGACATATTACAGTTTTACAGGTCGTTAAGAGTCCATAGGCTCCTAAACTAGTTTAAAACTTTGCAAACTTTTAGGCTTCTCCAACTTCTATAAAGTAAATTAGATAGCCAGTAACTTATGTCAAACCAACATAATAATGTAAAACGGTGATGTAGTAATGGTAAGGTAATGTAATGTAAAAAGGTTAGTACCTTAATAATGCTGATGACGATGATATAAAGGTTTTTGGAAAATGAATAGCCCAAAATAACATTATATTTAGTAACAACAAAACACCTTCACGAAAAGCATGGTTGCGTAGGACAAACCTTAGATACCTCACAGACAAAAATCTAACAAAACCAATTTAAAAAGCAAGTACTCTATCTTGTCCCTCCTTACGATATATCTCAGTACACGCCAGTATATTGTAGTTCATCTTGTGATTTACGGTGGTTTACCCTGGCTCAAATTAAATCGAGTAATATTTTGCCGGGAAAATAACGTTTTTATTGTGCCTCCCTGCTCATAATATAAAAATCCTTGTAAATTGTCGGATATTTACGGGTACGGTACTTGGTTAACCGAGCTCGGCTAGTCTTGAAACTTGATTAAATTATTTTTTTAATTATTCCCATAATTTGTATTAGTTCAATTTACATGTCTTTTTTTAACTTGTTAAAATAATACTGATTGGATATAGGTCCAAGGTCAAATCATTCATGTTTAATGTGATAAGCGTCAAACAGCGAGCGTTACACGAATATATTTCTTATAGCTAAATAGGCTGTTTGAAAATGATATCCCGGGGACGGATATAAGTTGCTTGAAAAGCACGTGCGAAGCTGCGGGCAACAGCTAGTTCTATACAAAGGCACTGAAATAAACATTTCCAAGTAATATTGATTCTTTTTACCCTTTCCTGAATGCTATGAGCGCTCTTCATTATTGATTTATACTTTCACGGAATATAATAAATAGGCTTTTCATCAACGTTCTTCAACGTTCAGGGCCCATCCCGGAAACTAAATAAAGTTGATCATGTAATAAATGGAGCAGAAACCAACCAGCGTGTCCGGTGGTCGGTTGCCGCTAATTAAAACCGGAATGGGATGGAAACGCGGAGGGGACATTAAAATTATGAGGAAAGCTAAGCTTTATTTTTCTGATAAACTGCCAATGGAGTAATGTTTAAGATGTACCAACCACAATGCAAATTTAGGTAGGGTCGTGTGTCCACCTTAGACTAATGTAAAAATGTCAAAGTAGTCGGCACGGGGTAGGGTAGGACCGCCGCCGCCGACGTGGATGACCAAAACAACCAGGATTGTTCGCCGAGATTTGTCATTTGCCAGAGCTCAACAGAATGTATTTGCTTACTTCAAGTGAATGCCACACACAAAATACTGCACGTTTGCAGAGCTGGATCGAGACGCTATCATAACAACTTATTATCAATACTAAGATAATAAGAAATAAGAATATAAGATCACGTAGCTTAGTTGGAAAAAGAGCAACCCTGCGCTGAAGGGGAAGGTGCGGGTTCGAATCCCGTCGAGATCGTAAATTTTTGGGATTTATTAATTTCTTAGAAATTACCCAGAGTATAATAAATAAAAACCTTAGAACTTATTATCAGTCAGAGCAATTATTTTAGATTTAGTGAGGACGTCAAAACAACTTAAGAGTACAGAATCATTCTACATTAGGTATGTTGACATGTCTGTGTAAGGGGTCAAATAAAAAAACCTATAGCGAGTACTGATCTCATACTCTTTGATCTCACCATCCAGCTATCCAGCAAGTAGACAATTCATTTCAGGTTTTGTTGTTCAACTTGTTCAATTGAGTGGTTTTGGCGACGAGAAGGACCACGCATCCTGAATGAATGTGCTTCATAATGTTCTTAATCTAACAATCATGTTCATAAAAATCCATGGTTTCAGCCCTATGGCGTATTTTAACATAACTACGTAAAAACAGGCACATACCCGTAGGTTGAAAATTGCTTTCACGAAATTAATTAACTAGCATCGCAACACTGAAACTGCAATATCGATGCCGCAGGAAAAGGTCGCCGCACACGGGCCACACCCGTCAGCCACAAAAGCCGCCACGAGAAGCTAGAAGCGGCTACAAAGGTAACTGAAGCGCGCAACAGCCACTTGTGGTCGGTGGCTGCCACTTTTTTAAACCATGCACGTAGTATCATAATGGACCCCAGGCCTTTTCTTTTTCTCCCCTGTTACTATAACTATCACTTTTTAATCCCAAATCGCAGGACGGGATTGAATCTCTAATATAAAAAATTCTATATCCATATTTATTTCAATCTACAACAGACTACGTTCGTGCGTTGCCTTTGACTTGCACAGATTAACTGAGGTACGAGCGTGTGGCGTGTGGTGGCGTTTTTTGGTTGTGGCCGGTGGCCCATGTGCGGCGACTCAAAGGGTTGCCAGCGTGTGGTTTCACTTCATTTATATCAATTAGTCGGGAGGGACTCGGCTGGAGCCAAAACCACTTCACTACTTTATCTACCTACATAATGAGTACCAATTTATATAAGTGACCATTTTTTTCTAGTCAGACTTCAATATTTTATTAGATATCCAATACCGATCTAATAACTACATATCAAGAAAACTACACATTGTATTCTCTGCTGCAAACAGTAAGACTACCACTTCCTTTGATTTTTTGACAAATTATTCATCTCTGAGATTTAATTAGGTAAAAAATGGTCTATGAAAAATAGTCTTCAAATAAGTCTAGGTAGTGTAGTGTAGTTGTCACTTTTAGAAGAAGCAATTTGTTTTCTTTAGTACTTTTGTTCTCCGTGCGCCAGCGCCACACTCGCCTACAGAAATAAGACAAAGGAATATTAAACAGCGATCTGTTTAATATTTCTTTATCTTGTCGGTGAAATTATGAAATGTTTTGGAATAACATAATAACCTAATTTGAAATGAAATAATCGCGTGCGAGCAAAAGCTAGTCCTATAATATTTTATAGGACTAGCTTTTGCTCGCACGCGACCTATGGATATGCTCAAATCTCTGTAACTTGGCCCATACATTATGTTTATTGATCAGCCTGTCCCCACGCGCCGCCAGTAAATAACCTCGCCTACCAACAGAGCCTCTAATTGCTAATTAGAGTTCTTAAGGTAATAATAAATATTCCTGAAGTTAATTAAAATATCTTGTATGAGAGCTGCGTATAAAGAACAATGTAATGTTACCGGCTTTTTGTTGTTACAAGACGAACCGTTTGTATTAGAGAACAGACAGCGGAGTGGAAGAGGATACGAGATGTAACATTACATGGTAGGTATTCTACAACATTCTGAGAATATCGAACGATAAATTCACTTGTTATTTTTTATTTAGTTGATCGATTTGTAAGCTACATGCCGTATACAGACACTCAAACCGTCGTCTAAGTAGATAGTCTTATTTGCCCCGTGTTGCTGGAGCACGTCTGTCGAGACTCCATCCTAGGTATTTTAGTGGTTTAAGAGGTTCCCATACGACACCATTTCGTGAAAAGGATAGGCATAGGATTTCGCGTTCATAGGAGCGGGACAGAGCAGAGCGCGCGTGCAAAAATCAAGATTTTTTCTTATCATAAGAGTAGGTACTGTTCAAGTAATCAAATATTAATTTTGGCGAATCTGTTACCATGACTTTGCTTTATTTTTCATATGAAAATAAAGTCAGTAAGTCATATTGGTTCGGAGAAGAAGGCAAATATGTATCAAAATTGAGATATTTTAGATATTTCTTTTCTTCAAACATATTCAACTAATCAGAAAACTATCTTGGCGCTTTTGTATGTTTGCGAAGTTTGCGAAGATTAGGTATAGGAGCTTAAAAATCCTTGATTTCATATTTGAACAGCAGTAAGTAGGATCTCAAAGATCATGGAAAAGTTGTTTTTTTTTTAATATCAGCCTCACTTGATTTTACTTATTTTCACAGTCCGGCTATTTAATTCTTTGGTACACAACACTCCCTAAGAGTATTGTCTTTGATATCTTATATGAATATTAATTAGACTAGCATTATTTTACAGATCATGACATGAGTTAAATTTGTATGACTTACACGGGTGAACAACCTGGGTAGTAGGGAATCTACAATATTCAGGGTGTGAGATGTTTGGTTGAAGACAACATCAATACAGCGGAACGGAACGGGCTGAAATTTAGATGGCTTAGCTCCAGGTACACCTGGATTGATATACACAGGCTAGTTTTTATCCTACAACGCATGCATAGCTGCGGTTAAAGATAGTTTACAAACTTAAATTAAATGGAAACGATATTAGTTTATTAGTACCTACTACACTCCGTGACACGTCGTGGATCGATGAATACTGTATAAAATATTATCCAACATAATATCAATAACTATTAAAAAAAATATCCATACACACATACAAATGACATGTATGTATTCTCGTAGCCTTCTGTTTCTATTTTCTTTATTAGTATTTTTTGTATGTGCTGCTGGTTTTCCTATAATAAATAATATATTCACGATCTAATATTTTCTCGAGGTTTTTAATATCTGTCACACCTTGAATCTAATATCGGTTATACAGCGTGTTCCGTAACAGCCGGAGATCAAACAACCACAGCCGGAAATTAAGTGAAGACGAGACAAGCACTCTGTATAGCCGTTAATTTATAACACAACACTATTTACTGCGATTGTTGTATACAAGATGCTGAGGAAGGTCAAGTTGGGAAACATGAGATAGGTACTACGAGTATATAAACTACCTATGTACAACCATGCCTATCTTAAAATTTCTATTAAATCCTATACTTTCTACATTTGTTAAACTCCTTTTAAATTTTCATTGTTAGCTTCTTAGCAACCTACTTAGTTATAAGTTTTCTGTAGAACAGTCAACGACTAAAGGGGGGAGTTATTTCCAAAGCATTGTGTCGTTGGCTGTACCGCAATGCCTACTCTTCCATCGTCGCTCCAAACTAATAACCTAGATACAACTTGTCATATGAGTAAGTTTCAACCAAAAAGCCGAGTTTCAGACTCGTGCTAAAGTTTCGTCACGTCTCTGCGTAATTTATAATGTGATTGTGCTGGCATGGGTTCGTAGCTATATGTATATATCAGCCGAGTGACATTTATGTCAAAGTCTCCTAGGTTTGATAATGGAAATGAAAAAACACCATGAAATATTTGGAAGAGGACAAAACAATCTTTGAAAGTCTTGTCTTTCAAATGGTATTAAAATAAAATTATTATTATTAACAAAATCAAAGCCAATCAAAGTAAAGAAAAAATCAAATAAAATTTCAGTTTCGATAAAGATATCGAAAGAAAAAGGTTTTATCGTAACCCGTGCCTTAAATGATAATGCAGAATGAGAATTACCAATGAAGTTAATAATAACTATAAAAAAAAGAATAACCAAAGTAACCTAATATGATATTTTTAACAGACATATTTTACTTTTCAATTACGCAGAAGCCCTAAACAACAGATTTACGCAACCTCCCCTTGTTCAGGCACATGACCACGGACTATGCAATATGACTGGACACAAAGGAAGTTATTTCTATTAAAACTTTCGTTGTTGAAGTTGAGGAGGAATTCATTTATGAATGAAAGCGGTAAGCTTACCCTAGTGGAGTGTAAGGAGTACTACTTACAAAATAAAACGTTGGTGTTCTTCCAACAAGATGTAATGTAAGCGTGGTAACAAAGAACTATGTTCATTGTTATCCCGCTTACATTCATAATGAAGATATTTCTACTAACAACTTGTTATCCAATATCACAACATAACAGCTTCACCAATTTTCATTCTACGTGCATAGGTTTAACAATACTCCATAAAATTGTACACACAAAATCTAAATCATTATCGGTTCGTCCGTTTCAGAGCGACATGCCACAAACGGACACACAGTTGCAACGCCCGTCGAAAGTTGTCGAAAGTTAAAAATGGCAGATAAATTATTCCGTACACTTTATTGAACCAAACCATAACCAAACCAATTTTTGATTGGTTTCTCGACTAGTCTTGCAATCGTCCAGCAGGCAATACTCCTAGCGCCATTCAACTGTAATCCCTTTGATACATACACATCAGATAAGCGGCTTTACGTCTCTATTATTGTTAAGTCTGATTTTGGATCTGACGTTTTTACTCTCATTCATGGCTTTTTGTGAAATGTAGTTTTTCTTATATTCACGTTTTATGAAATATTTTACAGGTTTATGAATATAAAAGCGTGAAAAGCTGGTGAAAAAGGAAACTACTAAATAATTTATATTTGGTGGATAGCCAATTAGTACCGAGGTAGGTAGATTGTCTTACCCTCTTCTGAAATCGAGCTCATGAAATAAGAATCAGCAACAGAGAGAATGTCACTTTATGAATATGACAATCAAATACCAATCGTATAGGATATTGGCGATACGAGCTTCCTATGGGACGATAATCTCCGTAATTGGTCCTTCGAGCTATTTACAATTTCGGTGAACATTGTGTTTACTAACTGAAAGTGAAAACGTTAGTTTGTTGTCAATAAGAATGATATTTATAGAATAAGCTTATATTTATCTTAAGTGCTTTATTAAGTTTCATCATTTCACTAGAAGCATATCTTCGCTTTCCATCAGGTGAGATTGTGGTCACACGAAAGTCTATAGACTACAAAAAAAAGTTCCTTAGTTTTGTGGTCTGATTGTTGACCTGTCATAATTGTATTTAGCTAATTTATACATTTGGTTAGTTGTAAAACAATCATGTGGTGTTAATTCTATTAGCGCCTCTTGTTAAGATTAAACAAAGTGTGCCAATCAGTCCTGTCCTGTCTGACCATCGGTCAGGCTCGTGGTCACTGATGATGCTGTCCCCACAGTCAACTCCGTGCCACGCCGCTGTGGGCCGTAGCCAGTTTTATTTCGCGGAAAATTGGCAAGTCATAATAATACGCTGAGTCATAAATAAGGATCGACATTGCCTCTCTCGAGGATTTTTGTTTACGGTACATTTCACTGTTACTCTGAGGCAGGAGTAGGGTGGAAAGAGTAAGCGGGAGCGGGGTAGGGAAGGGACGCTTTTTGACACATCTGGTATAATATTCGTACGTAAAATATACTGCTTCTATAGTAACTTTGAAAATAAAATCATAATAAAGTACAAGTCGTTAGCGTGAAGATTTGTGATGCGCAATGCTATTCAAAGAGATTATTATTATATGTTCCATTTTAACTTATTTTTAAATAAATTTCAGTCTGGGTTGAGCAAAAGGAACAAGGGAAGAAAATGAGTTGCACAAAAGGGAAGCTCCGTTGCGCAACAATTTGCAGTTGAGCAACTTCAGTGGCATAAAAGGGAACTCGCGGGTTACTGTATTATTTCTAAGATCGCTGTCTCTTGTAACCCTGTCTCAATGTCTCCAATCTAACATCAAGGTTCCGCTCATTTACGACATATTTTATATAGCGTGTTTATTATATTTATGTTTATATTCACCACATTCTCAAATGTTTACCAAACTTGTTTACCAAAAAAACAGCTTAGTAAGCTTCTTCTATAGTAAACTAAAGGGTGCCAATCATTTGTATGACTTAGCCCGAGGTCTATTAGTATTAGTACCTACTAGCTCAGACTTTTTTATGAAAATCTGGACTAAGTATAGGTACCCTGAATCTTCGGAGACAGACGCAACATATTGCGACTGATTTAGAAAAGCTTTCGGTGGAATAATGTTAAGTTTAACTAAATACTGTGAAAAATGCGTTTCCACTCACTATCAAATTTGGAATATTCGATGAACTGTGGAAGTTATCAAAGAGTTTTCCAATAGCAAAATGATTTTGCTAAAAAGGGAAAAAAATGGGCATTTTATAGATTTAGGCCTCAGATTAGCAGAAGGGTAACATGGATAACGTGTCGGTGATTATCAAACAGGGATAGTGAGCTAACAGAGGTTGAAGACTGGTATTGACTTTGATATATTTACTAACTACCTTACCTGCGTGTTATGGGTTGTCTTGATTTCAATTATGATACGTTTATTTGTTTTTACACTCTCACTCAAAAACGGTGACTTTGCTGCTCAAAAACAGTGAGCAAAATCGGGTTTTGTTCACACGTGGAATAATGGATATTATTCAACTTGTTTAAGAAAGTATAATTTGGATCAGGGCTAAATGTAAATATATTCCTTGTAAACTCCTTGTTATTCACCGTGCGGAACCAACTTTGTCCCAAATAATATTGCCGTTCTCAAAAACTCCATAATCCTTAATCCCTTCTTGGACAGGTCTCTAACTATCGAACCCATATCAGTAACAACAAATAAAAGGTCGATGTCCGCGGGCAATAATCAAGGCAGGGGCCTAATTTACCCCGAGACTCGCCCGAGCGCGAGCGGTCCAACAGTTTTATCTAACCCGTAAGACCACTAAGGGCGTAATTCGGTTTAACAAAAGGCGTAGAGCGAGGTTACGGCCTCGATCGAGATAGGGAGGTGATAAATTGAACCACACTGGTGAAACATATAGAATTACATTAATCGAGTTGTGAGGACTACGAGGTTGGAGTTTATTATGAGGTAGGAAATTCACAAATTATGAACCATAAATATTGCAAAAAATCTTAGTGTTTCGGGGAAATTTCTAAGGATGACATACATTAAAAAAATACAGGAACATGTAAAGTAGTAGTAGTTTCTTAAATAATTTTATCTGAAAATGAAACTAATTAAGACATAGTGCCACGCGCCATGCATTGTCTTAAAAACTGTGTGTTTAATTAGGATGCGAACTATCGATGTAGTATTTTCATGCAGTTTGTCAGTTCATTGGGTCCGCAATTTTCCTAACATGTGCTTTTTCACTAATGACTCACATTCAACCATCTATCGAGTGATGGCCAAAATCTTTATATCAGCTTGATCAAAGATTTAAGTTTGACTGAAGATTTATGTACTGTTTTCGATTCACTCCTATAGTCAGTTACCCACCTTCGTATAAACCGTGCGATTTCAGAATGGGACGAAACCTTGTCAAAAATATTTTACAGCGCATATTTCTAGTAGGTACACAATGCAGTCGTTGTGGGAATGAAATGGAAGTTTATCAAAGTAAATGTCCGTCCTAGTTTCAGCTCGCGATGGTTCCGTCCCATATTGATCGCAGAGATACAGCAGGTTAACAAAAGACTAGAACTTCGCGGCACGTTATAATTTCATCTGGCGACAGTTTCAGTTTTCCGCTTATGAACTTTGCCGAATAAGAGGAGTTTATAATTCATTCTCGCACACCTCTGCACACCTCTGCATACCTCTGCGCTCTTTAGTGGTCTACAGCTAGAAAGTTACTTGCGGCCGTATCGCAAATGACCAGCATGTTTTTCTACAAAAAACAAAGCACAATATTAGACTTCTCAATCGTATTGTGCTTTATTTTTAGAAACGTATAATAGGTATATAACGTATAATACAACCGTTAAGAAAACATCACTCAATAAACCTTTGCGTTTCCGGTAAACAATCCAAACACGCAAGCCCGTCTTGAGGACCAGAAGATAGCATCTAGCAAACGACATCAGAACATATCGTTCACGGTCCAGATCGTTCCGAAAACATAACAAAGTTTTTACTCTTCCATATAGGTAAACGTTATCAAGTTATTATCACGGAAAAAATTGAGGAAAGCTTCGGAAAAGAAGAAAAAAAACACTGAGTTTCCTCCAAAAAGATAGATATCTTTTGTGTGGATTGATAGGCGGCGGAAAGTTTATTTAGGGTTGGTTTAGGTGTTTCTTCCCACAGTGTGAAGTGAGTTATGTTAAAGACGATGGTTACTCATACCACTTATCGTTGGATGGGTCATCTGCATGTTCTATAATTATACCAAGACCTACATTTTTTATTATTATGTACGTACATCTTTTTATTATGAATGTCAGCGGGTTTACGACGATCTGTTCAAAGAACACCAACGTTTCTTCCCCTAACGAGGAAATAAGTAACATCTTTTGTCTTGTGAATTAATTCCTATGAAAGTCTTTCTTTAAGTCAGTGCCACTTTACGTCTTTCAAAAGTCCTTTGATTGTCCTATAAACTGAAATTGTCATTGTTTGATGACAGCACGAATTGTCTCTGGGCGTTAAATAGAGAATGTTTAATGATAGTGACGTAGTTTAAGTTCCTGTAAATCCTGTGGGCTTAGATACTCATCAACATTATTACCATAGCGACTTTTAAACATAAAACATTATAAGGTGTTTGCATTCGCATAGAAATAAATATAGGATAGGAGGTCGGTATTGACACAAGGCAAAATTTTAATATGGTCGCTATTGCCTTTGAGCTGAATAAACACGCTATTCTAAATTTTTCATCCTAATTCTCGAAAAGCAAGCTGAAAAGGCACGTAGTTTAAACTAAATCATTCTGCATTTTATACTTAGCTCGGGCTGTGTAGCCTAGAGAGCTGTTTGAAATAATTCAGCACAAGCCGGGGGCAGCGCCGAGTGCATTGAGAGTGGAGGCAGTAAAAGGAATGCTATATGAGCTGCATCTCTTGAGAATGAAGTCATGGTTAGATTGTGTCTACAGTGAGAGATACGAGGAGGTTGCAGCAAATGCCTCGCTTTATGTTATAGGTTGATTAGAATGGGACGAGGTGGAAAAAAACATTATAAGGAAACTCAAATTCAAAAATGTAGCCACTATGATTTGATATATGACATCCCATCATGTATGGCTTTAAATGAAGCTTCACCACTTCTCATTCTTGGCTCAGCTATCTGCTAAACTCTCTCTGGTATTTCATTTTTGTTTTTTGTCGTGTTTTGATCAAGACACGATCCGAAGGAGAACTCCAATGTAAAACCAGCTTTATATTCTTTGAACACATAACTAGATTTGATGTGAAACAACCTGTCCTTTTGCGTTCGTATTTTTACAATCCCTTAATTTTACCTTATCAGACTCGAAGCAGAAGTGGTCAAATCGATGTTTGAGTGTCCATTGCTAAGTCGTAGTTGCGTGCTACGTCATAGCCGCTTGCTGCACAGCTTGGCCTGCTACACCCACCCTTCTCAAATAAAATGTAGCCTGATAGGTTCTACAAGTACGCTAAATTTAATTTTAATCTGTTCAATAAATAGTTTTTCAATAGTGTTTTATAGTAACAAACATGTTCATAATCTTGACAAACTTTTCAAAGCTTAGTAAACCAGTGTCTACTATTACAAAAGCCAAAATTACATCAATCCCCTCATATATTTAATTCAAATACATTTAGTCAATTATTCTCATTTAACAAGCAATCTTAATCAACCCTAACGCCCGGAATCTTAGATTGAAAGTTAAAGTAGTTGAATAGTCGCAGGGGACAGGGCTATCCCTATTTTCCGCAAGATGAACCATCCACTGCTTAATGTGCTGGAGCGTTTGACGCATTAATTAGAACTACCCCTAAGCTGGATCTTAAGAATAAAATTGTTTAATCTGGTTTGTTTTTAAAAGGCCATGACATGTGTGCGTCATACATAATAGTAGTAGTGGTTATGGTTACACTTGTTTATTTGCAAAATTTAACTTCCTTCCGTAATACTTAAAATTTTATGGTGTGAGACTAGTTTGTGACTGACGGACAGACAAACAAAAAAAAATTAATCCCGCAGACTCATTTCCGTATGAAATCCTAAAAATTTCAAAGACAACCAAGAGAAAGAGATAAAAATACAACAAAACGAACACACGATCACGAGAAAAAAGCCGGCCGCGCGATGACGTGACATATAATAATTAAGCCTGTGTAAAAAAAATTATAAACCGACTTCAAATTTCGGTGAATATAGTGTAGTAATACTACTCCCTCGGGAATAAATTTTATACGGGACCACGTCCGGATCATTCTCTATACAATAGTGAAAAAAATTATCAAAATTGGACTACTCTATAAAAAGTAATGCGTGGTCTAACATAAAAAAAACGCGTCGACTTGAAAATCTTCTTCGTTTTTTCGTCTGTTGAAAATGAGCCCGCAATACGTCGCTTTGGAAATAGTTCCAAAGACTGCATATTTGAGTTAAAATTTATTATATGAGAAGATCACGAGACGTTTGTACAACTCCGTGAGTTCTGCAAGTAACTGGTCAATAACCGACAGGCTGCCGGGGCTTTTTAAGATAATAAATGATAAACTGAGAATCGATACACACGGGTGGTGATTGCGACTAGCACTTAAACTGAACTGTACTATATTCAGTGCGTTAACGTTGTCCCAGCTAGCAAGCTGCGACAACGTCAAAGTTTCCGAGGAAACCTATCTGAGAACCTTTTTTGAAGTCGCTCAACACTTTTTTAAACTCGATGCATATTCCGTCAGTACGTGTGTATCTCCCAGTGCATTCGCCAACACGTCAACCTCGCCCGCTCCGCCTCGTTACCCCGAGTGCCGTCCTCAAAGGAGCGAGCGAATCTGCACATTCCTTACTCCATTCCTCAAGTTCTTTTTTGTTTTCAGTCAACATCTTCTGCCTTTATGAAATAATAGCCTGAGTGGCGTGCTGGGGACTTCTTAGGTAATTCTATACTAAAATTCCTTGTTACAAGACTATTTTCTGGTCGTGGCTTTGTTCACATATATTTTTAGATGCTTCTCTTCTTCTGAGACCTGTTTTTCCCCAATATCAACAGCCAGCTCATCTTACTTTTCCACTTACTGATACTGTCTAAAAATGTACGTACAAGTATAAAGGTATAAAACATATATGTACAGTGCGCGTCACAATTAAGTATCCCCCTTGTCTACAAAATATTTTCTAACTTCTATTCGCTTGTGACTAATTTTCAAAGCAAAAACTTATCAAGCCGCTAAGGATCGAACCACCCACCCTTTATATGGTGACTCGAATTCTCGGCATTAGATCAACTGAGCTATTTAGCTGTTGGAACAACGTGTCCAATTTTGTCTATCGGTCTAATTATATAGTCCCCATTTTTAATGCCAAGTCTTACATTTTTTTTTATGGATGTGGGTAGGGTTTGACTTTGTCGTTTGTAGCGAACAAAGTAATTGCCACTCGTCTTATTTCGTGTGGTTTGCTTTGTGCATATTTTGCGAGAGATCGAAATATTGTTACCAATGTTCTTTCGTTGTAAACAACTTATTTTTGAATAAATTATCACAATCTATTATAAAAAACCTTTCACTGTTTACAGATATAATTTATTATTATGGTTTATCAAAACAATTATTTCGTTATAATATCATAGATTTATACGTAGTAGTTATTATATAATATTGTAGACATTTATAGAATATTATTTTTTGTAATTTTTTTTTTCATTTACTTGCAATTAAGCCCATAAAGAATAATATCAATTAAAAATCTTACATATTGCAAAGAAAAAAAGATAACAATTGATTAAAAAAACGAAACACCGCTCACGAGATTCGAACCCTGTCACTCTTATCTTGTCTTGCATTAATTTGCCGGTTACTACCGCAAGGCCAAGTTGATACTTAGTGAATCCATCGAATTTTAAGTAAGGTTACCAAATGAAAATGAAATTAAAATGTAACAATTTATACAAAAATTACATTTTAATGATACAGAACATATTTTTTTTGTTAGAAACGTCAAAAATATGAAAAGAAAATGGAAAATTATAAAAAACATGTAGTTTTGATCACCCAATCCCCAACGATCGCTGACAGGATTTGAACCCACATACATTGAGATAGGGGGATACTTAATTGTGACGCGCACTGTACATTGAAACACCGAATTGCCACTGTAATTAATCTTAATCTCCTGAGTAGATTTCAAATCATAATATTCAATATATTCGTACTTACCTACTTAAGTGAATTAAATCCTATTTGATACAGCCGCCACCGCCGGTGTGGTAAGCCGACAAACGATTATGTAAAGGTACATAATTAACCTACTCTAGTTAACATAATAAACTAAACGTAGGTAAACGTAGAACTGAAGATCAAAGCGAAAGTTGAGTTAAATGTAACCAATAGCAGAGCCACGAAATAAACGACTAACAGTACAAAAACGAGAAAAAGAATAACTTTCATGGGACCAACTGGGGATATTTTTTGAGAACAGCGATAGAACCGTCGGAATGTTAGCGATTGGCAAAGAAATCGAATGACATAAATAATGAATTGTAATAATACAATAAAATTAAAAACTTGTCATCTCCTGTATTCCAAAACTACTCTATTCTCGCTGAACGCTATAAATTTGGTGGTTCCAAACTAAAGTAGACCCCAATTCGACCTCAAGCATACGCATTGAGGAGTGGCAAATTATACAAATTATCAAGTTTAGGTTAGGAATGTATTTTCAGATGTAGTTACAGTATCATTTATTTCTTTTTTGTGTTCGAAACATGAATTTAATGATGAGAATGACATGTAATAATTTAGTTACCATAAATGAAGATTAGAATTAAATTGTGGGTAGTTTATAATAACACGTAAACTGAAATACGGCAATCAACATGTGATAGAAAAACTTTCGCAAATGTTCCATCAGCTCAATGTCACTTATCTAGATAAACAGGCACCGCTTCAGAATAAACTTGTTCACTGAAGTATTTACTTACTATACTTTTATACTTTAGCGGTGACACGAGAATTGTTTCACTTAGGATCCATTATCTGAGAAATTCTTGCAAAGTTATCTGGACTTAAGGTGGCACGATTCCTATTAGTTCTGTTCAGTGCACGTTCCTAACAGATAACTACGAGAAGGTTCCATTCCATCTGTCCGGTGTTCTACCCCGGGGCCGGACGTCTGACATTTATAAAGTTTGTCACGTTATTGGAACTCACAACTATTCTTACGAACGAAAGTCGAAGGTAAAAACGCGATACATAAATACATAAATATGATACCCTGAATAGTTCAATTAAATCACATCACAGCAGAAACGAATAAATATTACGCTTATGGGATTACTTTCATGTTCGATCACGAACACAGTAATATTTTCAGAATATGATCGTTTATTGCTTCGTTCTCTATAATGTATTTTACGAACATTTATGACTTTTTCATACTTACCTAGTGAATGTGCATTGAATATTTGTATAGAACCGTTCCACCTCCTGTCAACGCTATCCAAATAATGTTTGTGAAGTAATCGATTCCTCCAGCGCTTGGAACCTGACATTATGAAATATCTTTATGAGATTTACAACTAAGAGAGTTGATCTTTGCCACGCAGAGAGGCTGAGGACGATTGAATATAGGTTAGCGAAATCCAAAAGGCTGGTGCACATACTCGGCCCGAGTGTGTACAACCGACTGCCACCAGAAATCACCAGCGCACCTTCGACGCAATCTTTTAAGGACAAGCTGAAAACTTGGCTAATTGACATGTGTTTTTATGATATGAATGAATTAATTAATATGAAAATGAATTGATTAGTGACAATACAATTATTATTTTTATTTACTAATGAAATTGAATCTTTTAAGATGTATCTAATATTATTGTTAATTTAATTATTTTAATTTTTTAAATGAATACTGTTATAAGTAGGTAAACATCATACTTTAAGTAAGAATGTTTTTACGACAAGAGACCTGTAACTGTGTTGCCAATAAAAAATCTGAATCTGAATCTGAATCTTTACAAGCGAACTTGTCTTGTTGTAGTACTAACAACTCCACTGCTGGTTTATGGAGAAAGAACATATGATACAGAATATGTAGGTACATATTGGATAAACGGTTTATTATGTGACCTCTCATTTGCTATGCGCTAGTATGGGCGTTAAATTTCTGACTCTGATTTCATAAAACTGTTTCTTATTTTAAAAATAGAGACAGTGAGTCATACAAAATAGAGCCAAGATTTCCTGAAATCCAAATTAGAAACTTAAATTAAATTAAATGAACTGGGTGGTAGCGGCTCTGTTTGCAGCCGGGTTGTTAGCGCAGGGTCTGTATAACTTCCTAGTGACGAATCAAGCTAAGGCAGCGCGCTCTGTGTGTTTTAACATTTTGATCTCGAATGTAAAATGGATTTGAGATGTTCATGTTCACCTACATATTTTAAGGACCGTATTGACGTAGTGAAATTATATCCTACCAATATTAGATTGGCGATAATTTGTTAAGATGTGAATTTCGAAGATATTTTTAGAAGTCTTCTAGTGTTAAAAAAATTTAGTTGCACAAAAAACGTTAAACATTATTTTAACCAAACACGTGATACTACATAAAAAGTACATAGTGGAAACTAATCACAAGCTTAGAGCGCATGGGCTCAGCTAATCTAACTCTATCGTTCATCTCCGTAAATACAGAATTTTCTACGAAGCAAGCAAATTGTGCAGCAGAGGAATCAGTTCTCAGAACTGCATGATAATCCGTCTCATACAGAAACACTACTCCTAGCACCGAGTCTGGATGTTTTCAAATGTTCACTCACATACTCTTTTCTAGTAACGGAAAAGTACTAGGAATCCAGAACTCTATTTACATACATGTACAGTATTGTACAATGTTCTCATTTTATTTCCTAGAGTTCCTCCATTCAGCAGATTTATGCACATGCCTAAGTGACTCGCTGGCACACACCCGCCGGCACATACTAGCAGGTACACACTCGCCGGTACACACTCGCCGGCACACACTCGTCGCTAGATGTGAGCTGTAATATCAACAGTATTTTTATCCCCAATACTTTCCCCTACCGCTCCACTCCACTTGAACATTTCTTGAAACAAAATACCTCGATATTTTCAGATAACTTTTTAATCCGATAACCTGAAAATGAGTTCGGAAAAGTAATTAATTTGTAATATTCAAAGGAATCCGGTTTTTGATTGAAGGTTATTGACGATGAGCGTTATTGTCAGATCTTCAGGATATTGCTTTCATTGGAATTCATTACCAGGGCTCAGTGAAAAATCTTTGAGGTAATCTTAAATTGCTAGAAAGGTTAACGAACTAAAAATATTTTGAAAGGTTAGAGTGTTCTATTTTAAGTCCAAACAATCAGGAAATTCTATAGGAAATTCTTCTTTTTTAGATGTAATGATTGAATTTCTCAAAACAGCCCTATTCCTGCTGCCTATTGTAGGCACGCCCTTAAGGCTGTGGTATGGGTCAAACTAACGCTGCCACCTATTTGATCTTATTTTAAATTTAGAACAAAGAAAATTTCAAAAAATTATCGCTTGTTTAGTTTGTGGTACCTGTTATAAGCTATTTTGAAGGCCTTTGTAATAGTTTTATTCTATTAGGTTAGGCAGAATATCGAAGTTGCCTTTGGCCACTAATATATATCTAATCTCTATCTAATATCTATTTTCGATATTCTGGCTAAACTAAATATATAATAATAGGGTAAAACTATTACAGAGGTATATAATAGGTATCATAAACTATAGAATTGATTTTTGAAATTTCCTTTGTTCAACGTAATAATAAGATAAAATAAAATAGGTGGCGGCGCTAGTTTGACCCATACCATAGCCTTAAATAACATGTATTTTCTAGTATTTTTCTGTTACTTGATATTCCTATGACCCATCCAAGTGTTCAAAGACATTTACAGAACAGAAAGCTCCATAATGTTAGTCACGTCTAAAAATCCCAGCTAACAGAGCGTGCTCGTCGAGCTGACGAAGCGTGAAAGAAGTCAGGACATATTCCATTATCAACCAAAACCTCCATAAAATAAAGTCTGACTTAAGCCAAAACAAACTGAATTATATCAGCATATTTACCTGGTTTTGTTTCAGGAAATAGAGTTCTAAATGGCACGTTTTTTCCAAATTTGATTTTCTGCATTGTTTGATATTGAGTGGAGATACGCCGTGAATCGTAAGGTTTTTAAAAAATATTTATGTATGAGGGCTTTACAATAAGTAACTAACAACTAAGTATCAGATTTAATATTCTGGTCTCTGGCATCAAATCATCACAATGCAAAAATTTCAATATATGCTAGATAGATTTGGATGTTGCAGTAGCTTTAGCATGAAGATAACAAATACCTCTTCGTGGTAAAACTACCGAATGGATCGAGCTGAACTGCATACAGGTGGTGCTTGGTCTGGAATAAAATAAAGACTAGGTACTTTTAATCCCACAAATGGCATCCCATGGGGTAGAAAAAACCTTAGATCGTTTTCAACAAAACGCTTTTCACTTCCTTTCTAACAAATATACAGCAGGTAGACATTTTATAACCAGCTATTTTTCCTTAATTATTTGAACTCACTTTAGAAAGAATACGCAATGCCAAACAAATAAATAAAGGAAGGCATTTAGTGAAAAAATAAAACGGTTCGGTATTGATATCGTAAGATATCGTTTGTATCGGCGTCCTGCGTGGAGAGAATGCCAAAGACGCTGGGACGGTGGTATTGTGGACACGGATTAACTTTTCTAAAGATCGTGTAAATTGGTATTATATTTCATTAAATTTGGTAGAATATGTTTTCCCATGTTATGTTCCTGAGTATATACTAGTAGTTAGCCCCTCAGAATAACCGTCGACTGATTTCTTAGAGACCCAACAACGGGGGTCTGCCTAGAGTGAAGGAGTTATGACGGTTTGAAATTCCCCTGGAGCCAAGTTGTAGAGCTCTTTCTGCTGATTATTTAGATACCCGATGAGGAATAGACACACGATGGGTCTATTCCCCCTGGATACGGAAATATGGCATAAGGGGTTTTTTTAGTTGAGGGTTTATTACTCCTTAGACCTCATTATCCTGATTTCTTAGAAACCCAACAATAACGTCGGAATTTGAGTTTTGTAAGCCAGCAGAACAACGCGTAAATATAATAATACTAAATAAAAAAAAAATGCACAGTTTATGATATAAGCTTTTGTTTAATGCCTCTACAGTAGTTTACTCTATTTAGTTTAGGCAGAGAATCGAAAATAGATTTTGATGGCCACCAAGGGCAACTTCAATTCACTGCCTAAACTAAATAGAATAAAACTATTACAGAGGTATTAAAAATGCTTTTATTAGGTATCACAAACTGTGCGATGAATTTTCGAAATTTCCTTTGATAAACTGCATAATAAAATACTCGTATCGTGAAGTAGGTGGCGGCTCTAGTTTGGATCGAATATGCGTCTGAATCTGGAACGGTCGAAGAGATCTAGCTAAGTTTGTTGTTGTAGAGTGAACGAATTGGAATTTAAAAAGTAACAAAACAAATGACAACTCGACCTAGCTTACAAGAGCTCTCATTTGGTACATATTCGTAGGCAGGATATAATGACTACGTAAGTCTTCTAAAATGAATGCAGCGAGTATGCACTGAAATATCGGAATTTGATGCATATAAAAACGGATTCGGATTATTCAAACAACTGTATACGTAAATAAAATAATAATAACTGTTTTGAAATGATCGAACATACCTCATATAAGAGACCAAACACCTAACTGCCAAATCACCCAGGCTGCCACTAAGAACTATGTGTGCTTCGCTCAATCCTTTCAACAAGAGCACACTTATCGCAAAGAGAACAAAAGAAGATTTGGCCGGCGAACAATATACAAAGATCTTTCTTTTCCTTCCCTTTTGCTAGCTACACAATTTAGCTAGCTGAGACTGCGTGGACAGGAAGCGGGTGACTTGAGTTGTTATACTGAAGCTATGACAATCGAGTTCCCAGAATACCTCCTTACAAGGTTATTGGATAAGTAAGCTCATGCGTGATTGGCGGCAAGCTCGGTACAATATATGGAATTGCCGTCGAGAGTACTAATTACTGATTAACTAAATCTGGGATGTCGACATCGAACTCGGAGGAAGTTTGTACGGAAATAAAAGAAGTTGCACGTTAATTATTTTGGGGCTAAATGATGGGCGTGGATTTTTCAGGTTTATTTGTTTTTATAGGTTTATGTGGATTGCACAACATTACACATACTTCAAGACATTTTCTGAAAGTCAGCAGAATTCCTGTGGGTTTTGTATAGTTAGGCTTGAAAATAGGAAATACTATATTCCCTAAAACATTTTCAGAGAGCGTAAATAGCGGAAACAAAAGTATTGGAAATAAACAAACAAAACAAGTTCCTAACAAAGAAGTTGAACATTTAACTTCACCCTTTAAATCCCAAATAAACGATTTAATAACGAATATGAAGTAGCATTTGAATTCAAAGTAGGAAATAAAGTCGTTTCAAAACTTGTATTTGCATTCGCCTTCATTACCATCTCAAGAGAATAATCACGCGCCTTCGGGCGATCCCGAATTTTAATTATGCTTTTGTTAAGTTTGATTAGTATAGTTGTCCTTTGTCCTACTCCGATAGCCTGTTATAACGTAATGAAGGAGGCACCTGCTTTGGACTTGCGAAGTGCGTGCGAAGCTAGCAATCATAGAAATGATGAATTTCATTTATACATTTTAGAAGCAATTTTGAGAGCAGTTTTAGAGGGGCCTACTGGAACCCGCTGGATACAGCTACGCGAGACCGCATGGTGGCGGTCTTTGGTGTAGGCGAAAACTCGCGCAAAGCTTTTATCGGCTGGAAATACTAACAAACATTGCTTTTATGATTGAGGCCTTCCTTAGAAGTATGTAAACAAAATTATTAACAAAATATATACAATAACTGGACGCATATGGACGAGGCTTGCAAAGGCATCATAAAACTGCCGTAGTAGATATTCACAAGATGATTAAGATTTATTTATTGAGGAACTAACACGATTGAAACGAAATATCCGCCGTAGCAGCTCTACGACGTAGCAGGTTTACAACCAGCGTAGCAGATCTACGGAAAAAATTATTCGAACAAAAACATTAGTGTTAAAACTATACCAAGTCTCGTCTCGCAATACTTCTGCATTAAAAAGTGCTGACATCACGAGAAGAGCTAAGTCAGCCGTTTTATAATCTCTGACCATGAGGTTGGCAATTTCCTAGTAATTTTCAGAGAATTATCAAAATACAAAACTATGTGTCATAATTTTTCAACATAATATTTATGAAAATTGCGTAAATACGGTTGTTAAAGTTTGAAATTATTAGTTCGGTACCGTATTGAAATAGCTGTAACTTTTAACTTGCGGTGCTATTGACCTTAAATTTTGTCCATGTACTGAATATACCATAAATTAAAAAACATGTTTCAAGATTTTTTAAAATATATAACCAAAAGGGGGTCAAAGCTATGCCGAAATGACTCCGTTTGGTTTGTTGCTTTGTATGAATCTATCTCTCAATAAACAAAAATAATACATTTTTTTTTAGAAAATAGATTTAAGTGTAAATATTAGTTGTAATTATTATTGTATTTTCTTTATCAATGGATAATTAATAATAAATAAATTGTAATGAATACAAAATATGTTGAGGAATTTTCAAAACAACTCTAAAATGGGCTAAAGTAGGATGTTAGACTATCAGATTCTTAGTGAGGTATTTGTACGGCAAGTTTGTAACGTTTAACACGATTTGCTATTTATTAAATATGGACGAAGTTGCTGGTAAAACTAGTAAGGTAATAAAGTTACCAAAGATCATTTTGCGATGTCTGAGTACTACTTGGTTTCAGAACTCAAAGTTTGCGTTTCTTGTAAAATGTTCAGTTTTCTTTGTTTTTTGAACATAATTAGGTTAACTTCGACATAAAGAGTATGATTATAATGTGTTTGTTTTATATTTCAAAAGCTTTGGTGGTTTTTATTTCTTTTTCGCAAACATTGTTTTTCATGTAACATAAAAATAATTGTAAATTAAAATAAAACAAAGATTCTACTTTACCTTAAAACAAAATATAAAAGATAACACAGAATTGGCCCCTCAAAAAGCTTGATGCCGTGTGGCCGGGTCCCAGGGGCAAGCAAATTTAAAACAAATGTTTAGAGGCACTCTGCGCACCTGAGGCTATCCATTATGTATTAAGAATTATTTTCATTTAAATTCTAATGGTAAATAGGAATTAATTTTTAACAAAATTAAATGTACTGCAATCACTAGATGTACGGGAAATGCTATCGGATATTTCATTTTTCATCATAACTACTAGATCTAGTTTCTGCAATTTTAAGTGGAAATCTATCATGTAATAAGCACTCTTATCTGATCTTGTATCAAACCTGTACCTTTTTATAAAAAATGACATTCAGTGTAATAAACAAGTAATAAAAGGTATGCTGAAAACATTATCGCGTACCATTAGTGGCTTCACAGCAGTTAATCCGGTTCTGAGCGGGGTGGCTAATGTGAAACTATGCAGTTGCTTTAGAATTTAGAATTTAGAATCAACATACTAACACAGCCAAAAACGCTAAGGCGAGGGAGAGGGGGGGGGGGGGCTCTACGGGGTACATATTGGTATAATTGACAATTGGTCGAAACCCTTGGCGAGAGAGTTACACTCGCACTTGACGGACCTTGTTTAGATAAAACATCAAATTATTTATTATATTTTTTGAACAATAAGACAATAAGACATAATGCCAACTGTACTTTAAACAATAGATTTATGGTTAAAATTACGAGTGGGGACCACTCGCCCAACGAAATAAACAAGAAAAAACTAATCAGGTAACTGGGACCGCGGTCCCAGTTTTGTAGTCGCCTGTGTCCTCAAATTATTATTATCAAGTGAAACGGAATTCAAACAAATCGAATGACTTTTTTCAATCTTATTTCTACCAATACCTCGGAAAGCCGATACTGACAATCGAGAGATTTCTCATATTTACCTTCCCAATCGTCTGTACCACGGGAGTACATGAGTCTGCATGGCGGCGTTATATTAAATTAATGTTATGGCAGTAACAAAGCGATGGTAAAATGATATCAAGTTGCTGAGAGGGGTTCCTGCGAAGGGTTTCCTTGAATATTGTGTTGCGGTTCAGGCCCTTTTCAAAAACAACACTTCTGAGAACTTCTTTTGAAGGGAAATTCCATTCTTAAAATTATTACTGAGTAATTTTCACAGAAAATCTTAGCGACTGAATAATTTCGACTGTTTGAGACTTTGTTTCTACTGAAGGGAAAGGTTGACAGCTCTTGGAACATTGTTTTATATCCAATGATTATTACCACACTTTGAATTAAATCGCATTCCTATTGTAAGCTACTTTAGCTGTTGCTTTAGGACTTAAAGAGAGAATAAGAATACACTGACCATTATTTAAATTAAGTTTTGCAGATGGGACGGCAATCCGTTAAGTACCAGAATACCACCTACTCCATCGTGTTGTGTCGTGCATAATAAGATGTGGTCTCCGGCAATATATTCGAGAGTGAAGTCGTTTCGCAGGCACCTTGCGATGCAATCCGGGTCGTGATGCATTGCACATGCTCCTCTGCTAAAATTCGTTTATTTTATATTGTAGAGCAGGTGGTGCAGAGCAGAAGGTGGACGAAGGCGGTTTGATTACCATCACCATCATCACTACTGGTTGTTTTAGCCTGTTTATTCACGCTAGGGTATAAGCCTCCTCTTTAAGACACCATTCGTTCTGTGATCAGTCTGTTCTGTGGTATAGGGGCCTCCGTTTGTTTGTTAACGGGCTAAAACGGCCAGCAGTAATGGTGGTGATGATAGTTCAGAATGGTGGGGCTGGATCGGCACACAGGGGGTGCCTGAAGACAAACAACCACGCTGGGGCAAGCCGGGACAAAGAGACATTGAATCTGGCTGGTCAGGCTAAATTCTTTACGCCAAATCTACTAAAATGATCGTAATGAACTTTTGCTATACTTGTTTTTCTACAATATTCCTAAATAGATTCCGTAAATGAATTTTCAATCCAGGAAAAACACTCGCAAAGCTATTTTGTAGAAGGCAGAATTAACATTATGGAAGCCTAAGTCCCTTGAGAATTTCTCTTTTATTTTTGAAATGTGATATTTTGTTGAAATAACGTGGCTTGAAATTTTTATTGTAAAAATAGTTCTTTGTTAAACGGAAACAAAGGCTTTAATTACTCTTTCATTTCAGATCTACATGTTTTGTCCATTCCGTAATATGAAAAATCGCTTTCGAAGGAATCTTACCGGTGCCTAGCCTATCAAGGTAGGTACTGCAACTAAGCTACAGGAAATACCTAGTTTTTGCGTACACTTCAATTTTTTGTCAATCAAAATTATCACGGTCTACTCCGAAATATGCAAGTTACCCGTAGTTTTCTAAACAGGTGAAATAGAGTGAGTAGTATTCCTAACGGAATACGATTTACAAGCTTGCCATAACGCATCGGAAGAAAAAATACTGTGTTCACTCGATAGACCTACGTATAACTTTAATCTACAACAAAATATCTGCAATGTAACTTTATTACAAGCTTGTAATTACAAATCAGCTTGTACCTACGAACAACTATCGTGTGTAGATAGATGGGTCAAATTACATCGAACTAACACGTGGGTGCACATATTGCACAGCTGATGTAAGCATGCATGCTTTATCAGGCACCGGCCTTCTTGATATAAGTCAGTGTTGCACCGTCAACATGAGCATCTGGCATTGGCAACATAATATGGTTATGGGTAGATTAAAATTTATCATTTATTTATTGCATCTTATTACGGTAATTACATAAAAATCGACAGTACTTCTGCCGTCCTTATATGTCATCCTTCCCATTCTATAGAACCTATTCTCTCTGGTACAAAGACCCGGAATCCTAGAACGTTCCTATTGTGGTCCGTGGTAGAGTTTCTATCCCTAGAATTAACACAGCCCAGTTATAAAAAGCTCTCATTCAGAATTCGTGGCCCGTAAATAGCTCCGTTCCATCGTTGGTACACACACCTCGGAGTTGTGTGGGAGACACGTACCGCGTTTCAGTGCGAACCGTAAACGCTACTGGTAAAAATATACATTTTATTTTCCCGACTGGTTGATTGTCCTTGTTTTTTTAGTTGGTACTTTACGCACTTTCCTTGCACTAAATAATGTATCATCATGAAAATTTCCTTACTCCACGACGTTACGTCAGCAACTTCACCAGGCCTCTCGGTTCTAAGTTCATCATAAAAAACTTAATTTTAATATGATACGTCGATGTGAGGAGGAGCCACCACAGTGTCCCACTGCAAGGCATGGGCCACTACAAGCTTGACACAGAGGCAATAACAATATTTTTGGTGTGACTATACGTTCTGTTTGGTTCTAGAGCTTGGTATTTATTACAACTCCGTGATGCCTACACAATGCATTTCCAAGCTATGCTATTGTACTCAAATGTTCGAGAAGGCTTGAATATTTGTGAAAATGTTTATTTTCTGCTATCTGGGAAGCAGGAAATTGTACAAAGATGATTCGCCAGGAACGGAGGGTTTTAAGATTTATCTTTACCTCATCATCATCAGCCTTTTATAGTCCACTGTTGGACATAGGCTTCCCCTAATGAGAAATAAATTTTATCTTTATCTACTTTATAGAAATGGACGCGAGGTGCCCGGTGATTCAAGCTTAGTTTTTTGAAGAGAATATTTAATTACAATTCTAGTTTACAAAAAGTTGCCTCTAAAATTAAACAAGCTATATTTTTATGTTATGGGGGAAGGGGGAATAGATGATTCGTGCTATTCTCGCTGTACATGCAAATTTTCTTGCATTGAAACATAAATAAAATACTAATATTATGTATACACGTTTATTTATCGCCTTAGGACCGACATTTTCCAGAATTATAATAACACTTTCCACACAACTTTATAAATAGGGGATGAGATGACTAACAATCTGTATCACAGAAAATTTAGATACTGCTTCAAATTGATCATTATTTTAAAAGTTTATATCATGAAAGAAAATAACGCAATCGTAACAAAAGGTAATTTCTTCCACAGTTTGTGTTGAGCCTTATTCACTTATTTTATTCTCGCTCAGTGTCACTAAGCTGAGTGCTCACCTTACTGAACCGAATGCGCCGGAATGAACCAGCGAACTCAATTGTAACGAATGAGTTCTAATGACCCGTGTGACAGCTCGGACACTGTGCGAGGATTCAAACGATCGCACAATGAATTCTAAGTTAAATCCTTAGCATTAAATTTCGAGGTCGACGGTTGTGAAGTTTGAGGAAGAAAATTCGAACAGTAACACGATAAAATTCAAATTTCTTAAATCAATCATTATTTAGCTCGAAAGTAACTTTCACGTCTGAATGTGATTCACGATTTATGGTTTCATAAATATTATAAAATTTGACTCTTAAAAATATTTCCCATTTAATACATGCGGATGATTTGAATGGGTAACACGCACCACACATAGTGAACTATTAAATTTTTACAAACTAAGACATTTATTTTCTTCATCTATCTAAGTATTTATATTTACAATTTGTACAGAAAAATATATAAAGTTGTATTTGGCACAGAAGTGAAAGAAAATATTATATTAAATGTTGAAAAACTGTTGCTAGCTTGAAAAAGACATTTAAAAGAACGAAAAAAATATGTTATAAACCGCAAAACGTCCAAAGATTTAATAAATTCGTTGCAAATAAACAACAACAAAATTTACATTGTAGTAACATACGAAATAACAACATTCTTATACGTACAGTTAACGATTAAAATATTTATAATTTAAATTTATTATCTCCAACGTATAAATAAATTTTTTATTTTACATTGTGTGACATAACATCGAAATTCAGTGCTTGTTATTCATATATTAATTGATTTGCTTATTATTTAAACTTCACCTAACTAAATTTCCCTTCCCATGTTCTAACTAATCGAACGACTTTTCATAGCGCGTTCTAATCAATCGACCTTCCTTGCCTTCTTGTCCTTACGCGAATCATACTCAAGAGAGTGAAAACGTTTGCAGTCATTTTGAAAGTTAGGTTTTAAACAAAGTATTGAACGTATGTAAGTGTAGTACCCTTGACTAGATTCTGAGCTTTTTCATCTTTAGTGACGTCATAGGACCTCGACGTCGAAGACATTATTCCTGGGGTGGTATTATGTTATAAAACCATAGGGATGTGAATTTCAGGAAACCGGAAAGGTTACGGTTGACAGTAGCTAGTGAAGTACAGTACGAAAATGAAAAAAATGTACCATTGCACATTCCATATAATCTTAGGGTTAATGTGTTTTTTTTTGTTACAATGTAGTATTTTAGTGGATCAACAACAGGTGTTTCAGCTGACAATGTTGATATTTCTAAAATGTACATGGCCGACATTCGTACTGGTACTTAGCATGACTTACTGGCTAGTTCACTGAAGGCACTGTACTACACAATATGTACACACAGCAAACAGCCACCATCAGTTCATGTCCGTACACAGTTGGGTCCACACCTGCGAACAAAAAACACTTTAATAATTTAACCCTGTATCGTCCCACTGCACCTTTCACACTAAACTAAAGGTGTTGCGTTAGTTTGATAAATTGTGAACGATTCATACTCATATCGTACTCATTAAAATAGCAGATTTCTTTACATTGGAATGGCAGCTTCGCTTGTGAATATTTTATCCCTGCGATAGTCGATATCTATTGAGTTTTGTACTCTAGGCCCTACAATCAATCAACATAAATTGTCTCATATGAAAGCTAATCTTTTACGAAGAACTACGTGACGTGATGGGCATCTATATAACATAGTCAATATTATATTTTCCTTTGTGAGCTCATTTTAGAAAATCAAAGCGTTAACACATTATGAACGATTGAAACGACGATGTAACCCTTCAAAATCAATCCGATTTAGCTGAACAATAATAAAATACGCGGAGAGCATATTGAATCCGGTAGGTCCCTAAATATTTGTTTTCCGCTGAACCGTTCTGTTCAATGTTCAATTCTGTTTAATGCCCCTGTTGGCACCCTGCAGTGACGTTCCGTCGATTGAATGTGCACGACATTCAATCGGCGGAACGTCACTGAAGCGTTTCACAGCTAAGGACGTGTCCACACGAGACTAGTGACAGGATTCCTTCATTGCACTTGAACATGTTTCGTTACTTTCAGCGAGAATCAATTCAATGAAACCAAATGTTTAAATGAAAGCAGAATCTTGTGACAGTTTTTTGCTGTTAACGTCATCGTCGTCCTTCTATGATACTCACTGCTGAACTATCTTTATGAGTGCCATTAAACCGTGTCTTTTGCCGTGTCCAGTATCTGCCAATGATCTAAATCTTTCAGTCACAGAACGTACCACCTGGCCGGAGAGCGTCCTACACGACGTTTGACGAGTCGTGTCTTCACTCAAGCACAGATTAGGTCAGGTAATTTCTACTTAATAGAAGAACTGCATTGTTGGGCTAATAATAAAAACTGCAGAGTAATAAAATTACTAAAACCAGTAAAATTTTCACTCTGTTTTGAGAATGAAACCTAGTCATAAAATAAAAAAATCATAATTGGAAAAGAAAACTTCCCTTAATTAAAAGGTAGGTTCCCTTAATCCTAGAATAAAGCTTTCGATGTGATATAAGGACTGCACATTTTTGAATCATAAGTGATTTATATTTTTGAGAGCGAGTCAATGGAGATATTTTGACAGTACATTACGCCACGGCGGCGGCGGCGGCGCGGCGCCATTCTGTTTCTGTGAAGCAATCTGTACGTTTTACAAAAAAATTGCGGGTAGTTTTTCAAGGTGAAGTTATAGTCAAGTTAGTCATTTAAACTGGAAATGTGTGGCATTTATGAGCTAAGTATATTAGTATAGCTGGCCATGGTATTCGAGATTTGCTAGGGGCATCATTGGTCTCATATATAGTAAAAAAAAACTGATTTGTAATTGAAGTATACCTGAAGCCGTAAACATAGAAAGATGCGGCGAGTGCGCGATCACCAGAGTGGCGTTGGCCGCTCGGATGTACGGCGGCCACGTCGGCTGCGTGGCCTCGCAGCGGAGGCCTATGAGGCCCTTGTTGGCCCCCACCCGGACGCGGAGGGCGCGCCAGCTGCTGCGGAGCCCGTGCTCGTCAGCGGAGGACACTTGTGTGTTGTTGACTAGCCATGGTTCTGTCTGGGGAGAAGCAAAGTTGAATCCATACGAGTCTTATAATCCGGGGAGAGTTACCAATCAATTCAAATGAGAGAACGTTTAATGAGTCTAGTACGTTTAATGACTAAAGTACTTATTAACTCTAGTAATTTCAGCAACAACTAAGCGAATTCACACATCTACATTATCAAGCGGTAATCATAACGCATTGAACTGAACTACGGAGAGATGTCTGAGTTGGCAACCCGGTTTGGTTAGTTTAGTGGTTAGTCCAATAAAAGTAAGTTCGGATATACATTATGTACCTACTCTACAATATTGAACAATTTGGACATGCCTAGCTACATGCTTAGATCGCTCGCTACATACCCGAGTCAAAGTTAGTCTGTTCTACCTTAGTTTGCACACTTATTGCGATGCGACGCTTCAAATCAGACTGATTAAATTTTCGTTAAAGTTCGAGCGCTGAAGAGACTTATGAGTGTTTTCGAGTAACGCGAGAGCGTAATTGGAGAAGAAGCCGACCAACCTCAAATTTGGCCAAAATGACTTTTAGGCCCGTATTATGAAAGCTTCCCCAAGCATTACTTAAGCTTCTCCATCTACGACTTAAGCAGTCATTACGTGATCTCTACTCAAGCGTTATATTACTCAAGTAATGCTTGGTAACCGTTCAATAATATGTCTAAGCAGTTACTTGAAGGCTTGGACGGAGGAAATCCGCTCTTGACGGCTACTTGAGTGAGTGTAGATTTTGACATGAACTCCCAAGCATTGTTTGAAAATTAGTATTCACTCAAAACTAGACTTAAGCATCACTCAAGCAGAGCTCGATGACTGAGCATGCTTTCATAATACGGGCCATAGTGTCTCTGCAATATGTTTATTATATTTTATGTATTTGACTCATTCAATTCCAGTATTGAATATTTATGCTCAATGAGATCGTTAGTTCGGCTTTGATTGTTAAGCCCAGCCACCAAGGCTCGCCATGACTCAGTCATATCTAAATGAGCTGTAAAATTTCTATTGGACTCACCCTCTCTGGCTTGTCGTCTATGAACCACATGATGTTGGCGGGCGGCATGGCTGGCGAGGTGGTGCAGTTGACCAGCACCTCCTCTCCGAGCTGCACGCTGCTGGGGACGCCGAGGATCACCGGCGATTCCTTTAGCACAACTGCGGAGAATTTATGGTTGATGAGAATGTGGTCGGTTGAAGAAAATGGTTGAGAGTAACCAGAGTTGAGAACACATATTCATTCACACGCATTAAAGCTGCAGGTTAGAGGTACCACGATCCAAGCCGAATGGTGTTATACGAAGGAGTCAAATTGAAGCGAGTTGAAACAAATGAATTTTGACAGCTCGTTCAACATGCCCCGATAGATCAAAGGCTGCTCCTGCACTGGCGTTCACTCCTGCCCACGCTAGGGCAGGAGTGAACGGACAGCTTTCAAGGAAAACATCGAAGTGGCACGGAGGGTGTACGGTTACATTTAAATCGAAGGTTTGCGTGGACATGTGGACAGGAGCAAATGGACAGCTTTCAAAGGAAACAATAATGTGGTGGCACAGACGTATGTATGGTTTACGGTAATATTTAAAAATTGATTGTGCAGCGACCAAGCATGATTCTTTTGCAAAACAAGCAAAATTACGCTATCGGCTGAAAGCTTCCCAGACCAGAGAGCATCGTGCAAAAGCAGTAAAACCTAGAAAATAAATTTAAAAGGGACTTTACTGAGTGCCTTACGATCTTACCAGCAACAGTGAGGTTCTTAGTCTTCTTGACGACCGCGAACCGGGGCCCCTCGGTGGAGACCTCGCAGGAAAAGGAGACCCTCGTGTTGTACGTCCTCGGCAGCATGACTCCGATGGTGCAGCTGCGTTGGTCACAATCGTCGCGAACCACGCCGGCCCCGTCCGTCGCGTTGAATGTGCGGGTGGTCGGCTGGGGACGAACACATGTTGGGAAGAACTTCATTTTTTATCTAGATTTCATTTTTAATCTTTCTATACATGTCATAGGGAGGCACTTTCGTTCAGCCGTGGACTTTATGTGTGGTGATTAGGATAGAAAGTCCTAATCTGCTGGGCTAGAGTGCCTGCAGCTATGCTTTCATGCAGTACTGACCTGCTGGGCCGGTGTGTACCGGAAGATCTCGTCCTTGCCGCGGTACCACTTGACGGAGTGCAGCGCGGGGTCGCGGGGCGCGCTCTCGTAGCGGCAGGCCAGCGAGGCCTCGCGCCGCGGGTCGCCGTAGCCGGGGACCGACAGCTCAGTGATGTTATGCGCCGCAGCTAGTACTGGAGCAACGAAATGCATTAATATCTACATGAGAATCGACATTAATAAGTCGATTAACGAAACAAAAACCTTTTAATTTTCATGCTCGCTTTTGGTAACAAATTAACTGTTAGTTAACCCTCAACCCTTTGAGCTTCGGCACACTTTTAAATAACACAAACGACAAGGTTCTTGTGGAGGTCGTCGTTACTTATGTACACCTACCTACCGAGGGGCATTAACGATGCCTTTATTTTCAGTACTTTATTCTGAAAGCGCTGAATAATTTGAATGTTCATCTGAGCGGTTCACCCCCAAAGTTGTATAGGTACCATAAGTCCAAACTTTTTAAAATAATAATAAAATGTTCGATAATAATACTAAAAATAAGTATACATACAGTGTTTGTTTTCTCATAAATTGAGGTCATGATTCTTTCACGACTTTTATCTAACTCTCACAGTTTCGGATTTGGTCATTCACTCCAATCTCAAAAAGGCACCCTGTATCAACCTTCCTAACAATGAAACTACTACTCATACAAATATAAGTGTGTACAGGGTAGGTTTGTAAGATGATGCATAGGAACAGGCGCACTTTAAATTTTGCTTGTGCAATAGCTTTATTTTTTGTCTATGTTTAAGTTTTAGTGATAGAAAATTTAAGTTTAATTCTATTAAATGTAAATCCTTTTTTGGCTGTGGAAAACTTCTTGGCACATAAGCACGTTACGTTTATGTTACTAGTATCCTGAAAATTTTGAAATAGAATAAAAATATCAGGTACTACTACAATATTTTTATCTAACTACTTAAATGCATTGCAACGTCTCCAACTTTGCCTCGCAATTAAAAACCAACGTAAAACATTTGTTTGAATATACAAACAAGTTACGGCAAAGTATTGTTACCTTGAAACACTCAGGTTTTACTAGTGACCTGCCTACGATGGAAGGTGGCTTAGCCAAAAGGAAACACGCAGTAAGTGCTTACAATTATAATAAGACAGTAAGTTACAAGGGTCGGAGTTCGTGGTCTCCGAATAACGTTATTTGATATGAATGCCACTGGCCTTTGGTGGTGAGAGGTCCGACGGTCCGCAGTAGAACGACAGGTGGATCCAGGTTCGTGGCCAACGGCAAGGATGGTGAAGAATTCTTCCGGATACCGGAGAATTCCTCCGGATACTGGCAGCAAGATGCGACGACAAAGAGATGGCGACAGTGCGGTCGTGCCGTCGAGTGGCGGACAGGATAGTGCAGTGGTACTTCGTGATCGTTCTGGATACACGCAACCTGCAGGATGGAACCCTGGAATCCACGTCCAGACACTTAAGAAGTTGCCCGGTTTTACAGTATGACTGCAGCATCCTCGACTCAAAGAGTAAGGCAACAAGCATTTACAGTGATCGATGATGAGGCAGTCATACAAATGAAATACTAAATCTAAAAAATCAATGGAATGAAATAACGTTTACCTACCTCACCAACTCGCTTCGATTGTGAGATAGGTATCCGAGTCAAAAAAATAATTACGAGAACAGAAAATCAATAAAAGATGTTAGAATGATAGGATAGAAATGATTTGTTTAAGGCAATGTACAATGAATAAAAATAAAATGGTGTATAACGAATATATAGCATTCATAGCACAGTAACCGTTAGAAAGGTCAGTGACCGTTCGACTCACCTAAAAGAACACAACTTAAAGTACTAAATACACACTAAAAACAATAATGCAACACTTACCCGATACGGGGATTCACTTGCACATTAATTAGATAATTTATATATTTGGACAAGGATTTAATCTAATGAAATAAAAGTAAAATAAAAGTGGACTGAATGAGTCCGTTCGTTGTCCGCGAGAAAGTGGAAGGTCACCTCTAATCGAGTCAGAGACAAGCCCGCGGCGGCGCATAGGCCCAATGCCGCCAACTTATTCACCGCGTTCCGAAGTCGAATGCAGCGCGTGGTGCGAAGGTTTAAATTTATGAAGCGTGAACGGAATCGTTACAACCTTCTTGCTGAAACATTGCCTAAATTAAATTTAAATTAACCTAAATTTAAGTATATTCAATGCAAAGTTCCAAATGTACCTAACTCAATAAAAACTTTTAAAGCAATATTCAAGTTTCATTTTAATGGCAATTATGTCAAACATCTCGTAGAAACTATGTCAATTTTATGTTCGCTAAAGCTCCTCCTTTTTTGTTTTTCGTCAGATAACAAAAGGAAACAAGCGAAGATCGTCCCAAAACAAGATTAATATATCCATTGAAGCGTCAATTCGATCAAAGTTACCCGAACAAAGTAGTTCTTTGACGCAGACGTCAAAATGGACATCGGGCCGACGACTGGTCCCTTATTGACTGAACATTTTACGATTTGAGTGGGCGAGCAGATTAGGAATTTAGGGCTCTGGCCTTGACTATGGGAAACAGTAAAGGTTAAAAAAACGTAAATATCATACAATCCTTTTAACTAGCTGACACTGCCTAAGCACTAGAAACCTTCGATAAAAGTAAAAAAGGTTTACTTTTATCGAAGCTAGAAACCCTATTAATTATCACATTGTATTTCACTAACCATTTTAATACGAGACAAGTAATGTTTACTCTATAACGACTGAAGTTCTGAACCTGGAATAACATAAAGGCTTATTAAACTTAGTGCTTTGAAACCCGCGGGCGAAAGCTCCATATCCACAAGAGAATTTTCGTAAGTGCTGTATTTTTTATCAGAACCTTCATTCAGTGGTTTTGGTCGATTTGATCTAAATTTTTCAATATAAATTCGACATCTAGTAGTAACGACAATCACTTAACGTTACCAGAGTCGAGGCCGGGCATCTTCAAGGGCGGCAGCCTATCTGTCTGAAGAAAGGGTTTCCGTTTCCCCAATGGCCCGGTCGATAAGGATACAAGGATTTGCAGCAGTTTCGCAAGGCTTAGGTCTTTATGAGGATTCTACTTAGAATCCGAAAGTGAAGGAAAACTTAAAATTTTCGCTCGGAATTTGGAATTTCATCATATTCTATTGTATTTTAAGCGTCCAATCAGGGCTAAGACGAATGCATTGGTCATTGGTAGGAAGTAGGATGTGTTGTATGAATTTAAGCGGGTTAGGTTAAGTACGAACCAACGAAAAACTAAGCTTATTATGTTTAGTAAAATAGGAAAAAAATAAAATGGTAATTTTCTCATTTATTTATCGCTTGTTTACGTGATCAAATCAGCAACGTGTCATTAATAAAATGATAATATAATAAAAGTAAGACGATTGAATGAAATAGTCGGTTAAAAGTACGATGTTCCTGAATCCTCCCATTAAACTATTGTTAGGAACTAACAAGATTTAACATAAACGATTTTCATAGATTGTAGGTACATGTTGACAGAAATAATTTTATGAAGTAGGAATTGTAAGGTTTTTTTTGTTATAGTGCTTACCCATTTATAGTACATATTTCATTTCTTTAAGTAGGTATTGGTAAAAATTAATGCATTGATTTTGAGAGCATATGTGGCGAAATCCGATGAGAAACAGAGAAAACATACAGCTTTGTGACGATGAAACGGAGAAAAGCACTGTGATTGTTAGAGGGCTAGCGGGAAGATACCATTCCATATCCACCAAATATTCACTAAGAAACAAAGTCAGTTTCTTTTCTTTCTGCCAGATATTTATTTAGGAGCATCTGGCTGTTTGAATCCCATCTCCTTACAGTTCTCAGGAAAGTTATTGTTGCGGAATATTTTGTGAGTTTTATCCATTAGCCTTTTGTTTTGTTTTTTGTTTACAATAATGTGAGTAAATTGATGTAAGCAAGTGCGCCTCGCGCTCGACAAATAAATGTATGAGTATGAATAGGCTGATGCTGTATCTGAAGAAATTTTTTAAATTGTAAAAAGTGACGAGTAGACTTTGAAAAAGGCAGTATTGCCACTTTCACTATTAAACCATTGTTTTTAGTAGGTAGGTACGTCATATCATGTATAATCCGTAGCATTAAGATGGAGGTCTAATAGTATATTGGTGTGTTCTAAATTCAAACTTTAAAATAGTGATTAATAGTGCTTTTTATTCACTGTTTTCAGTGAATAAAACAAAAATATAATTGTTTAGCTGGCTTTTCAATCTTCCTTTTTAATCCAACTTTGCAGTCGCTATTTTTATGATAAAAGAATACGATGTATTGTTCCATTTTATGGATGTGCAAGCTTTCATAAAACGGCTTTACAGTTGTTTGTCTTGTTTACAAGAAGAAAAAGTGTAACCTGCGGTATTGGGATGAAGATAATTACACAAAAATACTGCGCATAAGTACAACAAATCCTCTATTGTAGCTTCTGCTATATTATTATATTATATCTTATACAATACACATGAAACACTTTTACGAAGCTCATTGTAGCGTTGTAATAAACCTTGCTCTGTGCGAAGGACCAAAACATGACGTTATATTCACACCAGGCGAGGTTACTGCGGAAATATTGAAGTTACGGAGAAAAAATAATTTATTACTATGAGGATAAAACTGAAAACGTAAATGAGCGCGCGCAGATGGGCCGAGATAATCTGGAGCCTGATTCGAAATTCCGTTTGTTTTGGATGTCGTAGGAAAAGTTTTTTTTCTGTTGGATTTGGTGACATAGAGTAAGTGTTTTATTGTTCGGATAGAGCATGGCCTGGATACGACTGACACATTAATAATGAGGTTAGGAAACCGATTAATCAACTGTTTTTAATTATATGAAAATGTTGAACACCGCGCCATCTCCGCGTCCCTTTTTTTAGTTTCAATATTTTTTTCGCACATATTTATTAATTTTGCAAATATTGAAAATATCACCTAAAAGTTCTTATGAAGGCCCTTACATAAACTTATGTTAGAGCCTCCTGCCAATGCACTTTATATAATTAAACTGAGATATTCTTGAAATAAGGAAAATCTAAATATAATCCCAAGAGGCGCATTGTGTGACCAATTGGTAACCGAGATTAACATGGCATAGACAAATACTGCACGAATGCACGGGCTTGTTCCGAGTGGCTGAATGAAAAACTTTAGTCAAACAAACATGACATGTACGAAAGAACAAGAGCTTTGAAAGCACAGATTCTTTTTTCGTGGAATCTCTGATGACAAAAATCTCCTTCAAATTCTCTCTTGTCCCTCATGGAAAATAATTTGAATTAATTTCATTCATTTATTCATACGCAAACTGGAGAGGGAAGAGTTAGCAGTCAAGAGAGAGGTGAACCTGAACGCACTGGGTTCTGATGATCTGTAAGTTGGGTTTAATAATATTAATAACGAGTTTGAAATAACTTCAGTTTGGGAACGGTGATGCGTTCAAAGTTTGAGTATTTTAGTTTACTGTTAGATTTTGGTTGGTTTTGGTGTTGGTTCTGCTTACGATCGTACAAAGAACCCTAACATTTATTTAAAATGAGTAAAATGTATTTGTACGTAAATTGGATTTACACACGAGTGCCCCGAACTGATTCTGCAAACGAAATTCGTTTAGGAGGGTAGATGGGACGAAAGGGTATTTTTAGAGTCTTTTAGGAACGTAAACCCAATCAAAAATGTTTGCTTAGAAGCCGTTTGCGAAAACGTTCTATGAAGGTGGTTAGTGGTGGCCTTGCTGGGAATCACTTCTAGTTACCTTCATAAATGTCTGTATTTACATAAAACTAACTGCTGCCCGCGGCTTTGCCCGCGCTTTTTAAGTATTCTATATCCGTCCCCTATTATACTATTTACATATTATTATTATTTTTTTGTGTAAAGGTAACAGACAGAGTTACTTCCGAATCTATTCCTACAACTTTCTCGTTCGTAAGAAACGTTTTCGTTCGACCGTTTTTTCTCCGACTTACTTTGCAAATCCGACTACCACCAAAAAGTCTTTTAATTTTTCGGGTTAATATATATAGCGGACACTCACAAATAACGTGGCTTTTTATTGGTAAAATAATTTTCAAAATCGGTTCAGAAGATTTTCTCATAATGTGAAAATCTACATAATACGTGCGCTGTAGATACTAAAAGCTTTTACAGGGAACAAAAACAAAATTATTTATGAGCGAAAACATGTAAAAATAATATTTTGGTATTATAGTTATTCTGTGGTATGACACAAATGGCTTGATAACTAATGACGAAAAAATTAAAGAACTTCTAAAGGACATTTCCAACTTATGCCAATATCGCGGAGAGAGGAACCGGCCACTTTACAATAATGTTTGCAAATCGGCAAGTAGAAATCAAAGACAAAACTGCAGACTTGCCTGAGCTCCAAAATGTCAGAGTTGGGCGATACCCAGTAATACGAGTGCTGATTGGATAAGTGGCTATGCGGAGCTCGTGTAAGTAGGTCAGTCTACTGGCCAGTCGGAGGAACGGCGGACATAATGAACATTTTCAGAGCCAGTTCGAGAACTAAGAACCAACTGCACCAGGTTCAGTTGAAAATAATTGTCACAGTTAAAATTCTGTGAAGCAGTTTATGCGATTTTCGTGAGAAGGAACAACAATCTTGATGTTTGTTAAATGTAATCTAACTAAGGAAGCAAAATTAATGATAACATTTTATTTTCGGGATAATTTTATTTTTCAATTAGATAGATATTTTATTTCATTATTAGTAGCTTTTGACTTCCTAAGTTACCAAATGTGGAGTATTTGGTAACTTAGGAAGTCAAAAGCTACTACTAATAATGAAATAAAATATCTATCTAATAAAAAATAAAATTCCACTAAAAAAATGTTTATTTTCGCATAGTTAGTTTTGGCCTAACTGTCCTGTGTAGTCGAGTCAAAATACCAAAATTGGAACAGTCAACATCAAGCCGGATATAAAACAAAGATAATAAACATCACCACAAGAGGGGCCGGATATTGGTTGGATCCGTCGGGACTCGTAGAAGTCGTGTTCAATGTATCGGGTCCTTCGATTGGGTTAGTTTTTGACCTCAGACATGAAATGTGACAGTTCACTCAGAATTAAGATCTCGTGATAATGCTCTAAATATTCTATGGATGAAAAAACTGCAGTTTAATAAGTATAACAAAATACAAGTAATTGAAAATCACAACTGTTATTAATAAACTTAGATAAAATAAAATATGAAACAAAATACAATACTTACCTACGTAAAATAAACTAAAATACTAATAGACATTGTTTTATGGACCTACGAGTTTTCGCACGTACCTTCTTCACCTACATTGTAAGGTGCCTACTAAGAAAACTGATCAATTTGTTCTCCTAGTGATCTGATTTGTCTTTTATAAGTACGTCTTTAGACTTCCGTACCCAAAGGGTAAAAAAGGTCTCTCCCTTCTCGGTGACCGTTTTATTAATATCTTACCCAATGTTGAGTTGACAAGGTTAAACATTTACGAGTTCTTTTATTTCAAGAAATCAGTAAGCATAGTAATTCCCTTCCACTTGGACTATTACATCTCTATTCTATCTCTATAATGGGCATAAAGGAAATCTCATGTATTCATTGCAAATATTTTAAGGAATATAAGGCTTTATTGTGTTTGAACTGAATATATTTTACTAAATCATTTCTAAATTACTAAAAACGTTTTCTTGTTTTCAAATAAGGAACTACTCGAGAAGCTTTTATTTTTACACGTATAAAAATAATTTCATAACGCCTTTCTTTTCATTCAAAACACACGAGATAAAGTTCTCAGATATTTTTATTATCGTGCTAACGAATGCCTTATCATAATCACTCACCCACAAAAAGTCCGAAAACAATTAATACAGTCATGACGAACAACTTCCCATGGCACAGTCACATCACAGCACGATCCTTCACTTCCAAACTTCCCATCCTCCGTGCAATCCTGCAGCGCGCGGGAGACGTCAGCTCCGTCCAAGGTCTAGCTCGCGACTGGCGCAGCATCCCCTCCCACTCTCACCCCTCTGTTATCACGATCCCGTAATTAGATAACTGTCATTGCTTTTGTCTTTATTTTTTGACGTTTGGCGGAGTAGATGCATAACTAGAAGATATATATATTTTTCATCCCCCCATCTCGGAAAGAGTAGTTTTGCTCTTCGATATCTTAGTGCAAAAGCCGTTTTTATCCGCTAGAGGATAAAGTAAATTGAATTCAGTGCATCGTGATAGCTTTCGAAAGAGTTCGGGTTCAGCAGGATTCGCAATCTTAAACACTTATCGCAATGTCATCATTTATCAGGAGGATTTATTATATAAATATCATAACTCATTCAAACACAAATAAATTGCCACATTGGTGACAGTCTTTTTAAGTGAATAACTAAAATTTTCAAAACTAGGTTTTTCATTCAAAGAGCTCTGAATAATAAAAGTACCAACGCGAACATTGTGCCCATAAAGCACAAAACTAGTTCATTCAGAGCCATTTGTATATCTCTAGTGGTGACTCATGCCGCTCATTGCAGGCTGTCATGTGCCTCCAAAATGACGGGAATGAGCTACCTACGAGCACGGTGCTGGGAAATACAAGGGTGTTATATATTGTAGCCACGTTCTGAGTATAGCTTTATGCATTCTCAAATATGGAGCGTGGAGCTATAAAGTATGGAGAACGTCTTATATGAGAAACTGACGAACATATCATAATAAGTAGTTCAAAGATAAATAAACAATAAGTAATGCTGGACAATTCACACAGCTTATCTATTACATTACACTATCCCCAAGCTAAGCAGAAGATATCGCAAGATATCTTCTGCTATGATATGGTAGATATGGTAGTAATTATTGTAAGAAACTCCCTCGATAAAAAATATGAGGTTTTCTAAGTGCTACGAAGGTCGTAGCAGGAAATTCGCAAAGTTATATGTGCTACGAATATCCAGATGCTACGGAAGTGCTACAATTTTCGTTAGATCATAAATAAACCAAGGTCGGTAGGTAAGTGCTCATAAAACGTTTATATTGTGTTGAGATTTGAATATTGTTTTTAGTCAACTAGCAGTTGCCCGCGACTTCGTCCGCGTAGACTACAATCTATCTCTGTGCCCAATTTCATCCAGATCCGTTCAGCCGTTCTGGCGTGATTGAGTAACAAACATTTGATAATAAAGATTATTCTATTCTATTCTATGGATGTTTGGATGGATAGCCATCCAAACTTTCACATTTATAATATTAGTGGATGGATAAGTATCTCAACCACTTTTCAGATTTCTAGCTGTAATTATAACATGCTCGCCTCATTCGTAGCTCTCCGTGCCGGCGCCATATATCAAACTGTGTATATCTACCTACCTACGTATATCTCGACCATTAATTATACCGAGTGCTCGATGCCGTGCAATTACGCTCGACGTACTGTAGAGTATTTGTTTCCCCCCAATAAAATATAATACAATTTTTTTACCAACGATGGAATATAGACGGGGTTTGTGGTTAGATGATGGTATTCATCAGCTCTGTATCAGAATTTTCGAGACGTATAATCATCGGGTTTTTTTAGGAATTAGACTATGGAACTCAAAACGAATAACTGGTTTAATGCGTTAATATTTACGATCTAAAATTAGTCCTACGAGTATATTTACATTAGTAAATGTTGCAAACTATTTTTTCTAGAAGTTTTCAACCCATATATTTATATTTTCTATCCGTACTGATATTATAAATTCAAGAGTAACTTTGTCTGTCTTTTACCTTTTCACGCATTAGCGGCTGAACTCAGCTCATCGAAATTTGGCAGGGAGGAAGATGGTATCTATCTTGATATATATCTTGTAGTCATCTCATACTGGTACTATTAAAAAAAAATTATGAATGTCTCTAAATAAATTTCGACATCCACGGAAATTGAACTCGCAGCTCTCAGTACGCGTTGTGCTTCGCCACGAGGTTAAGTGACGTAGCAGTCACAAAACTCTGGAATTTCCTTCGGGCTCAAGCGCCGATTACCTTCACCTATAGTGGAAACATTGAAGTTGTATCCAAATCTGCTTGATGACGTTACGTTTAGTACGTTTTTGTATTATATAAATGGAAAGTATATAATTATTTCATAACAAATGCCTTAGAATCAAAGGCTTCATCAAAGGATTCTTCAATCAGGTATTGAACTCACAGTGCAATATTATAATAACAACAATCTTTGACTCCACGAAAACATACAGTGGATATTTTTCAGACTTGTTTGGTTGTAATTATGGTTCATCAAACCTTCGTTCTACCACGTCTCATCCAATGGTAATCAGGAAGGTACCAAATTTGTCGGCAACATCGTCACTCGTCTGTGACGAGATACTATGTGGCTGACGAATAAATGCCGGAAAAATGCCTTGTACAAAGCTCGGGGCGCCCTTTAGACAATTAATCTTTATCAAGTCTATCAAACTCTTGGCCTGCACAGGCTTCATAAAACAGTCACAACAGCCACAAATATAAATAACCTCCAACGTAGAACGTAGATAAGTCAAGTATTCACGAGGCATCGCGCCCCTCATCACGTACATCCGTAATTCACGTGAAGCTCGCGTGTTACGGTAGGCTGTGGGCTGCGGCCACTCGGCCGTAGGATCGGAATTGCCGTTATTGTCTTGTGAAATTACGGATGCTGGTTTTTGAGACGTGATTGGGAAGGTTTGTATGGAATGTAAGACAACGTTTACGAATTAGATAATTAGAGTATTTTCAAATTCATAACAATAAAGGAAAAGATAATTGAAGAAAACTATCCCTACTCTAGATAGCGAAGCAAATTTGTGGTGAAATCTGCCAAAAGAAACTGGAGTAATGTCTTTATGGTTATATATATCGACATTATCGACACTATGCATATATCGTTTTAAAGTCATACCTAATTTTTTTTACAACTAAAATATTAAGGGCCTATGTTAAGAAGTAGTGCCTATGTTTACTCGGTTAACAAATGACGGCAGTGAAAGTCACGGGCACCCACTAGCTTGTAAGAGATGTGACATAAACCAGTGAACAGTCTTTTTGCAGTCCAGTACTGTCCGTACGAGTACTGGAGGGAAATCAGTTCAGATTAGCAGCGTGGCAAGACATGCCCTTACCGTGTATTTTTGGACAAAATAGTGTTAGGCTTTTAATAAGGTTTTGGAGCCTCGTTATTTGACTTTTCCATAGTTAGGTACATACATAAATAATTTACGAAGATTGCTGTTTTAGGTGCTTACGCGATATAACTTTCATTAAATTAACGCCATTAAGTTTGTCAAAAAACCAGCATCTATGAATCAACCTAGGTTCAAAAACTAAGCCTGTCACCGTTAATAAAAACTTTGAACTAATATGAAGCATTTACAAATAGAGACCTACTTAACATAGGTATTTGCGTTGAAAAGGCGAAAACCCCCTCCGAATCCTTTGCCCAATCGGCCAGTCCTCTCAGTTGGAAAAGCTATTTTTACGCCCAACAGAAACTCAACAAGGCATTGAGCATGAAATTCAGCGTCCCAAATACGACCGCGCTCGGGATATGAAGAAATTCCCGTGAAAAATGGTACATAGCGGATTCGCTAAATCCTTTATCGTATCATCGACATTGCTTTGGGCCCAGGAGGCACATTTCAGTTATTATTATAGAAATCACCAAATTCCATGGTACTCAATACTCAATAACGTTTAGGCTTACAAAATAAGCACTCAGACAAGCCAAATTGTATACTATATACAGTGTTATAAATGGTAATTCAAATAAGAAATAAGGTGTTATTGAATTTGTCCACGGTGTGGTGTGGAACTTAATCCTTCAATTACTGGACTACTGGACACGGTCATCAGTTGCATGCATGTTTTCACCTTTATAAACTGGTATGGGATTCCTAAAACTTTGATGATGTTGCTTTGATTAAAAATCATTAACACCATTCTGCTTTCCCACTATAATGGTGGAAATCTGGTTGTTTAAATATCCAGATAAACCTTTCCTAAAAAAACTGTACCTACAACCAGAAGCAGATAATGTAATCCTTAACACAAGAATGAAAAGAAAGAAAGACTCTTTAACAATAAAATAGTCCTTTGCTTTGAATTTCAAGACGATTGTCAACTATAATAATAATTATGAATTCATTTGAATAAAGTGAATGTTATCGGTACAGAGGTACTTTAGAACTTCTAAGAGAGCTTTCAATTTGTATATGAGGAGCTTTTCAATATCGTTTCGTGCGTGAGCCTGGTTACCGCCGCGGGAAAAATGCTTCGATATTGCCTGTCTGGGTTTTTATAAAGGACAATAGACTAGGTTTTACAGTAATTTATCTACTGGTCATCTTTTTCTCAAGTATATGGTGCTAACTTATGTTTTCTGGTTGTGTCTAATATGTAGCTATTTGTGGAAACCTATTAATGGTCATCTTAGTGCTAAACACTGTAATTACTTATTCAGAAAATGATGAGCCGATGTTTCTCCACAAATAAATAAATCAGTACCGATACTCATCAATTTCTTCTAGTTTCAAACATTTCCTAGTATCAAACTGAACTAAAGTTAAATATAAAGTAACTCGAACTTTTCAGCGGATTTCTCTTTGATAGAGCGGAATTAAATGTGACGATAAATTGCCAACTTTCATTAGATTTAAACAAATAGCGATAACATAAATCAACTTGTAGTTACACTGACGCAGATTTTAGTACCTACCGACCTACCTATACCTTCAGTATGTGTTTGGTGTATATGTGCTTTTTGTGAATTAATGACGTAACGTTGAGTGAGTCTCACGGACGAGCGAGACGATGATGAATGATAACATGAGTATGAAGGAGTGCTGAGAATAAAGATGATAGAAGTGAATGGAAGAAGAAATTCAAAGATGTTGGGTTTGTAAATTGGTAGTGATCCATTCGAGTGACCGTAGACTTAGTTTATGGCCTTTATTACAACTTTATCGTTTTTCACTTACTAGAAAATTAAGAATAATTTACCTACATTACATACATGCTAAGGGCTAGTTGCATGCGGTTTTATTACCATCGAGCCCTATTTGTGATATGAAGGTTTATAAGTAAAGGATTAACTTTACTTACAAGATGAGCTTAAACCTAGAGGGCAATTTAAGATATCACATATTTTGTAACGGCACGCAGAAAGGCAAAATCATGGAAATCCGGTTTGATATTATATCTCAAGTTAAAAAACTCACGTGTGAATTGTTACAATATCATATCACTCTCGTCGACAGCTTTCTAGATCATAAAAGTATCAAAGTAATACTCTCTTTCAATATCACCTTCAATATTCAGCGCCGCGCCTGTGACGTCATCTAGGGTCATACTTTATATTCCTAGACTTCCCTTCCCTCAATCTTATAGAGCGGTTACCTTATCCAGTTGCTAGGGAGGAACACTAATGGAATACCTACTGTTATCATGACTTCACACTAAATAGCGCGAAACTGCAGTGATGTGGGGGTGCGTGACGAATGCGTGAATGAGGATGGAGGAAAGGAACGGAATTTTCAGCACCACCCAACCAGTAAATAAGCTGATATGTGGATGCCAGAAAGCTAATATTAAGTACCGACCTATCTAGGCAATCCAACGAAAACAAAATGAAAATGGCAATAAAAATACAAGTTGAAATTTTTGATTTGCCGCGGGCTGAAGCTACTGAGCATAAAAGAAACATAAGCACAGAACAATTTAGTTAGACAGTACGCAGTAGCAAATGGCTGCTATTGTCACTAAAACTTCTTGTCTAACGTAACTAACAACTCGGTAAATCTCGCGTTATCTCACCTCACGTAAACACACTGTTTTTTTCACTAGTTTGTACATAATGCCTGATCTTATTTCTCTGTGATAAGGTTCAAATTCAAAGAGGTTTTACCCTATTTTGTGAACATACACCTACTACAAGTTTTGTGCCAATCTGCTCTACGTGCTCAGTGTACTTCATGCAATTCTCACCATTCTGCACTTAACCCCTACTCTGCCATTTCATACAACTGCGCTTTTGAATCAGGCAGTGTCGCCCCCAATCCCTGCAATTGATCTATATTGACAAAGCGGAAAAACCGGCTGAAACCAGCCTGGAGCGGTAGATATCCGGTAATTGGAAAACTCTGAGAATCTTTCACCGGATCCGATGCTCAATTGGCTTGGTGACCTGATTAAGCTTGGATTCGGTTTCAGATGAACACGAATTGGTTTATAGAACGAAGTTTTTAAATGAACTGCTAGGTAAAATCCACGTAATAATCAATGTACACCATCTTACGTGTTTCACGCCCCTTATTGGTAACCCTTTCCGAGGAACCCTACTAAAGATTTAACTTCTTACATGTTCCGTTCACAAAATCAGCGAGTCATCGCAAACATTCTTGGTGATAATTTTAGTTTGAGAATAACTATATAATAATGACAAAAGCGTAGCAATTGATGCGTACTAATTTCCAAAACACATTCATATCAAAGCATCAATGTTTGGCACCCATTTTAAATTTCAATTACTTTATTTATTTAGGCTTACAAAATAAGTGTTTAGACAAGTCAAATCGTGTACCTACTCTATAAATTATTATCAAATAAGAAATAAGGTGTTATTGATTTTTTCCACTAAATTTTTTTGTCTACTAGTGGAAGAAGTGAAAAAGAAACCACTAGTACCGTGTATGCAGGGTGTCCCGAAACTCAACGTCAAGCCGAAAGCGGTAGACAAGTGGATTTATGATGACCTAGAATCTATCTAGATCCATGATTTTTTGGTTTTTCTAAGTAAATAGGCTTTTTACTGGACAATTGGAGATCCAATAGTTCAGTAAAAAGCCTATTTACTGAAAATCGGAAATTCTCAACCCGGCGCCAAACTTTTCTGTACTGCAGATGTTAATATTTTGTGAGTTTTATTTTAGTACAAGAAACTCAAATAACTCATTCATTTATTTAAGAGCAAAATAAAAACAATGCCTTAATTTCAAATAAAAATATAAGTTTACCTCTGTTTTTGCATTGATCATTTTCAATAGAATAACTTTGACTCTTCATACTGAAAAAAGCCCACCATGGTAGGCTGGCATGTTTTTTTTCAAATTTTGGCGCAGTTATCCTATTTACGATTTTACGACGGCTCTTCGCTATCTCACGACTGCTTATAGATCTGTAGATATATATGCCAATGAAGTATTTAGTTACCTACTAATTCATATATGCAAAACATCCAAAACTTTTAGAAGTCATCAAAGGGTGCAAAGTTAGGTAAACCATAGATTTTACGCCGATTTCAATAAATATCTGCCTTTCGATGTCCTTGTAGGATACTCTTCGTGCGTATTAATTCAAAAACAACAACTCCATAGCTGCATGTATGAACAGCGGGAACACAAGCAAGATTTTAATTAGTTTCCAAAGAAAATCACCAGCGCGGTAGGCGAGCAAGTGTTCTATTGAAAACGTCTACTAAAAACGTACTCTATCAGCGTGTATCATCGCAACTGAACTAGTCGCGTGATGTTCGTCTGTAGACAGGGTTTCTGGAGGCAGATTTTACCGCTACCTCTCTCACCTTAACCTCGACGAGAGAACATGACAGTAAACGTCTCCACCGACTCGTTAATCGCCAGTAATTCGATTTTAACTTTCCTTCTCCCAATGATCAGAGTAACTGGTATAACTACCGAGCTTCGAGGAGTTCGTGAGATAGTACAGTGGGTCATCTTTTATTGTTGGCAATCAAAAGCTGGTAAATTTTTATTGCAAGTATTCCTAACAATTTTATTACAAAAGACACCACATTAAAACTGAGACGTGGCCAAAATCAGCGGAATTATCTCTTTACACTCATAGTTTTGAAGTACACAGCAGTCTTAACTGTATTTTTGACGTAAATTAAAAATAAATAAGGCTCAGTAGACGGGTAATTGTGGTAAAAGGCGAGAAAACCGAACAAATGTGAGTGTGATAAGATAACCTCATAAATGAACAAACTATGGAGTCAAACTACTGTTCTTCCCCTACTATCTGTTAGTAATTGTTGTGTACTCCGTTCTTCTATTAGCGGTAATGGAGGGAAGTTTTTGTGGTGCGTGACGATTGTTTCCTCTTCAGAGGTTATTACTACTTTTACTGGCTAATTTACAGGAAATTATTTGCCGGAAAAACAGTACCCTTACAACTGTTGAGTTTTTGGTTCGATCATTGGGTGTTTTGCTTATTTACCTTAATTTCTGTAGATTTATACTAATTTAATAAATATGATTATTTTGTTTTAATAGTAACGTATAAAATAAAAATAGAACACGACCTCATTTTAAAGTGAGATCCATTTTTTAAATAAGGACATGAACTTTTCGATACTTAATTCCTCATTTTGTTATATGCGTAGACAACTTTTGTTATTTAAGTTAAATATCATAAAACACGCCATATTAATACTAATAAATTATTGTCCTATGTTTATTTTAGGGTTCCCTAGTTTTGTACAGGAAAAAGGGTTCTCCTTATATAGATTTACCATCATGACTATTCCAAAAACACACTTAGATACATAGAATAGTTTAGGTACTTACACGTTATACCATTAAACATTGATCATACTATTTGAATCAACTCGCGAGTTGTTCCTCAATCTTAATGTCGCCCGCTGTCCCACAGAGGACATCATCATCATCGTCACTCGCAGCTAGTTTAACCCATATCTGGTTATAGGCGTCCCGAACTTTCTGAATTATTATTATTTTTTGATATTTTGTACAATTGCCGTTAGCCCATTCAAGAAGGTTTTGAACGTTCATTTGAGGTGTCTTACCGTCACAAGGTATCGGTGCTTCGTTACCGAACTCTTGGGTAACAGCTTTAAAAACACTGTCCATTTATCCTTCAGGAAAATGCTAATTGTCTTGATAATATGCATTTTATTGTCTGCCTCCATTTAATTATCTTTCTTCCATTGTGACTGAACAAAGGTTGTGTTCCGACGTTTTGTCTTGATTAATGAGATAAGTGATGCTGTGGAGGTTGGTCTTTATGTGTTTTGTATGGAAAATATTCCGTTCGTTGAGTGAGTAGACAGTAACAGAGCAGATTTTTAAATTTGTTTAGTGAAATGTGCGGTCTACTCCAGAAACTGTCTAGTTAAGCTATTTTTCTGGTTGACCTTGTCTGCTGCCAGTTTCTTTCCAGATTTTTTCTTGATTAATTTACAAATATTATTTTCATATACATATTTTGATGTATACTGATTAGATTAATGTAGTAATATCAATATTATCAATGTAAATCTGTGTATATCGTATGTGGCCATATCCACATTCATCACAACAATAGCTTTTTTCAACTGCTGGACAAAGGCCACGGCTGAAAAATACGAGTCTTATTATAATAACTTTACTAACAGAAAAAGTAATTGTCATTGAAAGTTACGCTGCCCGTAGAATATTTTCGTAGGACTTTCGTAGCGGTTTCGTAGCAATTTTCGTTCGTAGTGTTTTTGACCACTGTCAAAACATTCATGATAAAATCAGGTTTGTTTTAGTTAAAAATAAATAAATAATAATATATTAAATAATTTTTAATTATATTTTTATACATCTATTTTTAGTTAATAACTGATAAATAAAATACCGTACCAGGCCACTCAAGTGTCGCCTGAAACCGGACGAATCATACGATAAACTTTAAATGGCATTCATGGATGAAGGCCCTGCCAAGGTAACCGTGTATCGTTGGTATAACAAATTCAAGTGCGGTCGACCAAATTAGAAATTAGAGAACTGTTGCACATTACATACCTACCCGATATACAGGGTTATTATAATTTTTCGACGTTTACTTTCTTTTTACCTAGCTTGTCGCTATGAACCTGTAATTCGTATATTAAATGGTGCTTTAACCTACACCCAACCGAATCATCCCGCTGGATCTTACTGTTGGCATTAGGATCTGGGGCGATGGTGGACCTGTCCGAGCTCTCTAAATATAATCTTTATATTAGGTAGGTATGTAATGTGCAACAGTTCTTTAATTTCTGTTACTAAATGCATTGAAACCATTTCATCTGATATTCTCTGGATGAGTATAATTTTCACTGTGTTGCAATGTCCATATTTTGTGAACAGTTTTTCAGAAAAGGATCTGAAGAAAATAAAGGTTCTTAGGAATGTAGAATCACGTCTCACAAAGACATCTAGCTCGCTATCTCTTTCATCCTACACCAAGTTCCTGATAGGCAAGAAATTAGTGACGTCATTACAATACCCTCCAGATCTATGACACTCCCGATGACTTCACAGGATGGGATCATTGAGTGCGCCGGGCGAACGGGACTTCATCTACACTTATGTTATGAAGGAAGTTTGTGAGATCATGTTTGGGACTATGGTCTTGGACTGTTTTTTTTATTCCATTGATGATCGTGATTTAGCAAGGGTTTAGCGAACATCAAAAGTTATTATATCATAAAGCACCGTCGCTTAAAACAGGGCAACACCTCGCAAGGCGCACACTTTGGAATGCGCTCTTATTATGTTTACACCTTAACCGCAATAACAAATGGAATAACATTTGATCTTGATAAAAACAGTTAATTCCTATTTACACATCTAATAATAAGAATGATATTGGAAAAGGAGCTCGGACGCTACGTGGTAGTAACAACACAATGTTATTAGTCTGTATTGTTGACTCCTACCATATCTAGTACCAGCGGTTATGTTTAAAGCTAGTTCTAGGCTAACTTCTATGGTGACGCCAGCACCGGTACCAGGAATCCTAGAACGTTACCTTGACTAAAATAGTTTAAGACAAACATAATAAACAATGCAATGATCATTAAAGTTGAAGAAATGAACATTCAGATATTTTACGCTCTCGGTGACGATTCCACTGTATTTCTGTCTATTCAACCCTGGAAATTTCGCTGTGTAGAGTGATCATGCTATGCCGCTAGAATCTGCAGATGGGATATCTCTTTTAACAAGTAATAGTGTGTAGTCGCATTTTGTAATAGCGTGATGTAGAATCACCCACCCTTCCTCTTGCTCTACAAGAGTATTATTCCCGTAATATCCTTGTTATTTCTCTTGTAATTCCCACCGTGAACATAAACTCCATTACATCGCCCTCAATTAGTATTTAATTAGGTAAGTGGTGTCATGCCGCCGCCTCCATTATCTTTTGTACATACGACTCAATTGGAAACGGACACCGTTTTTGTGAAGACTTGCTACTGGATAATGGAGTCGCTTCTCGCTTGTTTGTTTGAGTGTAAGTAGAATTTCGTTAATTAAATCGGTATTATGTAAAACGTTTGTCATATACCGTTTTAGCTTATGGATTGAAACTTTTTCGATTCTTGTAGCAATAACTTAAAGTGTGGAAAAGCTGTATTGAGCTAATTTGTATTGTATCAGTCTTTGAATTGAAACGTGAATCGGAATAACAAGTTTTCACTTTATGAGAACAAGTATTATATTAGATTGACACCATTTTGTTTTCATAAAATATGATTTTTTTACGCAAAATTACTCGGGTCGGTTTAATGCGCGCAAGTAACGTGTTAACCTCTAGTGTCCTTCGAGAAGTCATCACGGAAAGTTCAAAAATTCTAAGAAATTTTAATATAAGAGCCTACGGGTCCAATTTACTGTACAAACTTGCTTATATTGATAGAACGTAGATATCATCACACCAGCAGCGCCCGCGCCGAGGCATACTAATACATTTTCAAACTTCCTCTCCCACTTCTTTCTTCTTTCTATCTCTCGCATAAGAGACAAATGCACCCATTAAGTTACGCTCTACCAAAGTAACATTACCGTATCTGTGGTGATCTCCTGAACCAACTGTTATATTTAATTTTAACCACCACGGTTAAAATTAAATATAACAGTTGGTTCAGGAGATCACCACAGATACGGTAACTTTCCGTGATGACTTCTCAAAGGACACTAGAGATTAACACGTTACTTGCGCGCATTAAACCGATCCGAGTAATTTTGCGTAAAGAATCATATTTTATGCAAACAAAATGGTGTCAATCTAATATAATACTTGTTCTCATAAAGTGAAAACTCGTTATTCCGATTCACGTTTCATTTAAACCGGCTACAGCCAATGTCTGGCTGTAGCCGGTTTAAATATCGTTAAAAGCCCCCAGTCTGCACTACCCTCCTTTTTATGCGTTTCCCTCGTCTTTTCCGAAGCCTTAATTAGTTTACATTGCCCGTCGTAATTAATGATTATAAACTAAGTGCAGGGCTTTTATTATGATGTTTATTTAGTTTTATAACAAATTTCGGTCGCTGTTCTTGTGTTAAACAAACATTTGTACGAAACTAATGTTTTTTTTAATATTATTTTTGCATTTGCTTTTACGCTTTTTTAGGTGGTCGTTTGTTCGGAAAACGTTTGTTACAAAAGATATTGTACCTTTTTTCTGAGAATTTCAATGCAAAAACTACATACAATCCATCCATCAATTTTAACTATTAGGTAGTAAGAGATAAATAAGTCTTTACATAACGTTTATAATTTCCTTTTATTTATCAATTGCCAAAGCTTTCAAACATTATTATTTTGAATTACTATCCACCTTCCTTCCAAGGTCGCAAGTTATATTTCTAATAACAAATTGTCTAACCAAGCTCAAAAGGTCGCCGTGGCCTTGTAGTATTATTCATTGTGCTATCCTGAGCCGCCGACTTATCGAAATGATTAATGTTTAAGAAATCACAAATTCTGTTGTGTTAAGATATTATTTCATCTGCTAGCAAATTGATTTTTAAATTTTTCTTTATTCGACTTTACATTATTGTCTGCAATGGCTGAAATAGTTTAATATGATTGGTGTTTATTCATTGTGATCATTAAATATATGAATTTTATTTTGTTACTCAAGTGATTTCATGCCTTTGTGTACTAAGGTCGGGGGTCGACGTAAAACTAAACGAATGAGGTTCTTAAAGAGACGTATTAAATTCTGTTCTGTAAAGATAGAAAATATATTTAATTTGCAACCAATGCATTTATTTCCTTGGATGATGTTGATTGGATAATGGATGATGATGTCCCAGCCGAGCTCGGGTACAGTGACTGCGTTACTGAGCTAGCGTTTTAACTCCGAGTACTCAAGGGTGATGACTTTTTACCCTTTGGTGCTCTCTCTGGTGGTTTGTATACCCAAGTTTATGGTTAAATGCATGGTACAGTTAAATGTTTGACCGCACTTTGGGCATGTTAAAATGCCACCATCGTAGTTGTAATGCATGGCCACTGAACGAGCAGGCTTTAAGTTTGTCGCGCTTGTTGTCGAGATCTTCAAGATTTCCAGGAGAGCTCAGTAAAGCAAAAATAATACATAACATGAAAGGCAATATTTCCAGTTCAAAGAGGCACTGCGGCCCGCTCCGTACAAAGCACGGGTCGCAGAGAGACGGCCTGCCGTGGCTGCGATGCCAACTAGGCTAGCTTTTACGTAATTAATCCGTCGTCGTACGTCGTCATCACGTGAAGTGGTCACGTGAACGGGAGATTTTATTAGCTATTCGGATTTGAGAATTTCGATATCCGCACGGTTTGTGCGCACGGAGGCACTATACCAAACCCTATACAAGTGTATCAACAAATATTAAACATCCTTACGGTGGAATAAATTTATACTGAATACACGGTGTCCCAGAATAGACGTAGTAAACCAACACGGGGTCTTTCTGGGACTCTTGGGGTGATCAACTTTTGTTCTAAAAATTTTAAATACCATTTATATATTTGATTTTTAGTTTTTTTATACTTTATCTTGCACGGATAAAAAATATGGATTTTTCGTAAGTATGATTCTCTGATCTTATAGCAACTATAATCTCCATGGCGTCCCAACCACTTTAGTTGCTCGTATGACCTATCCTAACTTCCCAAGCTGAGCGAGCGCTGCGTTGCAAACCAATTCGCCAAATGTGATTTTAGTGGGGCTTAGTGCTGGCATTTTGTTGATTTGATGAAGTGGCTAATCTGTTCCAGGGGTGTTGCAAGTATACTATCGTAGTTTCATCTTTAATGTTCAATGACTGTTGTTTTTTGCTCTTCAAAGGTTGCATTTGAGAACTTCTTAGCGTACACGAAAGAGACTTTCTATACTCGAAAGAAGTCTGGCGTTTTCAAAAAATAATCCTTATTTACCGTTGGATTCAGTAGGATCTTTCGCGGAAATAATTCTAGATAAAACTGTCTTTGTTTTTAATAATTAAAGATTCAATTCCCTGAGGCTAAATGAATGTTAAATACATTTTGGGTTTAACTCACTTTAAATCCATGCGCTGCACTTTTGTTTTTATTTCTTTTTACGTTTATGCCATTTCAAATTTACTCCTATTACCTAAGTATACGTAAGTCTGGCGTTACAAACAAATTGCAGGTAATTCCTTCAGTTTTGTTTAAAATAAATGGTTTTTTGCTTTAAATACATCCTACGCGCCTTACAAAACCAACAATACCGCTTAAATCACTGTCTTAAAAGGTCAACACGACCAAATCCCCGGATATCCTTTGGATAAGTCACTAGACAAACTGGATTACCAATTTCCGGTCCCTCGGCGATCAACCTACGGGATCTTGAAGTTAAATCGAGTTAAATCTAACCCGACTGGATTACGAATCGAATTAATTTTATTGCCAACAATATTTTAGAACAGATGATACAGGAACGACGTGGGATTTAGCTTTTAAACTGGAAAATTTTAAGTTACGACTTTAAAAAAATGTATAAGTTAATTAATATCCACGTTTCTTCTCATTACCAGATTAGGAATTTATTGGTCCTGCTTTTTACGGTAAAATTATAAATGCAAAAGATAGACAAATACAGAAAAAGACGATAGGAATAATATAAAAATTATTTCGTGCAAAAGAAGAAACAAAGAGGCACACTTTCGCTTTTATAGTAGGTATGTATTTGTAAACATACCGTCTCTGTTCCAAAGACATAGTCAATGTTTATGGTTATGGGAAACAATTAGGTACATCCATTATACCAGAACTGCTCTGATTATTTGGCAGGCAGCTACAGATAAGGAATAATCCCTACTGTTCACTGTTGGCTACGACTTATCTTCATTGCAGTAGGGACATCATTTCGGAGTTTCATGGTCAAACAAGTTATTATGGAATGTTTCCACCGAAAATTATATTTGAGGATACGGATGTGATACGATGACTAGGGAATTCAACACTTTTTATCCCATAAATAAGTTTCCATGGGATAGAAATAACCCGTGCGAATCCTCTGACAGAAACAAGTTATTCAATAAATGCCTGTTCAAATATTTGACATACCTGTATTGAATAAAATGTAGGTTTTTTTGTACGTTTGAATAAATTGTAGTTCACATCAGAGGGTTTAATACGACTTGTGCGTATTATTTTTCAAATACTTCCATCGATTTTGAGTCCTTCCTATACATTTAACGCCTTGCAGTGCCCCTACCGGATCGAGAGGAACTACTTTTAGTGGAATGATATTGATCCAATAGTTTCTTACCATAGAGTTAATATAGTACTATGTTTCTTACTAACTCGATAACAGTTTCGAATGATTTTGAGTGATTTGTTGCACTCTGACATGACGGGGGAGTCACGTTTGCGGCATTGATGTTAAAAAGTAAGGAGATAGAGTACTACCAACATATGTAGCTTAGTCACAGAAATGCCTTCAATTGGTGCTTCAAGAAAAATAAGAACACACGGGAAAAAATTTCGCTTGGTACTTTCACCGAAACTAAGTATTTCTTTTGCGACCTATGAGCGTACCAAATCTAACCCAATCATAGAGGTAAAACACGCTCACTCAACATTTCTGTTGGTTTCGAAGATAAAAACGAATTACAAACACATACATAATGTGTTGAGTTGACAAGCATAATTATAACTTCAGTGCTGTCACGCATTCGAGTGCACGAATACGAATAGGAAAATGAGACATATTTATCGCATTTTTTTGGCTACACCTCGTTTGTGTCTATTATCATCCTAAACCTTTTTCGTGAACGACATCAATGGTTCTCGATTACTTTCATCAAATGTATAACTCGGATTAAAACCTCAGATGGTCGTCCACTGCTGAACATGCCTCCCACATACAAGAGAGGTATTACCATAATCACCACGCTGGGCAGGCGGATTGGTGATCGCAGTCATCATCATCAGCCTATATTAGTCCACTGCTGGAAATAGGCCTCCCCTAATGAGTGCCTAATGATGCTGTATTAACCTTAGAATATCCTATTATTATTAGGAGTAATTAGTTATAATCCCTTATGATCTTGGCACAAATCGTCCGTATTGTGCGTTCTCATTATAATAGTCTGTTAAAGTAAAGTACTGTTTATTGCATGAAGTTAATGTAGGTACAGGTTTTTTTATACTCTTACTCATAAAATAGGCAGTCTTATATATATATATATATATATATTATGCCTGAAAGCCAATATTATTCAGAAATATCGAGTTACACAGGATTCGTTTATTTCTAACGAGAAATGTTTCCTTATGCAGGGACGGTGAGTTCGGATCGGCGAGCAGAAAAAATACAAGCTTTCATATTCAAAAGAAGTATCTCGCTATGCTGGGCATTGTTCAGCGTTTATTGCTCTAGAAATCCTTCAGTTGAGGATGCGAATTATTAAAACTTCATGTTTTATGTATTATATTTAAAATGATCTACAGTGAGTCCTTTTTGTTAATTCAGTTGTCGTAGGTTCAGAAATTTCGAAGATCATAATAGCCTACGTGTTATTCTTAATAATATCAATATGCAACTTTTAACGTAAACGAACCTTAGGTACATTAACGGGATGCATTATAAGTTTTATATTTTTGTATTTCAAGAAAGGCCTTCCTGACTGCTACACGCACGCCGCTATGTGGGTCGTACGTGTGTTAAACTCTACTTCCAAATCAATTATGTTTTATATAGTGCTCTTTATATTTAAGTTAATAACATTTCAAAGTAAAGTATCAATCCATCAGATAATTATACAATTTGACATCAAATTATATTTGTACTCAATTGAACGTTAAACGGAAAAATTGCAGAAAATGTGGGTGAATTATCATTTAAATCTTAGATCGAGACGATCGTTCTCACAACCCTAGTTTACCCTTTTCTGGACAAAAAATAAGAACGCTTTATGTTCTGAAAACCTTTTCCTTTGTGTACTGAAAATTTAATAAACAAAACCTTTTAGTATCATTACCAAACCATCTCAAAACCATTTGTCTAGAAAAAAGTAGGTATTCAAGTAAACGGGCAGGTTGTATATAATACACAGTCGCAGTGGAATACATAATGTGAAACTTCTTGTGCGTGCTGCTCAGTGTGTGCAACAATCTCTAGTGCTATGCATTATGTACTTAGCACGCGTTCCCAACATTATTAATCATTATTTAGCTCTCGTAATTGATCCACCTAACTCCTGAATTGGCACATCCGTCTTCGATCTTTACTTCTAACCAAGCCGCGGAGGAACTAATTAGATTGGCTCCAGCAGAGTATCGTCGACAGACACGCGACAACCTTGGAACTGCTCCAAGCACCGAGCTGGGTGACACCCCACTGAGAAGCCTGAAGCGTGGCCAGCATTAGGATAAGCAACCTCAGTAGATGCTGAAAGGCACGCCAGCAGCACAGCAAAGCACAAAAGAGTGACTGAATGACAGTCGGAGATCAAGGGTTACCATAGCCAGATTATGCTTCTTCAAGTGATCTAAATAGCGACAAGCTTATTATTTCTTTAATTTTAGCAGTTTTGTTCATTTCGGGTAAGTATAATTTTCTTAAAAATAAATAATTTACTGCTCATTTATTTTACGACAGTGTCAGGAAAGTTGCTTTACCCATCAATAATACTTTCCGTTTGATTATCCCTCAACATGTTTCTTTACTAGGATACCAAGCCTCCAAGTGAGTTCCTACCCCTCTGTTGGTGGTGTGGTTTGGCAGTGGCCACCAGTCGTAAGTAACACAGGACTTCATCAAACTACACCCAACTTTTCTCGCCCAGTTTGTAGATTTGGCAGGTTTTCTGGGGAAATTTTACTTACGTAATTAAGGTTGAAGTCAAAAGTCAATAACTTTATTTCTTTAGGCTTACAAAAAAGCACTTAGACAAGTAATACATGGATGTAATACATGAACCTTAATTACCTATCTGAGATATTAAAATACATCTAGGTATTGCAAATCCTTACGATACGAAGTGGAACTGGCGCTCAAGGTATTACTTATGGTGTAATTTTATCTACATAGTTACGAAAAAAATAGGTACCTACAATAAACGTTGAAAATGCGCAAAACAGGATTTCGGAAAAAGTAAGTTCGCTTACGAGAACAAACGCGTTTCTTAGTTTGACTCGATTCAGTGAATTATATCGTTGACTATATCTACCTAACGAAAATGCTGCTTAATCTCATAGTCATAATTCAAATACTGCACAAGTCATGGAGAACCATGCATGGTGCATAGAATAGTGGAGAGAAATCAGAGCTTGGCCAACACCAATCTATTAGACTTTAACAAGATCTGCCTTAACTAAATAACTCTGTGAAAAAGTACAAAAAACACCAACGTTGTAAGAAATTCACCCGGTTTTACCCAATAATAATTTTATAAAATACAATCCTTTGGTTTTAAAAAATCTCAAGATTAAACAAATAAAGCTCTTACAGTCTGTCCATCTCGGTCCATCTGAGGATAAAATATGGAAGAATTGTACCTACACGTAGCAATGGGTCGTAGAGGGGCGCAAGACACGAGCGAAAATAATGTACCTACTTACCTGCCTCAAGTTACCTGAGTAAGTCTTGACCCCCAATAATGCTGGGGCCACACATCTCTCTACGCTCTCTTTGATAGAGAGAAAAAACAAAGGCTTCGGCTTACTTCAAAATTAAATGTGCACGTCCACATCATGATCAATTCCATTGTAGCTGATAAATTATTTTGTATATGTATTTGTTGTGAATTGTGTGTACGGCTTGGATTGAATTGCGTAAGGAGTTGTTTTTGTGCAGTTTTCCTCCAGATCTCTGTTTGTAGTTCTAACAGGTTAACTTTTAAATCTATCTCATCGATACTACATTTTCAACGATACAGCGTCCGTATCCTGACCCGTCCCGCGCCCGCCTCTGCCCCACTCCACAGAACCCCGTAGGAAGTCCAGTCACGGGCCGCCAACTCTGCGGGGAGTTAACGTGCGCAGCCTGCCTCCTGATTTCTGTTACACACAGAATCACTCATACCTACATATGTATAAATCCTATATCAATTTCAAAAATCTCCTGTATTAAAATAATCTGTCCACTTTTTTGCTGTTGAGGCAGTTAGAGATATGACCACTAATTAGTTAATTTGAAAGATGATGTCCGTTTGAGAAACCAGCTATGAGTCAACGTTCCTTATGGTTCGACCAACCACAGTCAAATAATTTATTAATCCAACCTACAACGCCTCTCTGGCAGAACTTCATCCACTGCGTCACACAGGTCGGATTGCTGTTTCCAGTAATCAGCTTCCTGGACAAAATGCAATAACACGAAACATCTGGATATCCCGGGTGAATTGTCCAGGTATATTATATTACCCGCCCGGGCAATAAGCGAGAGCCTCCGGCAGACAGCGGACCATTCGAATAGAGTCTGGTGAAGGTAATGCAATACCTTTGAGTTTTTACAGCTTCGCCTTCAGGTGAACTTGTTGAACTTTACTTTAGCTCTTTAATTCTCTTTTCTTGGTTACCTGAAACATAACACAGTATCTGCACCTCGTTAGCGAATTAAAACGTATACATTTTTTATTCTAATTTCAGTTAGCAAGTTTCAAGTATTTTGATAGAATATTAAACTAAAAACTATCTCTAAGTGTCAAAAAGCCTGCGACAATTTTTGAGTTGGTGTTAATTTTTATGGGTTAGTTTATGGTATCCATCTGGAAGAACGGATAAACCGGTTTTGATAAAGTAGTATGAAAGGGGACTTTACCGCGAGTGTTCTTCGTTATGTTTGCTGAAAATGTATGCTTTATTCAGCATCTTTGTGTATACCTAGACTATGCGAATGATGATGATGTCTGTAATTATAAACTACTATCGACTCACCGCATTACGCCACCATTAAAATCACCTATTACTGCATTATATATACAACATAATCACATTAATTTTCCGATATGCCCTCCAAAGCTCTCCTAGCAAGGTCTCACTGGACCCGCATCGACGTTTGTCCCATGTGTGGCATTTGGCATTATCAACGTGTTTTAGAACGCGTGAATTGTATCCACTACATTGCTACGGTGACCACACTTTGACGTTATTTTCGAGGATATGCCACAAAAGGGTATGCAGAGCGGTCAGTGCAATCGGAATAAACCATGAATAAGTTCTCATATTGTAATGAAATGCTTCTTTGTTTGTTTGTAAAAGTCAACGGTGCAAGAAGTCAGTACTTAATAATTATTTTGCTCATTCACAATTGCATAGCACAATAAAATAATTAACAGGTAACGACCATAGTTTGACCTCAATCTCACCTGTAAGTAAGTAAGTGACAATGTAGCCGACGATGTCTCACTAAGGTCTAGTGTATCAGTTTCAGTCTCAAGTGCCTACAAGATTGCTTTGCTCCCCCGCAGTAGTTACTGCGCGTCGGAAGCCATTCCGAGCCCTGATTCTCGCTCAAGCCAACAAACACATCGAATTATGCACTTTTTGCCTCTATTTTTGTAATATTACTATCTACTATCTGTAATAAACTAGTAAATAAACTGAGCAGCCTATATTATTCCAGGTTTCTAATTTTATACTTTAGTATTTTGGCAATATATTTTGGTGACCCAGACAACTTGCACCTGCAACCTGCTGTGACACAAACGATGTGCCGTCTGTATTATCTTGGTAGGAAACAAAGACATTTTCCATCTTTGATAGGAAAGGATGGCTCCCAGACTCAAATTATGACTTCCTTGTGGAAATTCAAAAGAAAGCTTACTGGAAATAAACATTTTTACTAACAAAAAAATTACAATTAAATAATAGAATTGAATTAAAACTAGTATTTACAATAGATTCAATTGAGCTAACTGTAGACTGTTGCAAACAATTTACAATTTCTTGTTGGGTCTTTAGAATTTTACTTGATTTCATTTATTTATTTTATTGTAATGATGATGTTATCTTATCCCCTTAACAATATAAATACATAGAACCACTCAAACAGAACATTTAAATAACAATTCATAAGTAATAGCTGTCTCTGGCCACACATTGGCTACTAGTCAAACGCTGTACAATAAAACTGCCATTTTAACTTCCATTTCGAAGATTATTTCTGCATTATTGGCCATAAATCGCTGCAAGTTGCAACTTATAGCAGTTATGGCAAGTCTCGTAAATAACAGTTATCAAAACCTGAGTGTGAAGCTTTGTTCAATAAGTAGACAGTGTCTTTGCCTATTGGTCATCTGTAGTGAGTTCAAAAGCGTTTGAGTTCATTATTACACAGTCTATCAAAGCGAATATATAAAATTCTTCTCGGAAATTATACTTTTTGATCAAAGTATGTAATTCAAGTGACTTATTTTGACTGGAAAATATGACTGCTTAGAAGTTTTAATACTTGGCGCTCTGGGTATAAGGTGAGTGCCCACCAAGGAGCGGCTTGGTGGAGGATTTTGTACACAATGCATTTTTTGCACTTTCTATTCTAGGTGTATCTTAAACATACCTATTCCTAACGTGTAATGTTTAGAGACTGACAAAGGAAAACTACTGGGGGAATATGATAAGAAGCTTCTTATACCCTATTCTTCTCTGATACAACGTACAACGTCTGGTGTACAACGTACACCTAGGCGAGAACGTGCCTGATTCCTATCGAGTGTGTCATCACTTGGGACACACGAGGTAGGAATCGTACTTTCTCCCGAGTGATACATAGTGGTTTATGCTACCCCTACGAAAAAAATCTTCAAAATCGCTCTTGTAGATTGAAATTGTAAGCCCGAATTATGTGAAAATCCTACACAATAAATACGCGCGTACAATTTTCACATGGTTTAATAATTGTTCCAAATAGTACGGAAGAGGCCAAATCATACGGTGGATTCGTAGTAAAAACTTTTTGTCGCTTGACCTATACCATAACTAATACTTCAAAAATTAAAAATATAACAAGTTTTAAATGGATTTCCTTATACTTTTCTCTGCCGCTTGTCGCGTGAGAAATGAAATTCCATAGAGTTTTCCGTCCCGCTTTTAAGTAAGCTTGCATTGACGAACTTTCTAGGTTATGTTTGGAATATACAACTTTCTAGTAGTATTAGTAGTATAAATATTATTAATTCTAAGTGCACAAACAATTCATTTTCATTATTTAATTCGTCGGAACAACGATTCGCGGCGTGTCCTAGCTGCATCTACGCCGTAGCAGAATCAACATCTACGTCGTAGCAACAGCTACGCCATTGCAAAGACTGTAAATTGCTATAATATTGACTTTTGGGGACTTAAAAAATTCATTGAAAGCAGTGTGCATTCACCTTTATACAGCTCGCTAACTTACTTAAGGTACTTGACTATAAACTTCCTTAATACAGATAAAGGCAAGTTCCAGTTCCATTGCATCTAGGTGCTTTAGACAAATGGATATCAATCAAATTTGTAATAATAAACCCAGGGAATCAATGGTTCTAGTTTCAAGGTGCGTTTCGGCGGACATGCAGCGGGTATTTAATTTTTTAAATAATGTATCTACAATACTTTGTTGATATAAAGGCTTACTTACATTTAAATTTGAATTTCCAATCAGCAATTTTTCGTTAATTCGCTGTGTTGTGGGGTAAAATCTTACAAAGTTCCATTTACTGATCGACATACAATTTGATACTTTTCCCATCAGTTAATCTTACTTTCGCTCGACGACGTTCTGCTCGTCCACTTGTCTGCACGAGACGTATCCGGCTCGGCGACAGTGTAGGTACGTCCCGGCAGAGTCGCAAATAGTACGCTAATGCAGTCTCGACCATTATCTTTGATAATACCACTTATTCAGGAGGACGGCTTATTGCACGGGGACAGGGCGACTGAAGTAGCTGACGACTTTCCGCAGAAGGTTTTATTACCGTGGGTAGGATGACGTCGCTCTTCCTCCAAGATATAAAGAAAGTTTACTTCCGGCGATGTTTTTACGAGTTATTTGACGCACGTGCAATAAGTTATATGTTGATATTTAATTACTTAAGTGATCCCACGAGAAAATATACATCAAGCAACTGGGTCAGCGTGTCAGAAACTCTATGGAGCTAACTATCTCGACAGGCTGCTGTAGTAGTGTGGCTCCGTCTCTTTGTTTGTCATCTTTTGACTTCTAAATGTCTGAATGAATCTTGAATGCTTTTTAGCAAAGATATGAATTATAATTCTGGTGTATCATAAGATACCAAAACCAGTACAGTACCATCTGCGGGTAGAATCTCGTATCACACTAAACGTTTTAAGAATTTTCAATACTACGAGTAGATTTTGGTTGGAGGTTCGTTCGCATTTAGCTACCTGTTTTGGATAATTCTTATAAATAAAACGCAAGTAGGCAATCTTCGTGCCTAAGTACATACTATATTTCCTCTTCGCATAACACTCACATATTCATAAATTCGAATATAAAAACAAACATGTTTTTATCTAACCGTATTTCTACGCAATGCTGAAACGTGTAGTAATAACATTCAAGTAGCTAAAGGTACTGGAAGACTTGCTAGACATTTATTTTGACAAACTGTGGTCTAGGTACCTACATACAGAATAACTATGTTTCTTTACGTTACCTACCTACCTTATTACTCTCCCACTTTATAAATATTGCTTTTATAAACACAATTTTTCAGAATGTTCAAAAGCTGACCTTAGTGTAGGTTAATTTATGCATGCAAATATATTTTAATTTCATCTTAAAAGCATTTTGTAGAGTTGTGATGTGTTGCGTTTATGTTCTTAAAATCACCAGTTGCAGATGTCGACAGACGAACTAGTTTTTCTGCCTGTACGTAAACGAGCTCATCGGCAAGCTCAGCAGCATGCAATCGGGGTGCTCCATCGATGGTCAGAGGATCGATAAAATTAGCTCCGCGGATGACATGATGCTGCTCTGCTCGTCGGTGTGCGCGCTGAGGAGACTGCTGCTCCTATGCGAGGACTAACCCGGAGTTTATGGTCTTACGGTCTTACGCTACGGGCAACAGAAACCTTTGTGTACGGAACCCTAAAAAAAAGGTTGAGTTTCTACTACACATTTTTGGCCCGCAGTGTTGCTCTCTGGAAACAAACCGAGGGTCACGACACAAACAAAACATAAAGAGATAAGAACGCCACGGGGCCGCTCGAGGTACGTGAGAGCTTGAAATTTGTGCACGATGGCTGTTCAGGACTGGACTAGAAATACCACAGAGCTTGACACATATACCACTCTGCTAAAATAGAAAATGTGAAAAATCTAAGCCGAATGCACTGGATTAGTCAATGATATCTAATAAAATATAATAAAACTGTTTATGTATAAAATTTGACTTGTCTAAGTGCATATTTTGTGAGCCTAAAGAAATAAAGTTATTGAATTTTGAATCGAACTAGATTGGACGATTCATCAGGCTGGACGTGGAAAAAAAAACAAAAAATTAAAATTCGATTGCTTAACACTTTGACTGCCACCGACCCACTCACTGATCTGCCAGTGCTTGGCAGTTAGCGCGTTAAGTTTTTTTAAAGATCCCATGCCGCAGTTTTGAGGGAAAACCGCAAAAGGAACCTCGTACCACAATTTACCTACACAAGGGACGGCTGAATATACCGCTTAGAACGGAACGCTCAGGGAAGCCCATCTAGATCAGATCGATTACCTTAGCCTCTTTTGCCATTCAAATACTACCTTTCAACTAAGGCGTGTCGTTTTCCAAAGCTAAGTCCAGAAGAGGCCCTCTCCCTGCCGCACATACATTGCAGGTGATATAGCGGCAACTTTTATCGAGGTTACAGCGGCTAGAAGCCTATATTCCGGAAATATTTATGGCAGATGAATATTTTAACGCAGAATAAAAAAGATACTGTATAAAATATACAGACATCGGGAATGTTATCCTACATTAGGGGAAGCTTATTCTAGGCGATTGATTGACAGTTTTTGGTCGAGTGTCTTCTATTTCAAATTATCTTTGCCATAAGAGTACTCACATACAATTATCAAGGTGACTTTGTTTTGCTTCACTTTGTAGCGTTTCTATAGGTTTCTGAACTGTGGTATTCTTTTTGGCAGTATAACCCGGTCACAGTATATGTGCACCTCGCGCCATACATACAAAATAATAGTAAAAGTTAATAGTAGTAAAAGTAAATAGTAGTAAAAGGCGCGTAGAGGCTTGTTGTGACCGGGCAGTATTTATCGCACACCTATAGTTGAGTATCTATCACTGAAGTTAGCAACGTCGGGCTTGGTCAGCACTTGGATGTCTGCGTCAGGATGGCTTTTTGATATATATATATATTTTTTCACGGCGCGCACCGCTGAGGGTGGGCAGTAAATACTTTAATCAATAATAAGTTAGTTTATAATACAGTTTTTGTTGCACAATCCATTTTACTAGGTTTTCTCTCAAGTTTTGCTCATTTCCGGCTAGATAGCGCTTTATTGGTTTACTTCGGAGTGAACCGACAGTCGGTAGATGCTAGACTTACAATAAACATGTTTTAGGAAGTACGTGCTCGTTCCACGCTAGCACGGCTTCCGTGCCTCGCTGCAGACAATGAAGTTATTTGTAATTATACTTGTAAGAAAGTGGATAGATTGAGTGACATGTGGTTAATAGGTAGACAATTAACACAAGCTGGTGTCACGTCAAGGATGACGCTGATACTCGTAAAAGAAGATTTGATTTGGCTTATGTTAATCCTTCTCCGAGCACCAACGAACAGTATAGCTACAAAAAAAGACCATCTACCTGATATTCCAATGACATCCTGACGACACCTACTCTGGTGTGAGCAACGTGATTGGTGCATTAGAGAGCCGGCTTGTTGATACCCAACAGCGGAGCAAACGGTCTGAAATGATGTGGTTTGGCTATCAAAACTGATTCGACCGTCTTTTGTTTGTGGTATACTTACGATTTTAGAGTCGACAGCGTAGACACTACAATGTTAAAACAAATGAAAATCGTACTAGCTATAATACAGAACTAAGAACAAGCCTGTTTTATTAGAAATACAAACTGACAATAATTATACTTTTCTGGTCGTGAGGAAGGCCACAAAGGCAGGCCTGTTATCTGAAAGATAAGGAAAAGGGATACAAGTTCCGCTCCTTCCCATGTAGCGAGTCTCGTTGAAATGGGCAATGCGTTATCAGGCGGTACATTGTCCTTTTATTTGTGTCTGTTTATTTGTGCGTTGTAATAAAAATATCGTAACTTCTTAAAATATCTACTATTCAGTTATTAAATTTCACAATTGGAACATAAAAAAACAAAAATAAATACGCAGATATATTTCTGTATCAATTAGAGAAATAATCAACTTTTTTTAAATCACGTGCAATAACACCCCAGCTCTCATGTGACGGTTAAATTAAATTGTGCACATGAAAGTACACTGGAACTGGAGCGAGCTCGTTCTTAACCCGCCCATACATGAAGCAAGTTTGTTTTTACATTTAGGTATTTTATAAATTACGCAAAAGGTAGAAAAGTTAGTTTATTAGTTAAATTTACTAGAATTAACAAGTATAACAAAAATTAAATAATGCATAAATTTTGCACGCGTAATTTATTAGGTTTTATTAGGTCTTCTCTATTAGTACAAACCGGGTTTTAACTAATATCAATTTTTTTTAAAACATACCATGCCGCATTATTCCATTCATGTCGTGCTTTGTTTCCTTTCGAGGTGTCATGGTCAGGCAGGCTCGGTTAGCTCGTTCAACAGCGGTCTGAAGGATCTCGTGACTGGAGCCAAACAGAAAGCACCTTGATTGCACATTCGGCCAGAAGCCACGACGGGAACTAAAAGCGAGATGGCTCCCCAAGGAGTCGATGGACTGAGCTGACCAAACTGAACGTTGGTATGCGTTTAGTAAGTCCGTTAACGGAGTACTTTGTACTGGAGTGTTTCCGTCAATGGCTTGGTGATCTGGCGCAGAATAACGATCTGGTGATATTTAAAGTCTGTGTTATTTTGCAGGCCGATCCGATCCGGTCTGAGTCTGATTTTGTCAGTAGGTACTCATAATAATTTTCACTTCCCTTGATCTGACGTAGGTTGTCGTATAGGGTTAAGTAAGTTTAGTGTTAGGTCCCACCCGATGAGACCTTAGCCTAGCATACTAAAAGAGACCTAGATTTTGTACGAATTCTAAAATTAAATTCCTTTTCTTTCTTCTCTCTCTCTCGGCTCGTTCGGCTGTGAATTGTGTACCGATAATTTTTTTCTGGATTCGTCAACAAATGTTGTGCTATAATTATGAGAAATCCTACGCAAAAACAGACAAATCTATGTGAAAAAAAAGGCCTTTGAGTATAAAAAATCAAATCAAAGAGTCTCAAGGGTATGTACCTACAGTGCAACAAATAGCAGAAGTTTTAGAAAAGGAATACATAATACAATATGCAAAGGTATCCAAATGTTTTTATTTTGTTCGGTCCGCTGACTAAACCACCGAATACACCGAATAACAACCAACCTAAATTACTATTTTATTTAGTTACAAACTGCATACGAATTTTTTGCCCGCGTTTACTGGAAAATTGACGGTACAAGACCAATATTCGTTGAACATGGTTGAGGTGGATTAAACTAGTCAGTGAGATCTTGCTTCGCTGGATTACTGCCAAGTAGTCTTTCCTTTGAATTGTATTTGAAGGAAATTTTTGAAAATGTTTGTCTTTGTTTGTATAGAGGAATTTTATTAAAAATAACAGAAGAGAAAACTAAAATCTTGAGTTCCATCTTATTTCACATTAATGCACACCCCATCGAGTCATCACTCACCACAAACGACTCGTGATGACAGATTTGCCAGCCTCTAGTTAAACCTAAGCGAGTCAGGCTCCCATGACTATGCCATCATGTGACTGAAATGTATGGAGTACACCCTAGAGTATTTCCATAAAAAACATGATTTTGAAATCGTTTTGAAGTGTTTTTTCAAATGAAAATGTTTGTTAATTACATAGTTACTTACGTAATGTTTGTTATACGTATTGGTTCTCTTGCATATATGTATTTTCTTACAAGTTTTCTCAAATCCCCCTCGTATTTGTTGTGATAATTGGATAAAATCTAAGTATGTCGTCATGCAAATTTTGTCGTCTTTAAACTTTCCCGAGCAAGATTCGTTTGTTTCATTGTGTTCAGCAGCGACAGCGACGTGGAGATTCAATAAAATAAATAAGGCATTTTGAGTGTGTGCTTATTGAGTGTATGAACGACATTTTAAATTGTTCGTAATAATAATAAATATCTTAAACTCACTTATTAGTAGAAAAGCATGAGCTTACGAAACTAATTAGTAAAATGTCTGGCAAATTGTATTAGCAGAAAATATTATCTTTTAATCGTTTGAATAATTTTGATTTGTTTGAAATCCAGAACAAAAACTGATTATAAATAAAATCCATTTACGTTTCGCAGTCATATCAAACTCTCGTTATAATATGTAAATAAGCAGACGAGGGATAATTATAACGATCAAGGTATATTAGAACCTACTAAACTTATTTTGTGAGGCAAATAGAGTTGCAATAAAATATAACAACATCTATTACGACAAACATTCTAACTTAATGTAAATTATCAAAAAGCTTCTTTGCATCCACGCGTTACGACGTAACGATAACGTTCCTTATCTCTCTTGACAAGTCACTCGTGATTTGATCTTACCATCATCAAATAATAACTAATACATCATAGAACTGCCATCACTTGTAAGGAAAAGAAAGAAAGCCTTGCGTGATATCGCTCTATTTCGCCTCTTCCACTCCAGGACAACCAGACGTACCTACAGGGCATTACTCCCTACTTGGTGGATACATCGTCCACTCGCACTAAGCGGTTTTCCTCTACCTTCATCATTCGTACCGCTGGGGTATGGAACACGTAGTACCTTCTAGCTAGACCTTGTTGATACATCATCGGCCACATCTTCACTTTTCTTCCGGTGAGATTATGGTCAAACGAAGGTTCAAAGAATACAAAAACATAAAATCCGTCTACGTGAACGCCATAATTTAATGTCAAATTATGATGACTCGGTATAAGATAAGTATAACCTCAAGAGAATCTTGGTCATCTGCTTGTTGGATTCTTCACATAAAATGTCAATAACGACTGAACTTGTATAGCTTGATTTTTCAACACTTTTCTAGATTCCGAAGTCGGCAGTCAAAGCAATCAGAACCGGAAAAGATTGTGACGCAATCATAATAAACAGGCCAAGTGTCTCAAAGATGTTACAGGATGTTGGATAAATGTTGAACTGACACCTACTCTGAAATTTGTTAAGGTTTTCTTTTTGTAAATTTTTTTGTGCCTTTGTCGTGTACTTTGGACACGAAAAAAGTTGCTGATCATTTTTGGTCTGACTATGTCTGAAATAAAAGAATATCCATTCATTCATTGGTAATTAATAGTCACTGTAATTAATTTAAGGTGAAAGCAATTCTTGCTAAGTCAAAGGCATCGAAGAAGTTGCAATTTAAAATTACGTGAATGACATCGTTGAGTTTGACGACTAATCATAATTCGTTTCTTTCAATTCTATTCTCTCGGCTCTCTCTGAAAAGATGTGCGTTTAGGTAATGTCAGACCGGGCCACTTCGTATAATATTTTATTGTCTAGATAACTTTATATTATTATAGTAAAACTGTTTTCTCTCGGTACCAGAGCAGCGCTACAAGGTGAGGTGAGTGAAACCAACTTATTATTTCTGTAATAGCGAAATAATTATTTTATCTTTTTGTTGTTTCGCAGTAGCACCTGACATTATAACAGGAGTAAGGCAGGACATTGCGATAAAACAAGTAAAGCAAAGCGGGACGGAGCTGTTATAGCTCAATTGTAGAAAATGTTATTGACTTCAACATGTTTTTTGTCTTCATTACGGATGTAAGCGGGTTAACTACGAACCTTAGTTGTGTTGGAAGAACACCAACATTTTCTTCCAACACAAAAAACGTTCGTAGTTAACCCGCTTACACCCTTAATGAATTTGTCAAACTACGATTGTTTTATAGTAAAATATGTTTTTGTCTGTTAAATACTAAGTTTTAGCGTGTTTCGGGGTAGCGAACATTTTGACGTACTTCAGCCTGTACAATATTATTAAAAGAGCTTCTCTTTTTTATTTCGCTCTGTCGAGGTTCTCTTGTCTCTCGGTTCAATATTCGTAAATACGCCAGAATCCCCTTAGATTTATGCCGGCAATTATCCGATTCCGTCCAATTTATACGTACTGTTATTCGTGCATTTCGTTTGTTTTCTTAACTAACTTCGTTATTTACAGTCATAGGGATAGGGGAACGTTGAGCTACGCGGCACAGCCTTCAGTGAAGGAGTAGTAACCCGTGTATAATATAGGAAACAGGGATTTTAATATAGCCCATTGCACATGTGGATGGCTCCCAGAATGGACGGTCTGTCCATACTGCAAGACCCTCCATACTTAGTAAAGAATGTGCACCTATTAGGCCAGTCAACGAAGACACTAAAATTGCGTAAGGTCGCAAAAAAATCAGTTTTTCGGGGTGTTGTTAGGATAGACCAATAGTGTAAGAAAGACCTATGCTACGTGTGTGGTGCTCGAAATACCTCGAATTTTTCAGTTTGTGGCTTACAACTTCTTAAAATGTTGTTTACGGTGCAAAATCATACATGTCACTTTCAAAGAAGAGAATATTAACAATTATTTGAGCGTAATTTCAGCTCTGAATATCTATAAAATGCTCTAGATATAAGACAAGAACATTTCAAAAATAGGTATTTTTTAAGTTAGAAATTTGTAGTAAGCTAAACTTTTGAATAAATACCGTCTAAAATACCCATTCTACGAGAAAAGCCTTCAAAAATAAAGCTGTAGAGCAGTTACTTTGGTATAAGCATAAGAAAAACTTTTTTATATAATTTATATTGCATAAATGTACGTATATACACGTACATGTAAATTATTCAGTGGAGTTATTCAAATAAGCCCTGAAATTCATTGCTTTACTAAGTTTACAAATACAATCAAAGTATGTAATTTAAAAGCATTGTCAGAGCTGACATTTTCAAAGCGAACTTGCCATGCAATATTGAAACTTATTTGCAAATAAACTACGTCCAATAAGATCTCTAAGCTCGCATAAACTTAAAGTACATATTGCGGCCTCCAGACGTGCTTTATATAAAACAATACTATTTACAATAACGGCATTATTAAATGAACTGTTTTGAAGCGCTGAATACATTGTAGCCACGATACCAGCGGGACATTGGTACCAATGTCCAATATGGAATGAGCAGTGGCGCTTATCATGTTATAAGCTGATACCATAACTTTAACCCTAAACGATGGGATTGTAAGTAGCTTACTAAAAATAAATTTTTACTCAACATCTTATGCCTGATGATGATCCACAGTCACTGATAATAAATAGCATTTAAGTAAATTATTGATTTTTCTACACAAAATTTATGTTGTATATTCACTAGACTAGACAAACCGTAAACAAAAAGGACACAATCTCTGTTTTCCCAGCTCCAACCGACCGCAACACAGGGTCGGGTCAAAGACACCTGATAGTGCCTTATTTATGGCGCCGCCTCTCGCGACCACAATGCAGCGCGCGTGGTACTAAGTTTGGTTTATAAATATTAGTTATCACACAGAAATAAGAAGAAGAAGAATATTTATTTATACAAACTTATAAAACATTGTTTAAGTACCTACTGACTAAATACAAACTAAAACATTGCTAATAGTAGAGAAATGACGGTAGTACTTAAATCAGACAAAGACTTTACTTTCCGTGCTAGTTAATAACTGTGTTACGGCAAAGTAATGACTCTCGTCCTAAAAATACGGGTCATATTAGCGGACCAAGTACAGATTATTGTACATACGACTTGAACAAAAACTTAGTGTGGGCTCCAGCCCACACTAAGTTTTTGTTGTAAGAGCGGAAATAATTTTAACGAGAATTTATTTTGTGAAAATTTGCACTCACTTGTTGTATAGTACACAGACAGTTGAGTCCTTTTTGTTCGGAATTTTAATAACTAAGTGGTTCTTATAGTTTTATCGCTACGTCGCATCTAGCAATAAAAACAAATAATAGAAATTTAAACGCTCAAATTCCTTTCGCCCGGTAACAAATCCCTCTCGAGTCCATTCCTGAGTCCACCTCATTCTAAATCACGGACTCATCGAAAGTGTGAACAGCGGCCACTCCATAAGGACGGTCTGGGACAGGTGAGCTGGAACTTTATTGTAGAACTTAAACTGACGTATATATTTAATAAATTTTTCAAGACAATTACTCAATATTTAAGTTCTTCCTCTCATTGTTAATTTAATATTTTCGGTGGGTAAAATGTATCGTTACCTTATTTTTTAAAAACAAAATCATACATCATAATTGTTTATACATTTTCTCGTCTTTTTAATTTTTATAAGACAATCAAATGACATTTCCACCATGATTTCCGTCTGCGTTCTGCAGTTTTCGTTTCTCTGTTCACTTCGCTATTTATCTGACGAAAGGTTTTTGCATCATAAATAAATCAATAAGTTTCGCTTCTATTATGGCTTTATTCTGATTACAACCGGCAAAGTTTAAATGGCGGGTACAGCGAGATGCGGACGGCTGTGAATTATCGGCGTCCTGGGATATCTTTTATTGAGTAACGCCATTATCCGGATAGCCGGGAAGCCGGATAGCCCGGATATCGATCATTTCTCGGCTGTTATCATTCGTATCCCCGCTCGTTGGAAAATAAACACGGTAATTGTGTTGTTAAGGTTTGGGTTTGTTGTTTGTAGATGTAACAATAAAGGGTGTTCGGAGACTGGAGGGATACGCTAACTACAGGTTTGAATCTGATCTGATTAACTGTTACTGATATTGTATTAATCTGTGACGGTAAAACACAACAGCTTCTACCAAAACGGAGACTAAATTAAATAAATGAGTCCGAATAATCAAGATGATGTAATTGTCGTAGTATTGTGTAGTCAATAGCCATCTTGGCCATAAAGTGATTATCAGAGGGGGCCTGGGTTCAGCGGTGGACCATAAAATTAGTTGTTGTGGAGGAAGAGGAGGAGCCATGTTTTCCGATCCATCACAAAACCTTCCTAAACGTGACGGCCTCATACCTCGGCGAGTTTCCGCCACCATGGGGACGGAGCATATAGGTTATATTGTGTTGTTTTACATATCCTATCTAAAGGTATACTTTTTGAACCAGTACAAACATGTACCTGTTCACATACGCCCACTGAGGAACAGGCCAAGCCCAAAATGTACGAGTATGTAGTAATGAGGTAATCTCTCTCACAAACAATCGGGTTAATTTAAAAAGTCATTTAATTTTTTTTTATCAGGAAAATCGGAGTTTTAACTTTACTATACTACCTTTTTCGACCTTGCAAACATTTTCACCCCAATCAAATAAAATATTAAAACCCAAAAAAAAAAAGCAGAAAAAAAGAAGATCCTACGTAAGAGGTAGAGCTAAAGTGAATATGTTGAATATGCAGAATATGCACATGTGATGCGCACTCAATGTACATAATATAATATATATATATAAATGAATTAACTCTCCCAATAGCCAAATCACCTTCGGCCATTACTCCTCCGCGGGTCATTTCTCTACTATATCCTCTTTATTCCGAACAATAAAGAGTAATTCACCCGCTCTTGCCAATAGATGGCGTATGTAGGTAATTGCAACGACAACCGAGTTTTAGTAATAAAAAAGTTTCGGAGAAATTTTCGCAGTAAATTTTGGGAGATTAGGTAAATGGGTGTGGAAATGAAATAGGACTTTATCCTGCAAGCTAGATTGAGAATACCTGTGAAGTAGGGTATACGCCACCTTCTACTTCTAAACAAACATAACGCCTTGACGACACTTATTATAATGCACAAACAAAATTAAACAATTTATGTATGTCAGTATACTTACTATGAATAATGTTGCTGCGCAAAATAAAAATATAAACGATTTTAGAATAAAATGAACGGTGGCATCTATGTGAAAGTATATAAGTAACTTGTTAGTCAAAGCCCGTACGATGGGCTTTGAACAACAAGTTTTAATTTGTGGTAGTGAGAGATTGGCAACAAAATACAATAAAATTCCTAAATATTTATAAAATACAAATGAAGAAACATTTTTCAAAAGCTAAGATTATTATTTTTAGAAAAATGTTACTTAATATGTTGACCAATTTGTTACAAACAAATTAAAATGACATTAACTTGTGATGAAAAGATGAATATTTAACTCGCCTCTTAATTAAATTTAATTAATTTTATTTGCATAAAACACATTTTGTTACATGAAATCCATGTTCCTAGACAACTTAACTAACCATTCACTTGGAACATGAACATAATTGCAAATGTAAAACAACTAAACTTATTACAATTTGCATGGAAGTAGATGGTATCCTCGGACAGATTGAATGTCCTAATCTCCACAAAGAAATGCTTACGAAGCCGCTAGCTTAAAGTATTACGGCGTAACATCTGAAATGCCACCTCTACATTTTCGTCGAGTTTAAAATTTGGCAAGATACGCATCGTTTGGATTATAAACTCGCACGTGCTACTTTACGAGTTATTTGCTCGTTTTATTTACGCCGAGGACAATTCATCACAAAGAACATATATTTCACGTTAGCAGAAAGGAAACAGGTTGTTATAATTTTGAAAAACAATAATACCTACCTAATCTTGATAAGGGCACAAAAACATTTTTAGATAGTTGACACTAGTGTTGGTTCGGTTATTGTGTGGGTAAAAAGGAAAGAGATCAATTTTAGTGATGTCACATTCGTTAGGAAAATGATAGGTTAAGTAGAACCGACCTTCTTGGTATCTAGAGATCCATTTTCACTGCTAAACGGTACAAAACCACTTCTTTCTTAGCAAATACTTGGCGTCTCCGACTTATTTTCTAGTTGGTAGCAGCTGGGCAGCACAACCATTGTAATTTGAAAGTTTCAAACAATGATTCCGATTCCAGCAAAGTTTCCTTTTATTTATCTACAAAAACAGACGAGAATAATTTTGAACCGACAACAAAACAACAGTCGATATAATAACACTCCAATTCCATTTCTATTTATTCAAAACATTACATTCATCTACTCTTACAGGTATGAAAATCAACACCAAATTATTTTAGTGGGGAGTATAAGTTTGTGATGTTTGGTGAACACATTTTATACATGTTACACGTTACAAAAATATGTTATATACATATTTTTGTAACGTGTAACGCGATTTGCTTGAAACTCAGCATGGACAAGTACTAACAAATATTAAGGGAATCCCCGAGTGGATTAGCTCAGCTAGTAATTATAATAAATTTAAAAATATTATGTTCAATTCAAATACGACGGTTTTTATTTCCTTTGATTGTAGACTCTTCAACACGTCAGAATTTTTATATAGTAACAAGTCACTCTATTTTATTATTTTTTGTTTCACATAATTATGTCCCTTAAATGCGAAATCAACTCTTGTCTGATGTTCAGTCTGATACCGTTTCTCGTCTAAACGTAGTTTCAAACTAAATTTGTGACAATTATAGCTTTTTAGAATTGTAATGTGTTTTTTCCAAAAAAAAAACACTGAACCAATTTTAACTCATTTTGGGAAACATACAAGTCACAGCCACAGATCACTTTCTAATATTTGGAAGATGGTTTCAATCTTTATGCGAACCTTTTAAACTTACAGATAAGTGATATTAAAATATAAATAAAGCCTAAACTTATAAAGATGGTACTTTCCAATAAACCTCGAAAAGTCGTAATAAGAAAATATAATAAATGCGTGCTTATTTTACGTATACATATTTAGGTTTAGGTAGATGTTTTACGTTCACCTGAAAGCCCAAACCAATCAAACTCCCGAAAGCTTTTCCGTGTACATAATCTGGATGGAGATCCATACCGTCTTAGATCCCGTACTACCTTACAGATACCGTACTACGGTCACGTGCCGCCGCGAGCTGTCTGTTCAAATATTAACTGGTGCGCCGCTGCCATACATAAAGCTATCTGTATTTATCAATGTGCTTCAAATAGGTGTTAAAGTAGGTTAGGACTTAATTCTATCTAGGCACACGTAAGTGACTAGGAGCAAGTTTAGTCGTGAACGTAGGCTACTAGAATATAATCTTTGGTTTTTGGACGTTCGTATTTAATTAGAATAGAGATAAAAGTTGTCGTGAGTTACATTAGATAGTGACAGTAATGAAAACAAGTTCCTGGAGGTTTATCAAGCCGTGTTTTGTTTAAAACTTCTCTTCCTGATAAGATGCACAACTCTAGCGACTCTAAACAAGACATAAAACTAGATAAAGTCATATCATCATAGACATGATCATCATCATCATCTTGTCCACCGTTGGACAGAGGCCTCTCTTTATGAGAGCCACAGTACACTGACTTCAGCTTACCGTCATCTATTTTTTTCATAAGTAAAAGTCAATAACTTTATTTCTTTAGGCTTACAAAATAAGCACCAATCAAATTGTATAGTATTAGCTGTTTATAAAACGCGGCCGCTTAGTATCTTAAAACATGTCATCTCATCTAGTAGGTACATTTAGTATCAACATTCTAGTTCTAATGGGAGTAGTGATAAATATCCTCGGACATTAGAAGATGACTGAGATCTTCGGTCAAATGTGCCGTCACACCAGCCCTCATGGAAGTCCTAGGAAAATGGGAAGGCGCGAGTGTGTCGACGCATGTAGCGTCCCACACAATAGGCTTCCCCAGCTCCCATGGGACTAGAGTCATACCGTCGGACCTCTTACCATCGTCACGCAACAGACCATTCGGTTCGAGAATACCTGGTACGTCATCATCATTAGTAAAATATGTGTTTATCATTGTATAAACTCGAGTACGTACTAAACTAAATATAAAGGAAGGTGAAAGTGAAGGTGATTAGGTGAATTGACGGATTTCAATAAGCATCACCATAAAAACCGCCAATAAACTAAAACTCAGAGACCCTCACTTAGAGATCCACGTATACTTTCATATTCTTAACTCGTGACATAAAAGTACTCTTTACGATTATGTCTGGTGATGCAGATAAACTTATTCTATTGTTAGTACATGATATCACAAATAAAATTTACCTGTAAAATAAGTAACTAGGTTACGTATGAAAAGCTATCTATACTCGTGCTAAGGTTGTTCTAGAACAACCTTAGTGTTATTTTTTCATTCTGGCATATTCATAACACATTACATATTACCGGCATTCTGAATTCTGACATTCTGACCTAGGTCAGGGGGATTGAAACAAATCTAGCTTCCGCTCAAGACTTCTCTTGTGTTTTTGCGGGATAAAATATTGCCTATGACTTTGCCCGGGCCAAGGCAATAGATCAATCTCCTTGCCAAGTTTATACGAGATTTGTTTAACGACTTAGACGTCATAATTTAATATTAGTACTATAATGCAGTATTGATACTGAATGCCCTGCATGGTACCACGGTACAAGCCATCTGTAATTCCTGTTGCCTTCCAGACAATGCAAAGAACGAGTAATGAGTTAAACAAATTCAAGTTTGTCTTCGTTAGAAGCGGCCTGACTTGGGGCTTCATTTGATTTATTTATTCCAGCACTGATTTAACCCTTGCGGTATGCCGCAAGCTGTTATCCTATAGTATAACAGCCTGATTGTCTACGAAACATTTAAATATACTCAAACAATAAAATTTACTTAATAATTTTGTTTAGTTGATTTCAGCCAAATGTTGAAAACTGTCAGATGCACGCACACCCTGACCAGTTGAACGATCGAACTGAGCGTTGATTGAGTTCAATAAACAGACGTAGATGAGTCCAGGCACTAATATACATATACTGGCACTGACAAGTCAGTAGATACTTAGAGTAAGAATTCTCGAACAATAGGGACTAAAGCTAAGTTAATACACCTAAAGTTTTCGTTATCAAACTTGCTGTAAACATGGTATTTTGATGGGCTGATCATTTTTATGATAACTTTTGCCTCAAGTCAAACTGATACTTGAATGTTTTTCGTAAAAGCATTGCTTATTTTATGTTTACTCCTAAAGGCAGACCACAGAACTTGACCAAGTCCAAACTGTGTGTGATGAACAGTATTGATGTTGATTTAAATATTTTTTCCTTAAGAAAGTTTGAATTATCATCCATCAGAGAACACTAGGGTATGTTTGTACCAACCATCATAATGTTTGTGCCCGTTAACACTTATGTGGAGTTGACACCACATCATTCCTATTTCATTCACTTCCATCAGACGTCATCTAAACCCTCACTCCTTCCATAAAATATTTTCATTGAAGTTCTGTATGTAGGTACGTTGTTTATTAAACTCGGCCATCTTAACTCTGCCATTACCTACTACAACTTCTCAGCTTATTAGCTTTCTGTTAAAGCTAACGGATACAATGTAGTGTTAGTAAAAACTTTGCTATTTTTGTTCAAAACTAGCTTGAGCGTACGGATATAACAAAGTTTTGTTCAAATTTATCAGCTTTCTTTTAGTTATTAAACTCTTGTAGACTTCGTGAACTTTCCTAAGTAATGTTTATCTATCAAAAGTCGTGAACTACTTTTAGAACGAGGATTTTAAGTTTAAGTATTAGTGAATTTGATACTTAAGATCACACTTTTCAACGGGTAGGTATTTATCGCGTTTATTCACCTATTTCTCCCGACGTTTCGACCGGTTTACACACTGTTAAATAGTACCTACTAATAATTATGTTTCCAGATCTTTCAGATATGAGTAAGTTTAAAAATAAAATATTTTTTTGTTAATTGACCTAAAAACAACAATTTTATTAATTTGGAGATTGATGTTTTGTTGGGTTTTGTATTTATATTGAATGCAAAAATCAGAGCCTTTAGTGTCCTTTAAGCAAAACTTGCCTTTTCTCATAGTTGAGGTACTGACGTATCCCGATCGCTTCATCGAGCCACATGATGAAGTGATCAGTCGTTACACTCTTCAGAATACAATAAGGAGCACAGAAAGCGATTTCTCCCCGCCGCCAGCGCCACTCTGACTAGAAGTACAAATTAGCAGTTTATTATATCAGAATCAATAAAATAATTAGAAAAAAACGATGAGTAGTTGAGGTACCCTACTCTAATAAAAATATTAGGTAATTGTCATAACTTTTATGAAGCTTTCAATCGAAGTTCGTAATGAAAGGATGGATGTTGTGCGAATGTTGTTCCCATTTACAAGATTGCACTTGACGGAAGCAGCGGTGGGCACCTCGGTATTCTCCGCGTTTTAAACATTTACCTACTTTCAACCTTACAACGTACAGTCGGCTACAATTAAACTGAATAAACAACAAATAAACTTTACCAAAACGATTATTTTGGTCATAGTTCATAGTTTAGGTCCTAGAACTGATTTAAATACAAAATCTAAATTGTTCTATAATGTAACACAGTTTTTTTTAACAATATTTCTACTCAACTCTATCAAATGAAAAACGACGAAACCAACCTTAACTAATAAAAGCCTCGAGCTTTTCCCTGGTTCATGGGAGATCTCCCATGAGACCAAAAATGGCTAAGTTATTTCAGAAAGCTTGATACAGCTGTTGCTGCCGATTGTACGCGCTACTTATGTAGGTACGACACGGTCGAGGTAGCGTCGTCTCTCCAACTGGGAAATAATTTATTTGAAAGGCATAATATACACCTGCCTTTCACTACTAAGTAAGGTACTACGTGGTACTACCATCTATTGTTACTTGAATAAATTGTCTCGAATTATTATATATATTAATTTACTATGGATGCATTTTTAGTAACGTCTCATCATCATCATCAGCCAATAGTCTACTACTAGTCCACTATTGGACATAGGCCTCCCCTAATGAGCACCATAGCGCCCTGTCATCAGCTTGACGCATCCAGCATCTGCCAGCAGTCTTTCGCAAATCATCATCCCACTTGGTCGGAGGGCGTCCTACACTACGTTTGCCGAGTCGCGGTCTCCACTCAAGAACACGTTTACCCCAGCGGTTGTCGGTTCTTCTCGAGATATGGGCAGCCCTAGTTAGTTAGGAACGTCTGAGTGGCTGTTAGATGATTTCCTTACGAAGTAATTACGTGAAGGTTTTTTCGATAGCTGTACCTAACCAAACGCATGAGTCGAATCGAATAAAACTTGAGGCTAGGACGAACGATATGGGGTTAAATATTAGCACATATTTTGTAAATAGCTATCGAAGATAGAAAAAACTTCTCGGACTAACTATGAAAAAAAAACAATACTATGTGAAAGCACAGTTTTACAATAATTAACCCTCCCAAATTAAAAGTGTAAGCTCATTTAATGCGTTCAAACTAAAATTAGCTCAACATATCATAACTGATGATTCATTTTTTATTAGGTGAACACATTATATGGGTCAGTTATTGAACGACCACAACCTATGTATCTATCTATACTTAACCTAAGAACCCTGTTCTCATGTAAATTACATTATAAAATTTGTGTTTTTGAGAATACACGAATATTAAACAAAAAATAACTTTCTCATAGAAGATTTTTTCGGCTGGATTTGAGTGACCTCACCAGTCGTATCGTAAGGTTGTGGAAGTGGATGTAGCTCGGATGACATCTCTTCCATATTTACCAAGTTGACTGACACAGAGCGTACCTGAAAACCAATTTTGATTTTTGAGATTGAAAGCAACTACAGTGAGAATAACAATGGCATGCCTGGATACCATATAGGAAAGTACAAAGAGAGCTCAGACTCTCTCCTCTCTGTGTTGTTGGTATTGATGGGAACCGACTGTTACAGATAAATTAATACACAAATAGATATGTTATTGGTAAAAAAAAACAATTATTTACGTGATAGGAATACAAGAGTTCCTTTCGGCAATTACGACTAATTGACTCTGATTGCGTATTAGACATTCTTGCTATATTACTTGACAACTATATTCTGGGTCTAATTCAGTAGAAATTCAAATCTTTCACGATTTCAGGTGATAATCTTATTATCTTATTAGGGACTAATATAACTTCTGACAAACCTTCTACCTCATTTATAGCGAGACTGGGACGCCGTGACTCACCAATTGCATAACGGCTCTCGTAGGAGCCGCAAGCCTTTCCAAACGGGACAATAGCGAGTGAATCCGTTATATCCGTTATCTTACTACTAAACTACACGGTGAAAATAATGTACGAGTAAGTATCTAAACGCACCCTAACATAACTTCACAGTAAACTACCCCCTTCCGCCATGATGCCTATTTGAGCGACCTACATACTGAGCCGCAGGATATCCGGTTCTATCCGGTTATACCCGGATTACAGTGACGTCACGGCTGGCTTACGGGATAAAACCTCAGATTTTTCGGTACTCGTAAAAACGCCCAAAAGACTCGCATATCTTCGTTACGCGGACAGACTGAAGATCTTCAGTCTGCTGTGAGGTTGTTTTGGAGTTGAATCTCGGAGTGTTATGATCCGGAATGTTATTCGTAGAGTTTAAGAATAAAATCAATATCGATTTATTTTTAGGTACTTAATTTATGAATTGTAGGTACAAAAACTAAAAAAACTTTTTTTTTCTTATAATTATGGTTACATACTGCATGACTAAACTTCGAATAAAGATTTTAGTTCCGGAATCTGAAATTTGGAAACAGAATATCACTGCGAATTATAATTTCAAATTTAGGATGTAAAATTTTCTTCTATAAAATTTTCTTTAACGTACGAATTTGAATTGAAACGATTTAGAAAATCTGTGCTCTGCATGTGTAGCGGTTACCGGACCGCGAAGATAAAGAGGGTAATGTGCTCGTGTTGTGAGTGTCAGGTTCCTGTCTCGGATGGAGAGGAGCATGTTAGGAAGCTCCTCTTGTAAACATAAACATTTGGATGAACAGCGTTATTCTCAAGTAAAGTTATGAATTGGAGATTATGAAAATGAGTTTGTCATTAGCAGATATGTTTTCATCCAACGTGAACTCTGTCGTGCTTGCTTTTTCATGCATTTTATTTCTTTTAGAATCTTTCTAAAGAGACGCGTTTTGCTTTATGCAAGCTATGAACACTGTAGATTTATAAATCAGCTAAGTAGTCCAAAGCTCCTCTGAAACTGGTACAGTCATATTATAATTTATTATGCCATTCCAAAATATGTAAAACGTCAGTGCGAGTCGGAATCGCAATACGAGGGTTCCGTATAATTATAAGAGCTTGCATCTTGCCATTTTATTATTGTAAAAACCTCAAAAGAATTGGGTATAAAATGGACTGTAACTTTTGATTGAGATGACTTAGAAGTTTGATTTATATCACGGCTCCAAGAACTTACAGACTTAAGTAGACACTCAGGCCCAGGTCTCAGTTCCTGAGGAAAGAGAGTTGTCAGACGGACAGACATACAAACAGAAAAATGATCCTATAAGGAACCCTAATAATATAGCAGCTGCAGTGCAGTGTAAAAGTGAATGATGATTTTGATCCTATATTTTTAGTCTTAGTTACAGATTACAGATATATGAAGGAAATTAAAGGAATCGTCGAGCACGACCCTTGATGCTACTCAGTGATGTAAGAACATCGACTCGCCCGCGTCCGAATCGTACTAGGTGGTTCACGTGTGCGAGATATAGTTGTCGCTTATCTAAAGCCCACCTCCGCCGTGTTATTACGAGGACAAACAGCCAGCCCTCCGTCCCCTCACGTAACGCAATAACACACGGCGGTGTATAAAAAGCACCGCTATACCTCATAATCAGAGATTGCGCGGTACAAAGCGTATAAACGCGCCGCTAAAGTTAATACGGTGTACACTTACGAGCAAAGAAGTGGAGGAATACCTATGTTTTTCATGTGAAACGTCATTCAAATCGGTTCCTGCTGTTTTGGTTGACATGGTGTGAACACCCTCACCCCACACAGCTGGGTGAGTGAAACGAACCGCGCTGAATTCCTGCTAGCGCGCACAACAAGTTTCATGTCGGTACTTCACTGCAGCTACGTCCCTAATACAGCTACCAGATTGTTTGCACATGCTTATTCCATTTACTGCGTTGTTATATTTCATTGGACTGCGCTGCTATAATAGAACGTAAATGTGCATGTGCTTGGGTACTGAAAATATTATGATATCCCATTCATTGACCCCCAACATAGTACGTTAAGAATGAATGTAATAGGTACACACACACAGCTACGAGGAACATTATAATGCCAGGTAGAATGCTACAGAAATTATTTTCCTCTCTCGAGTCCAATAATTTTGTCCAGCGGTGTATGTACCTGCACGGTACCTGTGGCGCGCTTGTCATTTGTTTAGATTACAGCGCGCCTTGCTTCGCATCATGTGTTATTATTATTCACATTATGTAGTAGGTGCCTTGTGGAAGCATAGCGGCTATCGTTGCGTTGAGTTTACTTGATTTGTATTTTGATAATGGATAGCGACCATACTGTAATGTTATATGGTACCTATATGATAAGGCAATAAACGCTTAATTTGAATGTAACGAGTGATAAACTGACGTTTTAAAAATGAAGCAGTATAACAAGAGGAATACTGGAATTGTGAGGTGTGAATAGGTTTAATATTAACAATTCCACTATTATTTAAGGTTGCTATTAAGTACCGACAGTACTAAAAAATCGCCGCCGTTCTCGTTCTGTGAAGCGGTCATGAATTTTGAAATTTACGAATAATTATTTTGATTTGGATGTGGGACTACATAAATTAGGGCATTATTGACACACTATTAGAGCTAAACAGTAATTTCTATAGGGTTTTAATACAATTATTTACTTTGCAAAGGTCAACGGCACCCACGCGCGAATTTTTTTTGTTTAATGAAACTTTTGAATGAAAATGCGCGGGCAACACAAAAACCGATGGTAGAAAGCTTGTATTACGTACCCAGGCAACATTTCCGCGAAATACTCACACTTTTATCACTTTACACACACAAAAACACTAAATAATCGAGATCGATTACGCGTCGACACCTGACAATGACGCAAATGACAAGGTCCGACTTTGACATTTTTTTTCGTAAAAATCTTCTTCTAACCTAGCTTGGCTTATGATAATGGTATACTGATTGCTTTTATAAACTGAAGTTCAAAATGAAATTTGACCTGAAATTGTACAAGGTAATTATACTAGAACTTTTGAGGCAATTAGCAGGCGCCAAAAAAGTGATAAGTTCAGAGTAGACTGCGATGCAAGCGAGCAGCTTCATTGCGGGCCCCTAATTGGTACAACTTTTAATTGGCCACGAACCACTGCTTCAGACCGAGAACGTTTACCGAACTATCATCATCACCAGGGTGAAATGGACTTTCTTAGACTATGTTCAACAGTGGAAGGAACCCTCAATTGTAGGTTGGACCTGTACTTGGAACAAGAAAGAGAAGGGTGTCGTTCGATACCTTTTCATTTAGCAAACATGATTTTTGCTTATGGCTGTAAAACTAATAACACATTTTCGCTTCATTGTAGAATATACTTGTGCATCACTTTCACATTGTCGCTTTTACAAGAGCAAGTGGGTACCGAATGTAACAACTATATAATTAGTAAACTCTCCCAGAACGCACCCGCCAATATAATAAAGTCCTTTTTGACCGCGGTATTAGTTAGACTATCCCAGAGAAATTTTCTTTCTCTTCATAATAATGAAACTAAAACTGAACAATGAAGAAAATAATTTATTAGCTTTGGTTTCATTGTTTGAGCGTATAATACTACTAATTAGTGAGGTGTTATTTTTTTTACGAAGAATACCATTTTACAGAAGTTCGGGTCTGTTTTTACTGTAGTTTATTGGCAAATTGTACAATTGCGGTGAAAACACTCACCCGGAAAATTATTCTTAATATCGTAGTAAAAAGCAATTTTTGTGTTTTATGAATTCAGGAAAAGCTAACGACTACCAAATGTATGTATACAAATGTATTTTCATTATTTCTACGGTATGAAAATTTACTGGGCGAGAATCTGTTGAATATTTTATATATATTACTGCTTTTTAACCTAAATAAATCTCGTAGCACCCTGTACGTACACCGTACTACACAAACAGACTTGAACACCCAGCTCGTAAATAAGACAGCTGTAGTGATTGTAGCAAGTTTAGATTGGTTCTAGACCCGCAGCGCCAAGCCGTTACAGTAAGTACACTAACGAATTAGATCCCGCCCCGTGGAACGTCGCTACTCAGTTACTTAATATGTCCGACATGACGTAGTTTGATTGGAGATTTTGTATTGAGATCTGATTTTCTCTTATTCTGATAGTTAGCAGCAGCTTTGCCCATTATCGTTTGGATATAATCAATGGAATGATTCTGTAAAAACTTCAATGTAATCGTTTGTAATCACTGATACTGCTAAGTTATGTAGTCCTCCGCATAAATCCGTTTGCAAAGCCGTCCCTTATCTAATATTGTCTATATTAATCGAATAGAGTTGGTCTAGGAAACTGACATTAGATCCAGTTGATCCAGCCATAATATCAAACATTTGTACTTAGGTTCTTATTTCACAAAAACTCTTTTTATGCATTTATTTCGACACTTACACATAATTGTATAAAACAATCAAAACTAAACATAGAACATAGAGGTTTATAAACTAAATTACACAAATGTTGGCGTCACATCTATAGTTTGACCTCTATAACCCTGTGCCGAAATAGGTGTTGGCTCAGCATGTGCTGAGCGATAGACGCTCAACGCTGTTTTTCAGCCAAAAACCTTTATGAAAAATATAAAAATCAAATACTATTTTAAAAACATATTCTAAACAAGAATAATATTCTAGGAAAACTTTTTAATAATATCCCAAAAATTTTCGATTTCGGCAGGATTCGAACCACCTTCTTTTTTGGGTTCGAATCCTGCCAAAATCGAAATTTTTTGGGATATTATTAAAAAGTTTTCGTAGAAGATTTACCCAGTGCGAGTAACGCACTATAAAGCAAAAAGCTAAGAAAAATATTATCAAACCTAACCCTGCGTAGTATATCAGATAAGTATTTCGTTTCTCTCTCGTATCGACCTTTTGTCATTTCAATAATAAAAAAGCTTCCAATACGAGTAATTAGCGGAACATCCTAAGTACTAATGAAAGCAAACTTCGTCGCAGAACAAAAGCAAACGACTCTTTGTTCTCATCATTCTTTATTTTCCCTCGTCGCATAAAAACGCAATCAAACGCAAAATTAACTCCAAAATCGGCGTCGGAACGCAATTTTCTTTATTTTTGCGAAAGAACTTTATGGACGTCAAGTCATGTGATTTTAAGAATCGGTACCATAGTTGAAGTTCATGGGGTTCATGTTACTGCTAGGGACAAGTCAAAAGCGAGTTGTTTATTGCTAGTTTGTTGAATTTTGAATCCTTAATCATTAGTCACATGTGGAATTGAACCTTAACATTTAATTCGATATAATACTACTAATATGTCTTATAAATGCGAAAGTTTGTGTAAATCTCGGTTACCACGGTATCTCAGTAACTACTTTACCTATTTAGATGTAATTTGATATGTAGATAGTTTAAAAATCTAATTTTAAAAGTTAACCTCTGCGTGACCTCGTTCTTACCGCAACCAAGACCATAGACCATAAGTCATAGAGATCGGTAAAGGTCGTTCTCTGAGCAATATAGTCTCCAGTCTTCAGCTCGTACTTTGCACGGTTCTGTATATCTAACCGGGCTTAGTGCCGAGAGCGCCGTCTGACTGGTTACGATATCAACCCAACTTAAAACACAATCATGAGACGTTTTTTGATGTAAAAAAACTCTGTTTGATCGCTTTGGGTTCTGATTACGGTAGATCTAAGTCAGAACCCAAATGTGGCTTGAAGCTTCTTTGGATTACATTTTAAGCATTATACAAACTTACTAGTGGTTTATTTTTCGATTCTTCCACTAGTGGTTCGCTTTAATTTTTATTAAAGCGAACAAAATCAATAACATTTTGTTTCTTATTTTTAATAATTACTATTTATTAAACTGTTAATGTATAAAATTTGACTTGTCTAAGTGCTTATTTTGTAAGCCTAAAGAAATAAAGTTATTGAATTTTGAATTTTTAACCAGCCACCGTTGATTATGTCGTATTCTATACCTAAGATTATGTAGTTTAATCGGGAATACCATTATTTATAGTCCGTCGTTTTGCAAATGTGTTTTGGAGTAGTTATAGTACTTATCTCATTTTGAATATTCAAAATATACGGAAGCCTGAAGAAATTTTTTTTCGTCTTTTATACTGTTTACACTGTTTTAAGCGAACATAAAAGGATTTTTACCAAAATGTAAGAGACCGCCATATCCGATCATCGAATTTCGTGCGATGACCCTGTATAATAATATTTATTTAAAGCAGTTGAGCTACTTGTAGATTGTTTGCAACAGTCTGCAGTTAGCTCAATTGTTTCAATTGTAAATACTAGTTTTAATTTAATTCTATTATTTGATTGTAATTTTCTTTGTTAAAGTATATAAATTTAAAGCATTTTAAAAGCTTTTAAAATGTAAAGCTCTAATTCCAACAAAATATTCTTCAAAACGAACTCTCATGAAAAATTAACTAAAATATTGACATTCTCATTAGCCGGCTCTCTGAAGGAAATATCATTAAAATATTCTTTCGTTTCAACGAATTATGATAACAACTCAAAACATTTCCTTATTAAAGTCCTAGGAGTGTTTACAATCATTGCTCTTAAGGTTCTTCAGATAATGAGGTGGGATGGAAACACCAATTTTGTTTGAGAGCAATTTCAGGAATAATAGATTGTTACCTTCTGTGTTTTAGCTATAGTACCTCTAGTAAGTACTAGATCTTTGGGCCCTCTCAAAAGCATACGGGTTTTTCCAGCACCACCCCAGGCCGATATACCATACGAAATGATTGATCGGCATAAGCAGTAGTAATATACACTTTTTAGTATTTCACTATCTCTAATTTGGCGTAGATTTTTAATAATGTAAATAAATTTCCTACTCCCTTTTTATTTCTACCTCTCAGAATATGTAGTATTTATTTTCATAAATAAGAAATATTTATTTGAACTACCTATATTGTAAAAAAACTCAGAACAGATAAATTCTTATGATTAAACTTGTTTTTCTCATTTCCATGATCTCGGACCATGTTGGTCCTTTAGTAGACACTCGTATGGCTGTACTGTCCTTTGTTACGTGCTATCATCATCATAAAAAGGCTGGGGTTCAACTAACTACATGAGCATCCAAGTTCTCCTTCGACCTCTCCTGTGCTAATCTTGTAGTCAGCCCTTCGCCCTGCGACGTACACTAACTTTCATCTTGTTCTCGTGAATTTTTTTAATAAAAATTACTATGAAAATCTAGGTGATAGTTTGATGTAGCTAGGTACATGTGGACACAGACCTTACTCCTACAAACACAGTTCAGGTTACGCAGCGCCGGCGATATCATTGCATTTCAAAGTGAAGTTCATTGCATTTCATTGCATCCCTTAAGGTGGTTCGTGCGACACCATGCTGGGCCACGTAACACTGACTAAACCCTTTGTCGATAAGAGCGACGGCTTTCGTCACTAATGTAGCATCAAATGGTATGTTTATGATGTCCAAAACACAAATTGTATACATTTAATGCTAATAAAGCAATTTAAGCAGTATGGTAACGATGACGTCAATGAGATGAATTTCGATAAGTTCCCATAAGTTGTAAATAGGGTAAACACCCTATTTACAACTTATGGGAATGAAAAAACAAAGTTAAGTGAACAATCTGTAATATTTTTTTGTCCTTAAATATCTTTGACACTTGACTAATTGACGTCCATAAACCTCCAACTGTAATAACATCAAAACTTGCCACCTAAATTGGGTGGGCGGATAATTGTGTTGTTGAGCAGAATTTTACGTACCCAATCAACTCAATTCTTGGTATATTGCAGAGCAAGTCTAAAATAATGCAATCTCATTTTATTTCCCTGTTTTTTTTCTACAAGAATTTTTAAATATATAACTGATCATTAATATTTATTTGCATGGTTTGACAATTCATTAATCACCAATGATGAGTAATGACCACGGCAGTGAGAAAACATTGATGTTCTGGAACGAGCTCGTTGTTTTTGAGTTGAAAGTTTGTTTGCTATTTTACTTTTAAGAAAAAAACATCATGTAGCTATACATTTTCCTCTGGGAACTAGCCTGACGACCTTTCTATACGTACATTAACTGAAGTTGACAGAGCTTCACATCCAGAGCCATATTATATAAATAAGTCTCTGGATGTGCCAAACACTGTCAATCAGTATTATTTCTCGTATATTTTCGTTATTTCACAAAGCGGCTTACTGTCGAGCCTGCTCCCATTCGAATGGGACAATTTATTGTAATGTAGTTTTTGCCTGCGGCTTTGCACGCGTTGTTTTATGGAAACGTTTGCCGGTAATTTGTATCCCATGGGAACTGATTTATGGGCCTCTGTTTGATTTCAGGCTTAGGGCTACAGCTTTGCAAATTTCCACTTGATTCTGAATGAATCTAAATATCTAGTAATAGCGTAAAGGATTAAAAATCATCCATCCCTCCATCCAAACTATCGCATTAACGATATTAGTGTGATGTCATTGATATTATTCAAGTGAGCCTTGTGCTGCAGCTATGGCGAATAAAGGAAAATAAATTTGAATCTAAAACCAAAATTGTTAGAGTAGTAGACGAGTCTTCTCTAGTTGTCACAACTAGAGAAGGCTCGTCTTGACCGCAGAGTATAAAACATGTTGAGGACCTAAGGGTAAGATTTTTATTCGTTCTGACACACTAATAGGAACCGGTTTTTCCTTTTTCCTGATTCTATATTAAAATCCTTCATTTATTACACTCAAGATTCAAAATATCGCCCACGCCATACAAATAAGATTAAACTTGTCTTGTTCCTTTGTGTTTTTACAAATGATAAAATATAATTTCTTCTTACCCATATCATACAGCTAATGCTCTGCTTTCCTACTTTGCAGCTTTGGGGCCACAGGTTAGGTAGGTACTGTGTGAACATATCCTTACCTTTTTAATTATATTTTTTCATTGAAGATGCACTCGACCAACATCTTGCATAAGTGTATTTTACTTTATTTGTTTTTATTCCATAGCTCGGTCAACCTCCCTCTAGCACTACATTACAGAAAGTGTTTACTCAGCGGCTGAGTGCCGGCAGGTGGCGGTGCGTACCACTTAGTACGAGCTGATTTATGCCACGTCTACGGGAGCTTCTCTATTTAGCTTGTCTGCTAAATATTTACTAGGCTGAAAATATTTCTGTGGAACAGGGAAGTTTCATTTCTAAGGAAAAATGAAGTGGGCCGAACATTCGGGACGAATATGGCATAAATCGGAAAAAGTAAGAATACAATAATAAATTATATGTAAACATTAAATTCTGTATTTATACTTGAAAAGAAAACCATAAGGGAATAACATTATAACTCAATAGTTTTTAACCCCCGAATACTTACTCGCGATTTTTGTCAGTTTTCAATGAAAATCAGTCAAAATTCTTCACATAAGACGGGCTTTAATCTGCGTTTGAGTGTTGGGCTTTATTATTGCGTCACTTGATATATAAATAATTTCAGTTACCATAGAGCGATACCTATGTAGTAAGTACATATTATACTCGTATGGTGATCGAGGCTTCCGTTAAGTTTAACGGAAAATTATATGTTTACCGCGAATTTAAAAATACTGTAACAAAACAGAGTTGTGTTTTATTTGATTCACATAATAGAACTCCAACAAATTCTGAAGCATGAAAATGGAAACAAAAGCTTTAAATTTCATAACAAGTGGGGAATGTTGGAGTTGAACGCTCCCACAAAAGTGGAGGAAAATGCTACAAAAAGATTTGCAGAAACGGGAACTACAAAAGATAATGTCTACAGTTTCTGTATTCTATAAGTGTTGTGGTTTACTATAGGTACTGGTACTGTGAAGTCGTAATGTTGAACTTGTTGTGGATGATTTGTGTATTTTAAAGTTTAGAGATTTAGAGAGCGACAGTGTCAGATTAATTTTAAATTGTTTTGCTGCTTACCAAGAGGCTTCACAGATTTCATGATTTTAACAGAAGTATTGGTCGTTTGTTTGTCTGCATCGCACCAAATAAAGAAATAGACGAATAAAAAAAAAGATATCAAACGCAACTCAGGATTTAACGGTGTCTCTAGTTGCGATTTTTCAACAATGAAATTTGTGTTCCTACGTTAATTCTACGTGGCGGCTTTTTTCTTTTCCGTATAATTATTTAGAGATCGCTTCTTAGCGATAAGGGCGCCCATTGTACTTATCTTATGTGATGTCTCTTTGTAATGTTATTTTATGGTGTACAATAAAGCATTTTTGTATTGTATTGTATTATTTTGGTATTGTATTTTCTGTATAATTAATTATATATATATAGCTGTGTATAGCTTTGACATTTTCTTCGCCAAAACTTATTTTTACAAACATCTTCACAGCAGTGCAACGGCAAACTGCTGCGTTTGTTTAGAGATGTTGCAGAGATCTATAAAATATTGTAATTGAGTTTTGAATTTGTGCCCAAGCTTTTAAACAATTAGAAGGAGACCCTCCCCTTTCTTCGCCTCCACTGTGTAGGCGTTTGCCATGCACTGGGACACTCCAGGCTAAATAATAAAAAAAAAACATTATCCTACTCGCTACTAACTCTCACTATCGCACTTATATTCTCAGGTAAAAAAAATAAACTGATTTATTTTACACTAGTGTGCACGTTGGTTAAACCAGCATGTAATTACAACATTTTGATTATAATATACTTCGTTTTTTGTGTCAGTTTCCGGATTTTTAAAAACCGATAGCGCTACAGCTACGATTCTATATTTCACACAGTACAGTAATTTATGTTTTACCAATGCATATTTCTTCACAACATAACACAAAATATTTGAATCTCGTCTAATCGTATCAAAACTATCGCTGGTGTTCAGATTAATAAAATTTAATGAAATTAAGCCCTGCCTGCTCTGGGAAAGGAACTAAGACCACTTAATTGTAACGCAAAATGTAATGATCATTGACTGAGTCACTCTCTACCCTCCGAAATTCAAATGAGAGTGTTGAAAGCTGGACAAGGGTCCGGAATAAATCAAGGTGGGTCTGACAAACCATCTGATTTGTTGGACCCAATTAAGTCTCCACTACCGTCTGCTTGTTGGCCCGTCACATTCGTCTAGGTATTTAATTCTGAAAAAGAAATTAAAATTTGAGAAGTTTTCACAGATACTTATCATCATAACATGCAGCTGGATTTTCACACAAAAAAAACAATCAAGTACAGAATATCATTCCTCTTTTATGTTGACAGTAAAAAAAAAAACAAAACGTTGTGAAGACAACCACAGATTCTTTGGTTTAATAGTATCTACGTACTTACAACCAATTTAGTCGTTTAGGGCATCAACTGTCATCCCACAGGTCAGTTGGAGCATCTCATCTACATCTAAAGGACCCTCGCACTTCCCTCTCAGCTTCTTGACATTCATGAGCTGAGCACTTGATGATGCTTTACCGGACTCCGTGATTAAAGGGATTCAGTTTTGAGTTGGTGACCGACGGTCAGCAGAAATCGTTGAGCTGATTATTTACTATTGAGTAGGTAGCTACTGAAACAGCTGGATGCACGTCGATTTTTTAAGTTCAGTTGAAAATCTATCAACTGGAATAGAGCAAATATGCTGAACGCGCATCTATCGGCGCTACCGGCAGTCATCGCATTTCCATGATGGCATTTTACTGAAATGCCGCGCTCGGTGCCGATAGGTGCACGATGCTGCATTCTATTTCATATATATAATGATTTAGAAAATTCGATGACAGAGACTGCCGCGTCTGCCGTGCTCCCAGGTGCGCGGTCATCTGCAACGGCCGAAGGTGTAGAGCGAGTAATGCGACTGTTTATTATTGTAAAGGTTTTTTACAATAACAGACGACAGTGACAGGTACTGTGACATGTTAGCTGAGACATCATAAATGAAGTTGAAATCCTAAGCTTATCATGACGCAGCCTGTAACTGAACCACAGATCACTATATATGTACCAGGTACAGATAGGACAGTGAAATTTTTCAACAGTTCTCAATGTTCCGTTTTGGCGCTGGTGTCGCATATTTTATTGTTTTACTCTGTGGCTCATCTGTAGACAACTAGTGATAGATAACGTCTCGATTACGATCATCACACATCGATTAAATCAATCGATTTTCTAGTGATGTGCCTCTCTATTCGTATATTCGATTAGGGTTCTTTCATTCAATTATTTTCTAAACTACAGTAGGTTCTGGAGTAAAATAAAACATGAACATTTACTTATTTAAATTCTTTATTTTTTCTATACGTTTTCTCTTGACTCTAATTTTCTAATATTTTGATTAGATTATAAGGCATATAATCATAATTATGCAAGGTATACACTCTAATTTGTGTGAAATTTTCTCTTTTACACTATGTGATATCATATGATTTATTATTACAAACTTTAGTTATGAGGGTTCCGTACCCAAAGGGTAAAAAAGGAACACTATCACTAAAACACTGCTGTCCGTCTGTCTGTCCCTCTCTCACTGTATCTCATGAACCGTGGTAGTTAGATAGTTGAAATTTTCACAGATGATGTATTTCTATAGTATTGTTATATAGTGGTATGAACCCTTCGTGCGCGAGTCCGACTTGCACTTGGCCGGTTTTATGTTTGAGGTACTTGTGCACTATATGTATATAGTTACCTGCTTTTTGAATTAATATCAATGTTTCAGCTTCAGCCACATCATCAATATCATTATCTTTTTGGTGATAATAATGTTCATCCAGAACATGATATTCTGAAAGAACACATTTTAATTAGTTTAGTCCACAGAAGCTACGGAAGAGTATGGGTAATTGGATGTACCTACATACCTTCTGAACTTAGAGGTAATCCATGGGCTATTTCTTTCGAAGAAAACAGGCAGGGATACGAGAAGCGGATCCTTCGACCTTCTTCATCGAATTGTTCCTTGTCGAAGTGTTTTTGACAAACTCGTTTTCTCAACAACTGCTCTGTCGTAAGTCCAATGAGGAAAGGATTAGTCGGAACAAGGAAAGACATCCACAAATTTCTTAAATTATCGTCCTTTGGCACACTAAATAGGCGGTGAGATTCACTAGTTGCATTGCAACCCCCTACACAGCACTTTAGCGGCGGCATGGCGAAATAAATGTACATACATTCGTAGGCACTATCATCTCAACTAAATGAGGCGAGAGAGGACAAATTGGCGTATCAATCGGGTAGGTATCTCAACTCAAGCAAACAAAACTAACCGACCGCGGTAAGTTTTGAAATCAAAACTAACCGACCGCGGTTAGTTTTGTTTTCTCCTCGCATATTTTTTTTTCGGTACCAAAGAGTATACAATCGACCCAAAGACTATATAATAACTACGTAAGAAATCGACCGACAATCGAATTCGACCACAACTCGACTTGCGCGATTTGACAGCTGAAGGAAAAAATGGCGCCACCCGGGACGTGCTGTTTTTTTTTTGTTGACGACTGCAGCGCCATAACGGAATGATTGGAACTAAGGCTGTCACAGGCGTGAACTGAACGAGCGAACTGTTACGCTACGCAGCTGTTACAAAGACCCTCCATCGAGTAAAAGTATTACCATCTCAATTTATTCATTTCCTTCCTTCAGTGTTAGTCTTAAAAAACAAAAAATATAAAAGACCAGATATCCAAAAAAAAAAAAGAAAAAAAGACCCTAAATCCAAAACGACTATATAGAAAACAACTATTCCCATTAATATAAGTCCTGAATAATCTATAGGTACCTTTATGCATAATTTGTAATTTGCGGCATGGATGCGGGCGCCGGTAGTAACCCCATGACATTGAGTGTTTTTTACAAAATATATTAATTTCATGTAGCGTCCCGTTTCAATAAAATTAAACCGGAAGCGGATGTGGCCAGCCCATCCTGCTCGAGTTGTGTAATTTCGCGCGCTGCCTTTTCGCATTTTATTTTTCTATGTCTACAGGTTATTTTTGTTTTGTGACTGAGCAATTTCATTTTCTTCTCTAGGAGCTGTGCTGAAATGTACAGAAATACAGATCATTTATTTGCACACACGGGTCACAATGGTCTTGATTATGGAATAGGTAGTACCGTACATACGTTGCCTTAGTCTAGGTAGTAGTTGTAGTCTAGGTCTACAAAAATTACTATATATATTTGTTTCTCTAGATACTAATTTCAAATCGTTTTTAACCAGTAGGTAAGTAATCTTTGGACATAGATACTGGTTCATTGCTGATAATATTTACAATATTAATTCTTTATTTTAAATTAGACCCCCGATGTTCAAAATGTAGAGTTAATGTAAATGCAATCATTACAACACAACGTGTGGTATCACAAGCGCGGGCAAAATAAAGTAACTCTTATAACTTGTAAAACTATTAAGTCAGAAGGTTTACTTTTCATTCAAACCATTCTTCAAATTATTCAGTTTAAATAAATCATTTAACTGCTTTCGCGAATAAAGATGTGATCAAATTTTACCTTGCTGATCAAAAACTAAACAGCGAAAGTCCCTCGGGTTTGATTGCGCTTTCAACGTTAACATAAAAACTTAAAAATGATTGCCACCCATAATTTTGTTTCCAACTTTGAAATTGTGATCAGTAATGGATTTCTTTGGCGTAAGGTTATTGACATTGCGAACTTTTAAACTTGCGCTCGAGTCACTTAGAAGTTAAGCAAATTTTAATATCGTTTGGTAATAAGATTTAAAACACAATAAGTGGCCGATGATGTATCAACGAAGGTATAGTAGTAAACACTGACACTGAAGATCCAGACGAATTCCATTTCAAAATATGAATTGCTTTTTCTATCAAACAAAACCAGCAAACTCTGCTCACCTTGCAACAAGCAATAAGGCCGCCCATTATACTAATGTCTATGTAATGCATTTTTGTTGGTTTATGTTGGTACAAAAAAAATCGTGTAATTGTAGGTATTGTCGTGTTTTCTACTTTGGTGCAATGTGATCACACATCATTTTAAATTAATGTTTATTATGTCCCGCATTGTTTATTTATTTTTCAAATAAAGGATGTTTTATCAAACATTGACACTAGCACATGCAGCCATTTATATCCCCTAGTCGTCACTAAACATAAACAGCCGCGTCCGTCTGTCGGCGTTACAAAATTCCTCGTATTTCTTAACGCCGCCCTAAACCGTTTATTACGTGTAGGTGTGTACGTTACGGCGTTTTATCTTTTATGGCAGGTATGATGCCTGCTGAATATTACGGGAGACCTAATCTTCTACGGAGATGTGCTTAGAATAACGATACAGTCGAAGTAAGAGAGGAATTAATACGACAACTCTACAGAATCTTAAACCAAAATAAAAAAGGACTGGGATACTGCGATAATGATTTTTCATTCATAACACTGACAATTGAATTCAACCATTGTTAGTAAAAGCCGATGCACGGCGTGTATCTGTCAAAGTGACGTTATGTGCGATGTCACATTCGGTGACGTATGTATGAGTGTACTTTGCTTTTTTCTATTTGCAGAAGCGTGTTTGGACTCGGCTTTATTTGAACGTTTATTTTATCTCTTCTATATTTTTGTTGGAACACAAAAATATAGAAGAGATAAAATAAACGTTCAAACGAAATTCTAAAAATTAATGAGTTTAATTCTTTAACTTTACAACTTTTGAAATCCACAATAAGCGCAACGTTTTATCCCCTGCATAAAAACCTGTAAATACCTTAAATTTACCGTATACTGTGTTATTGTTATAAACGGCTTATAGGGACTTCTTTGTCCCGGGATAAGATTAATGTCTTTGAAAATTTAAATACATTGCCGGGGAGGGGTGGGGAGGCAGGGGATATTGTTGTTTACTGACAATTCTTGGGGCGCCTTCTTTTATTCGAGGGCTGAAATGAAATGTGTAACAAAGCAATAAAAAATAGGTAGTAGGTAACATTAGCCGTCTGGTGTGAAATGTAATAATAAAATATTTGCTTTTGAAATGGTTACATCAACCTCAATCAAAGAAACAACTACTCTAGCACAACACAATACATTGAAGGTCTTATTAATGTATTTCATCTTGTACTTCTGGTATTGTAAAATTTGTAGGTAAATAAGTGCATTGCAAGTTTCATACCAGACGAGGGCTATTCATTCAGTAGGTACTGCATCGTAAGAACTGACCGCCGCCGTTCAAATATGTAAACTGTGTCGGATGACACACTTATCGTCACCTCGCCTTGCGATGTGTCTCCATCTCCAATTGAGTTTCAACAGCCTGGGCTTACGTCTATTGTCAGATCTCGGTCTACAAGGTTGATGTCGATCCTGGACCTATTTCCTGTAAATCACGTTACCCCTTGATTCACTCAGATGCTAGTTTATCGCACTATCAAACCGAATAACCCTACCGGTTCACGTACACACTGTCAGTGGTGGCAGGTAGTATGTTAGTGGACGCTACGTGCCCACATCTATTATGTATTTTGAATATGGCCGGATTACGAGGTTTCGGAGATGGCGGATGGTATGCAATGCATGCTTCTAATTTGCTTTAATGCAAACACTTCCAGTAACGATATTACGTTAAGTGGCCGGTTCGATTCCCATGGCAGTATACCTACTAGCTTGGGGGAATTGACATGTCTTGTGAAAGGCAGGGAAGTTTTGCTTTTCACTAAAGGGGTTTCTATTAGATTAGACCGTAGATGTTTAGTTTTGTACAACTTGTACCATTTGTCCTGTACAACTTGTACACAATATTGTTTTACATCAAATCATTTTTTGAGTGCGTTTGGTCTCAGGTGATAATGCATTTCTTAGTTATTTCGGATTTCAGCTTTGTGTAAACGAAATCAATCCGAACATCTTGACTTGCGCCTTTCTAATATTATATTATTCAAATACAATTCTTTGGTCTAGTCTAGCTAGTTCAAAAGTATAGAGACCTCGATAGCCTTATGGAATGTAGAATAAAGGAAACTACATTGTGTCTGCCATAAACCCAGCCGGATATGAACTGAATGAAGGAAGGATAGATATATAGAACATTCAAGACAGTTAATCAACATAACAATCCAAGAAAACAATTAATATTCCATCAAACTTAGTTAACTTTAACATCCACTTGACTTTTCAGACAAAAAGCCGTTAACCCTTAACGTCCGACACTAGCAGTTTACATTACGGTCGAGCGAGGCATTGGGTAGAACGGTACGAGTGCCGCACCTCAGACGTAAATCTGCATATTTTTCAAAGGAATCGCTAAACATGTTTTTGTTAGCAAGCACTAGTACGCGGCGGGAATACGAATTATACGCGTAGCTGAGCGGAAGGTGAGGCGCGCACTTGCGACTTCCCTTTCTCGAGCCGATTGGATCTGCTGATTATGACACTAACAAACTGATAGCCTAAAATTGTCACATGCTAAATGACGAAGGTACGTAAATCATTACGCGAAATATAATTTATGGAATGATTTCGTTTATGTAATAATTCAAATTCGTTCATCAGATAAACGGAATGATCAACGTTCATAAACAATCTTTCATTATCGCTACGACGACGCTACCTAATCTGTCGGACGCAGTTTTGTGAATTTAAGGTATTCAACGAGAATCGATAACGATTATCGTTAAAAAATGTAACCTGAGCACTATATAGTGACGCATATAAATATCCTCTAAGGGGCTCTTTACACTGGCAGCGTGGCGGTGCACTGAAATGATTTGTAGCTGGAAACTAAACTCAGGCAGTGCACTGTCGTAATGCTGGTAAGTAAAATTCCATATCCTAACCGAACATTATTTTGTGAGTTCAAAAGTTGATTCAAAACGAAGGGTTTTGAAGAATTAGATTCCATTTAATTTATAAAAAATACTATCAGGGTTATCCACGTACTCGCTGGCGAGAGAGAGAGGGGCTAAGATCTACTTTAGGCCCCAGGCATTGCTGGATTTACGAAGAAGATTATTTACTGGACGATCTTATGAATACAAATTACAGAATTTTCTGTTAGTCGTCGCCTACGTGTGGCGAAGCTTACACCAAGCAGGCGCGGTAACTATGATTAACGCGGTATTTAGGACATTGTCCAGCTGAATTATGGCTACCTATTTGTTTCGGAGATAGCGCTTTTCAAAGCGGAATGCCTTCATTAAAAAAACACTGCTATGTTGTCTTTGCATAGAGCAATGGGTAGCCCAGCTTTTTAGGTCGTTTCCTTGTTCTACCAACTTAATTTTTTTACATTGAGTACCAGTACACAGTGCTGCTAAATTTTTATTTTGTTATATTAACAGACTATACTTTTTTGTTTGTTATAGCTAAGTAAGCACCTGCTCAGTGCTCACCTAGCTTATTTTGATAGGTATTTCAATGTTCATGTTTTTAACTAGATAATGCTGTGTGAATTATCCAGCATTTTTTTTTACTTAATATAGCTTCAAAACTTAACATAAAATTTAATCCATGGTCACCTCAACTCCACGGCATAATTTCCTACAGTTTTGAATGATAAATGCCAACTATCCCTCTGCGCTGTACTGGACCTACACTGAGCACCTCGTCGAGTATTCATGTGGGTAGGAACAAGAGGACGAGTACACAACACTTTGTATTTACAACTAACGATTAAATAGTTGAGTCAATTCATAAGTATGTTTTTAAGATTTCGTAATCGTAATCCAAAGGGTGGCAACAGGACCTTATTAGGTACTAAGTATGCGCTGTCTGTCTATCCGTCTGTCAGCGGACTGTATTTTTCATGAACCATAATTACTAGACTAGACAGTTAAAATTTGCTTAGAGCGTGTATTTTATTACCGCCATTACAATAGATAATAATGAAAATAAACTGAAATTTGGGGATTTTAAGGGACTCCCCTATTAATATTATTTTTACATACAAAGAACGTTAATTATTTAGCTTATTTTTCTCAACGTTATCATTCGACTATATGTTTACTTAATTAAAACTTTCACGCAGTTAGTATCTGTAGAAAAAAATATTCTTTATGACCATTTGTTGTGTTTCCTCGGTTTTTACTTGATTTAATAATGAGATAATTAATCTCAGACGATATCATTGAACCCTTTAGATGCAAATCCGGCTCGCACTTGGCCGGTTTTTAAGCATAAATTTTATGCTAGGGAAAATTGAGACAAAGTCAGACAGTTCTCAAAATCGTATGATACGGTATAAGTATATCTACCACGTATTTATGATGACATAGAAACTTGTAAGCTCAACAGAGATTTGTTACTTTTGTTTCTACAGGAAATGTTTTTAATTACATAACCAGGCCAAAATGAATGAAAAAATCGCCTACACCTAATTGTGAGTTGTGTAATAAAGTAGAGGATGTTTATCACATTCTAATAGAATGTGCCCGGAACGACGATCTACGCAAGCAATTATTTGACAAGGATCCATGCTTTTGGCAGATAGGAGGCTGTAACAGTTTCTTAGCTAATCCTCTATCGGAGGAGGCTGGGAAACTGTTAAAACTTTATAATCAGGCAGTTAAAGAACGCCATTAATGTTTTGTTCGATATCTCCCTACATAATTTAGTTTAATTGTTTCTTTTATAAATTTTTCGTGTTCTTTTTGTTATAATTGTGTACTTTCAAGGGTGGCATGTTCATATCATTGAACAAACCCTTAATAAATGATTTAAAAAAAAAAAACCAGGCCAAACCAAATCAGGGTAGAACGGACTGGGTGAATACAGGATCGGGGGATAACGAACCGAACCCGGTCGATCCGCCTATTTGGTTTATAAAACAGATCCAATAGGAGGCGAAGGCGATAAAATATGTAGATCGAATGCGTAACTTAAAAATTCGATTAAATCGTTGGATTTATCGTTAGGCCCGAAAATTCTAAACAAAAATCTGCAAAGAACTCCTATGACACACCAACTCAATGGGCTGGTTCAACTGTATGTGAAAAGATTGTTGGGTTTCTTTGAGTTATAATCGGCCACCTTCTTTGATTCAGCATTTTTTCTTAGTACGTTTGTGGAAAGCAAACATCAATAATTTACTCACAAAACTAATTGTTGTTAAAAAAAATTAAGAACACTATTGAAAGTTTTGCAAAACTTGTATTGTTTTTTTATTTGCAAACAAAGTTTTACCGAGCAAAACTTTGCCCTTGTAAAATTTGTAAGAGGTCTGATTTCTATAGGTTTTGTGTTCCAAATATCGCAGTTTAATCATTCTCGCAGTGTCAGGACAAACAAATGATTGTAATCTCCGACATAAATCGGTTTCCGGACGAAATATGGCCGCTTCGTGGACATCCGCTGGACGCCACGGGGACATTTGAACTTTGAAATCGAAATTAATATTTTTTCCTGTTCCCAGTTAATTTGAATGTTAGAATGTGGAATCCATAAATTGTGTCCTTAATATTATTTTCTTACCAATGCAAATGGAGATATTACATACACATCATGTATGTAGGTGTATTGTATTGTGTGTTACTCACTTATACGGCTGAGCGGATTTGGATAAAATTAGGTACCAGAATAGCTCATAAGTAAGTTTTTGGATAAACATATAGGCTTCTATTGATCCCGGAAAAGTGCAGTGTTTCCGTGGGACGAAAAAATAACTCAAGTTTGTTACTGAATAACGCGGGGCGGAGCTAGCTTACCTACCCAAACCAAATACACCTCCCTATACCATTCACCAAATTGTTTCCGTCATTTGAAGTGCTATCCACTAAGGGATATATTTCCAGGACTTTCCCTACGTAAGTACGAACTAATATTTTAAATGAAAATTGTAGACGGATTTTCAAACGTTTTCAACTCAAAAATCAATCCTTTAATGTGTATTAATGGATTGATTTTTGAGGCTAGAGCCAAGAGTTTCATGTTGTTTGTGAGAAAAGGATAAGTATCTCCCCACGAACATTAAATAAAATATGTATAAATAATGCTACATGGCACATTGCTTCACTAAGCCTCCTCTCCCCCTCCCCCTCAGTAAACAGAACTTTTGTTATGGATACCAGATGACTGCTTTGCTTTGTTTTCATCGATACGCTTTGAATTATTTATGTAGATATAGGTAGGTACGGCATACATAGTATATGACACAGAAAGAAAACACACCCAGATCCAGAACAAAATTTATTCAGCGGCAGCAGCCGAACCCGCGACTTTTAAAGCTCTAAAGATCAGTGGTATACACAGCGCCATAGAGGTCGTTATCCAAATATCCGATTTGTAGAAAATAATCTCACAGCAAAAAAATAAGTCCAATATCTTTAACAGATCACTTCGCCCATCTATATCAAAGAGTCTATCAAAGAGACTATAAAAAGGGTCTCAATAAAAAATCCATTCAAGCATTCAGATATGATCGTCGAGAAAGGGACTCGTTGGCTGCAGCTGGTTTTAGATGGGAATGGATGAGGTTAGATGTGTTTGTGCTTACTTAGAGTTGTACGTAGCACATGAGGGTCCATCACCCGGTTGTCGATGCAATGCGATATACGTTGAATGTTATGTGCACACAACAGAGAGTTGTAGGATGTTGACAACACGCTAGGACAAGGGAATTGCTACTAACCTGGCCGACAGAAGTGAGTCCGGGGTCCGCTTTTACACAGATTAAGTAGGTATCAAGAAAGTAATGCGCTGCACACTGACATCATAGGTTAATTATTTTTTTTTTTTGAGATTTCACTTCACTAAATTGCGATGATTAACGTTTTCTTAGTATTTTCGACGCGATCTTTACAAAGCGAGTTTCTCCACGAAGGCGTGCCTGTTGCCAGCAGGATGCGTTGAGAGCTGAACGCAAATCTATTGGCGCTACCGGCAGGCATTACCGGCAGTCGTCGCATGTCCTTATGGCATTTCACTGAAATGCCATAAGGAAGCCCTTGGTGCCCATAGGAACCGCGCACCTGGGAGCACGGCAGACGCGGCATTCCCTGCAGTCATCGAATTTTCTTAATCAATACACGAAATAGTATGCAGCATCGCGCACCTGTCGGTGCGCCGCATTTCAGGCAAATGCGATGATTGCCGGTAATGCCTGCTGGTAGCGCCGATCTAAAAAGGTAATCAGTACATCAAAATCATTGTCAGAACTCGTAAAATCCTAATTCGCACTATATTAACATTGTTGACCCAAATGACCCCGGGAGACTTAACTAAACTACATTATGTGAATACGACATACACATAGAAGTGAAACTTTCTCCCGGCGCGCCGGTAGTAAGTTGCCAAGATTCAGGTCCACACGTCGCGGTGTGACTGGATTTTTACCACTATTACACTTGATATTCTAATTGATGGCTAGCTTCAGGCAATTCTCGATTTGATAACTTACTTTATACTTTTTGAAACAAATAATCTCACTAATATTATAATAGCAACATAATAATAAAATAATTATAATAAACTGTTACCGAGTGTTTTAAGTTATATAATTATTTTGGTGTTTAAGTTTTTCTGGGGCTAGGATCAATAAACAATACCGTTTCTATAACACCTTCAATTTTGCTTTTTTTGCGTGATAAGATCATTAGATACAGTAGTGTTTTATTCGTTCACTTGTCTGGTGGCCTTCGCCCGAGAGTCGTTGTCGGATGGTTCTGTACATCTGTTTTCCGATGTTATTTCATTGAGCACCTCTATTGTGGTTAGCGTTGTAGTTCAGCCAATATTTTTGTAGAGGTCGCTACAAGTACTTAATAATAATTCCAGTTATTTCTCTATTCGCCAGTTTTATTCAACCCTTTAATATATGTATTTTGTGAACAAAAGCAGAACAGAGTTTTGTTAAAATGTATTTCTCTCTTGGGATGTTCCGTCCAGGCGGATCCAGCGTTACATAAATCAAAAATGTTTAATATTCATTCTCCACCGAGAGCTGGATAAGGCTGATACGGTTAAACTAAGGAAGTTGCTTGGCTTTGCTTATTTTAGCTTCGGGTTAACCCAATTTAGCCCAACTATGTTACTAAAGTTTGAAGTTAAGCGACGACGGATTTTTATCCGTGATTTAAATGTATAAATCAATAAGTTTTTTCAGTATTTAACTGTTAGATAGGGCATGTATTTTATCATAAGAATGGATTCGGAAAATACATTTACAAATAATGCCGACAGCTTACGGTTGACGATGCAACAATCCCGTATTCCTCCGGCTGCCGGCTTGTGGTCAGATACCCTCGGGTGCCTCGGACCACACGCGTTTGACTGCCTATTAATTGCCATCCCTCTGATACAATCGTGTATCGGTTCAATGTAACTTCATCCGTTGCTATCCCGAAGATTAAAAGGTGTTTTTTGTGAAACACAAAATTTTTACAGTATCATTAAATAAAAATAGGCAATTTAATTAAAAGCATACAATTATAGTATATTCAAATCCAGATTTTTTAATAACATAACAATTACTTTCATGTGTTAAACTAACATAAAAATACAGGAAGTTATTTTTTAAGGTTTTAGTGCATTCGATTAGCGGTTATGCAAAGTAGTTTTAGAAAAGCCTGTAAAAGTATTACATAGATTAAAATCATAGACAAAAACACATAAGGTTAAAATCATGGTACATAATATTCCGTTATAAATGACCTTAGTGATATAAACAAATCCCCTCGATATCTCGGGGTGATGTGTGGCGGCCAATCTCGCAGTAATCTGAGGAGCCATACAGGATTCATGACACGGCAGTTATGTCACTGTCGGTGCCTTCCCTGGCGAACGCTATCACGCTGTTATTGTGGATGGTAGCAGTTATATTCATTAGGTAGAGTGTACGCACTAGAGTCCGTGGTAGACCGCGCAGTAGCTAAGATAGTATACCTAGGTCTAGCTAGCTATACACTTATCAATATCTATAGACCATGGGTGAGAGAACGACGTATCTATGGTTCTCTACCTAAAATAGTCCTATTACGTGACTGTTGTGGATATAATGGACTTGTACATCATTTTAAATTGTTGCTACAATACAATACCTACTCATAGGTCAGTACGTACACATTAACAATTACGGCTTGCAAACCATCATTTTACATGCTTGGTCTAAAAATTTTTCTTGCATATAACCCTCAATGAAGTAGATTTTAAATTAAAAAAGAGCTATTTCATCATCTTATTTAATTAAAAACAATTAAATTATAATTTATTATTATTTCATTTTATTTAAAACAATTAAACCTCGACGACAATTTTTTTTTAAATTAGTTTATCACTGAAAACATTACAGAATGACTGAAAGGATGATCTTCAAATATAGCAAAAACTCTCTCGATCAAGTTTACTTTCGAATAAAACCGACTTCCCGCGTTGATGCGGTGTAAAAAAGTCTTATCAAACTACTAATACCAAGACTCAACTGATTTCCGCCCCAAGTTATAAGTCAATATTAAATGTATACAGTACAAGATAAAGTTAAAAACTACAACCCGACTACGTGAAAGTTATAAAAGTTTGAAACATTTACATTGACAAAATAGAATGACGTATCGGTCATATTTGATAGGCATAGAGTTGAAAATGAAAATAGGTCGTAGGTATTGTAATTTTTCTCTATGGGGCCTGCAGCCTGCGGCTACCTAAACTTTAATACGCGTTTTGAAGGCTTATTCGGGGGTCGGAGCCCTAAATCCTATAGCCTATAACCATGGCGGTATTGAGACGAATCAATCGATACATAATTTGTTGAAATCGAACCAGTAGTTTCAGCGCTACGTGGGAACAAAGAAATTGGCCACATACATACAAACATACAAACATACAAACATAGGGTGCTAACCTCATAACCCTCCCCTGTTGGTAGTCGGGTAACTTTAATACGCGTTTTGAAGGCTTATTCGGGGGTCGGAGCCCTAAATCCTATAGCCTATAACCATGGCGGTATTGAGACGAATCAATCGATACATAATTTGTTGAAATCGAACCAGTAGTTTCAGCGCTACGTGGGAACAAAGAAATTGGCCACATACATACAAACATACAAACATACAAATATACAAACATACAAACATAGGGTGCTAACCTCATAACCCTCCCCTGTTGGTAGTCGGGTAAAAATAGGCTTGAAATACATATAATTATAATCGTGTTATACGTTTTACCTACGATTGAGTCATTGAGGTACCTAGAGGTAGGTACTGTCGAGAAGTAGAGCAAAAACTACCGACCCATTTTATCTCATAATAGAGTAAATCCCCATAACAACCCACTTTCTATAAAGCAAGGGAGCTCCCCACATCATATTCATAATGAATTTATGATGAATCCAAACTTCAAAACTTTACTCATACACACAACCATATTTAAATATTAATACGAATTTTCCCAACTGTACCAACGTGGATGCAACCCGCTTTTAAACTCTAAAAGAAACAAAACAAGGTTTGATATTGTTTGACAGTGTGGTGAGAGGGCTACCCCTTATACTTTCACTTTCACAGTATGGCCTGAAGCTTTTAGGCGTAACGTTTTTATTTGGTCACGGCACGCCGAGGTGTGTTACTTGAAAAAATAGTCAGTTTCTCAGGAAATTGAATTATGTGGTAAGGTGCGCAGCGCGTGTGTGCTACTAGCGTCACTGCTCCCGACTTTCCATGCTCTATTCACACATTTCCGAAAAGAAGCGGAACTCGCGATCTTAGAAGTGAATTTATTTTGGAGAAGGAGTTAGAAACATTCTAACTGTCTCATTAATAGTGTCGAACTCTTCGTAGGCCCTTGTTCACCTCTAATGCTATAATTCTATCACCGATATATTGGGGAATCAATATAGATAAAGCTGAGTGCCCATATTTCACACGCACTGAAGGAGCTGAAAGAAATGAGTTTTAATTATCGATCTATATAATTATAATCGAATAATTTATCAGAGATCATTTGCTTTGATTCGATTCCTCGGTGCATTCGGCTTGGGATAGTGTTTGTCAGGCAATATTATCAGACACTAGATTAATAAAAGTACTAAATACTAATGAACAACTCAATGCTGCATAGATCTGCATTCTCTTTGCATCGTAAGTATTTAGCGAGTCTAGTTCGTTACCAAGTATCTGTTCGTAGTATATTTCCCTGTTCGTTACTCAATTAAGCGCCAGTTAATCAGCGCTGCGGCAAGCGCGACGGATCAGAATGAATAATGAATCGGATTTGAATGTTGCTCAGTAGATTATAAAATTACCTCGAAGTAGAAAGACCTGGTTTATAAAGTGTTCCTTTGTCTGGTTCTAAATTAGGGATGTAAGTAAAAAGTAAATGGAGGCTTATGTCATCGTTCGGCTGAAAGGATGAAGATAAGAAAAAACGGTGTAACTCAACATCAGCGTCCGTAATGTGTTCTAATACTAAGTAAATCTACGTAATGCCGAAGGTATAAAATTATATATAAATAATTATCAGACAAATTAAGTTAAATTCATTTATTAAATCAGACAACATAATAAGGTCCATTTTTTGTTAGTGAGCTGTGTTAAAAGCTATGTTAAAATGCTGTAGCTATATAGCTCCCGCTGTTCATCATTTAGACTGCGTTTTAGATGATAAAACGCAGTCTAAATGATGAAATAGTATACGCACACTTACTGAGTGTTCACGTATGTATAGCCTTTTATAGCTCCTGTTCATCACTCTGATGAATGTTTACAAAAATTATTTACAGATGCCTTCCTGCCAGCACGCATCACTGAAAATTTTCCAATATCTATCGAAACTGTGCCAACAAATTTGTTTTCCAATCACGTTCGATTTATATTCTATCGGGAGAATTTGAGCGATTATTCGCGAAATCGGGAGTATTATAGACTGCGTTTTCATCAAGCGCTGGCTCATTGCATTTATGAACAAAAATGTTTTTTACTCATTCTCGGGTTTACTTCCAGCTTATGTAGCATAATCGCTTGAAACTTGTGATTTTTTTGGACCACAAAGATGGCCTTGGCCAAACCGTTTTATACAAACTCTCTCTCTATCTAATCGAACCATCCAGTACCTGCTGAGGATCTTTTTCGTAATCTATTCCCGCGGGTATTTGTATTGTATTGTCCCGGGTATTCGTCCCGTAAAACTTAAAAATTTGTTTATAATTAAGGAATTAGAAGTCAGTTTTAGTTACTTCAAATTTTACCAAATTTTATCACACAGAAATAAAGAATTGACTTTGTGTTGTATGGCACGCGTTGGTAACCAGTTTCCTGTCTCTCCTCGTTCTAATCGGCCTGGCCGATCGCAGCTCGCCAACTGTTGCCCAGTTAGCATTACCATAACAATGGTCACTGGGCCGAAAGAGTCCGATGCATAATGGACCCCCTGATTAGCCTGGCTTCTTTCTGACACCAATTTGTAGAGATTGGGGTACGATCTTCAGTTTTGTTCGAGATGGTGCATTGAATATGTTCAATTGTATTGAATATATTCAATGCACGATCCCAATACAGTGCATAGCACTGGAAGGGCGAAGTGGGTCATTTAAATGGCAACTGAGTTAGATTGACATACCCGACCATATTTAGTTTAGGCAGTGAATCGAAAATAGATTTTGGTGGCCAGCAAGGGAAACTTCGATTCACTGCCTAAACTAAATAGAATAAAACTATTACAGGGGCAGTAAAAAAAGCTTTTAATAGGTATCACAAACTGTGCGATAAATTTTTGGATTTCCTTTGTTAAATGGAATAATAAGAAAAAGTAGGTGGCGGATCTAGTTTGGGTCGAGTATGCCCTAAATGTAATTCGCACCCCTAGAACAAGACAGTGCTTTGCCAGAATTTGGAAAAACAAAAACAAAACTGTGTTATTGTCACTGTTCTCAGTATCGACGAAAAACCGTTTTCTGCTGTTGTATAGTAGTAATTGCTAAGTTTTTGAACGTTTCATGTAAATAATCCAATTTGAATAGATAGATATCAAATAGTTTGTTCGCGTCAATGAAGGCTCTATAAGTTTAAGAGTTTTCACGACAGTGTATTGCTGATACTAAGTTAGCACCTATTAAAGTTGTATTTTTAAGAATACCTTACCTGCAAAAAATCCCAGGCCAATTAACCTACGCAAAAATGTGTTTTAAATGTGAAGTGCAGAGCCGGCAGCTTGCCAACCCGAGGCTTCGTTAGAGGCATCAGGAGCAGGAATAATCAGAATAATCAGAATAATCAGAATAATCAATTTATTGGTAATAATATTACACGTCAGAAAGAAATTATTATTATAGCTAAGTATAATAGATAAGTAATATAATTTTGAATCTTAATATAATTTCATTAAAATAATTATATAATTATAATATTATTCCATATTTTTCATAAACTCATCTACACTGTAAAACGCCCTCTCGACGAGCCAAGATTTAAGGCGACGTTTAAATGATGACAGACTAGGTGCAGTGACTATCTGATCTGGCAAGTTGTTGTACAACGCGGGTCCCTGTACGTGTGTGAGGCTGTCCGACTTAGCCAGTCTGTGAGACACCGCAGATAGCTTGCCAGCTCCGCGGGTGTTGTAGCATCGCGTGTGGTGATCTCTGCGTGTCTTGAACCGCTCCAGATTTTGCCTAACGTGCATCACTACCTGTAATATGACAATGGAAGGCAGCGTTAGGATCTGGAGCGATACAAAGAACTGTCGCGCCGGCGCGTCCCACGCTGCTCTCGCGATCGCCCTCACAGCACGTTTCTGCTTGCGGAAGACGCGCTCCCGATCAGCAGCGCGCCCCCACAGCTCTGCGCCGTACTGGAGAAGCGAGTGAACGGTCGCGAAATAACAAGTGCGGACCACGTCGGCGGACACCACGCGTGATAGCCTGCGGAGAGCGAAGCATGCGCTACCCAGCCTGGCACACAAGCTGTCGATGTGCTTTTCCCAGGTTAGGCCACGGTCTAGTTGAAATCCCAGGAACACGGTCGCTGGAACCTGTTCAATGGTGTTTGTTCCTATGGATACGGACAAGCTCCTAACCTGACGCCCAGATATGCAGAAATGCATGAAATGCGTTTTGTTGAAGTTCAGAGCGAGTCCGTTCCACTGAAACCATTGTGCCACCTGGCGTGCGACCGTGTTCAACCGCTGCTCGAGCCGGTCCAGCGACGGGGCGCTGACGACCACCGCCACATCGTCCGCGTACATGTACGCCTGCCCTTCCGGCACGTGTTCCGGCAGGTCGTTCAGTAGCAGCGAAAACAGGATGTTGGATACCGAGGATCCCTGCGCTACGCCCATAACCGTCCCGAGAGGGTCGGACCTCGTCTCACCGCCGTCGGCGACCACCATCTGCGTCCTATCTCGCAGGCTGTTGTCATGGGACACCGCTGTGCCAAAGATGCTGTGATTTAGCTGTACCAAGGGAAGAATAATGTCGTTTAGATTTTACAAGGTTCCGAAACTTTTCTGGTGATATTGTAGAAAAGTTTTATCCCACTAATATTATAAATGTGAAAGTTTGGATAGATAAATGGATGTATGTATGTTACTCAATGTTGGATGTTGTTGTTTGTAATCACGCCAGGACGGCTGAACGGATCTGGATGAAATTTAGCCCAGTGATAGATTATATTCTGAAATTGCCACAGGAATAGGAACTACGGGGGTGAAAGGGCAAAGTAGCCGGTGAAATAACCATTATGTATCGAATTGACATTTGAATTGAAATTAAAAATGTAGGCTTTTTCAATTTCTTTGAGTTTAAATCAATAAAAATATCCCAGCTCATTACGGAAGGACCACAGAAGGGTCATTAAAACCGCTACCATTCATAAATTGGAAGGATATCTTCACATATTGGATATATTAATGCCTAGGGGCTTCCTCAGTACTGTTAATTACTGAAACTGGTCACGCGGTAGTAAAATGGTCGGGCCGGTGTTCGATTGGTATAATTCTAGATTTGAGGCCACTTACTTCGGCTACGGTTTACCTCAATTACTTTGTTCGGTTATTGTTGACAGTTATTGAGGGCGCGGGCGTAAATTTCAGGGGTCATCCTAGCTTGATTACTGGATAGCCTGCATAGAAGAAGAAGGTTTAGAATGATAAAAGTCACAAACGAGGTGTCGCCGAAAAATTGCGACAAATTTGTCTTAATTTCCTATTTGTATACGTGCGCTTGTGTGCGTGAAAGCACTGAAGTTATAAGCTTGTCAACTCACACATAGATTCGTTTTTGGCTACGACATCAAGAAAATAGTTGAATGACCCTATCTCTCTGCTGTACAGCAGCGTGTTGTTCCTCTATGATAGCCTGTACATTTTATCCTGGACTCATACCTACTACTTACTGTAGTGTAACCTACAGTAATTTATGCCCGTTTATATTATATCTCTTTGTCTCCAATGTTTATATGTTTATAAGATATCTACTTTCTTGTTATTGCGAGCAAATTCCACTCATATCCCGTGTAGTATAAAACCGGCGATAGTATCATAAATATAATTGTATGCCAGCTGCGAACGACGCGTCGGGGCCACGGCAAAGCAAACGTTAGAGCTCTCGGCGCGACCGTATCTGTTATTGTTGTTGTTTTACTGTTTTGTATGCGCTCTTCGCTACACTAAGTTTTGATATCGTAAACTAAGCCTATATTTCTCATGAATAGAGAGTTTGACCCGCAATTTCAAATTAGCTATTAATTTATTATTATCGACGAATAACGACGACGTTTTCTGGGACCGCAGCATGGAATGAAGATTCAATAAAGCGTCTCGCGGTCCAGGGAAAATGTCCCGTGGAGGGCAAGGGGTCCCAAGTCCCGTATCGTTCTCGAACTATATAGAAGGTCGGTACCCATTACCTCTCTGACACCACACAGTCCGCCATGATCAGTCGGTTAATTCAGTCGGGTACAAGATCATATTCAACAGGAACAAATGGCGGCGCATCGTACGATCGACATCTATTAGGACTCTATCGTAACCACGACCTCTCTGCCAAGAGACTGACAAGAAATTAAAATCGATAGCAAAACATGAACTTAGACACGTAAAACATGAAATTCAGTCTTAGGTCGATCAATCTCCCGAAATCCATTATTCTCCATGCACTTAACTAGAGCTTGAACGTCAAATACATCTTTTTTGCCATGCTTCAAGCAATAAATATAACTATAGAAAGAAATTAGAACTAATCTTTACAGCAAACCAATCTGCAGGAAGCTCAACTGATCCAAAAAAAGGAAATAAATCGACTTTGTAACAGCATCCCCACATCATCACGCTATTCAGTACCACATCTCAACCCACAACCACTCCTTCCTTTACACCTCCTTTTATACCTATATTGAAATTCACACGCAAGAACATAAAATTTTATGCAACAAGGCAACATAAATATAGTTCATTCATTTATTTCACGGCAACAACAAGTAAACTAATTTAACTGCTTTATAAAAACGGTTTATCGTAATCCCGGATCAACTGGTAGGTGCTCTAACTGCGAGCAAAGTAGAGAATTGGTTTTTGGGGTTCGTTATCGCATATTAGTAAAGTACCAACGTAAATAAAATAGAGAAGTTTCTTTGCTTAATCCTTTCTTAATTGCCGTAATCAAGATTTCATGCTTTGTGGTGTTCCTTATCTCTTTTGCCTAAACTGAACGCTTTCATGAGTTTGGACGATTTGTAAGATTAGTCTGCGAAGGACTGCAGGCAGATGTTTAGTAGTACTACTAATGTCCAACTTAAACTATCATCACAAAAGGTACTCGTACCTATCTTTATTCAATAGTAAAGTTGAATTTAATGTTGATAAGACAAGCTGAAGACAAGACGCCGGCGCACATTAGGGAAGGCCTGCGTCGAGTAGAGGACTAGCCTAATATGCTGAAAAAATAGTGAATATTGTTATTATGGACATATTCCAGTTGTAAAGATAGTAATGAGGCTGCTAAATCAGTTCAAACTGGGCGAACCTTTTAAGCGCTAGTTACTTCTAAAGCTAATATGAGTTAATTAAATCAAACCTTCATAAATATTATGAACTAACCTTATAATATGCGATAAAATATGCAAATAATATCTATCACCATCATCATCTGCTGATGATAGAAATGTGTGTGGAACATTAATAGCCAAATAATATTATATATAGTAATAACAAAACATCATCACTCAAAGCACGTCTGCATAAGAAAAACCTTACATACCTCACACACAGAAATCTAACGGAACCAGTTTGAAAAGCAAGCTAGGTACCTACTCTATCTGGTCCCTCCTTTCGATATATCTCAGTACACGCCAGTATATTGTAGCTCGTCTTGATTTACGGTGGTTCAGCCAGGCTGAAATTTTGCCACAAAAATAATATTTTATTCAGCCTCCTGCGTTTATTGGAAAAATCCTTGAAAATTGTCGGATGTTTCCGGGTACCGCTTAGTTAAACGAGCTCGGTTAATTTCGAAACATGATCTAATTCTTATTATTATTTCATAAATAGTTAATTGCTCAATTAATTTTTATTTTTATAACTTCTTCAACATTTAATAACTATGGATATGTATCCTAGGTATTCATTAAATCATTTATGTAAAGCGTTATTCAGCAAAAGTACCTAGATTGGTTTGAATTAATAGAACGAAGAACCTTAAGTCTGAAGTAAGAGTAGTACTAACCGTTATATAGATTTTGCATAGTTCGTATTTTACTACGGTTATATTAACAACCACTCACACTTTTCAATTATCTGAGAAAAACGACACTAAAATTCACGAAATATAACTGCATCAAATGTAGTATTAGTGATAGGTAATACCTACTGTTTAGAAGACTATACAATAGATATTATACTACATTCAGATCTGAATTATAGAAATAATATCTCAGATCGCATTAATATCTATGTTTAAATTCATTATCTAAAAGTTAATCTATTCCTTAAAAGTCTCTATACTCTTTTGTTATTGATACTTTCTCTTTAAAAGCAATTAAAATATTTCCAAGTAATATTGATTCCTTTTACCCTTTCATAAAATGCTATTAGCGCTCGCGAATTTAATAAATTGGGAATAGATTTTCATGAACCAAACCGCAAACTAAATAATGTTGACAATATAATAAATGTTGCAGAAACCAACCAACGTGACCGGTGGTGGTCGGTGGTGAACCCTGCCGCTTATTAATACCCGGAATGGGGTGGGAACGTGCAAGGGCCTGTAAAATCATGTGACGAGAGGAAAACGAAGCTTTATTTTTCTGATATACTGCCGATGAAGTACCTATTGAACTACAAAGTATTTATGAAAATATTACGCTGCGTCCTGTAGGTTTTACTCGGCCGTAGACTAATGTTAAAATAGTCAAAGTACTCGGCACGGAGTAGGGTGTGGCGATGCCGATATGAATAACCAAAACAGCGAGACCATATGCCATATGCTATCATCATCATATGCCTAACTGTAGATGAAGACATAAATAATCACAATGATGATCATTATTGTTTTGGCTGTAGATGATGCTGTCAGAAAGATACATGTCATGCTTAAAAAAATTGAGTTTCCGGACTCGTCCCTCTTTGGGCCGAATCCAGTGGAACGAGTCTGGAAGTACTTTATACGGTTGGTAACGATACATATTTGTAGAGGTCTGCTTATGGGCTACGTTACTATCAAAACATTCAGAAAGACACCACTATATAAACAGTTACTGGAATCATGGGAGTTGATATAATTAGTATTGTTCGTCGAGCTCTGACGATTGCCAAAGCTCAGCAGAACGTATTTGCATACTTCAGTGAATGCCGAATAGCGCACGTTTGCAGAGCTGGATCAACACGCTATCATAACAACTCATTATTAGTCAGAGCTATTGATTTGGTGAGGAAGTCAACGGCCCTAATAAGAGTACAGAATCAAATATTCAACATAAGGTACATACCTTATGTTGAATATTTGATTGAAGATTTCTACATAATCTTTGTGTAAGGGTCGAGGCAAAACTAAAACTACCCAAGTACCGATCTTATACTCTTTGATCTCATGATTCATAATCTGTGATCAATATAACAAGTATAAATAGCATTCCAGGTTAAAAACTATATATTTCTACGTAATGTTTCAACTCGTTCAATTCGTAGTTTTGGCGTTGGGAAGTAACACACATCTTGAAAGAATGTGATTGATTAATTAATAATCATGGACATGAAAAATTCATGGCTACGCTTTGGCGTATTTTAACTCATAATAACGTGAAAACACAGGCACATAGGTTGTAAAGCGTTTTCATAAAAGCAATTAACTAGCATCGCAACATCGAAGCTGTAATATCGATGACGCAGGAAAGGGTTGCCAGCGCGTGGTACAACTTCATTTATATCAATTAGTCAGAAGCAACTCGGGCCGCAGCCGACACAAGTTCACTTGCTTACCTACCTACCTAATCAGGCGACACAGACGAGCAATAGCCACCAACTTAGACGTGTCGCTAACAGAAACGAAAGTCGAGGTAGAGTCCTGGTGAAGAGGGTTTAAGGGGCACGCCTCTTTTAAAAATCACATAGTTTCAAGTGAACCTGCGCTAACAGAACAGGAGTCGAGGCGAGGCGGAGTTCTGGCGGGGGCACAAGGTATAAACGCTGCCGCATCGACTCTTAACACTCGAGAACTTCGCCGCGACCGGGCCTCGACTTTGCTGTTAGCAACTTCTTTTACAGCCGGATACTTGTCAAAATTACTAGAAATTTAGGAAGCAAACAAGGTAGATTGTTCCCATGATTCTTTCTAATATTTTTTTTTAGTATTTGCAACAAAATACGAATATTTACCATGATTTGTGTTGTTTTGGGTTTATCTATCCTACCCATTAAACTTACATAAGTGACCGCAGTTAGGCCGGACACACGATCCATGATTAAACTAACGATATACAAATAAATAATAATTGGTCAACGTAACGCTCGTGGTTCGTTTGTGCGTTTCCACTCGCTGGTGATGTTATATGGATGCACATGTTTCTTAACGTTACACAACCTATTAGTGCATGCGGCTACATGAATCTATGTGTGTATTTATTTTTCCGCGTGATTCCGCTGCTCCTACTCCAGCTACATCTACGCGCTCTATCCCCCATTTCGCTGCTATACTTTGTTATGTTTCGAATGTAACTTGTGGCCTTAGAAGAAGGCATAGAATGATAGTTGACACAATCATTATTATAACCGCTAACTAGTACAATAGGTAATTCAAATGACGCGGAAAGCAGCTCTCACATAAAAATATTAAAATAGTGTGTTGTGCGGTGAAAGGGTGATCAAACCGACGAATACTTATCTCCTTATCCTACCAATGTGATTTTGCCTACCCTAGACCCCATTATATGTACCTAATAAAATCTGCGGTTTTGACATGGTATTGAATTTTAACTATAGGATTACTTAATTTTACTTATAATTGACATGCATGATACACCTGACATTAAAATATGTACCTTTAATTATATTAACTTACAGTATTTGCCATTTTATATAAATTCTTTTGCAGTGCCCTACAGGGCGCATGTACTATTGACCTAGGCTAACATTAATATCTAAGCTGTATACATGTACATGTGAGCAAAATAAACAATAAATAATGTTCAAACACCATTTTCAAAACATTTAATACTGCAAATATCTTATTTCACTTGTAAATACTACAATAAAATTTGTAATTTTGCTTTTGTAACAGTCATAGAAAGTCATACATAAATTGAATATGTATTGACGCCATTATTGTGATGTTGCCAGGTATGGGCGCATTTTCACGTACCTAGTCCTTTTTAGGGTTCTGTAGTCAACAAATCATAAAGTTTCGCCATGTCCTTAATGCTCTGTAATTGTTTTTAGTACATGATAAATAATTCATAGCAAGAATTAATCTAAGAGTTATCTTCCAGAAAACCTTAGAATTATAGAAAAGGCGATGAAACAGGTTGAGGACGTGTAGCAGTAAATGTATCGAACAGATACATACACTGACAATTAATTACACCTTATAGTAGGTCGGTTTAAAGGTAACACAAATAGCAAGCAGGTAGGTTCATGGAAGGGTTTGTTTTACATAGTTTGCAGTTGACGAGGGGCTAAACGAGTGTCCGAACGGTGAAGGTTCTTTATGTCGATAATTTATCAAATTCTTGAAATCCCAATTTTTTTTTAGTTTCTATTTTCCCGCTGCTCTCGTCAGTTTGATATGTGAACCTTTTTTATAGTGAACGCACTAGAGCAACGCGCATTTTATTAAAGGTTCTGTTTGAAACCGGAATATCTAGAATACCTACCGGACCTTTTAAATAGTTGGAGGACAATTTAGAGGACTGAACGTTTTGGTCTGCTAAATACAGCCGCCTATATTGTCTTGTATTTTTTGTTCAAGAAACAGTAAACTCACGATCAAAGTGAAGACGGTGAGCGCATAAATCTATCCCGCCTTATTCCGTCCGCCATTTTCAATTAAAGTAAAGCTCGCTCGCTCCAGGATTAGGCACAAAGGAGTCGTCCAGTCCCAAACATCAACTGTAATTATGTTTTTTATGCATACAGAAGTTACAGAAAACAACGTTATTGTTTGTGAAACCGAATTTTGATTGCATTATCTGTCATCCTTTTGTAATAGGTATTCTTCGAAGGTTTGACAAACATTTTCATGGCTGGGTTAGGAACCCACATGTTACCGAGGCGAAAGCGCTAAGAGAAAAGAAGTAATCGATAAACGAAGTCGGTATGAATTCTATTGTTCCGTGAGGTATAACGTTGTATTTCATATACGTAAGTGTCGCCAAATTATCACTACGTAAACCATCCTTCATGGAGGTAGAGGCCATTGATGATGATGATGATGCTTATAGTGAGCCGCACACTTGTCCGCGCCGAGTCGGGCTCTTTATGCATTTGTTTCAATTCGATTCGATTTCCTCGACGACGCGTTGATCTGCGGATCAAAGGTAAAGTTTTAAAAAACTTAGTTTCATAACTTTTATTATAATATGTATTGTCACCGGAGCAGTGTGTGGAGAGAGGTTCAGTGATCTTTATTTGTTTAGTTTTGTTAACACGCTTTTTTTATTGATAAATAAATTAAAACTTTTGAAACTATCATGGTTATTACTATAGAAATCATTTAGAACGGGAACGGGATATTTACCATGATTCAATTTTCGAGTTTTCCAATGTTTCGGCACAGTTTCGTGCGCCATGGTTAGCCATAGTTTACAGAAAGTACCCTGTAGGAAATGAAATAATAAATAGGAGGATAATGAATAGGAATTGAAATTTCCAAGGGAAGCAAATGTATACAGAAGTATGCATTTGCTTCCCTTGGAACGACCCAGGACCTGAGAGATGAGTTTGAAACGCCCTTCCTAGGTTAAGGATTGTTGGTGAAATAAGATGATTTGTACCAAGGAAACAGTGGTTGCAAGAGAAAAGTTGAGACTTGTTCTACTGTTAAAGGGACCTTAACTGGACCAAATTGGTCAAATAGTTTAGTCTTTAGCAGTATTACAGCAATTTCGTTGACAACTAATTTCTCTAGCTAATATTAAAATATTTTTGTTTAGGTGTTCTGGCAATATACAATACAATATTAAACGCCGTTATAAAACTTGTTCTTTGAAATATTCTAAGCAGTTTTCACTATTATCAAAAGCTTTATTTTCTAGGGATGTCACAATGTAAACTTAAAGTTAAAATAATTAGGCGGGATTCGGCGACTTCAATTCGTATTATCTTCCGTAATACGAAACGTAAGCCAACTTTCTGTTAAACGACGTACGTTAAACTCGTTGCTACGAACTCTTAGCTTAAAATAACTTGACACTAACAAAAACCACTATCAGATTGCTTCTGTTAATAATTAAGCTGGAATCATTTCTACCGCTAAAGTTAGACACAAATATTTATTCGACATCCACCACCGATTATATCTAGAGAAATAATTCGATCAATATCTCACAAAATGCTATCTTGAGAAATTGTTTTCTGCTGCGAAAAATAATGACTCGGTCGCTCGGTCAGCACATCGATCAAAAATCCACAAGTCACACAGAGTCAATAGGTGGGATGCGCGAAGATTCGGAGAACACCTTTTTCGAAGAAAATCTGGATTACGTTTTTGACGAAGTTCACGAGTAGATTAAATTTTGTTATCTGATCCAATCGGCACTTCCTTTGGTATTTTTTTTTGATAAATATTCATCATTGAGGTAGAACAAATCGAATGGTGTCCGATAAAATCTGGGTATAGTTGTCACTTTTAGACGAATTAATTCTGTTGGTCGACTTCTTAATCTCTTATATCGATTTTTCGTCGTAACAATTTTCCGTAGTATTTTTGTTCTCCGTGCGTGAGATTCCGATGTTACCTAGACTTTTAAAAACAATGTTTCACGTAATTATCGCCAGCGCCACACTCGCCTATAGAAATGCACCATAAATATTTTACAGTAAATGTTATGAGAGGTTAGCGCACATTCGACCGCGCGGACACGGATGCTGTCCACTCTATTTTATGGGTCAACAAAATAATACTAAATGAGCTTATGCATTCGCGGTTTGTGCCAAATCAGGAACTGTACAAACAGAACATAATCTATTTCTACCGATAGGTACTGACATTTTATATAAATAGGCATAACGTCGAAAACCATGTAAATGTATAATAGCTTAGGTATAAATTTTGAACATGGCTTGTTATGCTTACCTAAATCAATGAATAGGGATTTACAAGAGTAAACATCACTTTATTTGATCATCTCATTGTGCCGTCCAACGAGCCATAAATGATTTGAAATGACGCCAGACGCCATCGAGTTCGTACGACATTCCGTGACGAATTATTACTTGTGATTATTTTATAACCATTTCTATTGAAATTATGCTATGGATAGATTCTATCCATAGCATAATTTCAATAGAAATGGTAGTCATAGAGACGCTAGAGTTGTGTTGGAACCAAATAACTGATGGGCACTGCCTGCGGAACGCACGGTTGTGTCTTATGCGTGTCCGTGAAAATAATAAAGTGTTTTAAGAAGTATTTCCACCCACAATACACTTGCAAGATTGTCTTACAGTTATGCAGGTTAATGTTTTGGTAGTCTATTATTTAACTAAAAAGGGATTTCAGTCTATGAGAGTCTGACTTTTGTTAGTTTGTGCCATAGATAGAAATATAAATTTTTTGCTTATCTTCAAAAAAGACCTCTACGTCACTCTCTTTTTTCTTAGCTCATTGTTATCCAGCTGAGCAGATTACTGTCAGACCGCGTCATCTCGACTAACGACTCGATACACTCTTATCTCCGATAATAGTATGAGACGGGCTATACGGAAACTGACATGTTTACTCTTGATTTTTCAACTTCAGACAGAAAATTGGAGTAAAAGTTACAAGGTGTTTTGAAAATGAAAAAGGATGATGATGATGAATTTCATTTTCATTGAAGCTTAGACATTCATAAGCTTCAGCTTAAGTTAGTCCACTTTTGGACATAGGCCTCCCCTAATAAGCGCCACAACGCCCTGTCTTCAGCTGAAAATAAAATCCAATTAAAATACTTTATTCCAAAATACTCTTTTTCTGTTTCGCGCTTAGTAACTTCAAAGACGGAATTTTTGACATCAAAATTTATGTCCTCTCAGCAGCACTTTCTTCTATGCTCTTTTATTTGTACCTACTTATTTGCTTAAACAGACATAATTAATACAAAGCATTGCAAACTGTAGGTGCTGTAAACGCGAATAAAAGAATATTTCAGAAGGTCGGTTAGTGAGAATGAAAAGGAAATGTTGGTGATAGTCGGAGCTCTCTATGGTGACACCCAAATTACCTTGCTGAGGAACAAGTAGAGTCCTATCATTCCACATAATCATTCCCAATACACTGAAAGAAAGCCATAATGATACCTATGTTTTGAACGCACAAGTATTATTTTCGATAACAAGGGAAAATTTAAAAATATCCTTATATCCATTACATGTATTCAAAGCAATAACGCTCATAACCACGCCACTAAGTTTCAGAAAATATATCCCTGTTGTATTAGTACCTATTATTGTTTAATTACACGGTTGATATTAGCGGTCCTTGAATATTAACTAAACAGCGAGCCTGAAAGGCCCATTCAATCTATATAGTTAGCTCCTACTGTAGCCAAAATCAATCGTGTAATTTATTGTTTATTATCGTGTGTTTTTCTAGGAGTATTCCGCCTATTTTAAAGGCCATTAATTCCCCTTTAAAACTCTCTGGAGTTCGGGCGGCTGAGATTCGCACCTTGCATTTCTGACTGATTACCAGGTAGAGCGTCAGCAGGCTCTTTCAGAACCTGATGATTCTCGAGGCGCTGCTATTCATTGCAGAATGGGGCTCTATTAACAGGAAGCCTTGTTATGTCCTTACGCAGAGACCTAATGAAGTTCTCTGTTAGTTGCACAGGGAGGTGGAATCAGTCCTAATGTATAATTGTCCCAATACATCATTGTAACATTTCTGTGTGCACTTTAGGATTAAGTTCTTTCTCTTGGCTGTATTTTAATATATGTGAGTTGTAGGTGCTATCAAAACATATAATCTGGCGTTCACACAGCCAACATAGGTGTGGTACCGTTACACTGTGAAGTAGATCCCTACGCGCCGCTGCCGCCACGCATCGCCGCCGCCACGCGCCGCGCCGACCGCTCGAATCGCTGAGCTATGAATTAATAACGAACACTGATCAGTATCGATGTCCGGACGCAATGACTGGAAAACTTAATGCATTTTGGACCTTCTTCACTACTTCAGATAAACAAGAGAGAACTATGAATTCCCTCAGCGTTGAAACTAAACACATAGCGTCGAAAGCAATTTACTGCTTAGAGCAATAAATACTCCCGTAGGTCGTAAACATACAACTGGTAGTACGTTTGTAAGGACGAGGTGATGTGTGTTTGTCACGAGACACAAAAATATTAAACAGGGCCGTGTGTAACACAAGTGAACAGCGTGCATCAGCTGACCCTAGTTCCTAGGGCTGGCCAGTAGCACCGACTGGCAGGCATTCATATCCATATTCATATATTTATCCGCCGTAGGAGCACAAGACACACTTGGTTACGTCTATTTACATTTTACTCATAATAAAGATAACTGAAAAAATTATTTAAATTAACACAAATAAACAAAATTTATCCTATGTCAGCTGTATGGGCATCGTCAAAAATAAAATGAAATAGAATAATTATAGAATTCATTACTAAAGCTGGTGTAAAAGGGCATTGTCAAAATTAATGATTATTTTTAAAATATAAAGGAAGTATTACAGGTGTAGGTAGTACCTATTATAAATTACATCATACATTGTGACAGTACTGAAACCAACGCCTTAGTATGTAATCTTAGGTACCTACTGGCACGGTAATGTTATCTATACAGTATTGTAACTCGGCCATGTCCTTGAAATAACTACCTACCAAAACAAAACAAAAGCACGCGATAGGGCTGCCCGCCTGCAGTATTTTAATTTCATCTAGGTACCTACCTACTTGAATTTCTTTCTAGTTTTGTGATTATATATTTTAATAAATAGGTATAAAATAATTGATAATAAAACCGGCCAAGTGCGAGTCCGACTCGCGCACGAAGGGTTTCGTACCATTATCTATAAAATCAGCAAAAAAACACGTTTGTTGTACCGAAGCCCCCTTTTAATATTTGTTTTATTTTAATTTTATTATTTATTTCTAAGCTGAATATAAAACTAAAGTACCTTATTTAAATAAAAAATTGTCAAATTGCACGCTTACTGCTTACAACATTTTTTACCTATTGAAAAGAAAAATCAATAACTTATCAGTCGTAATGACAATTCTGTCAAACAAAAAAAAACATTCAAATTAGTTAAAAAATAGTTTCATAGCAAAAAGTTCGTTCGTCGCTGCGCTGCGGCGCGCGGCGCATCCCCGACTGGTTGTACCTACCACGATCCCGCCCTCACATGAGGTGACAGTTATGACTCGTGTTCCGGCCGTTTGTATGAAGACAGAATACTGTATAGATAACATTACCGTGCTACTGGTGTAATTTACGAATAGGGAGCTCGGTTGTTTCAGATGAAAAGCTTGATATTGAAGCGTACACATAAATAATTTCTCTACTGTATATAAACAAGAATCACAATATATAGATTACGGGATTTAATTCTTGTTTCTTGTCTAACTATTGTGAACATCACACTTTTTCTGTAAGCTCTCTGTTTTTGTGCGTAAATTTCCATTTTGTCTGAACCCGAATGCCTACTTTTTCATCGTATTCGCTTCAAACTAAGTAGATTCAACGTATCATATGAGTAAGTTTCAACCAAAAAGCCGAGTTTGAAACTCTTGTGCTAAAGTTTCGTAACATTTTCAAGTAGTTTACCTATACCTAATGTGAATAATTGCTGGTATGGGTCCGTCGCTATGTCATCTAAGTGACATTTATATGAAGGTCCTGGGTTTCATAATGGATTTGAAACATCACCAGAAAATATTCAGAAGTATAGAGAATAAAATAATCTTTGAACGTCTGGTGTCTCCCAAATGGTGAAACTACTGCTATGATAAATAGCGAAATTTAATCAAACGACAATGAAGTTTCACTGCACATCACTGTTTTCATGGCTTTTAGGGAAATGTTGGTTTTCCATTCCACAGGCTCATGAACATCAAAACATGAAAAACTGTTGAAAAAGGAAACTGCTTAATTATTTTTTATTTAGTGGATAAAATGTTCCAAGGCTGGTACGTTCTTGTGTTTCCCTCTTCTGAAATCGATATTCAGGCTTAAGCTCATGGAAATAAGTAGAAGGAAATCAGCCACAGATAAAATGCTTCTTCATGAATATGGCAATCAAATACCAATCGAATAGGATATTGGTGATACGAGCTTCCTATGAGACGATAATCTCCGTAATTGGTCCTTCGAGCTATTTACTATTTCGGTTACCATTGTGTTTACTAACTGAAAGTGGGAGTCTGAGTCTGTTCTCAAGAAGGATAGATATTGGAGATATTCCAACATTTAAATAAGCCTTATGGCAACATTGTTTTATAAGTTAACAAAGTTTGATCTTTCAATGTCTACTCGCTCTTCTGTTCGTGGCTTTCAAACAAATTGTATTGTGCTCTCATCAATTTATATGTTCTTACCTTAATTAAATAGAATATAATTGAAAATCTTTATTTGTGTAACAGAGTTAAATTATGACATAGGTATTACATTGCTCTTATAACTAGTATTAAATTAAATGTTACACAAAAAGGTCACCGGCTCAGCTTAATGCTGCTGTGGCACTTATGCCACAGAAGCGCTGGTTTTCAGCGGTGCCAATTACAACTAAAATAGTCCGCTAAACAGTATTTTTATTAAACAATAGATATTTTGTGGAATAAGCTTGTATTTAACTTGGGTTGTTTGCTAAGTTTCATCATTTCGTTATGAATAGTTACTTATGCATCGTGATCTGAACATTGACTTCTCATAGTTTTTTACTTAGCTAATTTATACATTCTAATTTACAAATACCCAATAGTAGGTACTAAAAAAAGCTTAAGATAATTTTACTAACCTCTAAGATGAAATAAATTGTTTGAATTAGTCCGGTCCTGTCCTGTCTGACTATCGCTGCATCAGCCTCAGCCTCGTGGTCGCTGATGACGCTGACCGCAGTCAACTCCGTGCCACGCCGCTGTGGACCGTAGCCAGTTTTATTTCGCGGAAAATTGGCAAGTCATAATAATACGCTGAGTCATAAATAAGGATCGACATTGCCTCTCGAGGATTTCTGTTTACGGTACATTTCACTCCTACTCTGAAGCAGTAGGGTGGAAAGAGTAAGCGGGAGCGGGGTAGGGAAGGGTATAGTTTTTTGAAACATTTTGGTATTGAAAACTTGTGTTAGTAGTTGGAAGCATAGACTTAGCGTAGTCTCCCCCCGTCTCGCCGCAACCTGCGAAGTGGCGTAGTCACATCTACGTGAAATACTGTTTCGGTAACATTCAATATAAACTCATAATTCGTCAAGGAGAAGTCGTTAACGTAGAGGATTTGTGATGCGCAGTGCTGTTTAGTGATGTCTATAAAGGATGTTCTATATTTAAAACTTTTAACTATCGCTTTCTCTTATCCTTTTCCTCCACACTTCAATCTAACATGAGGGTCCCGCTCATTGGCTACATATTTTATAGCGTATTTATTATGCTTATGTTTAAATTCACCACATTCTCCAATATTCACCAAATTGTTTACCAAAAACATTGCATTATTTGTTTATACAAAGGATGAGAAAACTTTCTCTGATTCATTTTCGACATAGTAAACATACGACAGTAAGATATCAATCTTATGTTCTGACTAAACCCCAGATAAGATTAGTACCTAGTCACCTGTATCTGGTCAAACGTTACCATACACAGACTTTGTAATTACGATAATCTTGACCAAGTCTATGCTTAGTGTATAGACGCCTTGTTTGAAATAGATTAGAAATTAATGCTGGACAATTCTTACAGCATTATCTAGCCCCCAGTTAAGCAGAGCTTGTGATATAGGTACAAGATAACTGATATACCTACATAAAGACAATACGATAGATATTTTTTATTATACATAGAAAACGACCAGAACACCAGGAACAAATATCTGCAGATCATACAAACATTTATCCCAAGGCGGAAATCGAACCCGCAACTTCCTGCGTCGCAGGTGGACCTTTGCCCACCGCACCACAGAGGTCGTCACACAAGACAATATGCAGATTGTTGCATAGTAACAGCTTTCAAAAGGATGTCACATGTCAACCCCCCCCCCCCCTGTTCTCGTTCCAACTGCCTACCGAAAACAAGCCCTTATCAAAATCAAAGGCCATTCTATAGATATAGGCCTCAGATTAGCAGAAGGGTAACATGGATAACGTGTCAGTGATTATCAAACATGGATAATGAGCTAACTGAGGTTGTAGACTAATATTTACTCTGAGGGGTTAATTAACTACCTTACCTGCGTATTATGGGCTGTCTGAATATAATTAAACTGTGAGTAGGTACTTAATCTATTTCTTTGTTAATATAGGTAGAGAGAGACAATACAGAATGGGACGAAAGCTTCTCAAGTTAAAAAGTTTTCTTTGTGATACAAACACAATCCGCGCGTTGTCGAAATGGGATAGAAGTTTGTCAAAGTAAAGGTCTAACTGCGCTTGTTTCAGTTCGCAATGGGTTCATCCCATTTCGACCGTGGAGAAACGCGTCACTTTAGGGTCACGTCACGTTAGATTCTTGACAGGCGACAGTTTCACAGCCCCTTCGCTAACACTCCGGAGCCCCTCTGCTAACACTCTGGCTGGAATCAGAGTTTTCTTGCGAGAGACTTGCTCATATGAGAGTTCTGACTTGCTCATATGAGCAAGTCAGAACTCTGATTAGCTAGCGAAGGGGCTGTATAGCTTAAATACTATGCCGAATCAAGCTCATACTAAGGTTCAAAGCACCCCGGGTCTAGATGTTTTCAAATTTCCAGCCATTCTTTCCCAGTAACGCAAAAGTACTAGAACTCCAGAAATCTATGAACCTACATTCAGAGTTGCCATAGGGTTGCATCGGGTCGGATGTTTCGTAATGTTCACATTTTGTTTCCTAGAGTTCCTCCATTCAGCAGATCTATGCACATGCCTTAGTGACTCGCCGGCAAACACTCGATGGTACACACTCGCCGGTACACACTCATTGGTACACACTCGTCGGTAGATATGATCTGAAAATAATATCAACAGTATTATTATCCACCTTTCACCACCACCTTCTTATTCTTATTCTTCCAAGTCCCAGCCCCTACTTCTCCACTCCGCTTGAACATTTCTTCAAACAATATCCCTTCAGATTTTTATATGTATAATATTACAAATTAATTACTTTCCCGAATCTCTTTACAGATTATCGGATTGAATCCTATAATATGAAAAGAGGTTCGGAAAAGTAATTAATTTGTAATATTCAAAGGAATCCGGTTTTTGATTGAAGGTTATTGACGATGAGCCTTCTCAAGTCTTCAGGATATTGCTTTCATTGGTATTCATTACTGGATTTATTCATTTTTATTAGTGGAATATCTTTTAGGGAATTTTAAATTGCTACAATGGTTTCTGAACTTAAACTATTCAGAAAGTTTTATTTGTTCTTATTTTCAGTCCAAACAATCAGGAAATTCTATAAGAAATTATTCTTTGACAGAAGAGTATTTGAATTTCACAAAACAGCACTATTCCTGCTTCCGCCGCTTATTGTAAGCACGCCATTAAATAACCTTGTTCTCTTCGTATTTCCTTGAATTTTCCGTTACTTGATAACAATATTCCTCCGACCCATCGAACTGTTCAAAGACATTTACAAAACAGGTAGCTCCATAATATAAGACACGTCTACAAATCCCAACTAACAGAGCGTACTCGACGAGCTGACGAAGCGTGAAAGAAGTCAGGACACATTCCATTATCAACCAAAACCTCTAAATAATAAAGTGCAAGTTAAACAAAAATGATGAATTATATCGGTATTCTTCTGATTTAATAGAGCTTTAAATGGCACGTTTTTTGGAAACATGATTTTGTATATTGTATGATATTGAGTGGAGATACCTACACCGTGAACTCGTAATGTTTATTGGTTTGGAGAAAACATTACTGTATGTTTGAGGGCTTCACAAACAATCAGATTTACTTTTCTGGTTTCCGTCTGGAATCAAATCATCACACTCATATCATAAATGCGTATGTTTGGATATTTCTACAGATGTTTGGAAAATGCAGTAGTTAAGGCGCAAAGAGGTCACAAATTACCTCTCTACCCATTAAGATAAAACTACAGAACCGATCGGGCTGAAATGCATATAGTTTGTGCTAGGCCTGGAATAAAACATAGGCCACTTTTTATCTCATAGTTCCCATTGGAACGCAATAACCTTTGATCGTTTCCATAGAAATAGCGCGTGCGAAGCCGCAGGTACTGCAGCAGCGGTTGTATAAAAGCTCATAATCAAACAAAACACTTTTCACAACAAATATACAGCAGGTTAGAAATTTAATAACAAACTGTGCTCAGTTATGTTAACTCACTTTACAAAGGAAAAGTCCTTTGGGGACGGGACGGGATTTAATGAAAAAATAAAACGGTTCGGAATTAATATCGTAAGATATCGTTTGTATCGGCGTCCTGCGTGGAGCGAATGCCAAAGACGCTGGGACGGTGGTATTGTGGACAAGGATTGTCTCTTGTAAAGGTCGTGTAAGTTGGTATTTTATTTCACAAAATTCGGTAGAACATTATATTTTTATCCCTGAGTATTAACAAGAGCACACATTTGTCGCAAACAACTGAAGAAGATTTGAACGTTCCCACACCAGCGAACCAGATCTAAAAGTCTCTCTTTTCCCTTCATTCTCATCACCATGCACATAATTTTTGCAAGCTAACCTAACCTAACTACCAAATCACCCAGGCTGCTACTGAGAACTATGTGTGCTTCGCTCAACCCTTTCAACAAGAGCACACTTATCGCAAAAAGAACAAAAGAAGATTTGGCCGGCGAACAATATACAAACATCTTTCTTTACCTTCCATTTTTCTAGCTACACAATTTGGCTATGTGAGACTGCGTGGACAGGAAGCAGGTGACTTGAGTTGTTATACTGAAACTATCACAATCGAGTTCCCCGAATAGCCCCTTACAAAGTTATTGGATAAGTAAGCTTACGCGTGATTGGCGGCAAGCTCGGTACAATATATGGAATTGCCGTCGAGAATACTAATCACTGATTAACTAAATCCGGGATGTCGACATCGACTTCGGGGAAGTTTGCACGGAGATAAAAGAACTTGCGCGTTGTTCACTAACATTATAACAATTGTTTTAGCCCAGTCGAGTTAGAATTTCCCATTCCCATCCCGACAATTATTGCATCAGCCTTTAGGGGGATCACTGGGAACTACTCCGTTTCTTTACAATTAGGACCTCAAGTTTTTTCAATAATTACATTCCCCCCGTCTTTCCGCAGCTTGACGATGGGCGTCAAAAGTTCAAGATTATTAGTTTGTAACGTTGATGTGGATTGAACTATAGGTATTACATTACAGTATTGAAAAAACGCTACAAGAAAAACAGTTCCAAAAATCAGCAGTATTAATTGAAGTTTTTGTATAGTTGGTCTTGGAAATACGAATTCTATATTCCCCTAAAACATTTTCGGAGAGCATAAATTGGAAACGAAAGTTGTTAAAAAAAAGTAACAAAGAAGCTGCACATTTGACTTTGCACTTCAAACCCTATAAACGATCGATTATGATGAGATTAATATCGAATATGAAGTAACATTTGAATTCCAAGTAAGAAATATAGTCGTTTCGTTACTTGTATTTTTGTACTTTACTTCATTACCATCTCAAGAGAGTAATCAGCCCAATTTTAATTACTATTTTGTTAACTTTGATTAGTATAGTTGTCCCTTGTCCTACTCCAATAGCCTGTGAAAGCGTCCGGTCCAAACTAGCACCGCCACCAAAGTAGGTGGCGGTGCTAGTTTCTTTATCTTAATATTATAATTCTATTCCATTTAGTTTAGGCAGTGAATCGAAGTTGCCCTTGGTGTCCCACAAAATCTATTTTCGATTCACTGCCTAAATTAAATGGAATAAAACGATTACAGAGGCATTAAACAAAAGCTTATAATAGGTATCACAATCAGTGCAATGGATTTTTGAAATTTCTTTTGTTAAACGGAATAATAAGATAAAGTAGGTGGCGGCGCTGGTTTGGCTGGGAAATAATAACAAACGTTTGTATTGTACGATTGTAATGTATCATAAGCTGTAGGCCTTCCTAAAACGTAAATAAACAAAAATAAAAATAAAATATCATAGCACTGGACGCATGTGGAATAGGCTTTATGATTAAATATATTATCTCAGTTATGATTAAAATGGCATAAAAAATAGAATATTGTTAATAAATAGGAAAAATAAGTATTAACAAGATTATTTAGATTTATTGATTTAGCCAATATAAAATTGGCTACTGCCAATTTTATTAGATTACTCAGGATTAAAAATAATAATTTTACAGGGTATTCGACACAGAGTTGGCCTCATGGAAACTGGGGGTAGGAACCAATTGCAATAGTATGATGGCATTATCAACCCTCAACAGCATTACTTGTTTGAAAGATTTTTGTGAACGGTGGCTTTAAAAAGTTTGTAAAATCTGAAAACCATCTTGAATATACGCAGGGCTTTGACGGTTTTTTTGCTCGGCTTTATGTATTTTTTAGGGTTAGGTACCTTAAAAGGCCATAAAAAACACTCAGTTGTCCATAGATCCGTAGATTCCGGAGATTCATAAATTCCGTAGATTCCGTAGATTCATAGATTTCAACTCGATACGGAGGTATCGAGTTCAAATTAACTTACGTTAATCAAATACAAGTCCATAACTTTTTGTAGCCGTGACACTCGTATAAACCATGACGTAGCCGGTCTACGACGTAGCCGGTCTACGACGTAGCCGGTCTACGACGTAGCTGATCTACGACGTAGCAGGTCTACGACGTAGCAGGTCTACAGAAATTAGTATCCTCACATATACAATAATATAAATACTAGGCATGAGTAGTTTGAGACGAGAAGTTTCGAGTAGGTAATTGGCTCTTTTAGTGATCTCAACACTTGGTATTAGTATACCTCGGATAGATATATAGCCTCGGACAAAAAACTCGTTTTAAACAAAAAAAAGTGATAACTACAACCAGCGCGTATGAGATCGCTCAGAACAACGCGCTGTTTCCCAGCCGGCTGCCCGCCAGGCTTCACATTTATATGTATATGTTGCATATATATGTTAAGGCGAAATGAGTCCCAAAACCCACGTTTTGACTGTACGGTAAATCAATTTTGAGGCAATAAAACACTAAATTTTGTAATATTTTTTGATAAGCATTAAATGTTTCAGATTCTAGTTAGAAAGTTATGGGCGTCAAAACACGACTTCAACTTGACTGGATACTAAAATAAATCGCATATTTTAATGAAATTTCGCTTTCCTATTCCCTAATATGTACTTTGAACGATTATGGTATTTACATTATTGCAAAAGATTATTATTTTAGTGCAATAACAAATTTATAAAGTAAAAAAGCTGAAATTGCGGTCATTCCGCGGTTCTTGCCTTCCTTTCTGGCCTTCTCCGCGCGACGTTTGCTACTCCTCAAAAAAGTGAGCCCATTTCATATTCAGAATCATATCATTCATTGTGATTTTATGCATACATATTGTTCATAGGATAAGGTAGTATTAGTGGGTACACAATGCAAAAAAAAACCCTGTCAGGGCGCAACAATTGCATAGTTTGGGTTCGCTTTTGTTAGCTTATTGCTTAATGATATAACTTTTTTTATTCATAGAAATTATTAACTTAGCAATATCTTATAGGTAGGTATTATATAAATAGGTCAGTCCAAAGAAGTTTGACCCTGCAGTTCGAGAGCTATCTCAGCAATAGGAACCTTGGGAACCTTTAAAATCCATTGGATTTTAAAGTACAATTGGTTCTCAAGGTCCCTATTAATACCTATATCACATTTACTTGTAAATTTTTTAAAATATAATGTAACAAATCCAATAGAAACTTATTGTACTTTAAAATTATTTCGAACGGTTATAAAGGCGGTGTCATAGGAACACAAACAACATACAGAATTGATATGATTCTCATTTGTTTTGTGGACAAAACTAATGGTAAAAAAAGTCCCAGTAGTTCTGTCAACAGAACTACTCAACAGAACAGGTGGGAGTAAACGGTTTCTTCTACCTTTATCAACTTTTACTACTAGTTATCAGAATCGCATTATTACGTTATTTTTCTAGTGATACAGGGCTCGCCATAAATTACCACCAAAATGCTCTATTACGAAATGAAAGCACTCACTAGACATCTATATGGATAGTAAACTTGTGGACTACATTTTCCTTATTATCGTACTTCTGAATACAGTATACAACATACTTTGGTACCTGCAGCTTAATAAGGGGCATATTGGATTCCACAGATGCTATAGTACAGTGTTTCCCAAAACACTGAGCCTTGGAGTCAATTAAAGAGTTAACCCTGATTAGGAGAGCTATTTAACTCAGGTCAAGGAGGGACAAACAAAGTTCATGATGGTTAGATTCGGAGTCACGAATGGAGTACCCGTATACAGTAGATGAAGTTGGACTAATAAGAATACAAATTAAGTTGTACTTAGTAGATAGTCTTCAGTAAGTACCATCAAAGTTGTAGTTAACTAGATCTGTAAGATCAACTAACGGTGGTGTCCAGTTCGATGTGGTAACCTACACAATAGGCTATTATTGTTTTCTTTTATTTTCGAGTGCCATCGTATATGTTGTTCTTCCACTGACGACCGATATGACGCGGTGGGCGAAAGCCTGCCTGCGACGCCGGAGGTTGCGGGTTCGATTCCCGCCTCGGGACAAATGTGTGTACGTTGTTCTGGTCGTTTTCTATGTATTATAAAAAATATCTATCTATTTATTATATTATATTAAGTATATCGGTAATCTAATACCCATAACACAAGCTTTTCTTACCTTGGGGCTTGATAATGCTGTGTGAATTGTCCAGCATTATTATTTCATATTACAGTAGAACTCCAATTATCCGAATTAATGGGGACCGGGACCCATTCGGATAATCAAATATTCGGATAATCGGATTTTTTTAAAAAAAATTGCCATTGGAGAGAATAAAAGCTACGTTTTGATATTGCACTATTTTTTTATTGAATTAAATGAAAGAAACATGAAATTTTCACATGTTTTAAATATAAATAAAATGTACTTATGTACAAGTTTAGAAATAAAAATCATTGTTTTTTAAACATCTCCGTCAATGTAAGCTGTTTTGCGGTCTTCAACCGTTTTCGGGCAGCCAGGTCACGCGTGTTTTGTGATTCGGATAATCGGCGATTCGGATAGTCGGAGTTCGGATAATTGGAGTTCTACTGTATTTATTTTCATGTCCAATCCACCTCATGTTGCCTGGAAGAGATCGCTCATACCGGGAAGGCCACCTTTGTACTTCGTCTACTCGCAGCATTTATTTTTGTACAGTTTCCTGTGTTTGTGTGCTACAATAAAGTATTATGTAATAAAGTATTACGATCCTATCCATCCACGGTTGTCTGGTAGAGATCCGCTCCTGAGCGATAAGACCGCCAATTGTCACATTTTTTTTATTTCTTCATTTTATCTTTGTCTGTTATTTTTAAGTTATGTGTGCAATAAAGCATTTTCTATCTATCTATCTTATGTATCTATCAATAGGCACACAGTATTAAAAGTGAACAGCATAATGATCTTCAGGATCAAGAAGCAGTATTTTTTTATCTTGGTAGGACTTCTGGTACTCAATAGCATCAACGCTATAATTTTTTGTATGGAATCAAATAACAAACTGTCAACACCTACTTAAAACGACAGAATAGCAGAAATCCGGAGATGGTTATGAACCCGCTCGTTCCATCACACACCCGCTGCGCCTAAGTAGCCGTCTTATCAATGAGTTTGTCGATACATTGCGCAAGTAACCCAACACCTACATGTAGCCCGCAGTGAAATAAAGTTTAAGCACAGGTTTTATTGCGGTGTAACGGTTACCGTTCTAGAAATAACAGCGAGAATACTGTTAAGGAAACAGTTGGAGGGAATACCAGTTTGTTGGAGGAATTTCATTTAAATTCCAAACTCTGGGGGAGGGAAAAATCTGAAATCTAATGTAGGTATTTGAATTTATGTTTAAGAAAGTTCCATTGGTTTCATCATTCAGATTTGGTATGTTTTTTATTATAATTAAGTATAAGCTACCTACCAACATACGGTGTTCATGATTAGGTATTGACTGAATGTATGTCACAGCTAATTTCTTCTACGTTGTTTCTACCCAGTTTTGAAGCTGTGTGAAGCCCTCTGACTTGTTTTCCCATCTATCATCATCATCAGCCTATATTAGTCCACTGCTGGACATGGGCCTCCCCTAATGAGCACCATAGCGCCCTGTCTTCAGCTTGCCACATCCAGAATCAGCCAGCAGTCTTTCGCAAATCGTCATCCCACCTGGTCGGAGGGCGTCCTACACTACGTTTGCCGAATCGCGGTTTCCACTCAAAAACACGTTTACCCCAACGGTTATCGGTTCTTCGCGAGATATGGTCGGCCCACTGACTTTTCAGTTTGCTAATTCTTAGAGCTATGTCGATGACTTTGGTTCTCTGTCGGATGTATTCGTTACGAATCCTATCCTTTAGAGAAACTCCGAGCATAGCTCTTTCCATATTAAATTTGATTTGTCTGTGTGCTTATTTTATAAGCCTAAAAAAAAGTTATTGAATTCTGAATTTTTGAAATTTCGTACACACAACTTTAACACAGGCTATCGAATCTGTCATCTAATAGTTGTAAGGCCAATATTTGGATGAGCTCTAAAAGATTTGCCTTCACAACTGTTTGTCACACTGTCTTTTGGTCATCGTTTTCATTCAATTAAACCTATTCTCTGTGGTACAAAGACCCGGACTCATAGAACGTTATTATTGTGGTCCGTGGTAGAGTTTCTATCCCTAGAATAAATACAGCCCAGTTATAAAAGCTCTCATTCAGAATTCGTGGCCCGTAAATTGCTACGTTCCCTCGTCTTCCCTCACCTTGAAGTTTTGTGAGAGACACAACGTAAATATACATTTTGTTTTCCCGACAGGATCATGTTTTTTAAATTAAGTCCTTGATTATTTTTAAGTTGGTACTTACGCACGTACCATGTACTAGCTATGAAATGTATGAAATGTATCATCATGAAAACTTACTCCTGTGGCTCAGTGACCCAGTAGATCTTCTACTCTGACATAAACTTCTCCAGGCATCTCGGTTCCGAGTTCATCATGAAATACTTAATTTTAATACGAGTATGATACTTACATGTGAAGAGCCATCACATGGCAGGTTTATGCCTTGCAGTGGGACACTTCAGACAGATACAGAGGATAACAATATTTTTGGTGCGACTCTACATTCTGTTTGGCTCTAGAGCTTGGTGCTTAATATAACTCCGTGATGCCTACACAACGCAGATCCAAGCTATGCTATTGTACTCAAATGTTCGTGGATCTTGAATTTTTGTGAAAATGTTTATTTTCTGCTATCTGGCAAGCGGAAAATTGTACAAAGATGATTCACCAGCATGGAGGGTGGTAAGACTTTTATTTACCTATTTTATGGTAATGGACGCGAGGTACCGGATTCAAATGGTTCAAGCGAAGCTTTCTTTTAGAGAATCGGTACCCGATTAGAATAAATAAAGAAAAAACAGTTTATTGCAGATACAAAAAGACTCACATCACGTTAACGATACAAAACAATACAGTGCAAGTAATAGAATATTTATAAAAGATTAAAAACTAAAAAAAAACTAAAACCTTACATAGGTACGATAGGTTACCTATTTTCTTTTTCCATTTATGTGGACCCTTATCTATTATTTAGTTGTAGCTTGCAAAGAGTCGCCTCTAAGATTGAACAAGCCATACTTTTATGTTATAGGGGAAGGGGACCTAAGTAGATGCTTCTCGCTCTACAAACCAATTTATTGCACTGAAACATAAAAAACACAAATGAAATACAAACATCATGAATACCCGTTTATCGCCATAAGACCAACATTTTCCATAATAACAATAACACTTTCCAATAAATGATGCGATAACTAACAAACTGTATCACAGAAAATTTAGATACTGCTCAGAATTGACCAATATTTTAAAGTTAATATTATAATAGTAAATTACGTAATCGTAACAAATTCATTTACGAAAGATCATTTCCTGCACAGTTTGTGTTAAGCCTTATTCACTTATCTTATTCTCGCTCGGTGTTCCTAATCGCCCACCTTACTGAACCGAATGCGTCGAAATGAACCAGCGAACTCAATTGAAAAAAATGAGTTCTAATGACTCATGCGACTCGGCTCGAACACTGTGCGAGGACAAACCATTGATCTAAAGTCTAAAGGGGATCTCTTTTTTCATTGGGATAAACGATCACACAGCTAATTCTGAAGTTAAATTCATCTCGACGCTTTCGGCTTGTAAAGGGGTTTAAAAGAAAACTCGAAACGAAATACAATAATATAAACCATTAGTAAACTCGAAAATAGCTTGCTTATTACATCTGAATCTGACATTATGTAATATATGGTTTAATAAATAGTATAAGGTTTTATTTGTTACAGGCGGGTGATTTGAGTGTGACGCACCCACCACACTTAATGTACTTTTAAATTCTTATAAACTAAGACATTCATTTTCTTCTTTATCTATTTATTTATGTTTACAATATGTACAGATAAATATGTAGTAAAGTTGTATTTGGCACAGAAGGTAAGAGAAAAAATACTGGTAATCAATAATCATATTAAATGTTGAAAAGCTGTTGCTAGCTAAAAACAACATTTTGAAGAAGAAAATATTTATGAATACGGCTTAATAATATAATAATACGATAAAAACACATTATGAACCGCTGAACGTCCAGAAATGTTTTAGATTCGTTAAAAAACAACAAAATCAACATACGAAATAACAACAATTATTTAATTAATTGTTTATTATAACAGTAATATAGTCAACGACTAAAATATTTAATAATATAAATTTATTCTCTCCAACGAATAAATAAAGTTTTTATTTTACATTTTGTGACATAACATCGAAATTCAGTGCTTGTTATTTATACATTAATTGATTTACTTATTATTTAAACTTCACTTAACTAAACTTCACTTACGATGTTCTAACCGACTCTTAGTTCTTAGTTTTTATACAAATAGTAGTAAACGTAATCGCTATCGAGTACCGAGATAAAAAAACGCCCTTGACTAGACACTGAGATTTTTCGTCGTTGGTGACATCACAGGACCGATTTGTATATGGATTGGTATAAAACGGCGGGATGTGAATTTCAACAAAGCAACAACAGTTCCGAATAGCTAGAAAATTAGTAGTAATTAAACAAAACTAGCAATCATTTGGCTTGTTGACGTTCTCTAAATTTACAATTTTGTGCAGGTCGCGGTTTTGCACAGTTTGTACAAATAGGTCAAATGGAAATTTAGATTTAAAATCATAAGCGACTGCTACAAATATAATGCAATAAAACATAACATGCGTTATAATGTGTATCACAGTAAATTTTTCACTAATTGATATCACCATGCGCACGAAACAGATGGCTTGTCAGATTCATATAATTCATGTTGCCAAAATTGGTACTAGTAAAAGTTCGTTTGTTCGGTTTTATTTGCGTTGCCTCAGATTACCATAGCGAGACAAAGAACGGTTTTTTTATTAAATAAAAAAATCGGTTAATTTATTCGTTTCAACCATTCAATTTTGCGAGCCACCTGGGGTTAACGAGAACTTTTTGTTGCAATAAAGTATTTTAGTGGATCAACAACAGGTCCTGTTTCAGCTGACAATGTTGATATTTCTAAAATGTACATGCCCGACATTCGTACTGGTACTTAGCATGACTTACTGGCTAGTTCACTGAAGGCACTGTACTACACAATATGTACACACAGCAAACAGCCACCATCAGTTCATGTCCGTACACAGTTGGGTCCACACCTGTGCACAAAAAACGACTTTAATAATTTTAACCCTGCATCGTCCCACTGCTGGGTGTCAATGTATTTTATTAACATTTCCCACTTAAGGAGTACGTTAGAAATTTGTGGACGATTCATACTCATCATCATCATCATCATCAGTCTATATTAGTCCAATGCTGGACATTGGCCTACCCTAATGAGCGCTATTACTCATACTTATTAATATAGCAGATTTTTTATATTGTAATGGTGGCTTCGGCTGTAAATTTTTCATTAAGAAATTTGTTTTTGACAAATTTCTGTAGATTTTATACCTTATGAAATATTTTGAAAAAGGTTCTAACCGGTATCAATAGTTTATTATATTTGTATAATTGGCAAATGTTCGAAACCCTCGGCGTGCGAGTTACACTCGCTGACGAATCTTGTTTATTTATTTACTGCGCAATTAATGCTATTTATACCAACCATTTATATTAGTCATTTAAGATTAGTATTTAAATATTAAGGAATTAAAATTAGTATACAATTTTAGTAATAAAATGTTAAGTCAAAGACTTTGATTCAATAGATGGTGGACACTTCAGGCATAAATAAGAAAATTGTTAATGAAGACAGAAAGAGTATACCTGATGCTGTAAACATAGAGAGATGGGGTGAGTGCACGATCACCAAAGTGGCGTTGGCCGCTCGGGTGTACGGCGGCCACGTCGGCTGCGTGGCCTCGCAGCGGAGGCCTATGAGGCCCTTGTTGGCCCCCACCCGGACGCGGAGGGCGCGCCAGCTGCTGCGGAGCCCGTGCTCGTCGGCGGAGGACACTTGTGTGTTGTTGACTAGCCATGGTTCTGTCTGGAGAGAAACAAAGATGAATCCATACATCATTATAAATCCGGCGATAGTTATCAATTAATTCAAATGAGACAAAGATGTAGTAGTTCTCACCTACTCTATTTGTTGATCTGCTAACAAAACTAGTGGGACTGAAGCGACAAACTAAGCGTATTCACGCATCGACAGTATCAAGCGGCAATCATAACGCATTGAACTTAATCAGACTGTTCATATTTTAGTAAATGTGCTGCTGAAGAGACTTCTAAATACTTAATACTACGGAAATTGTTCAAAACTCAAGAACGTAATTGTAGAAGAAGCCGACCAACTTACTGTGATACCGAAATGAGTTTTAGTGCCCATGGTGAATAGCTCAGTATACTCTGCAATATGCATATTATATTTTTATGCGTTTAACTTAAAGTTCATGCAATTGCAGGTATGGAACATTTATGCTCAATGAGACGTTACTACAGCTTTGATTGTCAAGCCCAATCAGCTCGCCCAGGAGCCAACAAGACTCGCCATGACTCAGTGAATATCTGGGAGAGCTGTAAAGTTTATGTTGGATTCCCTCACCCTCTCTGGCTTGTCGTCTATGAACCACATGATGTTGGCGGGCGGCATGGCTGGCGAGGTGGTGCAGTTGACCAGCACCTCCTCTCCGACCTGCACGCTGCTGGGGACGCCGAGGATCACCGGCGAGTCTTTTAGGACCACTGTGGGCAAATAATGGTTGACCAATGAGAATGTGTTCGAGTGGAGGAAATTGTTGAGAGTAACCAGAGTTGAGAACACCTATTCATTCATTCTGCAGGTACGTACGTACCTACCTGAGGTACGTACAACTATCCAAGCCGAATAGTGGGATACAAAGGACTCAAATTAAAGCGAGTTGAAACACATTAATTTTGACAAATCGTTCAACATGGCCAGACAGATTGAAGTCTTTCGCTGGCTTTCACTCCTGCCCACGCCAGGGCTGGAGCAAACGGACAGCTTTCAAAAGAAACATTGCGGTGGCACGGATGGATGTACGGTTTATGGTTGTATTTAAAAAATGATTCTGCAGGGGCCAAGCATGATTCTATTCCAAAACAGGCAACTGGTCCGAATGCGCGCTGAAAGCTGACCCGAGAGCTTCGTGTAAAGCTGACCCGAGAGCTTCGTGTAAAGCTGACCTGAGAGCTTCGTGTAAAGCTGACCTGAGAGCTTCGTGTAAAGCTGACCTGAGAGCTTCGTGTAAAGCTGACCTGAGAGCTTCGTGTAAAGCTGACCTGAGAGCTTCGTGTAAAGCTGTAGCAAAACCTTGTAAATAAAATTATAAACTTGTATTCCTCTTTACTGAGTGTCTTCCGATCTTACCAGCAACAGTGAGGTTCTTAGTCTGCTTGACGACCGCGAACCGGGGCCCCTCGGTGGAAACCTCGCAGGAGAAGGAGACCCTCGTGTTGTAGGTCCTCGGCAGCATGACTCCGATGGTGCAGCTGTGCTGGTCACAGGCGTCGCGCACCACGCCGGCCCCGTCCGTCGCGTTGAACGTGCGGGTGGTCGGCTGGGGACGAACACACTCTTATTATTATTAATTATTAAATAGTACATACAACATGAGATCAAACAAAGCTAGTTAGTTAGTAACAAGTATTATATTATTATAGTAACTATAGGAACTGTTCTTAAATCTGTGTCTCTATAATATATGAAAAGAACTCTTTTTTTTTTATTAAAATTTCTGTACATGTTATGCGGAGGCATCATAAGCCTTGGACCGTATGTGTGGTGATTAGGAGAGAGAGTCATGATGTGCTGGGCCAGCGTGAACCTGGTGCTCTCGTGCAGTACTGACCTGCTGGGCCGGCGTGTACCGGAAGATCTCGTCCTTGCCGCGGTACCACTTGACGGAGTGCAGCGCGGGGTCGCGGGGCGCGCTCTCGTAGCGGCAGGCCAGCGTGGCCTCGCGCCGGGGGTCCCCGTAGCCGGGGACCGACAGCTCAGTGATGTTGTGCGCCGCAGCTAGCACTAGAACAACGAGATCGCTCGATTTAATGTAATGATCAGCTTCGACCTACTTATTAATGACTAACGGTCCGCCCCGGCTTCGCACGAGTATATTCTATAGCCTATTTTCATCATGTAGTATTGTAATGGCAAAAGAATTTTTCAAATCGGTCCAGTATTTTCGGAGCCTATTCAATTAAAGAAACAAACAAACAAATCTTTCCTCTTTATAATATTATAGTATAGAAGCTAGCGGTCCGCCCCGGCTTTACACACATACATTCTATAGCGTATGTACATCAGGGATAATGTAATTGTGATTCTAATGGGAAAAGAATTTTTAAAAAGTGGTTACTTGGGTGGTTTTTTAACTTTTACGGGATAAATACTAATCCCTCGGGAATAAAATAGACAATTTTCTATAAATAGTAAAAGAATTATCAAAATCGGACTACTTTGTAAAAAGTTATGCGTGGTCTAACTCAGAAAATAATATAATACGCATCCACTTGAGAGCCTCCTTCGTTTTTTCGTCGGTTGAAAACAGCAATTTCAGGCTTTCGGTTAACAGACATATTAAGTAGGTACAGAAATTTTATTGCATAAAAAATACTAGTCTAGAAATACTAGTCGAGAGATGTAGCCTTACTGCCTTGCATTTTATGGCATATTTTTTCTTACCAACTTTCAAATTTTATATTAATGGATGAATAAAATGAACTGTTGAGTTATCCAATTTACTTTTTATAATTTATATCATAAATTACCTAACTGATATTTTCCAATAATTCCCTACACGCTGTGAGGTTGCCCATGAAGCCCGAATTATCATAATTATTCTGAGTAGAACAAGTGGACCGTGAGATACGCTTGTGCATAGAAACATAGGAGTATCGGATATTACAGCTCGGCCGTGCACAACGAACATGAGTTAAGACTCAAAGGTAGGATTAGGGGCGCTTTGTCTGCACTGTCTGTCTGATACCGCACAAAAGGATACGAGTTCCAAACGGATACATGTGCTCAAACCGTCGCTGTTTGTATATATTTACATATTTATTTACGCAGGAAATATGCGTAGTAGTTGGAAATGCCACTTTGCACCAGGCAGTGGTGGTACACAGGAAAATATCAAGATAATGCTTTCTACGGCGAACCTTATGCTACGAGTCGTGGGATGTAAGAATGTACATTAATCACAACGGGCTAGGCAGTGGCTTTTCTACCTAACTAAAGTAAAAGGACATCAGTCACTGACCCTTCAAATTTTCTCTAGAACCAAAAGACACGTGGTTTAAGCTATCTGGGTTCAAAAAAATACACCGAATCGATGTAGGTACCTATATCTAATTAAATTCACGGACACTTATTTTAAGTTATTAAAATTCAAAATAAATTCAGAATTTGAGGTTATGATTTTTCATTGTACAAGTTTTCAGAGCGATAACATGTACCTATTAATCAATACAGTTAGGTATACATTCATACAAACACACATACAATACACAGTGTGTCTTCACGGGCCTACAGAAGTATTTGTTAGTTGCATACGAGAAGCCAAATAAATATGAGTATATTTCTATTGAAATGTTTGTTTTATTGTTCTGAATTGGCGTTTTGTTCGAGATAATCTGGATATCAGCTTGATATTGGATATCCATAATCGCTTTGTACCGCGTCTCGCGCTGTTCAATAACCCGCGATGTTATTGTAAACCTGTCTGCTATTTCCGCCTTGCTTTGTATAATCCTTGTCTATAGTCGTGATCCTCCATACTTAGAACAATTCTTCAACTTTATGCGATACGCTTCGATCAAAAATTTCCGGCTTTGCCGGCCCCGAACTACTTATTTTTGATCGAAGGCGATACGTGATATAATGACAGCATACTTAATAATTCTTTAGACTAAACAGTGTTTTTAATTTTTTCGCATTCTGATTAGTACTGATTAGTAGTCGTAAGCACACGACTGTTAGCTAACAGTCGTGTGCTTGTGGTGTTGGTCTTAAAGTTGAACTAAGTTATTAATTCTTAATATAGGTTTATAATACCAGAGGGATTTTGAAACCCTTGATTTTTTACTTTACAGAAGATATCTTTAGAATTTTTGACATAAAATGCTTGGAATTCGGATAATTTTGAGATCAGAAAGTTTTCATTGTTTTTCTGGACACATCCTACTTCCTACTAATATAACGAATATAAAAGTTTGTAAAATGGGAATTTAATTTTGTTTCCTAGGATATCCTAAGTTTGCCTAAAGTACTTGAAAGTGAAATTTTGCGTACAATTAGAAAACGTAACTTAGATAATAGACTACTCATTATAGAAAATACGCGTGCAAATCAACGGGCAGAAGCTAGTGAATAATACATTACATAAAAATACTAGAATACCTTTATATCCTAGATTACTGAAACTGTTGAAGTAGAATAATAAAACAAATCTGGTACAGGTGAAGACAATATACAAGTATTTTACCAAACTACCTACTTAAATGCCTTGCACCGTCACCAATTTTGAATCGTAGTTACAAGATCAAAAACAAGCGTAATACATTGTTTTGAATGGAACATACAAAACTAGGAACGATAGGGCAAAGTACTACCCCTAAACTTTGTTGAAACTTTATCAACGAGCACTCAATTTTTAGTAATTTAATGCAAATGTCAAAAGCTAACGCAATAGAACTTTCATAATTCAAATTTCATGTTAATGGCGATTATGACCAACACCTCGTAGAAGCTTTGCCCTTTATTTTTGCATTTGAAACTCTATTTCGAAGAATTAAGGCTTACAACATAAGGGTATCTTTGCCCCATACCATGAATATTGTAAGCTAAAAGGTTCTCTTGTGGAACTCAAAGTTTCTAAGTTATTCGTTAATTATTAACAAGTTTGAAAGTGGATTATAATTTAGCTTTTCTTCGCATACTTTAAAGGGACTTATGTTGAACGTGTTGAAGTGGTTGGGGATAGGAGGAGTTGGACTAAATGAGCACATTATAATAACTTTTCTTTGTTTTATCATTTAACTTTGCGAGCGGTTTTCCCTAGAAAGCATTAACAAGGCACTGTTCCCAAGAATAGTGCCTTGTTAAAGCTTATATAAATCTATTCTTTCAAGGATTGTCGCCAACTGGACACGTAGTACCACTTGTAGCTGAGCGAGTGATTCGCTGCCGCGACTATCCTTGTATATCGTTATGGGTAGTATATTATGGTAATATATTGTATTATGTATATCAGTTGTCTACTACCCATAACACAAGCTCTGCTTAGCTTGGGGCTAGATAATGCTGTGTAAATTGTCCAGCATTATTTATTTATTTATTGAATAGTACTAAGATGTGATTCGCAGCTCAACATTTTTTTCTATTTGTTTACAGGGTGTAACAAAAAAATGCATTTGCACCTACCGCATCAAAGGCGCGCCGATGATGTCGCTGCCGCGACAGAGGTGTTTTGTTTTTTAAAGGGGGTGTAAATTTTTAAAGCTTAAAAAAATTGGTTTTCGCGTAGAATTAGCAAAGAACTAAAATAATGTTCGCCTAAAATCAGAGTTAAGACGAAGATAAACACAAAATAAAGCATACACAAAACAAGATTTGACGATTCATACTTTTTAAGAGTAGGAATAGGTAAAAATTAACGCATAGATTTTAAGAGCATTGTGTGGCCGAATCAGAAACTATGAAAAATGAGAAAACGCATTTTGGTAGTCATGTAGAGTGGGCCGCGAATTGTAACAATGAAAAAAATCACTATAAATGTAAGCGAACCTACGAATTTATATATTATATGTATAGTACAATGGTGAAAAGGTAAACAAGACTATACTCGACATCGTTTGATTGATAGGTATAGTGTAAATAATAATAAAATGGAAAATAAATAGTTGGTTAAAATTACGATTTCCTTAAATCCTCCCACGTGTGAACTCTGAGGTACCATTCGAATATATAAATATTCACTGAGAAATATTTTCAGTTTCTTTTCTTTCTGCCAGTTATTTATTTAGGAGCATCTGGCAGGCGGAATTCCCTCCGCTTACAGTTCTGAAGAAAGTTTTTACTGCGGAAAATTTTGTGAATTTTATCTGTCAGCCTTTATATTTGTTTTCAATAATGCAAGTTGACGTAAGTAAGTGTGCCTCGCCGCGCTCCAATGACGGATACATGTATGAGCATGATTAGGCTGATGCTGTATCAGAAAAAACTATTTAAATTGTAAAAAGTGGTAAGACGACTTTGGAAAAGGCATTGTATTGCCACTTGCACCATTAAAACCCTGTTTTTTGTAGGTTCTTCTCTAAATACCTACTAAGCTTACTTAGGCCCCGTAGTATGAAACTGCTACCTACCAGCCATCGATCCATGCTTGAGTAACGCTTTTCTAAGGCATAAACGTCACGTTTATGCGTATTATGAAAACTAGCCTACGTTATCATGTTGTAGAATATCTCACAAAAATAGTACTATACAGGGTGTTAGTGTAAACAGTCTTATCCTTGAAACCACGTATGTACACCCCTAAAATAAGACGTTACAAGTTATTATTAAAAATAAAAGTCAATTAGTTTCGATGGAATTCCATAATTCATTTCTCTGCTATCCTACGTGATTTCATGGACACCCTAGTGACCTTATCACGCCGCGGCGCCTGCTCTCGCCTGTAGCCGGCCGGTGGTGTAGGTATCGAAACCACTCGAATCGTAGGTACCTACAACTTGTGATGGAACTTTCCCTTCATACTTTTCCGGGCTTAGGACAGGCAAAAATAGCTACTCTAACACATTTGCCAGTAAGTAGGCTAAAGTAGGTAGGTACTTTTGGCTTATTTAAAAAGTTCATCATCAATCAAGTTTATGTTTGATTTACTCACATTAGGCATAAAATTAGGCCACGACCTTGTGCATGACTAGGCACGGTGAACTGGCCGTAGGCACGTAGCCTTTGTGTAGCCGCTAAGATCGTTTTGCGGCTTGGCACACGTTGTTCTGGGAACCGCTCTGCGTACATCGTACGAGCCAAGTTCATGTTGTCACCAGCGATGGCATAAAGTCGCACCATTTCAATCCACTGTTCATTTGTGAACGACATCGTCACTTCTCTACTTAACACAATACGCGAACAAATCGGCACATCACAAATTAGCACGGAACGCGTCGCGACGTGCTCACTACCTAGCAGGCGGGCTGTGGCTGAGGAGTGCGCGCCGGTCGCTCGCGGCCGGCGCGCACTCGTTTATGCCTTATGTAGGCGGCGCTTTTACGAGCGGCGCTGACGCGGCGTAGGTACGAGTATAGGGGTGTAGGGTGAAATGCTTTTATGATGTAGGAGGATTTTTTTTTCAAAATTATGTTAAAAAAAAAAGTTTCGTTTTTTCATCGGTTTTGGACTCTGCTCATGATTCTGAACCTCTGGTTTCAAGGATAAGACTGTTTACACTAACACACTGTATTATGTACAACAAATCTTCTGTTTTAGCTTCTACTATATTGTATCATAAACAATACACGGAAACACTTTTACGAGTCCATTGTTGCGTTGAGTAATAATAATAAGCCTTACTCTGCGCGAAGGACCACAACATGACGCTCTATTCACACCGGACGATGTTACTGCGGAAAAATAGACATGACGGAAAACTAATTTATTACTATGGGGATAAAGCTGAAAATGTAAATGAGGACGCGCAGATGAGACGAGATTATCTGGAGGCGCGGGATTCAGAATCCTGTTTGTTTTTGGATATCGTCGGGATAAGAGTTTTTGTGCTGGATTCGGAGATAAAGCGAGAGTTTTATCGTTCGGATAAAACTCTCGACACGACGACGGGCACGACGGACACAAATAAATAATGCTGGACAATTCACACAGCATTGTCTAGCCGCAAGCTAAGCAGAGCTTGTGTTATGGGTTTTTTTTATTATACACAGAAAACGACCAGAACACTCGGAACAAATCTCTGTAGATCGTACAAACATTTGTCCCGAGACGGGAATCGAACCCGCAACCCCCTGCGTTGCAGGCAGGCCTTCGCCCACCGCGAAACTTATGAGTTTAGTTAACCAACATTGAATAAATTAAAATATCGAACACAGAACCATCCCGGCGTCCCTTTTGGGCTATTTACATTAAATTAGGTACTTACTTGGTATGCTTTGAATGTAACTTACAATCAGTTAATGTTTTTTGTTCTATTAAATTTGTAACATCGGTCTTGGAATAGCTCTCTGTCCTATTAATATGTAGTAGAGGTGGACCTGCGTGAGCTACAAGTGGAGGACTGGCAGGAAGCTGCACAGGACGGGGGAGAGGGCGTCTTCTCTTATCGGAGGACAGAAGACTTACTTCAGGTCGCTGTGCCATAGGGGAAAGTAGGTAAGTTTGCAGTGTTTTAGTGCACTCAGTCATAGAATTAGCTTCGAAAATCTAAGTCAAGTCAAAGTTTACAACATAATGTACGTACAAGATTCTGCCAGAGCGGTTAAACATTTATTTAAAAAAAAACAACCTAATCTGTTCAGTCATTTAAGTTTGTATGAAGGTAACAATCATCTGGACTTTCGTATTAATATTAGTAAGATAGTGTGATGTGATTTTCAATATATTTCTACATAATAGGTAGTGTGTAGGGTACCGGTACTACAGGTATGTCATGGGAAAAGAGTGCAGGTGCACCGTGCTACTTGAGGTGCATCATCTGTCCCAACGTGAACTACTGATACCTCTATGTGCTACCTACTACACCTAATCCTATCATAAGTAAGACCAAGTCGACCGTACACTATTACTGCTCCCTCGGACATGATCGACATCAGACTGGTGTGTTTGAGAACAACATTATATCAGCCCACTCCGCCCACGTGCACGCTCTCACTGCTGGGCTACACTTTCCCTTATCTTTGAATTACGGGTATAAATAATCAAACAATTGCATTCACTTCATAACTGTGATTTCACAGGCTTCTTGGGGTTACAGAACAAAACATTGACAACCTCGTCTGTAAGTTCTTTAAGGCTAATGCGAGATCGTTTGCCGCCGCCTGCCTATCGGCCCCGATCTGATGGGTTACCCCGACGCGAATGGGTAATAAGATGAAAGTGTTCCTACTCTGCAGAGATCATATCTCTTAAGGTGAAAATCGACATATTGCTTGAGTTGAGCCGGTACTTAAAAAAATTATAGGGAAAAATAAAATGTATTATCCGCAAATACTTATGAAAATAATATTGAGTTTTTGGTGGTATAGGTATGACTCTAAAGGCTTGATCGCTAACGATAAAAAAAATACGAAAAAAATAAAAATTTAAAGGACCAACCTAACTCCATACGGTTTGCGATGGATAAACCGGCTACTTTACAATCATGAAGCCGAATCGGCAAGTAGAAGTATATTGTTGAAAAATAAATATAAATAAAATATTTGCAGCAAAAACACATTACAGTAATAGTTATGGCACCTGATGGGTAGGTAGGTAGAGTTACATTATATTGTGATACAGTGGTATGTTAAACTGATAGAAAAAAGTTATTGCGGAGGGCTTGGAGACTAAGCTTTTACCTACAGATCTCACACTAGGCGGAGCCTGTATCGTGAGATCCAAACCAGTAATGCTTACAGTCACGAGAAGGTACTTTGTCTCGGTGTGAAACGTACAGCACTTAGTTAACACTTAAATTATCTTATTTAGTGCTTAAGTACAGAAGTGAGTGAGTCTAATAATACTTTACAGCTCAAAATAAAATCAATGACCTGAAAAAGGTCATTGACTCTGACTTTGAACCACCTGAAAAACTAAAAGACAGAAACAACAAAAACTTAGCTTATGATTTTGAGAATATCCTCAGTGTCCGTGTAATTTAAGGTCAAAAACCAAATTACCGAATCGCAAGTTATCCGAAAAATATTTTTATCAGTAATAAAAATATTTTTCTTGTGAAAACTTCCCTCATGTGGCAAACATAAGTGCACGTCGTCGGCCGAGGATAATAATATAGTTTTGAGTTCGTTGTTAGCCCTGGAGGGTTGTAAATTATTTTTCAGCAAATACTGCTGTTAGAACAATTTTAAGCCCATAGAGGGCTCTTCTTTTTTGGTAGCCGGTTGATTAATATCTTACTAATAAGTTGATAAGGTTAAACATCTACGTTTTCTTTTGTATCAAGATATCAGTGTACGGTATACGCTTGATTCAAATAGTATCTTTCTATCGAACTCCCTTCCGTTTGGACCTCATTGTTTATAATAGGCACAAAGAAATGAATTTTCGAATACATGTTTAACAAGTTTTGGGACTGAACTGAAGATATTTTTAAAAACGTTTCTTAAGTTTTCTTGTTTTCAAATAAGAACCAACTCGAAACGCCCGAAAAACTTGAAAATATATTATAAAATATATGAAATGTGTACCTAAATATATTACACGAGATAAAATTCTCAGATTTTTTTATTATCATGCGGATAAATGTAATCTAATCACAATCACTTACCCACAAAAAGTTCGAAAACCAGTAGCACAGTCATAATGAACAACTTCCCATGGCACAGTCACATCACAGCACGATCCATCACTTCCAAACTTCCCATCCTCCGTGCAATCCTGCAGCGCGCGGGAGACGTCAGCTCCGTCCGAAGTCTAGCTCGCGACTGGCGCAGCATCCCTCCCACTCACACCCCCTGTTATCGAAACAGCGAGACAGAAAAAATAAGATCGAGATCCCGTAATTAGATAACTGTCATTGCTTTTGTCTGTGTTTTTTGACGTTTGGCGGATCTGGAGTAGATGCCTAATTAGAAGATATTATATTTAATTTTTTGTTTTAGTAAATAAATGCCTTTTGTATTTGTATTTTTTTGTATTAGTTCCCTGATGTCAGGAGTGAGAAGCCTGCGTTGGCTCACATTCGAGAACGGACAAACCGTCGTCACCGTCTTTTTGATTAGAGACTATCTTTTGTTAGATTCCGGAATAGATCACTTCGTTCAAATATCGACAAGGGATTAAAACCAACTTAAGTTCTAGATAAGTATAATATTTGCCTACTAGTTAGTAGTATTTTGATTTTTAAGTGTATTTAGTTATATCTATTATATTACTAAAGACAGTGTGGTGTGCAGTGCATTGTAGTATACCTACAGGACTGCTTTGTATGGCCAAACAAATCCTATGTTATATGGCAGTTGTAGAGTGCGAGTGAGAAGAGAGACGCAACACGCGACGTGCGACGCCCCGCGTCGCACGTCGCGTGTTGCGTCTCTGCGTCGTCGTCGCGTAAATGAGGCCTTACACTTACTTTTTTTTACATAAACCTAAACCTTCAGTGACACAGCTAGATATTACTCTAGTAGGTACTAAGGGCACAGAGCACGTTAATATACTGGCAAGTCTTCACGAAAAATCAAACCTTTCAATACAGATGACCTTTTCTTAGGATTATTGACATTCCTTTGAACAGTGAAAATGCTTTCCTCTCACTTGACCGGTTTCATTGACTTCGGGCATTCCTGATCCGATTTATATAACCGACTACGTCACGGGGTCTAATAGCTTCCTTCTACATTTATTTTCACAATCTTTTTCATGTATTTGTGAACTCGGTGTAATCTGGAGTAGCCTACTTCTTCGGGTCGCTATTACTGAAATTAAGAACTTTGTGGAAACTTTATAGCTTTCAAAAGTGTTCGGGTTTATCAGAATTTGGCATTGTTATCCGTTATCAGGAGGTGTCATTCAAAATAACTAAATTTAAAGGCAAATACAAAGAAATTACAGGGAGTTATCAAATTGCTTCTAACGTTTTCTCCAAATCATTGGTGCTTGGCATGGCAACACGCAGAACCTATTTTCCCAGATAACGATAGTGTTTTTAGTAAATTATTTTTTATAACTAGGTTGTTCATTTATAGATTTTTTTTATAATCCTTTTTTTATAGAGCTCTGCATATAAGAAGTACCAACGCGGACATTGTGCCCATAAAGCACAAAGCTATTTCATTTCATCTGTTTTGGAGCTACAATGCCACACAGACCAACTGACATGCAGTTAGGTACCTACCTATACACCTGAAAGTTATAACATATTTTTTTGTATGATCCCACCATGTAGTTTAGTAGAGCTGAAGTGAAGGCGTAGCGAAGTAGTCAAGGTAAATAAATACATCGACGGATCAAACGCTGTCTTGTTTACGTTATGTTGGGTTTTGAACTTTGTTTAAATTTCATTTTAGTATTTAGTTCCCGCGCTCGACCACTTCTCAGGTTTCTAGCTGTCATTATAACATGCTCGCCTCGTTCGTGGCTCCGTGCCGGCGCCATATTTCAAACTGTGCATACCTACCTACCTGCGTATATCTCGACTATTAATTATACCGAGTGCTCGATGCTGTGCAATTACGCTCCACGTACTACAACATATTTATTTACCCTTAATAAAATTGATGCATTTTTTTAACGGCGAGAGGGTGTTTGTATGATGATAAACTCTCTGTCAGAGTTTATTGTCGCATTTTTAAGAATTAGATTAGGGACTCAAAATAAAATCCATAAGTAAATAACTGGTTTTACGTGTAAATATTTATGGTCTATTATATAACCTCAGACTAAATATAACTAGTACATATACAATGTTGCAAAATTTCCTTTCAGCCTGATTCCTAAATAACTTTTATTGCTGCGGATAAATGTATTTTTTTATGTATTTCTTTTTTAAGTATCTACAAAAAAACCCAGTCCCAGATGCCAATATTTCAAACGCGCGGGACGCGAACTATCTGCGCCCATTCATTACGGAGCCGGAGCTCAATTTGTACTCGTTATTACGTCACTTCCGCTCTCTGCGTTAAATTTGGCAATTACCTTTTTAGATTGAGATTTTAAAGCCAGTTTCGAGAGAGTATCCTTGGGATTATCTGAACGATAAGTTTATTGGTGATTTTCAGCGAATGTTTAACATTTTGCAAAATATTTGTTCTGGAGGTTTTCAATCCATATCCATACATAATGGATAAGTAGTCTCGCTGCAGCTACGGCTGCAGCTTTGAGAAGCGTTAATTTAACGTAGTATACGGAATCCAGCCTATTTGTCCCTAGCTAGAAATAGGCTCTGTTTTTCAGATTTGAATTTGCGACGGAAACGCAATCACGTTATTGATCAAACACAAATTATGTTATCGACTCTACCAACAAACAAACGAATGCAAACGAGGCTCCAAGAATAAAAGATTCACTTGGTTTGTTGCAAATATACGAAAACATTATGTTTTGTTTAACCCCAATGAGATGTTTCTGATCCGCTAAATCGGGATTTTCATTGATTTGTTACAGTTTGCCTAGCTACAGTAACAAATCAAATACAATATAATAAAAGGCTAAATACATAACACAAATGTGTCTGAATGCGGGGTCCATTTGAAGGAAAATAATAGTCCCGAATACTTTAATAGATTTATTTAGATTTATCACGATTACCAATTTACAGGACAAGCCTTTACGGTGGCACGAGAGCAAGAGCGATAGCTATACAATCGTTAGAGCAGTAAGCTAATATTTGACATTAGAAGTTGACGTTCCTCATACATTGACATTTGTCTATTTTATTTCAACACCATTGTTTGTTTTTTGCATTTCTTAAAGATTTTTTTTTCTTGAGTAAATAGTTAGGAACATAGTTGATCACATTGAATTGTCATGACGCACTGGTGCTGTACTGACACACTTGAACCCCACGTGACCGCGGGGCGCGAGGACGCGCGACGGGCTGAGAGTGCGCATGCGCATGTGCAGCACACGGCCCTGCTGCACAAATTATAGTGATCTTATTTGTTTAGTGGTTCACAACGAACGAATCAAAAACATTGGTGAAGATATCACCAAAACTGTGGTAGCTAGTTGTCATTTCACAAAAGTATTTTTTTTTAAGGTAAACGGAATAAAAACCTCTTTCTTAAGAATAAAAGTTATAAAGAACCACTTCAGGATAATTTTTTATACAATAGTGAAATAAAACAGCTAAATCGGTAATTATTGGCGACGATATCAAGCATTATACATGAATAAAAAAAATTGAGAATAAAGTTAAAAATAGTTTATGTGTCAAATACCTAGCTAGTCACACTTCGATTAATCGTAAGGAACGTTGAAATAATGTTTTCAAGAATAAATCATCGCGTATCGTATTAATTAATTTTCGTTTGAAATTTAGAGAAACTGATAATTAATATAATTCCAATTAGAAGTTAGGAGTTGATAATAAGTTCGAGCGTGTACCTACGCGATGTTGGTTGTGAAGTTTACAGTCTACTCAGGAAAAAATCATCATCATTGGACTTAAAATGGTTCGCAGTTGTTGTCCCAAGCACATTATAAATCTAGTACCTACCTACTTGTGCATTTACACATCGAATCACTGCACACTTCATTTAAACGTTTCTGGAAATATATAGATTCGATGTGCAGCAGGAACCGATCGGAAGGTAGCGGCGGCCGCACGGGGGGATTAACTACGCAGGGGACGGATCCAGGTAGGTGGATGAGGGCCTTTTTCATACAAATATGAGCCTCGTTTCTGATAACAACATAATTAGGTATAATAAATTTTTTGTCATCCAGGCAGAACGAACTTTGCCGGGCCAGATATTCTAATATATGATTCTAATAATAATCTGTAACTCCACGAAAAGAAGGAGACCCGCTATCAGCGGCATCTATCCCTTTGGTTCTGACTATTTTGGTTTTGTGTAAAAACAGCGCACGAAAATGTTACAACCTCCAACTTTTCAGAACAACACTCCTCTCCGAGCTTTGTCCTTACTCTATGCTCCGAGCTGAATCTACTAAATAACAGATGGCGCTATTACGAAAACATTAACTCTACAAGTCGTTACTCGTTGCTAAAAGGTGTCTTGGAAAAACTAAAAACGAACTTCAATCGATGTTTCCGACGATGTCAGTATCTAGAAGGTCTAGTTTACTCACTGCTGGGTATTGACAGGCCTCCCGAAGTTGTGTCATCCATCACCGCTACGCCACCACCTCCATTGACACCCTGCGGCGTAGTATGTCGTCGACCACCTTGCAACGTTCGCCCGACGCTTCTGTTTCTTGTTCTTTGTCAACAATCAGTTGTTACTTTGCTCCACTTATCATCAAATCGGAAATTGCACTTGCAATCGGAATTGTATAATAGAAAACTTTCTTCAAGCCCTTTAGGATGAGGTACATATGGATCCTAAATTTTATACCATTTTGCAAGATGGTGAAGTTGGAATCATGAAAACAAATGAGTTTTGTTTAATTATGGCCGCGTGTCTGAAGCCAGCGCAGCCATAATTCACTGCACACTAACAACCATAATTCAGTGCACACTTAGCTCCCGCAGCGGGATGTAAATTGGTTACAATGTTGAAACTGCTTCCTAGTTTTGTTTCTTGTAGCACTGTACAGATAACACCGAATCGCACAACCTAAAGTTTCATTTGAGAACACAGCAGGGCTCTGTATTTTAGGATACGATTTGATTGCAATCATATACTCATTAGGGGACGCCTATGTCCAGCCGTGGACTAATATAGGCTGATGATGATGCTGATATATCAGACCTTTCTGTACTGGCTCGGGTAAAAGTTTAGTTATACCTCCCTCCATTTTGAAATTAAAATATTGTGATCTGGGTAGGGACGGTCGAATATTACCGGGTACTGGGTCTATGTGAAATAATGGTTTAAGCTTGTCCTACCTACCCTTAGGAAGATTTTGTTTAAATATAATAATTATATATTTTACCGGGTAAACATTGAAAATCTAAAGACAGAAATAAAATTAATATTAATTACAAAGTCTTTACCAAAAAAACTACTAAAGCATTGTTCTACTGCTACTACGCTAGTACCACGTTGCCACAAAGAACAGCGTTCATGAAATTGGATAGGAATCCAGTGGGTTTCTAAAGACGTTCCTTCCTAATATTACTAAAGTTTAAAGTCCGACGAATTCAAATCCCTTCATTGGTATCATATTGTGGGTAGTGATGAACTTCAAGTATTCTGTTTGAGCTTCAATAGCCAACTTTGTAGCACAAAAGCTCTTGTCTTTACCAGTTTAATTTTTCAATTACTTCTTTTTTTTTTATTACTTATGTGTTACTTATACCTACTGGGCAAAGCAAAGGTGACCCGACTCGGCCCGTTACATTGTATTGAACGGAAGCTGTCAATTTTCAGTCATAACACGATAGTTATGAAAATGTATCTTACATAAGTACTTATGTAAGAATCGTTATCATACGGCTTAAGTTATGTATTTGGACGTTTACAAATAACATCATATCATAGAGCTAAACTACCTTGTAAATTAATTTTAAAGAACCGACGACCAACGTAAAAAAAGTGATTTAAGTATCTTTTAGTTGATTTGAAGGGTAGATACTACCTAATTGACTGGTACAAAACATTAAATTTGCCTTATCAAGGCATTCGATGCAAATATCTAGAATTGGCAAGCCAGCCACACAAAGTAAATCCTTATGCGATTGTTATTACGTTCCATTTCCTTCAATTTAAATGCCACAAATGTTGCTATGTGTCCTCGTATGCTCTATAACAGGCAGAGCTCTCTTTGACTTGATATTGTGCGTGACTGACGATGTAAGCCGCGTCAGCCACTAGCAGACATTGTGGAAGATTTCTTTTCCTCTTCCAAACAGAATTTACGAAAATATTTAAGAAAACGGAGTCAAAATAATGATAAATATATATATATATATATGTATAATATTATGTATATGTTTTTCGACAATAAAACTTTCTTGGAGATGTAATTGTTCAAAATGTATATTTTAATATTGACAAACAAGCCTCAGGTGCCCAATGTGCTGAGAGTCACAGGCAACCACTAGCTCGGTAGAGATGTGAGTTGAACAGACAAACTCATTGTGCAGTCAAGTACCGTCCGAATTAACCAAAAGGAAAATAAATTCAGATTAGCAAGCGTTTACTTATTCACTTTACTTCGTATTTTTGGAGAAAATACATGGCACGATTAGGTCCGGCTTTTCAGATAAGCTTTGTGATAAAGTTTTAAAAATAATATAGGAAGAGGTAAGGTTAGGGAGCATATTGGGAAACTCATTATTTACTTTTCATGGTTACAAAATTTAAGAATATGGCTTTCATCCTAAAAAATCTCATAAATCGAAATAACTACTTCAATCAAATTAATACAGGCTATGCTTATGCTCAAGTAGTTTTCCGTTTTATAGTAAGCATGCATCAACAATTCAGCCCAGGTTTAAAAATTATGTTACGAGTACCTGTAACGAAAGTAGATCCACAGTTACATTCAAGCTTTTAGCTATAAACAGAATCATTCACGAACAGGGTAAGTAAGTACCTACCTACATAACATATTTGCGCTCAAAAGGCGATAACCCCTCCGAACCTTTTGCCCAATCGGCCAGTCCTCTCAGTTGGAAAAGCTATTTTTACGCCCAACGGAAACTCAACAAGTCATTGGGCATGAAATTCAGCGTCCCAAAAACGAATGCGCAAGGGATGGGACAAAAATTCCCTTGAAAATAGTAATAATTCTACTAGTAATAGTTCTAGTTAGTAATAGTAGTAATTCTGCTAAGTTAGCCTTAATGATGCAGCCGGGAGCGCTGCTCTGGCTACCGCCGCGGGACAGATGTTTGATCGGAGGATAATTTATTTCAGGTATTTTCTTGGTTTTTATAAAAGATATAAAAGTAATTTACCAACTTTTTGGTCAGCAATACCACCTCAAATTAATCTGTTCTACATTGCGCCTCTATCTTCAAATATTTACCAGCAACAAGCTGAAATGTAAATATATGGAAAATGGAGGTGTTCCGCGTTCGTCCCACTCGCCTCGACCCAATGTAGTCCGAATACGGAAAATGTGAAACGAAAAGAAAATAAAACTTTTCTGCGGATTTACTTTTGATAGAGCGAAAATAAATAACATGATAAATTACCAAGTTTAATTCGATTTAAGCAAACACCGAGTGCATAAATCAACTTGTTATACTGGCGCAGAGTTGAATACCTACCTATAGCTTCAGTATGTGTTTGGTGTATTTGTTCTTTTTGTATATAAAGTAATCTCTGTAATAAGCAATTGGGAAGAAGCAAACATACCTGCTTATTGTTCCGACCTTATGAGTAGGAAAGGGGCAAGAAAATTACGATGAAGTCATCCTACCCGATACCCAATGATAATGACGAAGAATGTACGAAGCGGTGTGACGTCATTGTCATTACGCAGGGCTAGCTACGTGTCCATAACCATAACCAACTCTCATAAACTAAATCAGAATTGCTTGCATGAAAAGCTTCTCCTCTCAAATCACTATATTTTATCAACTTTCTGTACTTTTCTACAGACCAGACATTCACTCCCGAACCACTCCACATTCATTTAGAGCACATTCATCACTGCTTTGTGTACTGCAGTTCTTTCAGCCTCCTTTGTCACCTGTGTCCTGTCTGGTCCTATTACACGCGCCAGCAGGCAGGTACCACCGTGATGGATGATGAGGACAGTGGCCGAGGGCGTGTCCCATCGTATGTCTGATGTCTGCTGCAGGAGAACTGTTGATGCCTACTGTTTGGTGGGCGTCTGTCAGTTAGATTTTATACGATTTGTTGTTGTGCCTAATGACAGAGCAGCAGACAAACATAGTCAGTTGTCAGTTGCCTCAGTCAAAAAACCAATATTCTACTGACAATATTCTTCTTCGATATTTCTTTGTACCATAGCCATTTATACTTACTTACTTACTCCTATGGCTCAGCGACCCAAAGTGGATCTTGGCCTCCGACACAAGACTCTCCAGGCATCTCATACATAGGTAGGTATATGGCAAAACATATACATACATATATGGCAAAACATATACATACATATATGTATAAAACATATATATAAACATATAAAATCACTCTTGACGAAACACTCTGTAATGTTTTTTTTTATTGTCGATAGGCTTTCGTTTGACCACAATCTCACCGGATGGAAAGTGAAAAAATAATGCGTTTCCACTTGAATAAAGCAGCTGAGTGGAGCCACAGTAATTAAAATCATCTTAATTTAAATCATTTTTTTGTTTTGTTCGTTTTTTCAAATATACTATTCAAGGTTTTTATTTACGTTTTCAGGATCAAAGAAAAACGGCAATCAAACCTGAAAAAAAAATTCAGCTTAATATCGTCCCACAAGATTGGACTCTGTTTTTCTTGAAATTGAAACGATATCAACGATACATTTTCGTGAAAAAATTAGTCATTTCATCACCTGCCCGCACCAGCACTATCCCTGCGACATGTCTACGTCCTCGCCGCTCGCCCTGTGACCAGCCGAGCCCTTCAGGAATCTTGTTAATTTCACGATGATTTATAGCACGAGCCCTAACAGACGTTCGTTTAGATAAATTGTTGGGTTTATTCCGTTATTTTGTTATTCCGCTTTTGATATATGACGCTGTGTTTGGTTTGTAAATTGGCGGTGACCCATTTGAGTGAGCGTTAAATTAGTCTGTGACCTTTTTAACAACTTTATCACTTTTCATTTTTGGAGGAGGTACTACCTAACTACATACATACATGCTAGGGGCTAGGATGTTGCCTAAAACGTTTTTGCTGAGCGTTTTCCTGCGAGGCACAACACGACACGACAAAATGCGGTGACGACTCCGGGCGTCATACATTTATATAAACCGTTTACTCACGCAACGACACCGCACAGCTCGACACACGTTTTTCAAACGATAATTCGCTATCTTTTTGTGTTGACGATATAGCCACTGTCGAGAACCTGTATGAACTGACGAACCGCACGACACGATAGTTCGTAAGTTTGTTTGGGTTTAAAAGTTATGTGCGTTTATTTCGACTGTGCTGCTGCTGAAATCATCGCTTGTAGGAAAACGTCCAAATGACAGGCCGTGTGCCGTGCGTCGTGTGTGGGAAAATGCCGTAAGTAAGAGCAAAAATCATGATGATGATGATGAAGTGCAAAAATCACCTCTAGATGACACTTTTAAAACACTAGATATTTCATACATATTTTGAACTACACGGAGCATGACCAAATGCATTGAAAACAGCCTGGATTATTTCTCAATTCAAAAAACACACATGCAAATTTTCACAATGTTCCTATCATTTCACTTCCGTCGACAGCTTGCTAGATTATAAAAGTATCAAACTAATACTCTCTTTCAATATCACCTTCAATATTCAGCGCCGCGCCCGTGACGTCATCTAGTGTCATACTTTATTCCGAGGCTTCCCTTCCCTCAATCTTATAGAGCGGTTACCTTATCCAGTTGCTAGGGTGGAATACTAATGGGATGGAATACCTACTGTTATCATGACTTTACACTAACTAGCGCGAAGCTGCAGTGATACGAGGATGCGTGACTTGAGGGGGGTGGAGGAAAGTGATCTTTACATTTCAGGATTTGTAGGAATAGGGATTCAGCGAGTTTAAGCTATCAAATTCTTGCTTTTGGTGGTTATAATAGAATAGAATAGAATAGAATAATATTTATTTGTAACTCCATCAACATAGGTACAGACATAATTTAAAGACAAAACTACTGTCGATAAGAGTCACAAAACGGTCCCTGTCTCAGCATGGGTTAGTTGTAAACACTTTACAACCAACGCTGGTCTTCCGACAGAGCCGTTTGGTGACGTCACGGAAGATAACACATATATTATACACAACACAATCAAAAATATAACGATAAATAACCTACGGCAACGATTGACAAATAGATACAACAGATGATAACTATACGGGCATCTAGCATTCACAACAGTCTGTGTAGTTATTTACTTTTACAGGTGACATTTATAAACACATTTTATGAAATACGATGAGACGCTGAAATACGAATATAAGTGATTTCTTCTGACAGGGCAAATTCCATGTAGGTAAGTACACACATACAAACAAGACAGAAAATTAGTAGGTACACGTTTCTGCCAATAAACTAATCAAAAAAATTTTAACCGGCAGCCAGGCCTTCATAGAAATTACATTGAAACAAAACACACAAATAATAAAGCATGGTTTGCTTTTTATATATTGGTAAAAATTAAATATAGTGTAAGTAATAATAAATTGTACATAGCGTTATATGATACTCATATCATTTTTATGACTCTCTTGTTTTTTTTGACCTTCAAAAATAAAATTGCGTAGTTTGACTTTAATATATTTAACTATAAAATAACACTACACATGTTCACACACCACCTAACCACATTGTAAGCAGATTTTATGTTATGGATGCCACAAAGCTAATATTAAAGTACTGACTTCTGTTGCCAATCCAATGAGATAAAAATAAAACGTAGGGCAATAAAAATACAAGTGACTATTGCGACCATTCAGCAGTACCATAAACAAGTCGCGGAAGTTCTATGAGAACAGAACCATCGAATCGCATTGAAAAATATCTTGGTATAAGTTTTTTATTATCGATTTACGTAGGTATCAAATAACATAGCACTGATATTATGAATAAATTTACTCCCATTACTACTAAGTAATGGGAGTAAATTTATTCATAACAAATACATGCATGCCTACAACAACAATCACACTACCCTAAAATTATTCTTATTCTATGTAATAATCTGTTAACACTCATTATTGTGATCTCACTTTGATCTCTACACTAGGATACCCTGCGCTGTAGAGTCAAAAAAGTAGTATGGTTCTAGTTTAGAGTTGCATAGATGGTACTAAAGTAATGTTCGAATCATATTTATGTGACTTTAAGATGTTGCTTAAAGTCACATAAGTATGATCTTCAGTTCCGTTAGCACTATATAGTTATTCTGTGGTTCAGTTCAGTTCCGAAGACAAAATAAAAAATATAATTTCTACACACCTACCTTACTCATTTATGTATACATATACCATCACGTACTTAGGTACTTAATTACCTACAGTATGATAAGACGGCCTCCGTCTCATCATAGTCTTTATCAATAAGCCATGAATGTAGGATCTTTTTGTAAGCTCTTCTGGTTTAAGGAAATATGTTTTATTTATTTTTGTGTATAAGAAAGGACCAACATTTCCGTATTTCTGTATTGCCTAACCAGGTATAAAATCTACAAAAAAATTGTGTTCGCATAAAGAGGAGTTTCCATTTGATGTGTCGGAAGGACATGACAATTTTAGAAGGCGCTATTTTATGGTATTTTAAAATGACTGACGAGACTGACTGAAGAGTTGCCTTACTGTCAAGAGGTTACATTCTCGATAAAGAGTTTTGGTTGGATACAGGAATGGCTTTTTGTGAGCTACCTTGAGAACCGCTCTTTGGCCACGCTCTAGCTTCAGCAGCTTCGTCTTGCAGGCTGTGTGTGTGCGTTCATATATTTTAGATGATATGAATTTAGTTTTATCAACGTTTAGAGTTAGATGTTTTGTTGAATTGTTAGAGATCTATTTGTCTCATGTTAGAAACCCTCACTGAAAATCTATTTTAGGTTTCACTTCAAAATATTATTACAATCTGTGAATCTGTTTATGAGACCATTTACCTTTAACCCTTTAGCGCCGTTAAGGGTCATACAGTACAGGCCCGTCCAACCTAAGGTTTATTGTAGGGAGGGGCTGAAATATTCCTGCTGAGTGCGTCTCGGAAAAATAATAGATTGAACGGCCATTGTTTTCTGCACAAAGGAATCTGCCTAGGCGACCGTTCAGAATTCGTAATTTCGTCATCAAATTGAATCAATACCATCTAAATAAAATATGAAAGTAGGTACTGCACAACTGACTCATACGTTTTCACCAACCGGTGCAGTGGCATAGACAAAGAAGAAATAATTTTATCCATTTCGTAGATTCATTGCATACCTACTAGGTTAAATACATCATCATCGTCATTAGCCTAAAACATTAATGAACTACATATGTATAAGCATTTTTATTAATAATTGATTTTATGAAAAACTAAATCGTTTATCTAGTGCACCGACCCCCATTCCTATTTATAGTTGGTTATGAACTAATAATGTAGACCGAGCCTGTATTGCGGTTTCATAGCGAGCGTCAGCGTGCTGGCCAACTGTTTTATAGCGGGTTTATACTGTAGGTACCTACTGTACGCTTTATTGAATCCGATCCAATAGTCCGGGTGTTGGGGTGAATATTATTTACAATCTGGTTGCAAATTGGGAGTCATAGCAGAGCTAAAAATTCTCTTTTTATTTTTATCCTCTGTCAACTCATAAGAATATGGACTCGTTTGTTTTCTTCTGTGAACGTAAACTAAAAAGAAAAATAACACTGTTTGGTGCGCATTCACACACACGCTGGGAGGATCAGTATTTGCAGGATTGGCTAAAAATTGTCAAAGAGGTGGTACTTTTTTCATAAGGGGAGCTACCTCACCTGCGAGGGAGTATCGAATAAAAGGTGAAAACAACTAACAACTCGGTAAAACTCGCGTTAACTCACCTCACGTTGAAGTCACCGTCGTCGTCAGAGTTTTGTGCGACTAGTTTGATGTTATTGCCCATCCTGATATTATTGCCTTGTAAAGTTGTAATAAAGTTCAATTGTTAAATGTTGAACCCTACTGTGTAAACATAACTATAACCAGTTTTGTGCAAGCCGGCTCTACCTACCCGCGTGCAGTGCACTACCCGCGCACCTACTCTTCTTCTTTCTACTACTTATACAATTCTTGTTCTCAATATTCTCTCATTGCTAAACCCCTACCCTGCCATCTATACAAATGCGCTTTTGGTCGCCTTGAATAACTGCAATTGATCCATATTGACCAAGTGGAAAAAACCGGCTGAAACAAGCCTGGAGCGGTAGATATCCGGTAATTGGAAAACTCTGAGAATCTTTCACCGGATCCGATGCTCAATAGGCTTCGTGGCCTGATTTAGCTCTGATTCGCTATCGTATGAACACGAATTGGTTTTAAAAGGTTTTCAAATGAGCAGCTAGGTGTAGATATACGGAGTAATAAGTGTAACCTAATGTGTCACGAGCGTAGTTTCACACCCCCGTATTGCAGGGCCCTTTCGCAAGGAGGGCTCCTCGCCAATAATGTCTAGGTATAAGGTAATGGCCAACACATCGCAAACGTTCTTTGTGTCAATTTTTTTGAATGATAAATGTACAATTGACTTTTCCTTATTTCCAAAACACAATCATATAAAAGCTAAACGATATTACAGCAATACTCCGATAGCTGTTATCTCAAAAATGGGTAAACAGCCGATAACCGGGATGCTCAGTTCTATCATGAAAAGCGATAAATGCGGCATTCTCCGCCATTCCGCGGATTACCCGCTAATAACACTTTGAGCTGGCCGCTGCTGGTTGTTCTTTGTTTCGCGATGGGGTGCGGGCGCAAGGAGTAACATCATATTTGATACCGTTCGACTAACTATTCCAGTGTTTAAAGAACTGCATTTATGCACAATTTAGATGTAACATCAAAGTATGCAAAGTTAAGTACCTACTCGTAAGCTATAGACTTTACGATGTCGATCCATCCTCGCAGACCTTATGAATTCTTCTGTCGATTCAAAATCCCATAAACACCACAATAAGTAACTTTTCTTAAACATGCGCGTGAAGACTAACACCATCAGCGAAGGCCTACAGCACCGAAACTCCATCTAACAACTGCTAAAATCGTGAATTCTTTCCTTGGGCAGGAGCTAGGAACACGAGCAGCACGCCGCCATTTTGCGTCTGTCTATCTCCTAGTTTTTTTATCCAAACCCAGAAAAGACTTCACTCAGTTGTCAGTTTTCCAAAGATTGTCAATGTCATCCCATCTCGTGCATTTGGACAAACAAAACCAGAGGGTGGATAGACATCTCTACGACCCTTGCTAAGGCAACCCTTATTGAGAATAAAACCACTCTCCGCTACCTAAAATACACGCCTCGTCTATACGGCCAATCTGACATCCGGCCGTCCACGGACGCTGTGGGGTAGCCCTAGGCCACCACGCACGCTATCTGATAGTTGTTGGCTACCCTACGATACTTAGCCATTTTCACATCACTACAGTCATCTATTTGCCACTGCCAAACTGCAAGCCCTGAGGAATAGTCATCGCCGCCTCGCCACACTCCCAGCCCTGAGAAATAGCCTCGTTAGCAAACGCAGCAATTAGCCGAATACGCCTTGTTTGTTGTTGTTGTACGTAAACTGTAAAGATACATGCCCTGGTTCATTTAAGATTCCTTTACTTACCACAACAACCAAATACCATACCAATTTACTTACCACAACAACCAAATACCATACCAATTTACTTACCACAACAACCAAATACCATACCAATAAATACCCTCAGACTAAGTAAGAAATGCTTAGTTTGAGTAAATACCATACCACCACCACCACCATACCTACCATATAATACCATACCACCACCACCATACCTACCATATAATACCATACCACCACCACCATACCTACCATATAATACCATACCATACCTTACAATACCATACGAGACAATCAAGTGTAGTGAAAATACTAAATATAAAGAGGAAGACATCCCCTTATCGCCATAGACTCGCTCGTCCAACCTGACATCATTCTTTAAGAACGGCCCGGGTATAGGCACACTGCACCTACACACTACAAACACCAACTTCCATCCACTTAGCAGGTACATACTCTAGGTAACCTTCCACCTGATCAACCCTTGCTAGTTACCGACCACAGATGAGATCCGCGGTGGCACCACCAGAGAGATGAGGGGGGGGAACCCAAAACAGAAGCACTCTGCTTGACCACAACACAAGCCAACACCAAATTTATCAAGCAAGAGACATGATACTAGGTCAGACAACAACACACTCACAAGATGCAACCTTATTCCACAAAACCACATCTGATCACCATTATTGAGTGAAAGAACACAAAATGCACACCACCGCTCAGCCAGGCACCCCCGTATGCCTGGAGAGTTAATATTGAGACACCATACCCAATATTCCCACCATATGTCCAGCCAAACTCCACCATTCACGTTTGGAGGACACCTCTTGGGTGTAGGAACCCAAGACGGACTCACCAGCTCTTACAAGCAACACCGTATGCCTGTAGAACTTATATTGACCCACCGTTGTCAATATGCACACACACGTCCAAGCAGACTGACACCATTCACGTCTGAAGGACTAATCCTGAGTGTAGTAACTCAAGATGCTCACAACTCTGGTAATCAGTACCATATCCAAATAATGACACAAAGACCTCACCTTCCAGCAAAAACAGAGAATCAGAAACAAAGACCAAAACTGAACAATATCATCCCTACAGGGATGTGGCTTCATTTCTTTACACATACATGTGTAAAGAAATGAAGCCACATGAAAAAGAGCTAACAACAAAACATATCAACAGAGTCTACAATAGCAATAACACAAGTAAAAGACACAATAAAAAGATTTACACATTGCATGAGGAGATCAGTGTTTAGTGATCATGTTATATTAAAATAGAACACATTTTAGCCCCCATACTTACTCCATAGCATGTATAACATGTATAGCTGAACAGATACAATACATGAAGGTCATAAAATAACACAGAACAGAACAGCAAAATGCAAGATAAATTAAGGCAGTAGGTATTATAATTAATTAATAATTATAATCAACAGAAAACCAATTTTATTGTTTCACTTTCTTTTTCAAATACCTAAACAACCACTTACTTTGGAACTGAAACCAATCAGATATAGGTAGGTGTGGCCTATCTTTGTAATAAGGCACCCTTGATTCCCAGACACTCCATGCTAAGTTGATTCTCCGGCACCATCATATGCATATTTGGCTCCAATGTTAATCATCAAATCTTTTTTTTGTCTCCATGATCGATGTGACCTGTGAGCATGTAGTATCAGGACTTCCACTGAACCCTGAAATCAATAATTTCCAACAGAACACTGTAACAGATAGGCATGTCGAGTCATTGACAAGACATTGGTCATCATTATTAACACTGGGACATGTTTTCACAGGCTATGCTTATCGTTGGGTCAAGCTACTCGATCAGCTTTGAGTATCCCCTCAGGTGTTGACATAAGACATTCGTTAGGTAAGCTTCTTTCTCAAGATTCTTTATCATCAATCAAATGTAGGTTAAGGTTAAGGTGGAAGTACTCCTGTGTCCGCATTCGGACTCCATTTGGTCCATTCAAATGTAGGTATGGTCACTATAACTTACATTGAAACTTAGTAGCCATTGCTACCTGAAGTATTTACCAGTCAATGCAAAAGCATTCACAAAACTAACTAATAATTTTAGCATGAAACGATCAGACCTTACCAGCCATTACCATACAGGTAATACAAACCAATTGCATCTTTGAACATCCATGGCGCTTGTTATTCTGATTCTCATAGGATAATAGAAGGAGCCGACCACGTGCTTGCGACTTCCGCCATTATTGGTGTGATGTGAATCATCAAACTTTAATTCTAGGTAAACCATCAGTGAGCGTGAAGACATGGTTACATCCCACTTCTGATGAAGACTAACACCATCAGCGAAGGCCTACAGCACCGAAACTCCATCTAACAACTGCTAAAATCGTGAATTCTTTCCTTGGGCAGGAGCTAGGAACACGAGCAGCACGCCGCCATTTTGCGTCTGTCTATCTCCTAGTTTTTTTATCCAAACCCAGAAAAGACTTCACTCAGTTGTCAGTTTTCCAAAGATTGTCAATGTCATCCCATCTCGTGCATTTGGACAAACAAAACCAGAGGGTGGATAGACATCTCTACGACCCTTGCTAAGGCAACCCTTATTGAGAATAAAACCACTCTCCGCTACCTAAAATACACGCCTCGTCTATACGCGGAAATATTGACATTACTTTTGAATAAAGAACACGCGAAGTATCATATTTATGTAGACTGAAAAACCAAAATCACTTCCCGGCGCGTTCTTTGAATATGGAAGGAAGAGCACGCCGCCGGCAATGTTGTATGAAACGGTGTGCTGTTTGAATTTAGAACTCTTTCATCTATCGTACACATTGCGTTCTTGTGGCTATATATAGTCACAGAAGCGTTTAGCTTTTGGCACAAACTGTAAATAAAAATAAAAATTGGCGGTAAAGCGGGGTTCGTTGTTATTTTGTTAATAAAATTTAATTTATTATGTATAATGCCCTTTTTTATTTTCTTGCATTTTTTTAAGAAAAGCACTATATATGCCTCGGCCGAAATGGCAATTACCTGTCTCGTATCATTGAAGTCCTCGCCTGCGGCTCGGCCTTCAAACTCATACTCTGCAATTGCCTATTTCGCTGCCTTTGCAATAATGTACTATTATCGGATACTCGTCGTACTACAACTGCATGACTGCATTTCTAAACAGCGGGAGCGTAAGCAAGATTTTAGTTATAGGACATTACCAGCGCAGTGAGTGAGCAAATGTTCCATTGAAAACGTCTACTAAAAACGTACTATAAGAGCGTTTATCATCACGGTGATTGTCTTATATGTCCTGCCGCGTGACGCTCGCCTGCAGTACCTAATGGTCTGTTAGGGCAGATATAACCGCTTCCTCCCCTACCATAATCTCGACGAGAAACATGACAGTTAACGCTTCCATCGACTCGTTAAACGCGAGTAATGTGATTTTAACTTTCCTTCTCCCAGGGCAATTGGTACAATTACCGAGTTTCGGGGAGTTAATGTGCACTATCTGGGAGATAGTACGAACCTGCACACAGAACCTCTACTTTTTGTAAGTGGCTTTAATGCCTGAAACTAAATCTTTAGGTACAACATTATAACACACATCCATAATAATAAACATTCATTATATCGTATCTCCGTATCACGTTACATAGTTACATAGTTTTAAATAGTTGTGTGATGATTGGGCGAGGGCAAAGCCAAAACTACATAACAGATCGGATTGAAACTTTGTGCAGGTCTGATAATAGCTTCTTCATTACTTTGAAAACGTGGGCAGAGCCAAATATGTAGTGACCTAATAAATAAACTATGAAGTGAAACTACTGTTTTTCCTCTACTGTCTATTTAGTAATTGTTGTACTCTATTCCTTTATTAGCGGTAATGGAGGGAAGTTTTTGTGGTGCGTGACGATTGTTTCCTCTTCAGAGGTTATTACTACTATTACCGACTGTGTATTTTACCATTCCGGGAAATTATTTGCGTATTTTACCCACTACCTATAGATTTGTATGCTTAATACAACCTTATTATTATTTATTATATTACCTTTAATACTAATTAGTAGCTAAACTAGATATTACATGTAACTACATACTTATGTACCTACTTGTAGTTAATAATATGGAAAGAAGCTGTTCGCCTGTAACACAACTACACTGTAGCTACCGCGGGAGACAGAGTTCTTACTGTATGTGTTATTTTTTTCAAAGAAACTATTTTGTATTTGTATTAAAAATATAATTATAACGATGTTATTATATATATCGCACTTATATGTAAATCCATTACACATTATTTGCTTAGCTTGGGGCTCATAATCATGTGTGAATTGTCCAACATTATTAATTTATTGAAATTTAATAAAAAAAAATATATAAAATTAAATTAAATTAAAAAATCAATCATTACCACAGTAAAGGCACTGGCCGTTTTAAACTGACAGCATTACTTCTAATAGGAATCCTTATTGAACTTTTCGATTTCTAATTTCTTATTTAATTTGATGCGCAGGCAACTACTCTTGTTAATTTTCTTGTTTTTTTTGTAAATAGTTATGTAATTATCATAAAACACAGCCATAAATTGATTAACAGCGTTAATGTAAGAGGAAACTAAGGCATAATTAAAGTTAGGGCGGTGCGCCCCGGGCCCCGGGACATTGCTTTGAGGAAATTCCCCCATTTTTATTTTTGGTTCCCTAATTTTGTATTATGGACCTCTGTAAACGTTAGCAACAGTAAAATGGGTTGTCCATAAGTAGATCTACCACCATGGCTATTCCAAAAACACAATAACCAAGCATTTGATTAGCAATATTCTACAGAAATACCTACATATTTTGTCCATAGAATTGTTTACATGTTAAATACACAAAATAAACCCGGATATTCGCAGATCTCGTAAATATTTGTCCCACAGTAGGAATCGACCCCGTGACCTCTTGTGCTCCAAAATTCATTTCACCCGCAGGCTGCCCCACAGAGGACGCCAATGATCATCATCATCATCCACAGCCAATTTTTATTCACATCTGCGTATGCCTATACCCAACCCCGAAGTTTAACATCAAGAGATTGTGATATTTGCTTGTTGTCGCGGGTAACGGCGAACAAATAAATAAATGTAGGGAACGCTTCCCCACTCAGTCCATTCATCCTCCAGGAAAATGCTAATTGTCTTGATACTATGCTTTTAATTGTCTTCCTAATTGTGCTTCAGTGTGGATGAACAAAGGTTGTGTTCCGACGTTTTGTCTTGACTAATGAGATAAGTGATGCGGAGGAGGGTGTTCTACTGTTTTTAGATGGAAAATATTTCATCTGATAAATTTAGTAGAGTGCATTTTCAGTAAACAGCCAGAGGTTTTTTTAATAGAATGGTGAAAGCCAGCAACTGCCTGTTTTTGTCGTTGACTGTAACTGACTGCTGCCTGTTTCTTTTGAAATGTTTTCTCGATGTAATGATTAGAATATTAAAAGGACATTTAAAAGTACGCCGTGTGGTGCGTACAGTGGCTTAGAAAAGCACCACCCCAACTCTGCCTGCCGATATCGTAAGAGACGACTAAGGGACGTAAACCGGGGGGCGGCCCACCATCTAACTGCGATCTCCAACCCATATGCCCAGCGTGGGGATTACGGGCATTACCCCTTTATGATGAATAACGCTAAAAAATGAAAATGGAAATTTTGTCATTGAAAACTTTTTAGGGTTCAATATGATTTAAAGTAAATGATTTTTGCTGTTTAAAAAAGTACAGCTTTCTAGAATATGAATATTATGGAGGGAAGAGATTTTTTTCTTTTAAAAATATTTCTGAGCGAATCAGAATTCTTTATAGTTACAAATACATCTAAAAGATTTCTTTTGCATTGAAAAATTCGTTTGTATATTATCAACAGATTAGTTTCCCCAGAAAAGTATTCCTTAGCTTATAATTGAGAATAAACTATGGAAAGTTATTCCAAAGTCTATAGTTAATAGAGTTCAAATTTGTTTAATTTTTATTTCTTTTGTTTATTCCTGTAAAATTCTTAAAAATATCATATTTACATAACTGATATTAAATGCAGGTTTTAACTGATAACAATCCGTTCTCGTCTACAATATTAGTATGATTTCTCATGATTCAGACGTCGCGGCGCAAAGACTCCTTGATTTATTATACTTACAACAGAGCTAAAGGTGCGGTTTATGAGAGCGATTTCTAAAACATAGGTAACACTTATCACGATTTTTAATGTAAGTCCTTATGCAACTGTACAAATGGTCAAATGGAAATGGTTAGGGGCAGTTCGCACAGAATTTAAAAACAGACTAGTTATTTATTCCCTTACGCTGATAGCTCGGACTGGTCAAGTGGTTATTCATCGCCAGATCGTAATGCCAACAGGAAGATTCAGTATTATGATTTTGTTAGGCGTAGGTTAAAGCACTATTTTCGTAAACAAATGTCAGGAACATAGCGACAAGCCAGCTTGAAACAAAAGTAATCACCGTAAAGATTGTGTATCGGATAAAGAGGGGTGATTTTCTCCGTCCACGATCGGATACGACATGTATCGCGTGCCTTGTGTCAGCTCACGTCGTATTCGCTCGTTCGGGTCATGCGACGTCGCTCTAACCACAGAGTTCGCTCACGTCGCCGCCAGCCGCGCGTCATCGCGACAAACGAGCTCTAAACAAAAGCCTCTGCAACGTAATACGTACCAGTACGTAGGTACTATTCACGCTACGTAATAAGGTACGCCTACGGATGTGTGTTGTTGAACGTAAATGAAGAACCTTGGTTTATTTTAGACTTAGAAGAGGACAAAGGTATAAAGATAGAAAGCCCTTTAACTTTTCTATTTTATTTTGATAATCGACCCTGTAGCTTGTAGTTTGTAGGGAAATAAGAGTCGAGAGATCCACAGTGGTTTGCTTAGCTCTTAGCTCGCTGTATTTTAGATATTTGAAATGGTCCTGTTTTTCGATGTTAATATTATAATTTTCAATATGGAAATTTAAAGTATCAACATTGAAATACTACAATGATGGGATACCAACAAACCTCCGCACGCAGCCCGTCCGAAGGACTGTTTTTTTGGGAATAAAAATCAATTTATCCGAGTCTGTGTACTTGTCATCTAGTACCAGGTAGTTCGCACCCTCCTAGTCCCCGGTCTCCTTATGCCAATTCTGTAAGCTCTAGGCTTAGCCCGTCGACGGTGTGGGTGTCCAGTTATCAATCACTTTGAATTAGAATAAAAATACAATTGTTTTGATATGTGTAAACATGTTTGTTACCTAGGATCTCTAAAACTACTCATCAGATCAAGATAAAACAAAAATACCATAATATTACCACTTCTTAACCGAGTAGTGCGTGTAAAGTCGTATTTAAAATAATTATCTATTAAAAAGGGTTTAAGTAACTTTATTAACAAAGAAACTACAATCAAATTATAAAACTAAATTAAAACTAGTATTTACAATTGAAACAATTGAGCTAACTGCAGACTATTGCAGTATTATTATTACTAGGTATATTAAAAAAGTACCTAATTTAGACGATTTTACTCTTTACTCCGAAATAATGAATTTAAAAAGTGAAAACGCTATTAGCGAAAAAAACTTCGATAAAATAAAGTTGGAAGAGTAAATGAACGATAACGGGTGAGAGGAGCAGCCTCGCCTTACGAACGGAGAAATGGTTTTAATAGTCTTATTAAACATATTGTGAAGATTTCGTTTATGTTTGTCATCTAATCATAAACGAATGTTTGAATTCCAAGAGTTTGTCAAATTACTGGTAATGATATTTTTGTGTGTTATTAAATCATGAAATAAACATTTAATAGCAGGACTTATGAACCTATGGAAATCACATGTTGAACAATTATATATTAATTTGGTCTTATATAACTGACTCGGTTCTCTTTTTACATGCCTGTATATACTAATCACGGGTACCTACTAAATAATTCCTGTAAGCGAACGTTTTGAAAGCACCATTTAGTTAAATACTTGTGTAAGTTTGTCAGTAGCTCCCGGTGTGTGGAGGAAGTGAGGAGCGGGAATCTTCTACGATACTGTACATATTAGTTGAAAGTTCATCTTCTGTCTGACCACATTTTGCCGGGACTTCGTTATATTTTTCTAGGTGGCTAAAGTCTGAAGGAAATAAAACACGTAGACTGAGTTTGTTCTCAGAAATAAAGAATCTATTTTCACAAAAACGTCTAGTAGGCTATCTCTTTCATCCTGCACCAAGTTCGTGAAAGGTAAGAAGTTAGTGACGTCATTACAATACCCTCCAGCTCCATGACCCTCCCGATGACTTCTCAGGATGGGATCACTGAGTGCGCCGGGCGAACGGGACTTCATCTACACTTATGTTATGAAGGAAGTTTGTGAGATCATATTTGGGACTATAGTCTTGGACTGCTTTTTTTCTATGCCTATGATAAAAATATAATGGAATTTTCAGTTTATGAAATCTCAAAAGTTACCTAACATAAAGCACCATCACCCATAATATAACAGTGCAACACCTCGCAGGGTACACACGCTAGGTATGCACGCTATATGAACTGCACGCTACGCATATTTACTAATTATTATTACTTTGTTTCAGCTAAATTCAATTTCCTGTACGTCCTCTCTTATGACTAGTGAAACCCCTCATGGCACGAAGGTTGATGATAAAAAAACTACCTCCGAGAACTTAGAACAAAAACAAAATGGCTTTTGGGGCAAACAGTTGAGGTACCTAGCATTAATCCTCTTTGATTGGGACGAGTAGGCTAATGTTGCCTGCGCGCGCGAGCTCGAAATCGATCCACAAAAATAGTGTAAGCGATGTGCTCGTTGGATTTGTCCTGAGCACCGAGTGGTGGTCTGCATCGATTGTGAGGATGGTAACCAATAAGACACATATCGGTTGTAAAAAGTTATTTTTTCGTTATTTCTTTTAATGTTTCTAACTATAAAACTTTCAATGAAACCTCTATTTTTTATGATAATTTTAATGATTAATAAATAATATTAGTTTGTTATGTTTAGTTTTGTCATTTTAACCTATTGTAATATTGTTTTTCTACTAAGGTACCCTAGACATTTCGCTGTGTAGAGTGATCATGCTATGCCGCTAGAATCTGCAGATGGGATATCTCTTTCAACAAGTAATAGTGTGTAGTCGCATTTTGGTGTAGCGTGATGTAGAATCACCCACCCTTCCTCTTGCTCTACAAGAGTATTATTCCCGTAATATCCTTGTTATTTCTCTTGTAATTACCAGTGAGCATAAACTCCGTTACATCGGCCTCAATAGGTATTTAATTAGGTAAGTGGTGTCATGCCGCCGCCTCCATTATCTTTTGTACATACGACTTCGTTCGGAAACTGACACCGTTTTGGGATGACTAGCTCCTAGTTAATAGAGTTGCTTTTCGCTTGTTTTGGTTGAGTGTGGGGTAGACCTTTGTTAAATAAATCGGTATTAAGTAAGACGTATGCCATGCCTCTAGTAATTATAAGTGTTTCGAATGTCGGTGTAAAATAACTTTGGATTGAAACATTTCCAATCTTACTTTCTTGTGCAAAACACCGAAGAAACAATACAGAGCTACAAAGCTTTGATAAACTGTATTGAGCTAACTTCGTGTCAGTCTATATCTGACAGAAGTCAATCGGAATATCGAGAGAATATCGAGCGAGGTTTTCACTTTACTTTTCGTCTTGGACACGCTTCCGACTGGTATTGATATGGTTCAGTTGAGCTACCTGTACATTGTTTGTTACAGTCTGCAGTTAGCTCAATTGTTTCAAATTGTAAATACTAGTTTTAATTTAATTCTTTTAGTTGACCGTAATTTTCTTTGTTAATAAAGGTTCTTCTTTACAAGACCAAGTACCTACCTATATATCATTAGATTGGCGCCATTTTGTTTTCACAAGAAAAAAAATATGTCAAGTTTCGTCAGGTCTGATGACAAGGTGCGGGCAATTAATGTGTACCCCGAGTTTCGTCCGAGAAGTCATCACGGAAGTTCAAGATCTAAGAAATGGCGATGTTAATATAAGAGCCGGATCCAATTTACTGTACAAACTTGCTTAGATCGATAGAACGTAGATATCATCACACCAGCAGCGTCCGTGCCGAGGCATACTAATAATGTTCTGGATACTAGAACTAAAGACCTTTTTACACTGGGTACACACCAGCAAACACTGTGATACATAATTTATGTATGTTAACAGAAAGGTAAAGTTTTCGCATGACAGATTCAGAGTCAAGAATGAGGAAGACAGTGGATTTTCACCAACGTTAGTGGAATGATTGTCCGCCACCGATGAAAAACCGCAAAAAGGAGAAATTTTCAAAATCGCTCTTCCACTTCTTTTTTCATTTTCATCTTTTTAAGGGCGAGTGTAAGTGCGAGTTACATGCATGACGGATCTTGTTTTACAAATGCACACATTGAGTTACGCTCCACCGAAGTAGCTTTACCTTATCTAGGGCGATCTCCTGTACCAACTGTTAAAATTATTTTTATCCACGACTAGTGTGTGCAAATCCGTTAGCAGAATCAACGTAAACGAATAATGTACGTGTAACGTACATTATAGTTTGGCTGTAGCCTATTTCAATCTTGTTAAAAGCCCCCAATCTACATTCGCCCTTACACAAAACATTTTTATGCGTTTCCTTCGTTTTTTCCGAAACCATAATTAGTTTACATTGCCCGTCGTAATGAATGGCTATAAACTAAATGCAGGGCTTTTTGTCTTATTATCCATTTAGTTTTTATACCACCTTCGGTCACTGTTCTTGCGTTAAACGTTCATTATGTACATACGAAATTAATGGTGACTTTTATATTATTTTAGCATCGAGCATTATGGCGTTATTTTGTTAGTTGTTTTATGGAAAATAAAAACAGTGATTTTGTTGCTCGACAACCTAGAGTTAATATATATCTAATAACTCTATGTTATCAACAGATTGTGGCTTTCTTTCTGGTATGTGAATTTCAAAAACGAAACAACAAAGAAATCCATAGATCAATTCAAGTTTATAGATAAATTAAGATTTTAACTTAAAGTTTTGTTGTGAAGAACGTATGCAAACAATCTTCAGGTACCTCAACTGATCCATATCAATAAATAAACAAATAAATATGATGCGCTGCGCCAGATACTCACCAGCTCTCGGGTCACGCGTCGCTTCGACTAGACGCTCAGATAATTTTTGGATAATCCGGAGAGCCTCGGTACCCCACGGGTCTCGACTCCAAGGGGAGCAAATGCGTAGGCTCTGTCGAGACCTGCATATTTGCGCCTCTTCAGCTCTTCAGCCCAATCTACCGCCGCACCAGCCCTCACGGAAGTCCTGGGAAGATGGGAAGGCGCGAGGGTATTGACTAGACATAGTTGGTTTGTTTGCAACATACTGCATTGAGCTTTATTTTTTCAATTGTAAATACTAGTTTTATGTTAATTCTATTATTTGATTATAATTTTCTTTGTAAATAAAAATATTCAAGAACTTATTATTTCATAATTTTTATAAATTTAGTTGGAGCAATTTCAATTACATGTAAAGCTTTCAAACATTATTATTTGAATAAGTTCAACCTTCCTTCCAAGGTCGCTAGATATATTTCTAAGAACAATTTTGTCTGAACAAGCTCAGAAGGTCACCGTCGCCAACAGGTATTATTATATTTCATTGTGATATGCTGAGCCGCCGTCATATCTAAATGATTAATGTTTTAGAAATCACAAAGTCTGTTATGTTTATATTTTGTTTGATCTAGGAGTCGTTATCTAATCTTGTTGCTTCAATAATAAAATGACCATTATACATTTCTAAATTTGACTCAACCAATTTTGTAATTTTTTTTATAGCGTTGTAGAATAAAATCCGCGGTTTCACTTGTTGGATCGATGTCCATTACGAAGATAGTACATGCTCTAAAGCTCGAAGACGGCACTGCGGCCCGCTCTATACAAAGCACGGGGTCGTCAAAGGACGGCCTGCCGCGCCTGCAATGCCAGTTAGGTTAGCTTTTACGTAATTAATCCGCGGCACGTAATCACGTGAACGCGCAATGTATGGTTCGGTTACTCGATAGTATCGTCTCGACAACAAGGCGTTTAATTTGCAAGAGGCGCTGTAGCAAATCCGCTAATAAACGAAATATCGTCGTCGTAGACGATGTTATCGAGTATTCGAACTCGGGGCTCTGTTCATGACCTGTTCTGGTCTGTAAAATAGATGTTGGTCAAGCCATGATGAGCCTTGACTCACGTAGGCTGGCAGGGCTGTCAGATCTGCAACTGTCTGGGGGTGATTAATGTGATCATATGTATCTCTCGCTTTAATCTTACTTCACTGCGTCCATTTTAGTTGCTCGTATGAGCTGTCCGTAGTTTCCTTTTCCAAGCTGGGCAAGCACTGCGTTACAAACTAATTCGCCTAGTGTGATGTTAGTGGGGCTTAGTGCCGGCATTTTGCAGATTTTATGGTGTGGCTAATCTGATTCAACGGGTCCTATATGTAGACTATGTTAGTATCGCCTTTAATTTTCAATGACAGTTGGTTTTTGCTCTTCAAAAAGTCACATTTGAGAACTGCTAAGCCTACACGGAAGATACTGTCTATAATCAAAAGACACCACGACCAAATCCCGGATATCCGTCGTATAAGTCACAAGGCAAACCGGATTACCACCCCCGGTCCCCCCAGCGATCAACCTACGGGATCTCGAAGTTAAATCGAGTTAAATCTAACCCGGCTGGATTACGAATCGATTCAATTTTATCGCCAACAATATTGTGAGACGGATTTGTTTACAAGATTGACCTGAGATTTAGCTTTTAAATTGGTGAGGTTAAGGTTAGGAGTTACGACTTTTAATACATAAACTAGTGAACAACACTTGTTCAAATTACAAGAAAATTTAGAGACTATAATGGTCCTTTTTTTGTCACTAAAACTATAAGTCCAAGAGATACAATAGGCCAGTATATCATAAAAAGTATGTCGTGCAAAGTAAAGAAGAAACAAAGAGACATAGATACCTACATTCGCTTTTACATATAATAAGCATGGATTAGTCAACAAACCGCATCTGTACCAGAGACAAAAAATTCTATTTATGGTTATGGAAAACAATTTGGTTACAACTGCTCTGATTATTCGGCAAGTAGCTACAGATAAGGAATAATCCCTATTGTTAACTGTTGGCTACGGCTTCTCCACTTTGCAATAGGGAAACCATTCCAGAGTTTCATGTTCAAGCAAGTAATTACCGACCTCGACTTTATTCGGATATGAGACGATTTTTGCTTTTAGATTCTAGTGTTTATAACAGACAAACGTATTTACCTACTTTTGTCCGACTGCCTGTCCGTATAGTGCGCCCAGAAATAGGAATCGACTACTTAATGACTGAGTTTCTAGAAAGTTCGAAGAATGTTTATTGTGTTTGACTTCTGAAATTACTAATTTATTATTTATTCCCCAAATAATCTTGCAGAATTCAAACCTAGTCCCACATTTAAGACCCTAAAGGTCTGATTACGCCGGGCGAGTTATCTGATAACATGCGTGAGCGTGTTAGCTTGCTGGTGATTTTGCACTTATGTGGATGCTTCCTAGCGTGAGTTGCAGGGATTGTGGTGACCACACGTTAACAGATGTATTCGAAGTCGTTAACGTTGGGAATTAAAAACTAAACGCTACAATAAACCGATAAATACTATATATTCGTTTCATACTTGCAAGTTATATTTTTACTTTGCTTACAAATCGCAAGATAAAAGTCTTGTACTGGTGAAGTATGGCTTATTCAATCATACTCACCAGAGTATGATTATGTCCAGCAGCAGTTGAAACTAGAAAAAAAACTAAACTAGATGTTGATTGTAAAGAAAATATGTGTTTAAATTTTAATAATGTCTGACAAAAGAATTTATGGATTGTATATTAGTGATATCCGGAAGTCTAGCTAGTCCTGGTGTGTAACCCGCCCCTCAACAAGACCAGCTGCCAATAAACAGTAAGCCGGGCCACTGTGCACTAATCTGGAGGAAGGTGTCCTCTAATCCCGAAGAAGTAATTAAGCCGATCTCCTGAGCTGTACGGGACCCTACTTCCACTCACGACTTATGGTCAGGAGGTAACTATTCGCTGAAATTCATTTGAGGTAGGTTACTAATGAGCACTAGTGAGTAAGAACGTCTAGCGATTTGTTCTGGAACGTACAATTTTAATATAATGACTATTTTAGAAATTGACATTTATTTTCACCAAAGATCCAGGTTGAAACACTTTAAGTTATAGAGAAGTATAGAGATAACTCAACAACGGGGGCAAGTACCTAATTCCTTGAAAATGCCCCTCGAGCTTCCAGAGGCTTCGGCTCTGGTCATGGGGACGATTTTACTTTTTGAGTTAACCAGTTCACAAGTTTTGAGAAGGTTAACTTCACAGTGTCCCGTGATTTGGTTTACCTAACTTGGCAAAGATCTTTCCTTCACAAAGTGTCATCGCACAGCACATACGTATTGAGAAACAAAAGTGAGCTCCATCTCGCGTAGATTGTAATTCATAGACGCGAGACCGGAGAAGACGCGGGTAACTCAGACTCGGGCTCAGCTGGTACCGTCCTATTGTCGTGATGGCTTCTATTACTTTTATAGACCGAATGTAACAATTTTGTGTGAATTATTTAAAAAAAGTTCACCTTTGGCGACATCTAGAAAGTTAATGGGAAAACTTAGTACCTAATGAAAACATTTGAAAGCGATTGTATAATAACAATTATACCTTTTTTTATGACCGACTCTGAACACCTTGAAAGTTTGGTTCTTAGGTACTTTTTGTTACACATTAGTGTTTAGAAACTGTGAGTGTGAGAGTGACTGAAAATCCTCAACTTTTGTATAAAAATAGACAGTTCATGCGTTCTACGTCGAAAACTCATGCATGCACAGTTCTGTTTAAAGTTGCACTGAACCGGTCTGCTCCGGTCGAAACTAGTTTGCAAGGAAAAGTTAATTCTCTAGTTATTGTTGCACATTCCATTTAAGTTTTCCCTTTCTGTGTGCCCGGTGAAGGATGCCTGCACACTTCAAACAGAAATATATATTTCTAACAAGATTTATCCGTGGTTGCGTTCTGTTTTTGCTAATCGTAGCTTAGATATATTTACTACGTCGTAGCATAGCTATGGTTGCAATATCTTAGCACGGTTATGGTATGGTTGATATGTCGCGTCGTAGCTAGCTATAGTGGATGTTCCGTAACAAGCTAAGGTAGCTACGTCGTAGCCAGCCAAGGTGGATATGCCTTAACAAACTACAATTTTGTCTAGGCAAGGATTCCTTGCGAGTAATATATTAGTGGAAATAATATCCATCAATTATTATTTATTTTAGGCGGGCAGTACCTATGCACTCGCTCTCGCCACCGCTCACGTACTGTCGCTGCTGGTGCACCACATCTTATTTAAACAATGGTACAGTTGGCCTAAGATTATAATACCTTATATTGTTTTAAGAATACCCATTGTCTATTTATAGCCGGAATCAGTGACGAGTGCTCAAGCTCACAGTCCTCTGCCTCGAAGTCAGAGAGTTGACCCGAAAGGTCGCCAGTCAAACAAAAATTCAGTAAAGCGTATTCAGCGAAATATCTCGCAAACGAGATGATTATGGCCGTGCTTTGAATAAAAATATAGGAAGGGAGAATGTCATCATCGAAGTTAATTTTGGATTGTTATCTGTAATTCTGAAAAATTTAGTGAAGTTTCGCTTACTCATCCGTGCCAAGTTGTAGAAATTGCTAGATTGCATTTCTTTAATTCTGACACCATTTGAAAAATATTGTCTATTTTAATTAAACTTGCTCCGATATGTAAATGTTTAACTGTCACATCAAGCCATGTTTGTTAACACTTTAGGCACATTTTGGTTGCAACACGCCCTGCCTGGACAGTGAAAGCCATATTTCTACGTTTTGTCTAAAATTTCGTCTAAATTTATTTTGAAAATAACAAACATTATATCTGTCGCTCTCATCATCTCCGGCAACCCGCCCCAAGGTCCTTCAGTCGTTGAAAGCACTCTGCTCTACGTTATTATCACGTTGGTTACTGCGGGTCCCTCTAGGGCGGCGCCCTACGCCCTACTGCCTGGGGCTCCGTATCCTCAGAAAACGTAACAAGGCACTCTTTGAACTTTATCTATATTCTACAGATCTGGAGGACGTTATGGCTTTGAAATCAAGGGTTTTTCCTTGCTTTTGTAGATTTTAATGTTATTGTTGATTTTCCAAAGACTTAGTGTAAAAGGGAACCTAGAAGCTTATTAAAAAGTAGAGTGGGCAAGGTTTATACTCATTTAATTAAAGTCTTTACGTTTAATTGTTGGATGTGGAATTTAAACAACTCTAAAATTTTTAAGTTATTTTAAAATATTTCATTTATTACACTGGCTACATTGACTTTACCCTTTTTTAGGTAAAAAAACAGGATTAAAATTACACATTTTTTTATATAATGATCACGTGATTGATATGTGTTTGGTTGGATTGCAAGTGACGTCACACTATTACAGTGTCAATGAGTTCTTCTTGCTAGGTGTAGTGTGGCGGGGTGACGTCATTGCTCAGAACACGGGGGCCATGACAGAGATTATCGTTTTGGCGCGGTATTATTATATTAAAAGTTTAAAATTAGTTTTTATAACTAATACGATTGGTCTTGAAGAAATATTAATTACACTTTGCATTATTTTTATCAGACAATACGTTAGAATTATTTCCCAGTAGTTGTCAAGTACCTAGCCTATTTCTATCTTTTGTTGCCAAAATAGGCTATTTGACTACTATTGGGAACTATTTCTTACGTATAGTCTGATAAAAAATAATGCAAATGATAGTAATATTTCTTCAAGGCCCGTCGTATTTGCTGAGAAAATTTTAAAGTTTCAATAAAATAATGGCGCCCTAAAACGCTCATGGCGGCTGCATAACTCGATGACGTCACAACTCCGTTCGTCAACCAACACCATTTCAACCGCGGACGGAAGAAATCACCCCTCCCTTAATGGTTCACACTTCACACCCGCCACACTATATGATATGCCACCATAAAGTTTATATAGTACTTATATAAACTCTATGTATGACACTCTGAAACCAACACTGGCGGAGTCGCGGTGAAAGGTAAGCGGCGCCTAAAAGAAGTTGAAGTTGAAAGAGAGACGTCATCAGCAATGGCAGAGCGTTTTCGATCACGTGATCGAACATAAAAAATGTAATTTAATTTTTTTTTTACATATAATAGACATATTTTTTAATGAAAACCATCAAAATACGCCTTTTTTACGTTATCACTGACTAGGATGATAACAATTTGGAACTTATTTTCAATTTATTCACATAGCCTATTCTCTTAGATATACTGTATTTTCCATAGAAAATCCCATTATTCTTAGGAGCTGCGTCACCGGCACTCAATGTATTCATGGTTAACTTTAATTCCTTGACTGACCAGACTGAATGTTGAAAACTGTGCCTACTTGTATCAAATAGGTAATTTCGATGTCAAAAATAAGAAAAAGAAGCTCATAGATACCTCGGAGGTGTAAAAACCCTTTAGCAAATTCGACTCGGTTTAACGAGCTATCTCTGAGACTCTTAGAAATTATGGCTACATCTAACACAATCTAAATTCGGCATAAATCATCGCAAATATAACAAAATTAAAACAACCACATTTTGATTTTTATTCTCCTAACGCAGTATTGCCATGTTCATTAAATGCTAACGTCACTCGCAGCGCGGCTGGTGGATGAGAGGTGACAGTTATACTAACTGCCACAGTACACTGAGCTCATCATCAGGCAGGAGCAACAATAAGCGCTAAATGAGGGACACAAGTACAAAACTTACCAGGTATTATATCCTAATGTCACTTTATGTAACCTGATGTGACGAAAGAACCTCGCCAGTAGACAACAAGTCACCTTAGGCCTTTGGAAGGTTATTTACGTTTCATAAGCTGTAGCTCATAGGTGATTTTAATTAACTAAATGACTCAATCAGTGAAAGATTTACCCATCGCAGCGATTTATGTCGTTGACTGTACAACTGTGGTACAGCTCTGCTTACTTCGCGGTAAGATAAACCCGTGAGAAAAAGTACAGCAAAATATAACGTGATAAGAAATTCAACAGATTGTACCTCAAAACTCCTTTGATTTCTTATAGCTTAATATAATCTCAATATCAAATAAATAAAGTTCTTTGATTTTGTTCATCTCGGTCCGTCCGGAGATAGAAATATGGAAGAAATATTCCTACATGTAGCATTCGGACGTAGAGGGGCGGCGCAAGTCATGAGCGAAAAGGGAGTACTTACTTAAGTACCTACTTCAGTTACCCGAACTAACTATGTTGGAGCCACTGCACACATCACGATAAATACCTACTCATTGTAATACAAAAAAACAGCAAGTATTTTAATGGAAGTAAGAACCTAAAAGCCTCCGTCTTACGGTGAATGTGCATGGCCAGAGCCACATCGTCACAATCAGGGACCGTTTGCCCACTGCGGTTCGCTGCACCTGCGACTTGGGACAATTTGCTTGATAATGCGAATTTATTTCATTTATTATCTTGCGGCCTATGAACAGGAATCGCTAGTTTGTTCTGACCTGCAAAAGCTACTAGGAAGAAAACTGCACAGGCAGTTTTCTTCCTAGCCTCCTAGTCCTCCTCCTTCCTGGCCTCCTAGTAGCTTTTGCAGGTCGGCTTTCACATATTTTCATCATAAGTGTAGGTACTTTTACATTTTCTACCGAGTCCTACCAAACACGCACGCACTCTACACTTACACCAACTCACATATACACACACACCCTTACACACCCAAACACACACACTCACTTGGTTTGATAGCTCCTGTTGCCCGGACTCTTATGAGACCGGTTTCCTCGAGACTACCAAACTGAACACACAGTTTTTAAACACGTACCTACATTACAACTTACACCACGTCCAAGCACAGAATTCAATTTAGTTATTTGATGTATTTTTTAGTTAATAATTCTGTATGAACTGAACCAACAAAACTGAAATAAGGAAGAGCGGGGAATAAAATATTTTTTAATTCATTTTCAACGATACAGCATCCGTATCCTGACCCGTTCCGCGCCCGCCTGTACCGCACTCCACAGAACCCCGTAGGAAGTCCAGTCACGGGCCGCCAACTCCGCGGGGAGTTAACGTGTGCAGCCTGCCTCCTGATTTCTGTTACACACAGAATCACTCCTGTCTACCTACAATCTAATTCAATTTCAAAAACTTTCTGTGTTCAATTAATCCGTCCACATGTTGCTGTAATAACATAACATCCTTTGTTTCATTCATTACATTTGACAGCCTTTATGAACGTGTTTTAATCAGCATTCGGCTGATAAGTTGGCCTATGGTTTGACAACTGCTTGGCTAATATGCATAGTTTTAGTTCCGAAAAACCCAAAATGTCATATGACAAGCTAATTTGATCAATGATCTGACACACTGGTTCACACTAATCTCTGATATAAATCAGCCCAATAAGATCATACAGGAGATGTATTTCATTTTGACTATAGATTAATTAATTAGAAATATTTTACCGTACGAGAAGTAAATGAGTAATGCATGCGTCACGGCAAAACTTGACCTCGGCCACCAAATGTACTATTAGATAAAATGAATTTGAACTCGCAAATCATCTAAGGCAACTTCTTCTGCTGCGTCACAGAGGTCCAATGACAAAATGCAACAACACGTAGCATCAGGATATCCCAAGAATATTATCCGGCTCTATTATATTATGTATTAAATCCGGCCAACAAACGAGGGCCTCCAGCGGACTGCGGACTATTCGAATAGAGTCTGTTAAAGATAATAAAATACTTTTGAGTTTTTACAGCTTCGCCTTCAGGTGAACTTGTTTCCTTTGGCTCTTTGAATCTGTTTTCTTGTTTACTTTAAATACATAGAAGCAGTATCTGCACTCGTAACTGAATTTAAACTAATATTATTACAATAACAATATAACGTTTACTAGCTTTTGCCACCGGGTTTTCGCTGAGCACTTTGAAAATATAAGTCTATGTGGAAAAAGAAAGTCAACGCCTTTCATGTCCACATTCTGTGCGTGTATACGCCTGTCTGCCGTCGTGACTCCCGCATATACGCATAAACAAGCAGGTTTTGACTACGGTACTATTAAAGGGACATCATCGCGAGTGTTCTTGTCTATGTTTGCTGAAATAGTAGTAGTACCATCTCGGTGCTATATTGAACATCTTTGTTGTATACTCAACCTACCCAGCTGCAGCGGGCAACATCGAACAGCGAATGATGATAATGTCTGCCATTTCTAGTAAATTACTGTAATTTTAAACCAATGTCTACTAACAGTACTAACCGCACTACGCCACCATACAAATCAACTTTAACTGCAGCATAAGCTAATCACGTTAATTTCGCAATATGCCCTCTAAAGCGCTCTTATTAAAGTTTAATTGGCTCCGCATCGACGATTGTCCCAAGCGGAACATTTGGCACTGTCATCGTGTTTTTGGGACGCGTGAATTCAACCCACCACAGCCCTGGCTGGGGTGACCACACTGACATTATTTGTGAGAATGTGCCGCAAATGCGTATAGAGAGCGGGCAGTGCCAAAATCAAAACTGATTTAAGTTATTATAAAGATAAACCTTGGTGTGTTTGTTTTTAAATATCCTCTAGATTCTAGAGGATATTTAAAAACAAACAGTGTTTTATTATTTATTTTAGGGTTCTAGAGTCTAGAACGTTGATTTCAATTTAAAGACTTATTGAATAAAATAAATAATAAAACACTGTTTTAACCGGATTGATCGCGTATATTTATTATTTTGTTTATAACCTGACGTTTCGGAGGCTTTTCAGCTTCCATGGTCACAGGCAGACTGAGGTGACATTTGTCTTTACAATACAAGTACATAATTTGAATTTTGCATATCTACCGTCAATAACGTAAAAACGTCAGGTTATAATCTCTCCGTATTTATCCCGTTTTTATAGAATGGTACGGAACCCTTCGTGTGCGAGTCTGACTCGCACTTGACTGGTTTTATTTTATTAGAACTACATATTTGCTGCTTCAGTCCGCCAGCTTCAGTCTCCAGTAATGATGGCTACCCTGCAGTAGTTAGTGCGCCTCGGAAACCATTCCGAGTCTTGATTCATGCTGAAGCCAACAAACACATCGAATTATGCAATTTGAACCTCGATTTTTGGCACAACAATTTGCTAACGAACGAATAGCACCAATTTCGATTGCGCGATACTTACTAACTAACAAAGTTCTGCCCGTGGCTGCGCGCGCGTATTTCCCAGATTAAAAGGAGCCTATGTTATCCCAGACAGGGTTGCCATCTCTAAAATTTGGCAACCAGGACAAGATGTGTGAAAACCCCGGATTTTGGAGTTCAGAACCCGGACATGTCAACAGTTTTTTTTAAACATAGCCAGTACAACAAAAAAAACAATTGAAAATGTCATGAATCAACTTTAAAATTAAATTTAGTCATCTTTTATTTTTTTCATCATTTTAAAAGTATTATAACGGAATCCTTTTACAGTATGTAAAAAAATGTTTTATAATCAGTTAAAAAAAAATTCATAAAATAAATCAAAAAACCCGGATTACAAGAAACCCCGGACTCGCGCACAAAGTCGCTTCCCGATAGAGGAGGACTTTAAGAGGAAGGTTATAGTAATAAATAATACATCAGTTATTTTACGTGTTTCTAATAATTAGGTCATTGATCTTTTAAAACAGGCTTTTTTCATATAGCAGACTTCTGGTTGGATCTTATATTTTTTTCTAGATTTTAGTTATTTATTTTATTATATTGATGATGTAATCTTATCCCTATAACTATAAATACATAGAACCATTCAAACAGAACAGAAAAATGGCAATTCATAAGTAATAGCTGTCTCTGGCCATACATTGGCTACTAGTCAAAGCTGTACAATAAAACTGCCATTTTAACTTCCATTTCGAAGATTATTTCTGCAATATTGGCCATAAATCACTGCAAGTTGCAACTTATAGCAGTTATGGCAAGTCTCGTAAATAACAGTTAATAATGCCTGAGGTGCAAAGCTCTGTTGGATTAGGAGACAGTGTCTTTGGCTAATGGTCTTTTGTTAAAAGCATTTGGTTCAATTTCTAGAGCTTCTACAAAATCGAAATTAAATAAAGGTTATTTTTCTGGGATATAAAAGCGGCATACGATTACTACTTTAGATCAAAGTTGTTTTGAATGTGGAGTGGTTCGACCTTAGAGAAAAATGATCTCAGAACAAAAAGGTATCGTCTTGGGAGCAAATCGTCCTTAATTGAAAAAGTGCTGCATTTACAAAGCGAAATTATTTGTTGTCAAACGCTGTTTAGTTTAGATAGCACGTCGCAAACGTACGTACGTAAGCAAAACGTCCTCAAATAAAACCGTAATTCTACAAAACATTTTTTTAAATGCCAACCTTCAAATCATTTCAATAAACTTTAGAATATCTAATGTTTGAATTTGCCAATAGTAATTCTGCTCAAAAATTTTGATTCCCTTTTATTCCAGCTTTTTTTTGGGTGTACCGAATGAAACATTTATTAATGACAACCATGTTCCTATCACTTCTTAGGAATAATATGCATTTTTATATTTTCAATCTTGCCATATCACATTGTCTTTTTAATTACGGACGAATTGTTTCCTGGTCAGGATAGAGGACTTCATGTACAAGGAATATTCTTTGTTTTTTCAACGACTTATTTTGACTGGATAATATTCTTCCTTTAGCACTTAGCGCTCCGAGATTTAATAAGGTCAGCGCCCACCACGAGGTGGCATGGCGGAAGATTATGGATTTACTGCATTTTTTTTTCACTTTCTATGCAAGATGTTTATTATACATATTTTTAACGTGTGTGTATATAGAGACTGACTAAGAAAGAAAGACTGCCGAGATATAATATAATATAAGTAATATAAAATATATATAGGTATAAACAATAAACCCTTTATACATATGTTAAATGTACGTTCAAAAAAACAATTCACTTGCATAATTACTTCGTCGTAGCAAAGATACGCCGCGGGGCGCCGCCGTGTGCCTGAGCTGCATCTAGGCGTAGCTACAACTGGATTTAAGAAACAATACATGTTTCGGCAGTTTCTATGTAAGATGTTTCTTATACATATTTCTAACGAATGTTCAGATACTGACTTACAAAGGTACACTGGCTGAGGAATTTTTATTTACAATACCGCCCCATAACAAACAATAAACGAGGTCGTAGCTGCGGTTGGCCGTGTGCCGTAGTTGTTTCTACGCCGTAGCAACAGCTACGCAATACCAAAAACTACGTTAGAGTTTTTATTTACGGACCTTGGAAATATTCGTTGAAAGCACTAGTGTGCGTTCACCGTTACACGTTATAATCTAAATATGACGCCCCCTCACTAGGTACTAGGTACTTGACAATAAACTTCCTTAATCCAGATAAAGATAAGTTCCAGTTCCAGTTCCATTGCATCTAGGTGCTTTAGACAAATGGATATAAACAAAAACTGTAAAAACATAAAATCACATAGGTATTCCAGTTTCAATTAGTATTTTCAGTTATTTGAAAGTTATCAAAAATCTACACGTATTATAGCTCTCACTGTCCACTTAAAATAAATCCTCTAAATTTTGATTTATTTATCGTTATTAGACCACATCTCAATGTGGCCGACGATATCACTGAAGCAATGTTACATTCGTGGGGTTATCTGAGAAAATCTTTACAGTTTCTGTTAACTGTTCCATGGATTAGTAAAATATCTTGCATTATAATGCTGGACACATAATTTTCCAACAGTACTAGTAGGAACTACAAACTTTCGCTCGTCGTTCCGCACGTCCACTTGTCTCCACGAGATGCTTCCGGCTTGGCTGCAGTGTACGTCCCGGCAGAGTCGCAAATACTGCGCTAATGCAGTCCCGACCATTATCTTTAATACCACCATTTATTCAGGAGGACATCTTACTGCATAAGGACATGGCGACTTAAGTGGCTGAGGTCTTACCACAGACCACTTTATGGTTTTTATCCAAAGCGACGTAATGTAAAAAATAGTTGGCGAAAACTTTTTATTTAGTAATTGATTAAACCAAAGTCAAACAAAACCTTATCTACGCATTCTTAGACTAAGTTATTCCCAAAGTCTGATGTGAAACACGCTCATTCCCAGCGTCTCACGAGAAGTATTCCCAACTAAGTGAATGTATGAATCCTTACTCAAATCGGATCAGACTATATGCTGGAATATTTGAACACCGGACACATCGCACGTCACAGGACTCCCTCACGAAAACCTCGTACCTAATAGCAGTCGGGTTAATGTCCGATGTCCATGTCCATCATACAAGTACGATGCCTCTATAAAAATCCGACGCGAAAATCGTCTGCTCCCATAATTTTATTCCGGTCTAAGTAATATTTCACTATTTGACTTTTTAAATGGTCTAAGCTAGCTCTTTAACTACTATTGACGTTGATTTTGCTAACTGACGACAAAAACACAGCGATTTCTCGTGGCCAGTCTGCAAGCAACAAGTGGGAGAGTTTCAAGTAAAACATTACAGCAGGTAGCACCATCGTAACATTTGAACGTCTCGCCTGAAGGATGACAACGTAAATATTCTCCAAAAGTTACCTCAATTTTATACTTTAACATTATAATTACAGTTTTTAAAAATCCATTATTGTGTAGTTCTTAACTAGCGGGAGCTGTTAGTTACAATACAATACACAAATATAATATATATTCACAAAAATATATAAATTAAAATATTAAAAAAACCAGTGATTCATACCCAAACTTCTAAGTAACTTACAAAAAACAAAAATAATAGCATACTCACCTAAAAAATAAGCGTAATCTTGTAGAGGTTCAGCAATATGGCGTTACTGGAAGTAACCCTGGGGAGGCCGCTAACACCGCTAACGTGGCTTATAATAGATTTCCCGAGGCGGTCGTTTGTCCCGCGCCGGCGCACCGCGCGGGCATTACTCTCAGCGAGACGAACTACGCTACGAGTTGAGTCCTCGTACTTACTTACCTACTCATTAATATTGCCGCTTGGGCTCTATGCGCTCTCACAAATGTACATCACTTAGATACTTACAATGTGTACATTATCGCACTAAAACGGTGACGGTCTTTGTTACTGACTGTGGTCTATTACTTTATCTGTTGGTGACGGTCTTTGTTACTGACTGTGGTCTATTACTTTATCTGTTGGTGACGGTCTTTGTTACTGACTGTGGTCTATTACTTTATCTGTTGGTGACGGTCTTTGTTACTGACTGTGGTCTATTACTTTATCTGTTGGTGACGGTCTTTGTTACTGACTGTGGTCTATTACTTTATCTCAGCTGTGTCTAAGATAAAGTAAGGGAATAAACCCATCGTCAAACCCGAACTAGGTTTTATTACCCTGTAAAGAATGACTCATCCCTCCAAGATATAACGAACAGCTAAGTTTACTACCAGGTCGACGTTTTACGAGTTATTTTACGCGCGTTACAATAAGTTCTATGTAAACATTTCATCCCACGAGAAGGTATACATCAAGCAACTGGGTCAGCGTGTCAGGAACTATATGGAGCTAACTATCTCGACAGGCTGCTGTAGTAGTGTGGCTCCGTCTCTTTGTTTGTCATCTTTTGACGGCTTCTAAACGGCTGAATGAATCTTGAATGCTTTTTAGCAAAGATAAGAATTATGGTTGTGATATATGATGATAACATACCAGAGCCAGTGCCATCTGCGGGTGAAATCTCGTATCACACTAAACGTTTTAAGAATCCTCAAGACTAAAGTTTAGTTGGATGTTCGTTCGCATTTTAGTGACCCATTCTGGATAATTCCTTGAAATAAATAAAACGCTAGTAGGCTATCTTCGTGCCTGAGTATATATACTCAGGCACGAGATTATATATATATTATGCGGAGAGATTATAGTATATATACTATAATCTCTCCGCATAATAGTCTCATATTCATAAAATGGAATATAAACAATCATATTTTTACCAATGCAGAAACGTGTAGTAATAACTATTAACATACAAGTTGCTAAATGAACTGGACGACATGCTGCGCAATGTTTTTCACAAACTGTGGTCTAGGTACATACATAATTATGTCCCTTAACGTTACCTATATTATTACTGTCCCACTTTATACAGGGTTATTGGTAAATTAGTAACAGTACGCGCAGTGCTGCTGGTTCTGCCCTTCATCACAAACACGTCTGTGAAGACGCCAGGTCTTCATTCTCAAACTTGGCATTCGAAATAGGTACCCTCCTCGATTCACAATCGTTCTTTAGAGAGGTTTTATTTTAAACTAAATTTAAAAACGGCTCTGCCCTGAATTAACAGTGTGTATGGGAGTGGAAGATCGGTCTTTAGTAACTTGTTGGGTTCCAGACAAGGTGTTTTTTCATTTTGTATCCTAAGTGGTTCATGATTTTTTTAAGAATAAAGACATGGCGTCTTCACGAACGTGTTTGTGATGACGGGCAGGACCTACAGTTCATGTAGTGCTACTAATTAACCAATAACCCTGTAAAGACTATTTTTTTGTAGTAAAAAATTCTAAAGAGCTAAAGTTGAAGTCGATGAAATTTAAAAGAATGTACAAGAATTGAGTTCTTGTACATTCTTTTAAATTTCATCATTAGTATTAATTTTCAGTTTAATATTAAGTGTGTTTTGTATAGTTGTGATGTCTTGCGCTCCTAAAACACCAGTCTCATAAGGCGCCAGGGGGGCTTCGCTTCACCAAAGCTCAGCAGTATGCATGCGGGGTGCTGCATCGATGGTCAGATAACATTAGCTCCGTGGATGACATGGTGCTGCTGTGCCCGTCGGTGTGCGCGCTGAGGAGGCCGCTGCGTGTATGCGAGGACTACACCGAGCCGAACGCCACGGGTTCAAATACAACAACAAGAAAGACAATTATGGTCTCAAGCGGAAGCTGTTTAGTTGGTCGCTGGTCAGGGTGAGTATATTTAAATATTTAAAACATTGACATGATATGAGTGAATATCTAAAAATATATTATTCAGATAGCTTAGTCAAAAAGCAATCGGAAAATGTTAGTATTCGTTCATAAAATGATAAAATATATTTTAAAATTCAATTCCAAGTTTTTAGTTTTTTATCTGTTTTTAGCACTATAATACAATACAACACAAAATTCTTTATTGTACACCACAAAATAAAGCAAAAAGAAACAGATATAAATATTAAAGCTATTTAAAGCAAAGATGACGCAATTTCATTTCGTCATACGGCTGAGTACATAAATTAAAAAGTACCACACCATCTGTCATAAACAACATCAGCGCATTTGCTAAGGTGTACACAGTCAACTGTCGACATGACCACAGAGCAATGTGACGTCCACTACGTCCAGCGTTTTCGTTAAATCACGCGCGTAACCTGAATATTACGTCAAATGGATTTTTATGGCACTTATCGATGATATATATTTTTCTGTATTCAGTTTAGTGGTTTATTAGCACTATAGAAACTAATTGAGACATCTTTTTAAATGGATGATACACGTTATTGTGACATAGAAAGGAAACGTGGGCCGCTGGCAGTAAGAAGGTAACATGCTGATCCGCAGGTACTCTTTTTCTCTATTCTGTCAATATACACCAGCGGCCTGCGGGTTGCGTTTACTAAGGCGTCCATCAGTTCTACGCGTCCTTTATAATAACTTGTTTAGAGGAATGGTGGGGCGCCCAGATACTGGTGAATGGTGGGGCGCCCAGATACTGTTGAATGCCGGGCATGTCTGCGGATTGACGCTGTGATTCGTAATAAAATAACATCCATAAAATAAATATAAAACCCAGGATACTGGGCAGCACCAACTGTCTGATAAGGGGTCTGCTAACAGACATTGCAGTTGTCTGCAAAGTCACTGGATGTCAAGCTTGATCAACCCTTGTGCCAAACAAATTTATTATACATATAAATTAATTCTGTGTGCATGTTTTTTTTTACTAACTGGAACTGTGTTACTTCAATATTCTTCATACTCTAATCTATGGGTCGTATTGTCCGATTCAATAACCGATAATTTTAGTTTAGTAGAGAGACTGGACAACAGAAGCTCCGTGTACGGAACCCTAGAAATAATAGTTTAGTAACTACTACACATTTTTGGCCCTCAGCGTTGCTCTCTAGAAACAAACCGAGGGTCACGACACAAACAAAACATAAAGAGATAAGAACGCCACGGGGCCGCTCGAGGTACGTGAGAGCTGGAAATTTGTGCACGATGGCTGTTCAGGACTGGACTCGAAATACCACAGAGCTTGACAGATATACCACTCTGCTTCAACAAAATGGGAACGGCGAAAAATCTATCTAACCCGAACGCACTGGATGAGTCAATAAATCTTATAAAACCAAATAAATTTGGACGAGTCATCTGTCTGGACGTGGAAACTAGGCTTTTATACAATTTCATGCAACGAAATTGAAAAATTGATTCACTAACACTTTGACTGCCACCGATGACGGACGTAATATATGATGACTGGTGTGGATACATACATCTAGACTGGTTTATTTTATCTACTTCCACAGTATAACTTTGTTTTATTTTTAGATTTAAGTGCACAAAAAAGTCTAAGACTTAGACTTTGACTTAGACTCTAAGTGATCACTTTATTTCCTGGGTTTACTTATGTAATTTGAATTTTTGTGATGTGCCCAAAAGCAGGACTCTCTGAGGTCTAAAGGAAATAAAAGCATTTTGATGTTTAATGATTGGTGCACTCGCCGATCTGCCAGTTCTTGGCAGTGAACGAGTTAAGTTTTTTGATGATTCCATACCGCAGCTATGAGGGAAAACTGCAAAAGGAAGTTCGTTCCACAACTAACCTAAATTATGTGACGGCTGAAAATTCCGTTTAGAATACTCAAGGAAGACAACCCATCTAGATCAGATCGCTTACCTTAGCCTCTTTTGGCAATGAAATAGCTACCAAATATGGCGTGTCGTTTTCCAAAGCTAAGTCCAGAAGAGGCCCTCTCCCTGCCGCACATACATTGCAGGTGATATAGCGGCAACTTTTATCGAGGTTACAGCCGCTAGAAGCCTATATTCCGGAAATATTTATGGCAGATGAATATTTTAACGCGGGATAAAAAAGTTGCTGTGTATATTTTATCGGGAATGTTATCTTATATTAGGGGAAGCTGCTCGAAGTGAATGATTTAGTCGACTATCTTCTATTTCAAATCAGACATTTGGGGATTGAACTCTCAGACAATTAGACATTGGTTTATTCATTGGTTTGCTTCTGAGTGAACAAAACGCCGGCAGATGCTAGACTCACAATAGAGTGTATTTTATGAAGTACGTGCCTGGTGCACGTTAGCGCGGCTTCCGTGCCTCGCTGCAATCTACTACAAGAAAGTGGTTTGTAGTCATACGTTGTAATATATTACGGGTTTCACTCACAGATTGAGTGGAATGTGGTCAATAAAAGGTACACAATTAGTTAGGATGCTGATAGAATTAGATTTGATTTGGCATATGTTATTTCTTCTCAGAGCTCCACAGAACAGCATTGCGACCAAAAATAGACCATCTACCTGATAGTTCGATGGCATCATGACGACACCTACTCGCTTGTAAGCTATGTGATTGGTGCATTAGAGTGCAGGCTTGTTTATACCCGACGCGGGAGAAAAAGGATGACGGTGATGTAGCTTGGTTACTTAGACTGATTCGACCGACTATTGTTTTTGGTTTACTTACGGTTTAAATACTTCAATGTAAAAACAAATTATAATCGTACCAGCTTTATACAGAGTTATAAGAACAGACTTTTGTAAAAACTACAAACTAACAATGCTAAACCTTTCTAGTCGTGAGGACGGCAGCTAAACAGGCCTGTTATCTCAAAGATAAGGAAGAAGGATACAAGTTCCGCTTCTGCCCATCTAATGCGAGTCTCGGTGAAATGGGCAATGCGCTATCAGACGGTACATTGTCCTTTTATAACTGTTTATTTGTGCTTTGAAATGATATATAGAAGAATATCTAAATGTCATGGTTCAGTGACATATTGTCCGAGACAAGTCCTCGCGTCTGCATGCATGCATGACATCTAGCTGCCCTCCAACCTGCTGCACCATAGAACTGCATGTTGCCTCATCCAATACGGTTTTCTGTAGAGTTAAATTGTCTTCTGCGGCACTTGATAGAAAAAAATTTTTCTATGTTTTTTGTGTGCAATAAATAATTTCAAGGAGTCAAGTTAGTTTTGTCGAGTCAAAGAAAATAAGAATCTTATTACTATTTTTTTTTAAGAATTAAAAATAACTGACAAATCTACATGATACATTGGGTGTTCAAATTCAAATAGAACATTCTACGAATTGTCACATGGAGCTACATTTTTATAATTGAGAAAAAATAACTCAATGATAAATTAAATAATACTTGATAACCGTTTGCTCTACTACGTTTGCTCTACTACGTTTTGGGGAGGGGGACACTTGACATTAGTGTGTGCGTTCGGTCCGAACGGTCCGGACATCTTGTGGTCTAAGTTGATTTTATTAAAATATCATTGTACATGTGTTTATTCAAATTCATTTATTTTGCGAAACATGGGTTACAGGGATGGTAAATTATAATATAATGAGCACCATGATCAGCTGAACAATGCAAAGTTATGATTTAAGTAAATAAACAATGTCAATATCTTAGTTAATAAATAGTGTAACAATTGTCTTACTCTACAGTTTACCCATCAAATATTCGTTATTATAATAAACTTTCTCAATTAACAATTCTTTTAATTTATGTTTAAAAATATTACTTTCTTTAATGCTCGTAGGTAGGTGATTATAGATGCGAGGTGCCATACAAAATATGCTTTTATTAAAAAGTGCTGACTTATTTGAAGGACAACAAAATGTTCTTTTCAAGGCGCTTACATTTGAATTTTTCAAATGAATTTATATTAATGTTTACAAACACTGCAGTTTCAAAGATGTAAAGGGATGGCAACGTTAGGATTCTTAACTGAGTAAAGAAAGGTTTACAACTTTCCGCTTGTTTGATGCCGCAAATTGATCTTACGCATTTCTTTTGAGCTTTAAATACAGACTCTTTGTCAGTTTATTGTTTTTCGTATACTTTTTTCTTGTACAACTTGTTACATATCACACAGATGTAGGTCAACCAATCCAATATGACAGCCAGAGTTGCCTGGAAGAGATCGCTTCTGTTATAGAGTATGTACCTACTTCTTCTAAGTAAATCTTTTACATATCAACTTGAAATATAATGTTCAGTTGACAGCAAAATATATTTTTTATGAGACGGAATGTTCCAGTCAACTCCAATTTAGATCCCACCACTACAGTTTGTTAGATGAACAAAGTGCATTATGCTGTAGGTACCTGACGAGGTTCCATTTGTCTTACCTCCAGGCTTTATTACATTTTATATTTTCCAATAACCAATGTTCAATAAATTGAATGGATAATAAAACAAGCAGGAAGAAATGTTGTTGCGAGAAATTTTTATAATTATCTACGTCTTCAGCAATATTTATGTTAGTTGAGGTTTTATTAACCGACTTCAGAGGAGGTACTATGTTTGGCGATGAAACGATTTCAAAAATGTAATGAGAATGATACCGAAATGTTCTCAAAAATTAAATCCTAGAGGATTTTTATGTGCCCCGTGAAATGTATCTTAAATAAGATCACAAAATAATTTTCGCGGCCACTGGTAACAATAATTGATTTGCATGACAACGGGCGTAAACTAGAAGTCTTAGGCGCTTAGCGAAACAAATCACAAAGATATTGGATTGCGGATCACATAAACGAAAGATCCTTTCTTTCGATGACCTTTCCTTGAAAATGATTTTACATTTATTTCATAGATATCCGAAGCAAAACAGTTTAAGGTCCGTTTAAAGTTTTTTGAAACACGCAATTTATCCTGACGTTGTATTTGTATGTAGTTGGTTGTAGGACCTACTTCAAGTTGACTGCACCTATCATATAAGGCAGGCTGACTATTACCTAGTATTTCTTTATCCGTAAATTAAGCCCCACAATGTCCGTAGTAAAGAACATGTGCGTCGTGGATAAGGAACCTATTTTGTAATTGCGCTCAAGTGACAGTTAAAGTGTGCACATGGAAGTACAAGGAGCTGGAGCTGGCTCGTTCTTAACCCGCCCATGCAGGAAGCAAGTTTGTGATATTTATCTTATGATTTACACAATAGGTTGAGAGTTCCAATCTTTTGAAAATATTATTATTAGTTTGTTATTTAGTAACTGGAAATTATAATGAAAATAAATTGAAACATAGATTATACGCGCACTTTTTTAGGTAGTAGAAGGTCTTCTCAGTTAGTACGAACTGTGTTTTTTTAACCTTCTAGTTTTACTTTTTCCTATGTTTATAGTCGTAAAATTTGATCAAATTCATAAATAGGTTTTAGAAAAGAAATAATAATGTCCAAACTCTATATGTTAATTTCTTATGATGAAGTCTAGCGAGCCCAGTCAGCCGGCGAGACAATAATTTCAGACCTCCCCTAAACGATAGATCATTCTTTATTCACAAACAAATTAAACCTAAATCTGTTAGCTAAAAAAAAACGAAAGCAAGTACCCTAGTCCAAACTGTTATAGCGCCTCATATTCAAACTTTAAAAATTGCCCAAAAGTTGTGAAACTCAGTTACCCAATCGACCACAATAAGAAGTTCCAAAATCCAACTCTTGAAAAAAGATTACAAACGAACGCCGCAGCAATATTCAATCCTTTGCGAATTCAAAATCTAGGTTAGGTTTTTTTGGAACATAGTATCAGGGTTTCACAGGCTCGCTTAACTCTTTCAACAGAGATCTGGAACTCATGTCTGGATCCAAATGGAACGCACCTCGATTGCACATTCGGCTAGAAGCCACGACGTGAACTAAAAGCTCCGAGATGGCTCCCCAAGGAGTCGATGGACTGAGGGAACTGAACGTTGGTAAGCGTTCAGTAACTCGGTTAACGGAGTGCTTTGTCTTGGAGTGTTAGCTTCAATTGTTTCGTGTTCCGGCACAGAATAAACGCCCCTGTGAAATGGTCTTTGTTAATTAGCAGGGCGATCCGATCCGGTCCGATTCACATTTTTTCCAACACAAACAGCCCTTGTAAGCCACTGCTGGGCATAGGCCTCTCTATGTTTATGCCATTTGCCTCGGTCCTGCGCTAGACTGGGCCAGGTGTAGCCCACGATCTTTTGAATATCGTCGACCCATCGCACCGGCGCGGGCGGACGTTCCCTTCTACAACCATCTGTCGGCCACCACTCGGTCAGTGCTTAAGTCTACCTGCCATCACTCCGTATTTAAGTTTCACGGTCCTATCAAACTCTCGATAGTGACTGACTGACTGCGACGAGTGTGAATAGGCCGACAAGAGACAAAGAATGTTGATCTAGGTGTGTTGGAGTATTTTGTAAAGGCAAATAGACGTGGACCGATTTGGTATAGCAAAAGATGTCTCAACTCAATCTCTATATAATAGATTCCGGCATTCAAAGCAATAATACGTACGTTACATACGTTACTCTAATTAAAAATGACAATAACAAGCGACTCGGTATAGCAAAAGATGTCTCAACTCAATCTCTGTATAATAGATTTCGGAGTTGGCAGTCAAAGCAATTATACGCGGAGAACATCGTGACGCAATCATAATAAACAGGGCCAGTGTCATCTTTACAGGGCGTTACAGGGGATGGGATGAATGTTGAACCTACTCTGAAAACAGAGTATAAGTTAAGTTATGATCGCTTATAATACCGCTACCGATTTTATTGTTTTTGTGCAGTTGTTGCATACATTGTGTGTACACACAAGAAAAGCTGACCATTTTCGGGCGTATGTTGTCTGAAAGAGTAAAATATTGCCCTTTTTTTCTGCAGGTTTTGATAATCTTTCAAAGTTTCCCCTGTAGGTGGAGCTAAAGCGACGCTTAATTCGTAAGGTCCCAGATATTTTCGACAAGGCACGTGTCTATCTCATTGCTTAGTTGCTCATTGCTTAGTTGATTTAGTTAGCGCACCTGTACTGAAGGTGAGGCGCGGGTTCGAATCCTGCCGAAATCGAAAATTTTTGGGACATTATTAAATTTTCGTAGAAAATTACCCCAGTGCGAGTTACGTACTATACAGAAAAAAGCTTCAAACGTGAAAGTTTGGACGGATGGATGAATATTTGTTACTCAATCACGCTGGAAAGGCTGAACGGATCTGGATAAAATTTGGCACAGAGGTAGATTATAGTCGGAATAGCACATAAGGTACTTTTTATCCCAGGATTCCACGGGAACGGGAACTACGCAGGTGAAACGGGCGAAAGCTAATCTTTTTAATTCAAACGCACCGAAGCTGTTGAATTTTAAATTCAAACGCACCGAAGCTGTTGAATTTTAAAATTAGTTGAATGACATCGTTTAGTTAGACGAATATCATAATTCGTTTCATTCAACTCTATGCTCTCGGATCTCTATCAATAAATGTGCGTTCAGCTTGTGTTAGACCGGCACCTAACTATAGTTTCTTCTCGTCTAGATAACATTATGTAGTAAAACTTTTTTCTGTACCACTCTTCTCATTTTTCGGTACCAGGGCAGCGCTACTAGGTGAGGTGAGTAAAACTAACTTATTATTTCAGTATTAGCGAAATATTTGGTTCGTACGTTGATTCGTCGTTGTGTTGTTTCGCAGTAGCACCCGACATCGTAACGGGAATAAGGAAGGACATTGCGACATAACAAGTAAAACAAAGCGGGACAGAGCTGTTATTGCTCAATTGTCGACAATGATATTGGCTTGAACATGTTTTTTGTGTCTGTTTGAGGAAGGGCTTCGGCTCAAAGGGCCTCTGGCGATGCAATTCTCCGGGCAGGGCTGGTCGAACATTTATTAAACTTGGGTGTGATTTTTTGTTTTTGATGACATAAATTAATTTTCAACAAATTTATATTCTGAATGTTTTTCATCTCACTTAGTTTTTTTTTACCAGACTTAGGTACCCTAGGTGCTTAGCCTGTTCGGTAAAAAACCTATCTTCAATGTTAATAAATATAAACCGTATACATAGACATTATATTTTATCTCGCGGTTTTTTCATAGTACCTAGGTATAAAATAGGTCAAAAAGTAGCTTTCAACTTTTATTGTCAAATAATAAGTTTTGGCGTGTGTCGGGGGGTACCGAACCATTTCACAAACTTCGACCTAAACAATATCAGTAGAAGAGCTGTATACTTTTTGTGTCGTTCTGTCTCGGTTCCCTGACTGTCGAGGTTCCCTAACTTCAATATCCGTAAATACGCCGGAATCCCCTCAGATTTATGCCGGCAATTATCCAAATCCGCCGAATTTGTGATGCGTGTTGTTATTCGTGCATTATGTTTGTTTTCTTAACTAATTTCGTTATTTACAGCCGGTAGGGGAGACGTCGTCGTCGGCTACGAGGCATGGATAATGAGCCTTCATTGAAGGCGTAGTAATACTAGTAGGTATGTAGGTTACAGGGACTTGAACACATCACATTTCATCTGTTTTACTTAGCTTAAGGTTCTTTTCTCTTGGAAAAGCGGGCGGTAGGATTTTAAAAACTAGATACAGTTCTTAAAAGCCAAGCGAAGCAAATGTTTCATTCACGAATATAAAACAATTTTAAAACCGATGACGTCACAAATCCTCTCGTGGATCATTCTCTCGTTCCAATATTTCAGATTGCGCAGCATCATAATGTACATTTTGAGTTTCCAGCGACGAAATTAATACGATTAAAATGCGGCTCGTTTTTACTGTAGAGTAAATTACACTTTTATTATAAACTAGCTGTTCCCCGCTACTTCGTTCGCTCAGCTGCTCAACCTATTTACAATAACCACAATTCCTTATTTTTTCCCTTTTAAACTACCCCTGTACTTATTAGAACAAAACAAAACAAAAAGTATTTAAATCAAGCGTTCTCGAATTTTAGCGAGAAGCAATTGATTTATATATTTATGAAGAAGAAGAAGAAGAAAAAAGGAGAAGATTAGAAAAAAGTATACATAACATGCGTAACGTCGTAACGAGATGCCAATTCAATCAGGTTACCAGACTTAGCAGTAATACGGGCATCGACAACGTTATACGTACTAGGTGTCGTTGGAGAAGTATTACACTTTGCAATATCTGATCACACGACTCAAATTGTAATAGTACCCGTAAAGATTTGGCATACATTCTGAAACACTGGTTTCTTGAGGTCAGAGACTATTGTAGCGATAATATCAAATAATTCAATGAATCGCTGACCCGGTAACGAATCCCACTCGAGTCCATTCCTGAGTCCACCTCATTCTAAATCACGGACTCATCGAAAGTGTGAACAGCGGCCACTCCATGAGGACGGTCTGGGACAGGTGAGCTGGAACTTTATTGTAGAACTTAAACTGACGTTTATGTAATACGAGACAAACGACTCAATACTTATTTTCAGTTTTAACTCCCCTTATTAATTTAATATTTTTAGTGGGTTAAATGATTACCATAAGCTTTTTTATAAAGAAATGTATCAAATTAATGTTCTTTTCTCGTCTTTTGAATTTAGACCAGAAAAAGACCAGAAGTCGAGCAAAAAAAATGATAGTTCTTTCATGATATCCATCTGCAATGTAGGTACAGTTTTCGTTTTGTCTGTTCTCCTTGCTATTATCTGAAACAAGGTAAAATGAATCAATGAGTTTCGCTTCTATGATAATTTTCTACTGATTACAACCGGGAAAGTTTAAATGGCGGGTCTACAGCAAGATGCGGATGGCTGTGAATTATCGGCGTCCCGGGATAGCTTTTATTGAGTAACGCCATTATCCGGATAGCCGGGAAGCTGGATAGCCCGGCTATCGATCATTACTCGCTGATATCATCCGGATCCCCGCTTGTTGGAAAATAAACAACGTAATTGTGTTGCGTTTGGGTTTTGTAGCTTGTAGATATAACATTAAAGGGTTTTCGGGGCGAGATATGGAAATAAATACGTGGTTAGATAGTTCCATCGATCTGACGATAGTATATCTACGATAGCTAATGTATTCATAAGTGATACTAATGAAGACACGAGTTCACGTAAGACCGTGTATATAAGATGATATTGGTTTAGAAATAAAGGGTTAAATTTGCTAAGACGTTCGTGTTTTCATTAACTTTAGCCCTTGGAGGGATACGTTAACCACAGGTTTGAATCTGATCTGACTAACTGTTACTGATATTGTATTATTATGTGTCGTAGGAACAAGTCAGCTTCCACCAAAACGGAGACTAAATGAAAAAAATGAGTCTGGACAATTAAGAAGATGTAAAGGTCCTAGTATTTATATATAATACTAGCCAATAGCCATGTTGGCGGAGCCATCGTAAAACCTTCCAAAATCTGAAGGCATCATGACTCGGCGAGCTTCCGCCACCATGGAGACGGAGCTTATAATCTATATAGGGTTTGTTACTTAACCTACCTAAAATATACTTTGATACTTTTGAAGAGTTGAACCAGCACAAACATGTACCTGTTGTTCACATCAGCACACGTACGTCCATGATCCAGAACATGCCTCCACCAAAATAATATAATACTGAACCAACTAGTAAAATAATCGACACAACAATCCCTCTTACACATAATCTGGTTAAGGCGCATACCCCAGTCAAACTAGCGCCGCCTACTTTATCTTATTGTTCCGTATAACAAAGGAAATTTCAAAAATCCATCACAGTCTGTGATACCTATTATAAGCTATTTTTTAATGAAAAATTGAAGTTGCCCTTGGGGGCCACCAAAATCTATTTTCGATTCACTGCCTAAACTAAATGGAATCAAACTATAACAGATGCATGAAAAAAGCTTATAATAAGTGTCACAAACTGTGCGATGGATTTTGGAAATTCCCTTTGTTATACGGATAAAGTAGGTGGCGGCGCTAGTTTGGCTGGGATATGCGCCTTAATTTATAATGTCTTACCGTCAGGGACAATAGGATTTTCAACGCAAACTTTTTCGACCTTTCAGACATTTTCACCCGAATCAAATAAAACAATAACACCCGCACCCTATAATTTCAATCTAGAGAACCAAAGTAAACTGAACCCTCGGATCCACAACTTTTTAAATATATCATTTTGTTAACATTCTCACATAACTCTTGTGCCCGGCTTCGCTCGCAGACACGTCGTGCAATAAATCTACCGAAAGTTTGTGAACGTCAGATTTACTCTCGGTTGTTCTGCGGGTTACTTGTTCAACTTTTAAGGACTTGGGAACATGAATTTGGTGGAGATTTGATTTTCTGAAACAAATAATGTAACTTACTGAGATATTCCCAGCTGGTTACGGAAGTTCGACCCCTTAAATATAATGATATAGGTACTTATTATTATTCTTTCAAAATTTTGTAGACTTATAGGAACACCTTTTCAGAAGAATGGTGTTCCAATAAGTTGGTATTCCTGGAGACAACTTAAACAGGGAGATCATTTACATGCCATCTTATTCATAACAACAAGGACACATTTTCCTAATCACAATTAAAAAAATGTGTGTTCTCTACGTAGCCTGCAGGTAGAGCAAGAGTAAAATGCTGTTTATATATATAATAGACAATATGCACGTGTGATGCGCATGAATTAACCCTCCCAATAGCCAAATCACCTTCGGCCATTACTCCTCCGCGGGTCATTTCTCTACTATATCCTCTTTATTCCGGACAATAAAGAGTAATTCACCCGCTCTTGCCAATAGATGGCGTATGTAGATAAATTGCAATGAACGGTTCATTTTGGAAGTTAGTCGAAGTAATAACAAAGTTTTGGAGTAATATTCGGAGTAACATAGCGAGATTACTAAAATGGGTGTGGTAAATGAAATGGGACTCTATCCTCCTAGCTAGATGGAGAATACTTCTGTAGTAGGGTATAACTTACACCTACATCTAAAAATACATAATGCTTTGACGACACTCATAATGCGTAGACAAAATTAAATTATTTATTTATGATAACTTATATGTTTAAATGTTCATGCTCAGAGGGCTATGGAGAGGTCCATGCTGCGTCTGTCGTTACTGGATAGAATCTGAAATGAAGAAATCCGCAGAAGGTTCAAAGCGCGAAGTCGTTAGCAGAAACTATTCTGGCGTAATAAAATGCCGCCTCTACATTTTCGACTCGTTTAAAATTTGGCAAGATACGCATCGTTTGGGTGTAAACTCGCACGTGCTACTTTACGAGTTATTTGCTCGTTTTATTTACGCCGGGGACAATTCACCACAAATTACATACATTTTGCGTTAATAGAAAGGTAAGGAGTACAATTTTCAAATACAAAAATAAATCTGGTAATCCAAAAAACATTTCTGAAATATTATCACCGGTGGTGTTGTGTCGACTCGGTTCTTGTGCGGGTGAATAGGATACATACTAAATCGTACACTAATAGGACATTAGATAATGTCGGTACGGTTCAGTAAACTTATAAAAACCTTTTAACAGAAAAAGTACTAAACGCACACTATTACATATTCTAAGCCCGAACCAATCAAACTCCCGAAAGCTTTCCCGTGCAATGTGTCTGGATAGAGATCCATACCGTCTTAGATCCCGTAGTACCTTACCGATACCGTACTACGGTCACGTGCCGCCACGAGCTGTCTGTTCAATTATTAACTGGTGCGCCGCTGCTATACATAAAGCTATATTATATATATCAATGTGCTTCAAATAGGTGTCAAGTAGGTAAGGACTGCAACCTACCTAGGATAACGTTAGTCTGGGCTAGGAGCAAGTTTAGTCTAGTTTAGTCTAGAACGTGGTCAATTTGAATCTAATCTTTGGTTTTTGGATAATCATTCATTCATTTCAATGCGACCTTTAAAAAAAGTGGTTGCCATAGACTAAGATAGATGGCGCTGTATGAAACTCAAGTGTCAAAAAACGAATGGATACGGTGGAAAGAGAAAATTATTTCGTTGTTTATTTTATGACACTTGACATTAAGACTTGGCTTTTGTGCAGTGCCATCTCGAGTCAAAATAAAAAGCGTGATTGTTTTTTTTTAATTATCTCATTGAAAAGCCCTCATCAAAACAAGTTTCTAGAGGCGTATAAAGCCATGTTTTGTTAAAACTTATATTTGGAAACAAAACTCTAGCGACTATAAACAATAAATAAAACAAGATAAAATAGAATTAAACCACGTAGCCGTATCATCATAGACGTCTTTATCATCAACGCATGCTAGTCCACCGTTGGACAGAGACCTCCCCTAATGACCGCTAGTCCACCGTTGGACAGAAGCCTCTCCTAATGACCACTAGTCCACCGTTGGACAGAAGCCTCCCCTAATGATCGCTAGTCCACCGTTGGACAGAAGCCTCCTCTAATGACCGCCACAGCGCCCTGTCTCTTCTTACCGCTATTGAATAAAACGCGGTCGCTTAGTATATTTAAACATTTCATCTTATCTAGTACATTTTGGTAGCAAACAAACATTCTAGTTTTCTAGTTCCGCTAATGGGAGCTGTGATAAATGTCCTCGGTCATTAGAAGCTACATTTAGACTCACTGCGATATTTTCTAAAAGTAGTTTATTCTAGAAGCTATCTCTAGCGGTAGGTAGTGAAATGAACGAAGCAAAAGCAGCCAGAGATAAATGTGGCCCATCAGTGAAATAATTTTGAGCACTGGACCAGTAAGAAAAAAAAAACCAAATGCAATGTAAAAAAATAACCTGTAAAGTAAAATAAGTCTGTGTATTTTTTTCTATTTTATTGTAATTTTCTTTGTAGATAAATTACCTAAGTAGATGCTTTCCACATTTTTTTCATTTACTCTCAAAAAAATTATGAGTCATCAAAAAGTAGGTACCCTAAGAGACAATTAGCCAGTTATCTATGAACGTGTACGCAATAGGGTGTGCTTTTGCTCAGTCAGTTACAGTTTGCAAACGTTTTTTGCTTTGCACGAGATTTCCCAGTGGGAGTACCCACTGTTCATCGACATCGCACCTGTATAATTATAGGAATCGTTTCACCCACATATTTTGCTATTTTATATTGTTATGAAGGAATATAGTTAAGGATGGTGGGCTAAAAGCTTCATCGTAATATGTGAGAAATGTTTTGTGTCTCTAGAGGTGCCGAAATGATAAAACTGAACAGTTTCTTCACGTATCATCTGCCGTGGAACCTAATGCAAGTTACCAACTTCGTGAAACAAGCGCTTTACTAACATATTATTTAACCCAGATTTATGTTTTTAAACGATCACTAGACTTTGACCGAGCCTTCGTTTTAGTGAGAGAACCTGTGATTTTCTTGGAAAACTGACCCTGGTTAAATTATTAAATACATCAATGTAAAAAATAGATAAATAAATCTTCTACGCAATTAATCAATACCTACTGCCTCACTCTCTTTGTTTGTCAGAATTGATGATATCAGATAAGGAACGTATCGAGGTGACGATCTTGATAAAATGTTATTGGTTGTTTGCGTCCCGCTCGCAAAACAACCACATTCACCTGTCACCATCTATGACCCTCTTTGTCTTCCTCTGCTGACAAGCCGTGTCTGCGGGAACGATTGCGTTCTATTTTCCGCGTGCCCGGAGGTGCTGGCTTGCGTAAACCCATCTTGATACTTGGTCTCATGCTGCATCCTGAACCAACGTAGACGACACTCGCTAGCCGTGTTTCGTATGGGGTAAACCTAAGTCTGATATTATAAAGCCAGTTTAAGGTATTTATTGATAACATGCAGGTTAGCCCACGCGTGTGAACAAGCTCCCCGGGGCCGAACTTCCACCTGAATGTTGTAAAAGCTTTGCCCGGTAAGTAAGTTCTGCTATTATTTTGTATACGCTTTCGCAGAGCAAAAGGTCAGGTTTTCATTTCAAAGTTTTAAACTCCAAATGACGCGTATTATGTATACCTATTTAATAAAAATCTCATGTTTATGAGCATTAAAGTGCTCTTAAACTTTGTGAAAATAATATTTATGTTTCGCGGCGCCTTAAATTATTTATATACAAAATCAATATTTTATTTTTTACCTATAACTAAAATGAAACGCAGTTTCCAGTTTCACAATATAAATTATTGAGAATTAAAAAAAATCGATTTTGTATATACCCCTGTGACGTATGACCCGTCTGCAGCGAGCCGGTTTACGACATTGATAAACGTTTACATAAATCTACAACCTTGTAATCATTTTAATCCGCCCAACGCCGGGTCAGCGCGACTAATCTAATTGACGAATGTTTCTCCAGTCTCGATGGACGAGTGACGTGGCTAAGTATTTAAACGTCAAATATTAATTCCGCCAGCACGGCGGCGCGGCCTGTGTCTGTCGGCGTCTGCGCTGTACATATAAATACGTTAATACACTCTTTGTAGAATAACATTATTTTGTCTGCGACGGCACGTGTCTGGTACGCCAATCTCGGTAAATATCCTGATTTTTTAAATGTATTACTTAAATCTAAAGATCTCTTAGCGCAGAAACAGAAAGTCGATTGTTGTATTCTGATGAGTATTACATTATGTAAGTATGTACCTGTACGTCTACATAAATATGAATGTCAGAACGAAAAAATAACACTGAGATTGTTCTTGGCCAGGGATTATAAACATCTAGCTTCCGCCCAAGGCTTCCCTTGCATTCTTTCAGGATAAAATATAGTCTATGTCTTTCTCGTGATACCATCAATCTCCTTGCCAAGTTTTAATGAGATTTGATTCATCTATCATAGCTGATTACGAAACTTTGTTACTAAAACGGCAACACAACAATTCTTTTTAAATAATTAATTACGATACAATGACAAACTAAGTGCTGCTCGCCACTTCGCCCGCGCTTTTCATGTATCCCATTTTTCTGGTTAAAATATAGCCTGTTTAGGTAAAAATATAGCCTATGGCTGTCACGAATAACGTGGCTTATGCTAAAAGAATTTTCAAAATCGGTTCAGTAGATCCACAGATTACCCCCTACAACCTCACAAACTCTAAAACTTTACCTGTATAATATTAGTGTAGATAATTCCTTGTCGTAGCTTATTACAAAACTGAATTACCAAAACGGATATGAAACGGAAACCACGGCACAAGCCATCTGTAATTCCTGTTGCCTTCCAGACAATGCAAAGAACGAGTAATGAGTTAAACAAATCCAAGTTTGTCTTCGTTAGAAGCGGCCTGACTTGGGGCTTCATTTGATTTATTTATTCAAGCACTGATTTAACCCTTGCGGTATAACTGCTTGATTATCTGGGAAAGTCATGATTTTGATTAATAAACCGCAATTCAAAGTTAATTAATAATTTTGAATGGTCAGCCAAATTTTGAGAATGATTTGATGCAGCACACTGTGTTTGTATGAACGATTGAACCGAGGGTTGATCGAGTTATATAAAGGAAACGAAATCAGTCCAGGGGACTGATGGAAGTTTTTCGGATAGACAGGGTGAGTTTTTTTTCAGAGCCACTGAGGGAAGTCTATGTAAGAGATTAAGGTACAGCTACTTAAAAATTTCCACAAAAAGCAACTGAAAGTTAACAAAAACAAAGTTACAGGACTACAAATGGATTATAACATTAATACCTTATCAATGACCCTTTGAATTTAACATATGGAATTAAAGATATAAAAATATAAGAAAAAAAATCTAAGGACTTCCAAAAAATCTATTACACAATACTTTTAAGTGAAGTAGGAGAATTAAAGAAAATGTCCAAATCTAACTCTGCATGCCCTAATTAAAAACGGGAACGAACAAGCAGACTACCAATGGAGCAGTTTGTACCAATGGAGTACTAAAAGTTTAGGATTTCTGTTGTTGATTATGCTCTAACTAGAGTGTTTCCATGTCCTAAGGTGCGAAGCCCGATAGGTTCTCCCTTCACCCATCCCGAGGACCCTCCGACGAGGTAGCTGTATAGAGTGGTTACAATATGCGACCTCGGGGACCCCGCAATGTTTACAGCTTTTAGGCTTGATGTCACAATATACTTCATGAAAGTACTTTTTGTTTCGCCGATAACATGACTTTCCTTTTTCCCTTATTTATTGGGATTTAACACAAAAAATAAGGAAATAATAATATTGGAACGTGATCAGGCTTTGATATTTGTGAGGTTTTGGTAAAATGTAGATTACCTACGAGAGAGTTAGTGGTTCATTAGACAGGCCAACCAGCAGCTTGGATCGGGCTTTTCCGCCCGTGTCAGACGTAGTGCTTGAGATTGGATTTCGGCATTTTCGGGTTTGCGTTACCTATAGGCATTTAAACCGATTCAACGAACTGCCTTAGAGATTGCTCCGTAGTATATTCTCTTAGATGTCTATGTTACCTTTGCTGCACATTGTCCGTATGTGCTACTATTTGGTGGTGATCGCTATTTCCGTGAAGATCGGTCATCTGGTACCTACCAACCTCATATCATAAACTGTGCTTAATGTGCCAGTTAATGATTCAATCAAGTTTTTTTTGTTAATACGAAGTTATAAATCTTGGTAGTATTTTTGTTTGATTTTCTGGTATTCGAAGCTTGAGGTCCATGAAACACATGGTATGATTGAACTGAACTGCAACTGAGAGTGAAATGCATAACACCTCCATAGAGGAAGACATGCATGAAACGATCAAGAATAAATCACTCTGCAGCTGTTATGTTGGCCGAGTATAGCGAAACTCGACTAGCTTATCCTTGTATAGGCTGTCTTAGATAACTGTCATCGCATTCGTCGTTCCTGAGGACCCGGCTAACTGGCTTACTACAGCTTTACCTTTCAGTTACAGCTAACGGATACAACGCAGTGTTATTGGAAACTTTTCTAATTTTGTTCCAAGCTAGTTTCGGCGTACGGATATCACAAGCTCTGCTCAATTGAATCAATTTCTCCGTCAGACTGCGGGAGCTTGTAGTGTAATTGACTTTAAGAAAGTAAGAAGCTATTTCCAGTTTATATTTGTCTTTCGTTAATTAGACAGGTTTGATCCCCCCCGAAGGGTTCCCGCCTTGCCGTGGCGGGGGGGCTTAGTAACCGCAGCCTGGTCACCTGCGGCGAAGCTAAGAGGAACCGTGGGGCCGTGCCAACGCAGACGGCGACACGGCCGGCCCCGGGACGGACCGCTCCTCTGGGTTTTGCGTTCTAAGCCCAGTTGGAGTGGTAGTAGGTTGCGGTGTCGTATGGGAGGCACCGTGACTGAGGCGGGCGGCTTTGCTGTATGGGCAGCATGGCCGCAGAGAGATGGAGGCCGCGGCAGGAGAGGAGTGCCGGTATTGCGGTGCGCCGCTTTCCCTGCCTTCCGCGGCCCTGGCGGGGTCGCCACCGTCTGATGGCGGACGCGGTGGGGTCGCAGGGGAGGAGGAGTGTCGGTATTGCGTGGGCCGCTCTCCCTATCCTCTGCGACCGTGTGGCAGGCGGCGGGGCCACTCGACTGAATGTTTATTACCTACCTACCAATTGTGTTTTTTTTTTTAATTTATTTATCTTCAATAACTAGTTGTGTTAATTCTCCTCTTTACGGTGAATTTCGTACATTTGAATTCGCCATAAATCGCTGCAAGTAAAAAAAATATATATGTATACAAACCAAAAATCAAGCAAATAAATAAAAATAATAATACCTACCGTGTAGCTAGAAAGGTGAATGATCCTTCACTTCACTCCTTAAAATATAAATTTTCATAACCTTTATGAAGCTTTCAATCGAAGTTCGTAATGAAAGGATGGATGTTGTGCGAATGTTGTTCCCATTTACAAGATTGCACTTGACGGAAGCAGTACTCTCCACATTTTAAATATTTTACTTTCAACCCCTTACCTACAACGTACAGTTGGCAGTAACATTAAATTAGGTATTGATTAAACAAACTTTACTACTTAGTTGTATTTTTTACGTTTACGGGTAGCTGTTTCTGGGCATACCGGCAAAGGCATACGATTAAATGCCTCTCACACAACTACCAGATTGCGTAAGTTGAAATGTAATTAAAGCCCAGAGCTTTTTACTTGCCTTTTGATTTCTCGAGACCATAAATGACGGAGCTATTTACGAAAGCCATCATCTACAACTTCTAAACGAATAAAAATAAATATATCTGTTGTTGACTGTACACGCTACTTCCGGCACGGTCGAGGCACATATTAGGTAATGTTGCTTCGTAAGTCGAGGTAGCGGCATCTCTCTACCTGAGAAAGAATTCCCTTTGAAAGGAATATACAACCTCTCACAACTAATATACTTTCTACAAAAATATTGGACCTTATTAGGGTTCATTACTCACCAAGGAACCCTTATAGTTGAGTTCACCTTTCTCCCTCTTCTGCCTGTATTTGAATGCGCTGGTTGAGCGACTGGCTGCAGCATGCCTCTGCCCTGAACAACCTTAGCTTTGCCGATGACCTGGTGCTGCTGGCGCCCTCATTTAGTGCATTTCGAAAGCTTATTGCTATAAGTGAGTTCTATGCCGCGTCACATGTAGCATCAACTTAGTGTTAATAAGACTGAGTTCATGGTTATCAAAGCCGGCACGAAGTGTTGGATATTTGTTCCACCTGTGCCACTTAATGGCGTGCCTTTCAGAAGAGTGTCTAACTTTAAATACCTAGGACACAAGTGTGGACGTCCTACACTACGTATGCCGAGTCGCGGTCTCCACTCAAGAACTCGTTTACCCCAGCTGTTGTCGGTTCTTTTCGAGATATGGCCAGCCCACTGCCACTTCAGCTTGCTAATCGTTTGGGCTATGTCGATAACCTTGGTTCTCTGTCGGATGTATTCATTGCGAATCCTATTTTTCTGAGAAACTCTGAGCATTAATGTACCTTAACACAACATAACTGCTCAATGATAATCTGACCCCTTTCCGTCATGTCTCTTTAAGTGGCCTCCCTGCTATCCCGCAGGATACCCGGTTCTATCCGGTTATACCCGGATTACAGTGACGTCACGGCTGGCTTACGGGTTGATCCCTCAGATTTTTTCGGCACTCGTAAAAAACGCCCCAAAAGAGTCGCACATCGACGTTACGCGGATAGAGTGGAGATGAGTTGTGAGATCGTTTCGGAGTTTGTTTTCGGAGTGTTAGGAATTCAGGATATTATTATAAGAGTCTAAGAATAAAATGAAAAGCTATGTGTACTTCATTTATTTGTAAGTCAAGCATGTTGATCCATAAAATGTATTTAACTATTACCTTACATAGCACATGTTTTGGCAAATAAAAAATCTTTATCTTTATCTTTAAGTACAAAAACATACCAAGGGTAAACCAGCAAGTAGTTGTGAGTTGACTTGAATTGGTATACTAGTATCGGAGTGGATTTTTTTAACGGGGTAGTAAAGGGAGATACCTTGACCGGCGTTGCTGCCGGAAAATGGTATTAGGAGATCTAAATTTTTAAATTTGCATACCCCACAGATTGTCAAAAAATCGTAAAGTAAAAAAAATACATTTTACACAAAAACTTTTTGATGCTAATCGATCCTATTTCTTATACAGATCAAAGACTTATAACGGACCAACTGAGGTTGGAGTACTAAAAAAGTCAGAAATTGCATACTTCCCTCGGTATTACTCCCCTGAAAAAATCCACCCAGTATAGTTATTTTGTGGTAGGTAGGTATTCCTACTTTTAATTGTTTCTTATAAAATGGTTGTACACTGCCTCACTACACTTTGAATCAAGATTCTAGTTTCGGACTCCGAAATTTGGAATCAGATTAACACATCACATCAGTAACATCACTCCGAATTATAATTTCAAATTTGCGATGTGCCGCCTCAGTTGAATTTTCTTTATCGCGCGAATTTGAAGTGATGTAGGTAATCTGTGCTCTACGTGTGTAGCGGTTACCCGACCGCGAAGATAGGTAGTCATATAATAGTCTTTTATCTATACTATCTATACCTACGAGTAGGTACTAAAATTATAAAGATAAAAGATTTGTTTGTTTGAATTGAATAGGGTCCGAAACTTCTGGACCGATTTGAAAAATTCATTCTTCGTTAGAATTCTACATTATTCTAGATGAATGTAGGCTATAAAATGTTTTCAAAAAAGTTCAAGACTCATCGGTCGTCAATATTTGTGCATAAATTACATACTAAGTGATCAAGCTACATGCTTAGACAATTTAACCCACTGTCAAGCTACATGTGATGTTGTGTGGATTTTCCAGCATTATTTGTTAATTTATTCGTCCCTTTCACTACCCCAAACTTTATAACGTTACAAATGAATACGATACACAAACATACACAGACACACAACATAATTCACTATAATGCGGTGGAATGCTACACAAATTATTTTCTCGAGAATCCAATAACTTGCACGGTAGGTACCTGTACCTGTTACTCGCTTGTCATTTGTTTAGATAACAGCGCGCGCCGCTTCGCATCATGTGTTATTATATTATTCGCATTAGGTACAGAGAAAAGGTACCTTGTGAAGGGATAGCGGCTCTTGTTGCCTGTAGTTTGCTTTGTTACTGGTTGTACGCGCACCCACCGTACTAATATTTCTGGACTACCAAGATAAGAGAAGAAACGCTTTGTTTGTATCTCACGAGTAATAAATTGTCATTTTATAAATAAGGTAAATAGCGAAAGAAAATACTGGAAATGCAGATACCTACCTACCATACCTATTACCGTTACATTTTCTTCTTATTTTTAAGGTTTGTATTGCTATAATAATGAATGATGGTCTGATCGCATCTATAAACTGAAGTACAAAATGAAATGTAAACTGAAATAGCACAAATCATTATACAATAACTTTGTAGGCAATTAGCAGCCGCGAGAAAAGTGATAAGTAAGATAAGAGTAGACTGCAAGCGAGCAGCTTCACTGCGGGCCTCTCATTGCACAACTTTTAATTAGCCACCAACCTACCTATCATCATCAGGGAGAGGTGGACTACGTTCAACAGTGGAAGTACAGGTTCAACTTACAGTTGAGGGCGACTGTAAGTTGGACCTATTGTACTTCGAACAAGAATTTTAGTAGGGTGTTACCTAGTAGGCTTCTTGTTAAATAAATAACACTATTTTGTTTTATCATAGAAAGTACCTGTGCATCACTTTAACATTGCCGTTTTAAAAGAGCAAGTGGGTCTCTAATGATATATACCCCCAAAACGCACCCGCCAATATTAAAATACACTTTACGACCGCGGTATTAGGTATATTTATAATCCTAGAAAAACATAAACTTTTCTTTCTCTTCATGGTTATGAAACTAAAACTGAACATTGAAGAAGTTAATTAATTAGCTTTGGTTTCATTGTTTGAACACCTAATACTTAGTACCTAAGGTATTAAACTTAATATTCAGATATTCTTTTCTGTTATTTATTTAGGAAAAGCTACGAATACAAAATATATTATTATGTATTAAAATGTATTTTCATAAGCACCCTGTACGTACAGTACACCGTACAATACAAACAGCGTTGAACACTCGACTCGTAAATAAACAGCTGTAGTGATTGTAGCAAGTTTAGATTGTTTCTAGTCGCAGCGCCAAGCCGTTACAGTAAGTACACTAACGAGTTAGATCCCGTCGTGGAACTCGGCTTTTTATGTTTGACATGCTAATTACGTTACGATGTAGTTCGAGTGGGGATTCTGTATTGGGATATTTTTCTATAATCTGATGGAGGGTTTGATTCCCGCGAGTTAAGTTACTCAGCAGCTTCAACGATCAACTTTGACGTGGATGAAATCTATCGAATTCTTCTGTAAAAACTTCAATAGAATCGTTTGTAATCGATTTGATGATTTATTTGCATCGATGAGTCAATCAATGAAAACGTTAAGTTATATTGTGTATTCCGCTTGAAAAATCGCCCCGTATCGTATTGGAAGCTTTTTAGGGTTTCGAGATCAGGGTCTACTATCAGGTTCCTTGTCCAAGTCTATTCGATAGATACGTAAATTCAGTCCATTAATAGTCTAATATTGGACTGAATTTACGTATCTATCGAATAGACTTGGACAAGGAACCTGATAGTAGACCCTGATCTCGAAACCCTAAAAAGCTTCCAATACGAGTAATTAGCGGAAATCATAAGTACTATGAAAACGGAGTTCGTCGAAGAACAAAAACGAACAAGGTTTTGTTCCCGACCAACCGACCGAAAGAAATCGATATCATTCTTTATTTTCCCTTATCGTCTGAAAAGGCCATCAAATGCAAAATTAACTCCGAAATCGGCATCGAACGGAACGCAATTAACATTATATTTGCGAAAGAGTCTTTTGGAAGTGAAGTCACGTGACTTTAACCCTGGAACCCTACACTGATTTCACCAACCTGATTTTGCTACAAGGGTTGCTGGAGAACCCTAAAGCTTAAATGTCTTATTTTTTTTTGTAAATGCAGGTTTTTTAACTACCTATGTTTTTATTAGTAGGTACTAATACGGAACTGACATTACAAAATAAGTTAAAATTCTAGGTATTCTAATCAATTTGAGCACTTTTGGCAAACCTTAACTTGGTGTTCCAAGCCAATTTAAATTTTGCACTTACTGCACTTGATCTTAATTCATAGATAGAAACCACAAAATCACTGGGTGTGATATCACATAGTAGAACTTTGATCCTGCATAGGTTTTTTTAGGATCCCGGAATCCATTTCTCTTATATCCCTCCGCAAACATGGATTTTGCAGGCGTTCTTCTAAATGTTCGTTAATAAGCTCATATTCCATTTTTTTTTAAGTGCGGCGAAATGTTGTGTCCGGTTATACTTCAGTTGTTAGCAAACAACAATTACAGTTTCCTCTTCCTCTTCAACATCAGATGCTGCTCTGCCAGCCAAACAAAATATTCAAAATATTAGTACACTATAAACGATCTTCGAACTCGACATTGTTTTTATTTGGATTGTGACAGTATTTTGTGATTCAAAGTCAAATAAACAACAAAACGTTTTGGCCGCCTTTAATGTTTTAAGTCGTGTTCTAGAATAAAGATAGTTTAGTCGGGAACTTGACCACCGTAGTCTTTTCTTTAAAGACAGATCCTTTGTGAATAGGTTTTGGAATCTACGAAAGCCTGAAGAAATAATTTCTCTTCTTTTATACTATTTCTACTTGGTTTAAGTGTAATTTAAAGGATTTTTAGCACAATGGAATGGACGGCTGAATACGATCATCGAATTATGGTGCGATAACACTCGATAAAATTGTTTAAAAGCATGTTAAAGGCTTTATAAATGTAAAGTTCTAATTCCATCAAAATGTTCTTCAAAAAAAGCCGGCCGGCTCTCAGAGAGAAACATCATTAACATTTCTGTTTTTACATTATCTTTGTAAGATAACAACTCAAAATATTTCTTCATTAAAATCTTAGGAATCTTATTTACAATCAGTTCTCTTAGGGTTCTTCAGATAATGAGGCGGGATGGAAACACCAATTTTGTTTGATAGCAAATCCAGGAATACGTAAATTGTTACCTTCTATCTCTTTGTTACAGTTCCTTCAAGTCAGCAAGTACAAGTACAAGGGATGGTCGCCTCATGGCGTGACAGATTGAGTGGAGACGGTAGGTATGATGCCATATAAATTGGCCTATGATTATAAAATTTAAGAAATTTTTATTTTAGTTTTGTTGGCTGCGTGTTGCATGTCCTACTGGACGAAACCGTGACTTATACTTACTGTGCTTTTAGATAATGCTGTGTGAATTGTCCAGGATTATTTATTTATTCATTTTATTTATACACCGAATTATAACAGAATTAAATTTTTTATTTGTAAATGTTTGTTTACAGGTAAGGTTTTAAGTAGTTTAGGTACATTGTGTAGCAACATACGATAGTGTAATCATAATTATACTGGCCAATCCACACAGCGCCATCTAGCTCCAAGCCAAGCAAAGCTTTTTTAAGTAAATGTACCGGTGCCGACCAACTTTTATTTCAAGTATTAGCTTTTTTTCCTGTAGGTGTTTGATGATCTGACTATTAGTTGTCACAAATATTCTTTCAATAACAATAACTCTAATAACATTAACCGCAATCATTATTACCAAGTGAGAGAAGCCCACAAAAGGTGCCAATTTCAATTCTATCACAAACCAATTTAGAACCTTGAGAGCTTTGCAAAGAAAATCTTTTAGCACTCAAAATAATTATGCTTAAAGAGTTCACCGTATTTAACTAAAAGCATTCTCTGGTCCACGTGTGAAGGCTTTACCTTCAGCATAGACGGAGAGATTCCTCCTTGGAAGAGAATACCTAAATTGGAATAGGAAATGGATCTTAGCCTGTGCTGCTGACTTTGAGACTTTGTTTGAGTAGAGGCAAATGATCATTTGAACTTAGCGTTTTACATTGGATGTCATGACAGTTGCTGTTGAAAGTGACAGTAAATAATATGATCAATGACAGATATTTACAATCCAGTCACCACGCAATACGCGGAGCCGCGGGCAGGAGCTCCTTGGATAAGATATCGGAAACAAACTTGACAATTCGAGTTACATTTTGTATATTTTATTGGAGCACTTTACGACAAGAAGGTTTCAGAAGCATTGAACTTCATCGCAGCTTTACGAGCACGTAACGTCTGTTGCAATATTTATTGCCGCCAACGAAATAAGCAATATTTTATTTTATCTATTGTAGAAAGCTCAAAACAGAGAAAGGAAATACTTATTTCAGTTGACATTTTTATTAAAATTAAGGTATTTTTTATTATTTGCCCTTCACCCTGAGACGTCACTCTTTCTGAGACTTCTTTTTCTTCTTTTTATTTAATTGCTATAAATATCTACCAAAAAATGCTGAAGATGTTATCGTTTCTGTTAAATATATAAATTGATGAGATCAAAAGCTAAGCAACGTCACCAATAGCTATCCTGAGCCACCTCTAATGGTATAAAACTAGTGACATAATCAGCTTCTGGTTCTCGTGAGCTAGACCAGTATCACAGCGTTTCACTCGTACTTCGTATTTCTCACGTAGAAACAGTCGAGAGTTCTCCGGAAATGGCAGAAGAGCGGTTTCCGACGCGCAGGGCTTTTAATGAAAATCGAGATGTTCTCGAGTGGCCATGAAGCCAGCGGGCTTTGATCGGTAAGTACGTATACAATCATTTTTTAAATCCGAAATAGATTTATAGTACATTTAATAATGTGTAGCCTTGTTATTTGAACCTGAATGAGTTAGGCGCAGGCCCGTGTGGACACAGATGACTTGTTTATTCTACAAAATACGTGCATACGCATATTGGTTAACATTGATAGAATGAACAGTTGTAAGCCGCACTTTAAAAAACTAAAGATTTTAACCTTACCGTCGATTTACATTCTAGAACTATGTAAATTCGTAAGAAAATATCCACATCTATATCAAAACTTAGACGACCTACCTCAACCTTACAGCCTCAGAGCCGGTACAAATAAATTGGTTCAACCTCAATCTAATTTATGTATCCACAGCAAAGCGCCATATAAAATGTCAATTAAAATATATAATAAACTTCCCCAAGAAATAAAAGATACAACACAATACAGCCATTTTGCTAATAAACCATCGATCAAAAATTTCCGGCTTTGCCGAGGCCGCGAACTACTTATTTTTGATCGAAGTAATAAACTAATAAAATTCCTAATAAATAAATGTTATTACAATGTGACCGAATTCTTGACAGATATAATTTAGAATAGTACTAATATAATCAACTGAAACGGACATTAAGACATGAATAGGATTTTTTTTTAAATTTCATATTTTTAACATAAGACCAAATTTAGAACTTTAAATATTATGCCTTAGTTTTAAGACTTTCTGAATATATTAAGAAATTATCATGTTAATTATTAATGTCAATGACTAACAATGTAAATTGCAGTTCCCAACAGGGTGTATGTACTTCTAACTTAGACTAAAATTAGATCTTAAGTTAATAAATGAAATGAAATGAAATGAGTGGCACAAGAGCGCGGAAGCCTATACCCAGCAGTGGGTGAAGTCGGGTTGTGGATGATGATGATAATGAACCTTGTGTGTAATGCCATTCTTGATATACTGAGAGCAAATCTATTTTTATATAGATATTATTATTAAATATTTTTTTGTTTATATTTTTCATGCATCTATTTTTATTTTCCTTTTTTTCTTCTTCTACCTACGTCTACGTCATGAATGGAAATAATTTTTAAATGTCTAAATAAATAACATAACATTTTAATGGTGAAAGATTTTATCTGTGTGAGTGTGCGTAAGTTTGTAAGCCATTATTACGCTCAAACGGCTGAACGGATTTGGATAAAATATGGTTCCAGGGTAGTCCGTAGCATCCTGAATTTACACAAAGGCTTTTTTATCTACTAGAAGCTCCTGATGCCGTGCGATGATTATATAAATGAAATGTAAAATAATTCACCGCGGGTAAAACCGCGGGCCGCAGCAAATCATATTTAAATTTGGCAACTTACACATCACCAATGACCACGGCAAAAGTTATACCTACTTGCCAAAAAGTCTGAAAAAAATTCGTAAACAATCGTGTAGCTTGTAAAGCCTAGCCATTTAGGTCGAACCGCTGAGACTGGGCAGTGAACGCGTTATATAGAACTAGCTCAAAAGTAAATCTTATGGCCCCAAAGTGTTGCGTGTAGCGGAAACCGGCCACGGTACGCATTGAAGAAGTCTTAGTAAGTTCATCACGAACTTTCGGTTTTCTAGTTACCACCAAAAACATCCATGTCTTGCGTTGTTTTTGAGTTAAGAGTTTGTTTGTTATTTTACTGCTTAGCAAAAAAAATACGTAGCTCAACTTTTTCCAGTGGCAACTAGCCTGACAAGTACGCCTCTTGTCTGCGGGCTCATAGCCACAGCCCCAGAGAAAGTCTACAGAGGGAGTATAAAGTCAATGTGACAATGATCAAGGCAAAGCGTTTGTTTTGACCGACTTCAAGGAGGAGGTTCTATATTCGGCTGTATGTATTTTTTTAATGTATGTTCATCGATTTCTCCGACCGGAGGAATTTCTCAGATATTTTATAAAAAATGATCCCGAATTGGTCCCATATTTTTTTATTACATTTTATAAGCGGAAACGGATAGGCTTTAGTTACCCATAACTTCCAACCATTTACCTACTGTTAAATAATCTGTTTGATTTCCAAATAAATTACCTAATTTAACATTAAATATCCAGAGCCAAACACTGTCAATCAGTATTATTTCTAGTATATTTTGGTATTTCAGTTAGCGGCGTATAGTCTGTGGTATAGTCGAGCTCGGATTCATATCGAATATGGCTTCGCATCGCGATCTCGTGTTTTTAACAAACGCAAAAACTGTCACGAACGCCAAATAATAAATAATACCTTATGATACCAATCTCATTGGTACATGTCTGATTTGAACATTTAAAATTAAAAAAAAAAAGTAACAGATTATTACCTACCGCACCACTTTTTCAAAGTGGTGTAAACTCTTGTTTCTAAATAGTCCAAAATAGTTTATGGCATAATGCATGGCTGTCTTGTTATGTAAATAGGCCGATGATGATAATGATAGCTGACGGTCCGAATCATCGGTCGCCCTATAGGTAGGTATGTCGAATTCCATGAAAACTTTAGACAGCCTTTGGGGTATTGACTCTAAATTTCCGGATTCCTATTCATTGGCTCAAAGGGTTCCGAAAAATTGCAAAAGGATAGGATAGGATAAGGCGAAAAACATCGACAGTAACATTTGATGAGTTTTTGTGCATCTCGCATAGCACTGGACTATTTGCAGTAAATTCTGTTATTGCAATCCTAACGTGCGCAATTTCAACAAATATTAAATTCCATAAAATGGCGGTCCAATATCTGTGCGCTGCATAAAATTTTACAGCAGTGGTGACGTCACGTGACGTCATTATTTGATGTGATAGCATCGGGTTAAAGTTTGCGGGAACTCGGAAGCTAGGGATTAAGATAGAAGAAGTCGAGAGACAGAGTCTATGCAAGCTAGAAGTAGGACATTTTTAAGGTGCATCTACCCTAAGCTAATGTTTATTTCAAAGAACAAATCCAGATCACAATAATAATTTCGCTTAAATATTAAACTTGAATCAGGGTAGAACGTCAAGGACAGTTTTTAAGCTCATATTTTCTAGATAACAAGTAACTAAACTAGCAAGCTAAGTCGTTTTGCGAAAATCTTAAGCAAATGGCTAAGAGCCCATGCTCAAACAAACTTTGAAGGAATTATGTTGATCCCAAAGACTCGTAGACTTCAATTGATCCAGAGTTTGTTTTGCATGGGTTTATAGCTAATGGCATACAATGATTGCAAAACTGCTTTACTACTTGCAGAAAAAACAAAAACGAACAATATTGGAAATAATTTGCGTTGGAACTGATAACGGAACTGTGTTCGATGTCTTTTAAGAAAATTTAATCATTCAATCATTTATTTGCAAGAATCCTACTAATATTTTAAGACGCTATGCGGACAGAGACACTTTAGTTGAAGAAACTGTCAAGTTTTAATATTTTTATACAAAGTTCTTGTTGTAAGTTTCCTGTTGTCGCAAACCGCTGCACTCTAATGCACAGGTGGACAGAATATAATTCCTTTTTTATGTGGGGGGTAAAACTTTTCAAAATGTTGTGTCTTTTCAACATGGTATCTACGACCATTTTCGTCGTTTATTGCATCAACTGTCATCCCACAGATCGTTGGAGCATCTCATCTACATCTGAAGATCCCTCGCACTCCCCTCTCAGCTTCTTGACATTCGTGAGCTGAACACTTGATGATGCTTTAGTATCGGTTACCGGACTCCGTGATTAAAGGGATTCGTTTTTGAGTAGCTGGCTGGCGATCAGCAGAATTCCTCGGAATAATGCTGATAATTAAGCTGTGTGTCCACCGGATCGGCATCGGTATCGTGCGGAGATGTCACAGTTTGTTTATAATTTAATAATTTGTCAATACATTTATCATTTCCAACATCAATTACAACTTTAAATACGAACTGATCCATCAAATCAAATTTATTTAGGTATTCTGCGAAACATGGGTTACAGGTATGTTAAATTAAAATAGAATGAGCAGAACCATGATCAGCTTAACAGCATGCAAAGTACAAATAAATGCAATATCAATACCTAAATTAAAATAATGAATGACTTGTCTTATATCTCTCAGATATTCTTTGGCATTGTAGTAAGCCTTGATAATTAACAATTCTCGTTCTTCGTTTAAAAATAATAATAATATAACTTTTTTTAATGCTTGTAGGTAGGTGGTTATAGAAAAACGAGGTGACAAACAAAATAATTATGCTCCTTTTAAAAAGTGTCGACTAATTAGTTTTTTTTTTTTAATAATAATAATAATAATCATTTATTTCAGACTATAGAACAGTTACAGATCTTATTTTAACTTATTCTACGGTCCATAGTAATATATACCTTAAAACTAACATACATACAATATTAAAAACTAAAATTAAGGACGCGTTATTTGACGGCGAGACGTGACGCAATCAGGGTGTTTTTGGAGGACATTTATTTTTTGTAAAGTCGCTTTCATTTAAGTTTCTCAAAGAAATTCAGATAAGATACTTCTCATAGATGAACATGTTGAACATGGATGGGAGTAACGTTAGGATTCTCATCTCAACTGAAAAAACGAGTGATCGTTCGATCTCCGGCGAGATAAGTTGTGTCACACGTAACCGCGCGTGCCGATTGTGCAAAGTGCTAACGCAGCATAACAAACGTCGCGTCCGACACGGACCGATCGAAATGACCTTGCTAGATCATCAAGTTTAGACATGTTTACCGTCGACATCACATTTTATTGTTAAGGCGAAGCTAATTTCATGCCGTAACAATGGAATCACCGCAAAAAATTTCTATCACGATAAATACGGATACGGAACGACTCCTGGCCGAAGAACATAACAAAGTGGTACAACGCTACCAAGAAGAAAAACAAGAGAGAAAAAAGCTTGAGAGCCTTATTGGAGACCTCAAAAACCAAATAAGTATCCTACAGCAGCAGCTGAAATGTGTTGTAGATACCTCCACCGTAATAAATCCATCGAAATCACCATGCATGGAGACCTCTACCGCGCGTATTGAATACAGCACGGACGAGGAGGAGCTAGCCCGAGAAACGGAATGGTTGAGAGCAAAGTCTAGGAAGACCAAAAAAAGGAAATTGAACGTGTCGCCGGATGTCTCACCTGAAACTAAAACACCAACAAAAGAAAAAGAAAAAAAAGTTCCTCTACCACCACCGATCATAGTAGATGGCGTGGAGAACTTCCAGAACTTCTATGACTTCCTGTCCATGGAACATGCTGCTGGAACCTTTAGCCTCAAAATGTTAAATGGTAAAAGCGTAAAAGTGAATGCCTGTAATGGTGAAACCTATCGTACCATAACCAAGGCACTGAACGAAAATAACTGCCTTTGGCACTCCTATGAAAACAAACAGGAGAGACCCATAAGAGTAATGGTCAAGAAACTGCCCTCTACCTGTAAAATAGAGAGAATTATTGAAGATTTGAAAAGCAAAGGACTCAAGATTGAAGCAGTAGTGAATAAATTGAGCTGGAAAACTAAGGAACCACTTAATATGTTCACACTGTCTTTCAGTAACGACGAAGACATAAAAAAAATCTATGGAATCAAATATATACTGGGATGTGTGGTTGAGATTCAGCCTCTTCGGACCACAAAGCTGATTCCCCAGTGTAAAAGATGCCAGGGGTATGGACATACGCAAAAGTACTGCGCTAAGGAGCCAAGGTGTGTCAAATGCACTGGCAAACACCTGACTCCAAACTGCACAAAACCAATGGCAGAAAAACCGAAATGCGTGCATTGTGGAGAGCCACATCCTGCAAGCTATAGAGGCTGCACGATAGCCAAGGAAATGCAGAAAATGCGGAACAAAGCAGTCAAGGCACCACATGCCACAAGACAACAGCAAGCCCCAAGAGACAGAGTACCCCTCTCACAGCCCAATGCTACAAGCCGAATACCACATGCGCCGCCACCACCAGCTTTGAACAAAAAGCTATCTTTTGCCCAAGCAACAGCAGGGAAACCTGCAACAACCCAAATCAGCGTGAACAAAACCGGTCAAAGCGACAAACTGGACGAAATCCTTAAGTTCATGAGTAGCTTCGACGAGCGTTTGAAAAAGATTGAAAATAGCACCAAAACAGCTATAAACAAACATTCAAAATGATTAGAAACCTAAAAATAATGGCCTGGAACTGTAATGGACTATCGAAACACCAACAAGAACTGCAAGTAGTCCTAGATTTAAACAACATAGACGTGTGTCTCATATCTGAAACACACTTTACAAATCAGTCCCATATTCAACTTAAAGGCTACAAAGCCTACTACGCACTACACCCATCTAATAAAGGAAGAGGAGGCAGTGCAGTCATCATTAAGAAAAATATTAAACATCACGAGCTAAATACATATGAAGAGCCAGATATCCAAGCTGTGGCAATTAGTATAGACACCAAACGATACTCGCTTACGGTAGCAGCAATATATTGCCCTCCGAGACATATTATCAAAACAGAAACGTTTGTGACCTTCTTTCAAACACTAGGTGAAAAATTCATCCTAGGGGGTGACTTTAACGCCAAAAATACCTACTGGGGCTCCAGGCTAACCAACACAAAGGGAAGAGAGCTGATGAGTGCAGTAAGAGAAGAGAAATGCGACGTCATATCAACAGGGTCTCCAACGTACTGGCCAACCGATCCACATAAAATTCCTGACCTTATAGATTTTTTTGTGTACAAAAATATATCTCCAAACTATCTACGAGCAACGCAGAGCTACGATATGAACTCCGACCACTCTGCAATATACCTTGAAATGAGCGAGAGGGTTGTATATGCTGAAAGAAATCCGACGTTAGTAAACAAAAATACAGACTGGGAGAAATTTAAGATTGACTTGGGCTCTAAAGTAGAACTGAAAGTTCCACTACAAACTCCCGAGCAACTCGACCAAGACTTAGAAAAGTTCATAAAGCTTATACAACAAACTGCATGGGAAGCTACACCTGCCATCAAATCAAGAAGAGTTGTTAAGAATGTCTATCCTCTCGAAATAAAACTGCTTATCGATGAAAAGCGTAAACAAAGAAACCGCTGGCACCAATCAAGATCTCCGCAAGACAAAAATAAATTGAATTTTCTTACAAAAAAACTTAAGAGGCAAATTCAAAAACACAACACTGATACAACAAATACTTATCTACAAAGCCTAACCAATGATCGCAGTACAGACTACTCTCTTTGGAAAGCTACAAAAAACATGAAACGACCCATTACTCAGATCCCACCAATAAAAATAGGACCCGGGGAATGGGCCGTTAGCAATGAACAAAAAGCCAAAGTATTTGCTGAACATTTAGAGAACATCTTTAAGCCGAATGAAGGCCAAGATAACTGTAACCCTGATGCACCCAAAAACTGCGATGATAATTTTGATTTAAAACTTGTTTCACCAAAAGAAGTTTGGCGTGAAATTAAACAAAAAATAAATACTAGAAAGGCCCCTGGGTTTGATCTCATTTCAGGAGAAGTATTACATAATCTACCAAAGAAAGCGTTAGTTAAACTAACAAATCTCATAAATGCTTCATTTCGACTGAAATACGTACCAAATCTGTGGAAAATCGCAGAAGTGATCATGATTGCAAAACCAGGAAAACCACCTCAAGAAACTGCATCCTACCGACCAATCTCTCTGTTACCAATCATGTCAAAGCTATTTGAAAAGCTATTCCTAAGAAGGCTTAAACCAATACTAGACAGACAGAAACTCATTCCAGATCATCAATTTGGATTCAGAGAACAACATTCGACAGTAGATCAAGTACACAGAATAACGAATCTAATTGAGAAAACACTGGAAAATAAAGAAGTATGTACTGCAATCTTCCTAGATGTTGCACAAGCCTTTGACAAAGTATGGCATGCAGGCCTATTATCAAAACTCAATAGTATATTACCAATAGAATACGTAGAAATAATTAAATCATATTTAGCTAATAGAGCGTTCAGAATAAGGCAAGAAGATTCTTACTCTGAAATAAAGGAAATAAAAGCTGGGGTGCCACAAGGAAGTGTATTGGGCCCGGTCCTGTACCTACTATATACTCATGACATCCCTGAACATGAAAGCAACACCATTGCAACTTTTGCTGATGACACTGCTATAATAGCAACAGGAAAAACGCATGCAGAGGCAGCCGAAAAAGTTCAAGTTGCAGTTAATAAAATAGACAACTGGACCAAAACCTGGCGAATAAAATTAAACGAATCAAAGTCGAGTCACATCAACTTCACAAATAAAAGAGACCAATATCATGCAGTTTTCATCAATGGGGCCATCATACCATGCGAAAATACAGCGAAGTATTTGGGCATGACATTAGACGCGAAGCTACGCTGGAAAGCTCACGTCAAGAAGAAAAAAGAGGAGCTAGAGATCCGCTACAAAAAGATGTACTGGTTGATTGGAAGAAATTCTACTTTAGCAGTACACAATAAAATCCTATTATATAAACAAGTCCTCATGCCAATCTGGACCTATGGAATACAGCTCTGGGGCTGTACAAAGAAGACAAATGTAGCAATAATACAAAGATTCCAGAACAAAGTACTCAGGTCAATTGTAAGCGCTCCTTGGTACGTAAGAAATGACGATATTCATCGGGACCTGAATATTGAATTCGTCGAAACAGTCATTCAAAAATACGCAGAGGCTCACGAACAAAGGCTTCATCATCATGTGAATGTCGAGGCAATCCAGCTCCTCGACAACACGGACATAGTGAGAAGGCTCAAAAGAACAAAACCTTTTGAGTTAGTGTAGTGATAATTAGTGTATATGCATAAGTGCTATCTTAAAGAACACATGAACTAAGTGTCTTCGCCTTAAGTATAGAGACAATAAGAAAAGTGCCAATGGACACGTTCTTAGTTATATGTTTTTATAAAATTAAGTTAAAACTAAATTACCCATTAGCCAATTCTATGGCTAGATTGTAATTATACTCTAGTGTACCTAACATTAATTTAAAATGTGTATATTAGACAATAAAAAAAAAAAAAAAAAAAAAAAAAAACTGAAAAAACAAGATCCGTCAAGTGCGAGTGTAAATCGCGCGCCGAGGGTTTCGAAAATTTGCCAATTATACAAACATTGGGTACATGTTTGTATAATTGGTGCACCCACCGGTTAGACTTTGCTATTACGAATACTTTACGAATTTTTGCAAAATATTTCAAAAAGTATCAAACCTATGAAACCGGAAGTGGATGTGGCCGGCCCATCCTTCTCAAGTTGTGTAATTTCACGCGCTGCCTTCCCACATTTATATTTTCATCAAAAATAACCTGTTGAGGTTATTTTTGCCTTGTGTCTGAACAATTTCATATGCATCCAGAAGAGTTTTGCCGTACCGTAATGCACTATTGTTTCTCTAGATACTAATTTTAAATAGTTTATTATGATTGTTTTTAAAGGTTAAGTAGGTAATCTCCAAAGATTACCTACCATCCGTAGATACTGGTTCGTTGCTGAAAATACTTTTAACATAAACTATTCATTTTAGATTAGACCCTCCGATATCTGAAGTATACAAATGCAATCACTACAAAGCAACGTGTGGTATCACAAGTAGCTCTAATAAATATTTTATATTAGGTTTACCTTTAATTAAAATAATTCTTCAGGTTGTTCAGTTTTTATAAATCTTTTTACATTTTTGCAAATGAAGGTGTGATCAAAGTATACCTTGCCGATAAAAAAGAACTCTATAAGTCCCGGGAGTTCGATCACGTAATCAACTTTAACTTAAGAACTTAAAAATTTATTGGCACCCATACCTGTGTCTCCAACTTTGAAATTGCGATCAGTAATGGATTTCTTTGGCGTAAGGTTATTGACCTTGCGAACTTTTAAACTTTTGAGACATTAAGTGGTTGCGGTCGAGTCACTTAGAAGTGAAGCAAAATTATTGAATCGGTTGGTAAAACATTCTGCGCCAAACTATGAATATAACAGAATTTGTTAATTTAATATCTAAAGTTAAAAAGTAAAATCTTTAATAACAAAGAAAACTACAATTATATAATAAAATTAAATTAAAACTAGTACCTACAATTGAAATAACACAGCACAACTAACTGCAGAGTGTTGCAAACAATCTACAGGTAGCTCAACTGATCCATATCAAATACCGATCGGAAGCATTCCCAAGACGCTGGCTGCATTGCCCCGCTGTACGGCAAAGCTGATGCGCTGTGCTAGAACTATTAACTATAAGGTAAGTCAAAACAACCAACAACATTTTATAGAAAGAGAAAATTTATAGAATTCAAGCCACTAAAATTGGAATACTCGTATATAGTACAAAAAATTGTATGTTGGATCGATTGACCACATGTGGCTGATCAACGAAGGTCTAGTAGTGAACACCGTGACTTGAATTCTATATCTATGTCGAAAGATAATTAGCATTTTCTATTAAACGAAACAGCAAACTCTGCTAACTTTGCAACAAGCGATAAGGCCGTCCATTGTACCTACTTATGTCTGTGTAATGTATTTTTGTTGATTTAAGTACAATAAAGCATTCAAGTGCTGAATCCCATGCTTCATTACAATGGTATCGTCACGGAATCACACATTTTGGCATTTTACATATTTATCTATGCCGCATATTTTTATATCCTTTACAATTTGTTAAAATACCATCATAACGTGATCCAGGAGTAAAAAAAACAGCAGTGACATTTTCTTAAAAAAGATTCGTGCAAAGCGCCCAGCTCTATAAGCACAACATGAAGCGGCACAAAGGGGGCGACTCTTACCTGTGCCACGATTGTGTCAAAGGTACGTAAAGGATAACGTAGAGAAGTTCTTGTGAGTTCACGCTTTGAACAAGTACTACTTACTTAGACCGTGTCTATACAAAAACCTTTCGATAAAAGTAATCGAGAACCATTTGATGTCTTACACGAAAAAAGCTTAGAATGGCAGTTGAAACAAACGAGGTGTAGCCAAAAAAATGCGACAAAGAGTTTCATTTCAGTATTCGTGCGCTCCAGATTCAGATTCAGATTTTTTATTGGCAGCACAGTTACAGGTCTCTTGTCGTAAAACATTCTTACTTATAGTATGATGTTTACTTATAACAATATTCATTAAGAAAAAAAAAAATTGAATTAACAATAATATTACATCTTAAAAGATTCAATTTCATTAATAAAATGCTCCGCTCGTATGCGTCATAATTCTGTTTGTCAACTCACACTTGTACCTAGATCGTTTTTGCCTTCGAAATCATGCGAATTGTTGAGTGTGCGTGTTTTACCTTAATGATTGACGAGTTAGGGTTAGACTCATCGATCGCAAGGTTAAAACTTAGATTCAGTCCAAGTACCGAGTGAAATGTTTTCCCGTAGGTATGTTCATATTTTTCTTAGAGCCCAATTTGAAGGCATTTCTATTACCAAGCTATGTGTTGGTAGAGCTACTAACTTTAATAATATAAATGCCGCTAACGTGACTGTCTATCATGACAAAGTGAAACAAATCAAAAAAGTTTCAAAGAAACGATTGGATTATTGTCATTTTACGAAATGAAGTTACCTACGTCATTCTACGAAGAGAATATTCTAAACACTCTGAAAACACGTATCGTTTCCCGGGTTAGGCGGATAGTCGAGTTAATAATAATAATAATGTAGTCCATCTATAAACTGCAATAAATATTAGAAAGCGACTCATATTTACGGTGTTACTAAATTCCTCGTATTTCTTAACGCCGCCCTAAACCGTTTATTGCGTGTAGGTGTGTACGTTACGGCGTTTTATCTTTTATGGCAGGTATGATGCCTGCTGAATATTACGGGAGACCTAATCTTCTACGGAGATGTGCTTAGAATAAGGATACAGTCGAAGTAAGAGAGAAATTAATACGACAACTCTACAGATAACCAGAATATGATAAGTTGATAGGTAGATAGATACGAACATCAACATCTGACACAAGATAAAGTTAAAAACTACAACCCGACTACGTGAAAGTTATAAAAGTTTGAAACATTTACATTGACAAAATAGAATGACGTATCGGTCATATTTGATAGGCATAGAGTTGAAAATGAAAATAGGTCGTAGGTATTGTAATTTTTCTCTATGGGGCCTGCAGCCTGCGGCTACCTAAACTTTAATACGCGTTTTGAAGGCTTATTCGGGGTCAGAGCCCTAAATCCTATAGCCTATAACCATCGGGGTATTGAGACGAATCAATCGATACATAATTTGTTGAAATCGAACCAGTAGTTTCAGCGCTACGTGGGAACAAAGAAATCGGCCACATACATACAAATATACAAACATACAAACATAGGGTGCTAACCTCATAACCCTCCCCTGTTGGTAGTCGGGTAAAAATGTCCAAATGCAGAAAAACCATAAAACTGTTATAATCTCAAATCCATCGTACCTGAAAACAGCATGATGATAATAATTATTATTCAGGTTTACAAACTAGAAAGATCAAGATGAAAAAAAAAATTAAAAAAAATTGTTTCATAATAGTTTATTGTTTAATAAATACAAAAAGTGTTTTGTTATTTTTTTTTATCTAAAACGATGAATTTAAAATGGTTTGTTCCTTTGCTATCTCAGTAAGCTTACTCTAGTTTATTGCCACTTAATGGAACTTAAAGCCGTAACACCGAGGCACATGCGCTATTATCGCTCGCCGCACACGACGATAACTGTTTGCCTGCAAATCGTTATCACCTCCTACGTAATGCTTGCAGCCTGGTACATGCGGATTAGATTATATTTGTTACATGTTCTATTCTAAACTAGCGATTTACAGCGGCTTTATTTAAGTAGGTAGGGTACCTATTCCAACAATCAGACAGTAAGGAGAGCATACCTATGAACAGTATGTGACGTAGTCGGTAGAGCCAAAATAGTTTCCAAATTATAGATAGTACAGTAGACCGAAATCAAGGGATTCCTCTCACCTCTGTTAGATGGTTTAAGACCATTTTAAACAAAAAGCTTTCCCTCAATCAAAGCTTTAATCAATTCTATTCTTATTGTTTCCACAAAAATTTAACAGACGTTGGGGAGACAGGGGATATTGTTGTTTAATGACGCCTTCTTTTATTAGAGGGCTAAAATGAAATGTGTAACAGCCATACAAAATAAGTAGCAGGCAGGTAATAGTGGCATAGATCTGGTACCCAACATACATACACACCTACCTACTAGGTCTGCATATTTGAGACTAGAAGAGGTCAACTAAAGAAACAAAAGTTAAAAAAAAGTAATATCAACTTTTTTAAACTTTGTTTTACACGAGACATTATTGGTGTGATTAATGTATATATTTTGTCTCGAAGGTAAACTTGCCTGATTCGGCGTACGCATTAGGCTAAGGGAAATCTTCTGATATATTGAAATTCAGAGGCAGATAATTTTTTATTGAAATAACTTTGTTCAGCTCTATCAATTACTTCTACAATCAAATTTAAAAAAAATCTCACAAACATTGGTGAAATCGACAATTTCAAAAATCATGGAAGAAGTACGATATTATAATATACGACATATACTCATTCTATTACGAAGTCCCTGCAAGTACCTACAGGGCCAGTGCAAGTTTCATATTTGACGAGAGCTGTTAATTCAGTACTGCATCGCGGGAGGTCACCACCGTTCAAATATGTAAACTGTGTGGGATGGATGAACGTATCCGACCGTGTGTAAACCTTTGTAGTAAGTCAATCTTTTAACTGAATCTGACCTTCTCATTGGGCCCTCCCGAAGTTTGTGCCATCCACCACGGTCGAGCGCTAGCCGCATCCACAGCCCCCGCGCGACGCGTTCAATGCTGTCATCGTCGTACCTACGTGCGATGTGTTCTCATCTCCAATTGATAACATCCTGGCCTTACGTCTGTCGTCGGATCTCGGCATACAAGGTTGATGTCGATCCTGGACGTTCTTCATATAAATCACACTACCCCTTGATTCACTCAGACGCTAGTTTATCGCACTATCAAACCGAACAACCCTACCGGTTCACGTACACACTGTCAGTGGTGGCAGGTGTATGTTAGTGGACGCTACGTGCCCACATCTATTATGTATTTTGAATTCGGTCGGATTACGAAGTTTCGGAGATGGCCGTTGCGTTGGTATGCAATGCGAGCTTCTTATTTGCTTTAATGGTAATACTTCCGGTGAGGATATTACGTTAAGTGACCGGTTCGATTCCCATGGCAGTACCTACTAGCTTGGGGGAATTGAAATGTCTTGTGAAAGGCAGTCTTGCTTTATACTGAATCATAAATTTTATCTAACAAGAGGGTTTCTATTACAGGGCGATCAGATAGATTACATTGAATTTATATAAATAAATAGTAATAATGCTAAACAATCCACACAGCACCATCTAGCACCAAACTAAACATAGGATGTGTTATGGGAACAAGATGACTGTCATACATAATACAATACATTGCATACATATTTATTTTTTTATTATAGTTAGTAAATAGCCAGAACACCCGGAACAAATATTCACAGATCGTACAAATATTTGTCCCAAGTCATCTCCTTCGTCGGACCTTCGCTCGCCGCGCCACATCGGTCGTCCTACTGGACATTAATTTGTCCTGTAGAACTTGTACTCAATATAATTTTTCTAATGCCTTGGGTTTCAGGTAATAATGCATTTTTTAGTTTTCTTCAGATTTCAGTTTTGTATTATCGAAAATCCGAACATCTTAACTTGCGTCTTTCTAATATGATATTCTTTGGTCTAGTCTAGCTAGTTCAAAAGTATAGAGACCTGCAGAATAAAGGAAACTACATTGTGTCTGCCATAAACCCAGCCGGATATGAACTGAATGAAGGAAGGATATTGCAGTTCTGACAATAATGTTCTGAATCACCGACTCACGTATTTCATAAGAGCTGGCGACATGTCTAGCTAGACCTACATATCTACACTTCTTTAAAAGCTTACAATGTAGGTATGTTATGTACCTAATGTATACCTTGATTCATCATCACATATGCTAGTCCACTGCTGGATATAGGTATAATCACCCATTAAGTGCCATAGCGCCCTGTCTCAGCCGTATCCAACATCACCTGCAGCATTTCGCAGGTCATCATCCAACCTAGCGACAGGGCATTCTACACTACGTTTACCGAGTTCAAGACTCCACTCGAGAACACAAAATTACCCCAACAATAACGGTTGTAATAGATGAACAATACCGAAAAAAAATACGGCTGCTGTAGCAACTATGATTGCACTTAAATATGTACTCTGTGAACTTGTACCTAATTGCTAGCGTCAAATTCAGTCACACTCTGGTGGAAGATTGGTTGCTAAACAAACGTGCTCGACATGACTGTAGGTACGAGTAGCTACTTAACAAACCAACCTATCTATCTTTTCAGTAAATAAGGAAAAGTCATAACAAATTATCTCTAAAAAGAGAAGCGTACGTAAGTAATGGAGAGATGGCGTAACGAGCCGCGACTAGGATTCACAAGGCTTCGTACATGTACGAAGTTTAGATATGGTATCTTAAGGAGCCAGATTTTAGTATGATTTTCAAAAGCTTATTGAACTAGCGACATCTCTATTTTAAGACCAACTTGTCTAAAATTCAACTGCGAATGAAGATTGAGCCAGCAACATAATGATTAGCATTATTAACTATCTCTGTATCTGCAGACTGGTCAGTTCCTTCTTTCATCTACAATATTTTGTTGAAGGTATTCAATAATACCTTAATTTTATTATGAGTCCGTCTGAGCATAGACAAACTATACAGCCTGCTACTACGTCTGAGTCATAGGTTTATCACATTCGTGCTGGATATTCCAGCAGCTTGCGGCGCACTCTGCCTAAGTATGCGTGTAATGTTGGCTGGATCTTGTCGTCTCACTTTCAGCGGCTGACTGTACCACGAATGTTTACTAAATTATTTGTTTAACTCCTAGTCTCATGGCTTCAGTTTCCAAATTGGTAGTTTTTGCTTGTAAGAGGATAAAATATCTATCTATAGAAACATGACCTGACGCTTGGTGGTAAGCTGGGTTTGTAGCGACATTTTCTTGTTAAATTCGCTAAATTCTTCAATTGAAACATTAAAAATGTCACATTAGGAAAGTTTTTGATTGATACTCATGATACTAACAAAATAATTATAGTATGAAACTAGAATATTACGTACGTAATAGTAGTTTATGCAACTGTGCATAATGGAGGGCAGTTCCGTTTATTTCTGTTGGTTGGTAATGCTGGTCATTGCCTATGGTTTTTGAACGCATTAGAGAGGGTTTATGATATTTGGGTAGATAAACTACTATTCTGTACAGACAAAACGTGGGTTTTGGGACTCATTTTGCATAAACCGGCCGCCGTATGGCTATCGTGGTGTTTCATCATTGCTATAATGATAAATAGATAAATAATTTTATTAATTAATAAGCTGAAATAATCGAAATAACACGATTATTCATTTTGTGATCGATTGGGATACTTAGAATTAAGGGTGAGATTAAAATAAAAATAAATAATAATACTGGACAATTCACACAGCATTATCTAGCCCTAAGCTGAGCAGAGCTTGTGTTATGCGTGCTAGATAACTGATATACATAATACAATGCAATACATACAATACAATACAATGCATGACAAAACATCTTTGTCTGGAACCCAACGAGTAACATAAGACCGATCTTTCACTCTCATATCTTCTGTTAATTCAGGGCAGAGCTGTTTTTAAGTTGAGTTAAAATAAAACCTCTCTAACGAACGATTATTGAATTGCGGGGGGTACCAATTACCAATACCAAAATTAAGAATTAAGACCTGGCGTCTTCACAAACGTGTTTGTGGTGATGGGCTGAACCTGCAGTTCACGTATTGTCACTAATTTACCAATAACCCTGTATAGATATTTTTTATCATACATTGAAAACAACCAGAAGTCCCTGAACAAGTATCTGCAGATTGTACAAACATTTGTCCTGAGGTGGAAATCGAACCCTTATTCTGATGTGTTGCGGGCCGGGTGTACTTTCGCCCACCACGCCACAGAGGTCGCCAAAATGCATTACGGATCCAATTCATTCAATAAGCTATAATAATTATTATTACCACAGCAAGACAGACCAAAAGACACACTGTTAAAAATAACAAAAAGCGTATAATGAGCACACAAATCACAACTCAGTACAAGACATTCTATAGTTTGTAAGTATGGAAGAGTTGTTTTATTTCTTAGAAAAATAATCTTGAAACCTAACCTTAAACCTAAGCAGTGTTAGCGCGTTTCTCAAATTTGACAAAGGAGCCGTCTCTGCTCTTAATGACGAAGCCACTCTTGCAGAGCTGAATGGGGTCCGAGGTCCTCGCACTCCTCTGGATCGAGTAGTTCAGTAGAATGTTGTACAGCAGGACTTTGATCTCCATGAGGGCGAAACGGACACCTGGCGATAGAAAATCGATAAATTAATATTTATTGTTGTAAACTAGGTGTAACATTACATTAATATTGGTGTTATGTCAATAATATTTCAGTATCTCTAGTTTGCCGGTTAGGCTTACAACATTATGTAGGTACATGCATAACATGGAAATTAATTTGATATAAAAAAGGCGTTACATGAATGAAAATATGAATTGATTAACAATATTAATATTACAAAAAAAAATATGATTTTATACATCATGTCCAACTTTAAAAGGAGTCAAAATGTATCATTCAGTAATTCTTAAATGGTACGAGTATAATAAGCCTTTTCTTCGAGCAGTTTCTTTAATTTGCTTTTAAATCCATTCAAATTACTTTTGGAGCGTATTGACAAGAGGGATCTTATTAAAAATTATAGGTGCCATGCAAAACACACTCTTCCTTAGTAAGGCGGTTTTAGATGGGTGGTGGTGTAGTGTAGTGTACCTCCGCGGCGAGTGCCAGCTGGGTACGGGTCAAATCGTTCCACATAATCCGAACAAAATTAGCCACTTCATATGTACAATATGGAAAGAGTAAGTATTTTCCATTGCGTAGAAACATTCTTGCATGTGACACTCGTCTTAGACCAACTTTTATTCTAATTCAACGTTTCTGTGATACGAACACTTTTTGTTTATTAGTGGAGTTACCCCAAAATAAAACTCCGTATCTTAATAAGGCTGCAGTGTGCAAGCTGCAAGTACTGCTGAGGTGTTTGCTATCTTGTTCAGTTTGTACAACGTATAATGCGAGTTACGTACTATACAACAAAAATGCCATAGTTTTATGTTTCCTAAATCCATATTGATGAACAGTGAACGAATTGTTTTGTTCGAATTTATTTTGCTATAAATGACTCTCCATTACTTTTGAGATAATTGGTATCAAAGCTACCGGTCGATGGTTGTTAATTTCATCTATATTCCCTTTTTTGTGTAGAGAATTTATTATAGAAAGTTTCAATTTCTCTGGAAATACGCCATTTTCCATGCATATGTTTACTATATGAGTATACAGGAGCCACCACCAACAGCCACCTCTTTGAGTATTTTAGTATATATACTAAACGTGTAGGTTATGACGGGGTATATATACCCCGTCATAACCTACACTGTTTTGTTTTTTAGAGATAGAATGGTCTTGAGAGTGTCACATGGAGTAACTGACATTAGAAATTATGAATTCGATGATGTATGTTAATGTCCCTATGAAAGTATTTACCATCACCACAATTATTACCTATGTCATAGTTATTATTACTATTATTATCCATATTATTCATGTCAGTATTAATATTATTTCCAATGTGCGTGCTATTATTATTATTTCTAATGTCAGTGTCAAAGTAACTTATTTGAAGTCGGATGTTCCGATCTGTGAATTCTGGTCTTTTCAACTTACCTATACAAATCCTTGGACCAGACCCGAAAGGCATGTAAGTGAAGGGTTTGATTTTGTGCTTGTTGTCTTCGGAGAACCTGTCAGGGTCGAAGGTTAGAGGATCCGGGAAGTGTTTGGGGTCCAGGTGCAGGGAGTTCACGCTGTTGTAGATCACGTCACCTGGCTGGAGCTGGATGCAGACGATAAACAGAGGGTGAGGTTGGCAAATGGTTGGTTATTGGATTTTATAACTTGTGCTCTTTTACCAGACTCCATTTACATTCTGAAGAGATGGTAGACTTACTTTCTTGACTTTCTAGTCATTGAGCTCGTTCATAAAACAGTTGATTATTTTTAAGTTTGTTTTAAGGTTTTTTATGATTTTAAGCTAGAAAATCATTTACACCCAGTGCTTACTAAGTAGGTAGCTGACTGGTTAGGTTAGATGTACATTACTTACCACATAAGGCTTCCCTCCTTCTCTCGGCGGGGGCAGTTCGTATGTCTTCACACATTGTCTATCCAGAATGACTGCTGGTGACCATTTTCTTAGTGTTTCTGGAAAAATGATTGCTATTAGCTATGATAAACTGTTTAAATTACCTAGTTATAGAATTATAGCAAGCGTTTTTAGCATCCTCATATGGCGACAAACTAAGTTGTAAACTTCGATCAAAAATAAGGAGTTCGCGGCCTCCCCCGTTGATACCTAGAGCCTTACAAAAATGTCACTCAAAATTGGGTTCGTTTTGTTTTGACGCAGACAGTTTGCGCAGAGCCTGACAAGTTTTTTCCATACGGAACAAGAGATTGGTGGAGTCGAATTCATTTTATTTTATTTTGTAAGTAGGTAGGTACCTACCTGAGAATTATATACCTACCTACTCAGTTTATTTTCTATAAGGATTAATTAACAGAATTCAGGTAAAGATAACGAATCATTTATTGATGAAACTATAAATTGGTGTCTCAACAGTAGGTATTTATACAAAAGGGTCATTTCAGACATACAATAATTTAAACTTACAATACAATTTCAGGCAGGCACTCTAGATTAAAAAGAACTGGTTCCTGTCTGCGGCTTTGCACGAGTTTTTTTTACGGGAAAAAAATAAACGTTTTATAAATTCATACTTCTGGTAGGTAGGTAAGAACCTAGTCTTTCTTTTATTAGAGAGTCTACGCAAATGAAATTTTAGGGCGGGCCAACTAATTATTTTAAAATTCATCAACTAGTAATATTAAACTTATTTTTATGAAAAATATATTAATACATAAATGAAAAAAAAATTTAGAAGAAATAGCCTCTCCATTTATCAATTTAGAACAAAATTAATATTTTAACATAGGCAAACCAAACAACAATATTTTATGCTGATTTCACAAGTATATGACTCACATCTCAATATACGGGTAAAAAATATATATAAACTTACTGAAAATAAGAAATTCCATCCTTTTTCAGCACTTTGGACGAGTGATTCTTGCATTTTTTGTACCCATGCTTTTTGTCTGAACGCTAAAATGACACTAGTTGAAAAGCTTTCCTAACATGTCAAAATGTTTCTCTTTTGCTACTGAAGGTTGTGGCGTGCGCATTGTGAATCTAAGGGGGGCCGGCAAAGCCGGACATTTTTGATCGATGGTTGTAAAGCATAAATCTGCCTATTTTTTTCTTAATTCTGACCTAAATAAGGATTTACCAAAGAGAAGCTGTGAGAGCTAATTAAAAATCGTCCTAGTGGCTGCCCAGGTGCTTGGCAAGATCCTTAAGGTATTATGCCATTATATTGTACATTCCAGAGAGACAAGAACAACCACACTATCATTTTTCTGGTCTACTAACAGTATGTTTTTGGTTATCAGGTTACCTACATGAAATGTTTTAGGGTTCCGTACCCAAATGGTAAAACGGGACACTATTACTAAGACTTCGCTGTCCGTCTGTCCGTCTGTCCGTCCGTTCGTCCGTCCGGGAATTAAAATGCTGATAGGGTTTATAGCAAAAATGCTATATTACTTAACTTATATAAACCCTATATAAAATGCTTATATAATGCTATATAAAAATATAGCATTATATATGTTAAAAATGCTTATATAATGCTATATAAAAATATAGCATTATATAAGCATTTTGTATAGGGTTTATATAAGTTAAGTAAGCATGAAAAAACACGTACCATTTACAACGCAGTCTAAATACTTCAAGTCCGCCATATTGTCGTTGTTTATTTCTCTTTTCGTCTCCTTGAAGGTTCTGATCTCCTGGTACAGTCGGTCCTGCACATCCTGGTTCAGAGCCAGCTCGTGGAGCCCGAGCACCAGCATCGAGGCTGAGGTCTCGAAGCCAGCCGCGAAGAACAGAAATGCCTGACTTGTCATTTCTTGCAGGGTCCATTCTGATAAAAAATACGAGAAACGTGTTAGTGAAAATTCTGATGATGAGGGCGAGACGTCTTTGATTTATGTTTTCAACTCACCAAACGTTTCGAGCTGACGTTGTATGCTCTCTTGGTTCAGTAGGTTTTATTTGAGGACTTAGCTGCCGGCCGGCTTTCAACTTTTGACTCGACTGACAGCAAATCCCGTAGCAGCAAAATTATTGGTAAGCGAATTTTGTGAAGAGGCGGAGTTATTCTTTCCACCGAAAACATATTCAAAAACAAAACAATATATATTTTTAATGATTGGCTATTGTAATAATTATTCGTTATTTTAAAATTTGCAAAGATTTGTGCAAAGAACGTGCCTCTCAGTCTCTATCTCGTCTTGCCGTGTTTTATTTGTGTTTTAACCAAGTTATGTAACCAATGTTTTTATGAATAAATTATATATCTATCTATATATCTATCTATCTATCTATTTGTGAGCAAAAATAACGATAAGGTAGAGAGTCTGCGAGTCGGTGAACCTAGTGTAGGACGCCCACTGGCCTTAGAATATCACAGGCGGATGACGATGACTTACCTCTCGGAGTCTCCATGAGCAGTTGGATCATGTCCGGTCTATGGACGTTGTTCTTCTTCCTTTCTTTCATCGTATTTTCTATGATGTCGTTGAAAAACGCATACGTTTTCTCCGGCTGCATTTGTATGCCCAGTAACTGAAATAAAATGTTTATTTTACCTCTGTGGTGCAGTGAGCTACGGCCCATCTGTGATGCAGAATGTTGCGGGTTCGATTTTCAGAAGTACAAAGGTTTCTTTGATCATCAGGTAAGAATACCTGCTGCAGATCAGTGGACTAGGGTATGACACCCATTTATGAAAGTCTAAATATAAGATAATATAAGATATTTAAAGAACTAAATAATCTTATGGAGATGTGCCCACTTTGTTGGGCGGTAAACATTTTTACTTACGATAAAATTATGTGTGTGTGAGTGTGTTTCAGTGTGTATAATATGTTCAGTAGTGATACTAGTTTCTTTCTTACATGTTCTATATGAGATCTAGTATGACCAATAAATATGAACGACCTAACGATTTAAAATATTTTTAATACTAGCAGCGCCTCGCGGTTTCACCCGCGTAGTTCCCGTAGGAATTCCGGGATAAAAAGTAGCCTATGTTCTATTCCAGACTATAATCTATCTCTGTGCCAAATTTCATTCAGATCCGTTCAGCCGTTCTGGCGTGATAAAGGAACAAACATCCATATAAAAACTACTTTTTGCTACTTTAATAAAAAGTTAGACATAAATTGTGTGTAGTGACCTTCGTTCAAAAATAAGTAGTTCGCGGCCTGGCGAAGCCGGAAATTTTGATCGAAGGTAGTGACTGACTTTTCCTAGGCATTATCCAGCTTTTCAACTTTTCTTAGAACTCAATCGTATAAGTATCTCTCATCGTTAAGGCAGCGTTCGTAAGAAACGTTTTCGTTCGACGGTTTTTTCTCCGACCTACTTTGTAAATCCGACTACCACGAAAAAGTCTTTACATTTTTCATTTTATAAAACGTGGCTTTCCATTTGGTAAAAGAATTTTCAAAATCGGTTCAGTAGGTCCGGAGACTACATCCTAAAACCTCACAAACACAACCTTTATCTCTTTATAATGCTAACTCACAATTCACAAACTTTACCTCTTTTTAATATTAGTCTAGATGAAAGCCTAAAAACATATTTATTTAACCTATTGACTATATCCAATAACTTGACGAAAACACTGTTCGCATTGGATGTCATATTTCTTTGTCGTTATAATGTCCGCTGTTTGTGTGGTACCTAGCCAAATGCGCTGATGTTGCTAATGACAGTTGATACTTTTTGGTATGCCTACACGGCCGTATTTCATATTTTCAAAACGCCTACTATTTCATGATAGAAGTTAATTGTATTCTGTTACGATGACGATTAGACACAGGAACTATTTCGCCAACCTTTTTTAAGTACCCATCTATTATTATTTATTTTTATCTTTTATGTCTGTGTTATCATTAATTCATTACATAAACATCCCGTTATCATGCCAAACGAAACTGATAAACGCATTACCAGACTGATTGATGTGTGTTTTGATTTTATTCATCACTAGTCTCTGCCGTGATGACGCGTTTTTCGGAATAAAAGTAATATACATATTATGTTATTTCAGGTTCAGATCTTTATGATTGCAGAATTTGAGACCGATTCATATAGAAGTTTTGGCGTTTACTTTAGCGAAACATCTTTACAACGGCACAACTCTCTAGCCTTTATATAATATTAGTAGATTATTCTACTTACGAGGTCGGTCGGTAACCGGTACCACTGGGACCACTGGATTTAACTCACAGAGGACTTAAAGTACGGCGTAGGTACGTCCGGAAGCGGAAATGATGATTAGGACTATAATTAAAACAAGAATCTACTCATATCAAATCATGCAAGCAATCAAGCCCATCGTAATTAAATAAAAAGTGGCCAGCATGATGCAGGGTTCACCATAATCACCACACTCGGCCGACAGATTTGCGATCAAGCGAGAAGCATGCAACTGTCCTTTCTCTGGTAGATTATTATCTAAGTCCCAATTTACGACAACCACGGGTTGAGTAGGGCTCGTTTGTAGCCACGACCGCTATGGCGAAAAATGGGAACTTAGCATGTGAGAAATACTCCTCACCTTTGCTACACCCGGCAACTGATCAGCGAACATGATCTTCACCATCTTGTAGAAGGTGAAGGTCAGACAGCTCTGGCCGACGAGGAAGAACTCGTTCTCCTTGTCCTGGAGCGAGTTCACTTGGAGGCCGAAGCTGGCCGAAGCGATCACGTCGTTGGTGTAGCGACGCATCAGGTCGTCGATGTCTATCTCTTCTGATACATGATCTGAGAAGGAAACCTTTTCATTACAAATAAATAAAGCTGGAAATATTCACACATCATCATCCGACTCCGAAGTAGACCCTAGGAAGTACCAGCTCATTGATATAAATAATACATAGAAAATACACAGTCATTCTGTAGTGCAGACTAATTTTAGAGGTTTGTGAGTAAAACGGGTTCTTGTGAAAGCACCCATTTGATTTCGTAAGAAACAATGAGATGGCTGTCATACTACGAAAAGTAATTCGTCTCGATCCGGTAGGCATGCTGCAAGGCCCTTAATGTATGGCAAGTAAACGGAAACAAAAAGTTTTCGTAAATGAATGCACAACCCATACTGATTCTGGACGGGTCATGTTTTGTGCATGCGAGGAGTCCATCTGTTAGTTGTCAATAAGAGTGTATAAATAAAAGCAAACCTTGTAAATGCTGTATGATGTTGTCGCTGACCTCGCTCACGAACTGCATCATGTGCCGCATCTTGGCTCCCGTGAAGGCTGGGCTCAAGGTAGCTCTCATATCCCGCCACTTATCTCCTGTAGTAAAATTATCACTTGATCACCGATAATTTAATTCGAAAATCATTTGCACCGCGGAAGTTCTATGCTTGGTAACCCAAGGCCGAGTTCACGCCCCAAATTACACAGTAATGTTGATGACCACTCCAGCGTAGCCTGCGTGATATACCACGGAATGCGGGCCGCGCAGCACACCAGTTCTGCACGGCTTGTTTCTACTAGTTTACTTATGTATCTGCAGTGTAGCGATCTTTGCGGGAGGCTTATGTCTAGCAATGAACGAACACCATTCGGCTGGTAGGTATTATGACAAATAATAGATTCAGGCGTTACTTTGCCGAAATCCATTGCAAACATGGCAGAGTCTTATCGGAGAAGGTTTTGCGCGGAATTGTATATTATTTTCATCCTCATAGTTTAGTATTATGACGATAATGATGAACGTCATTCAGAGGTACCTCTCATGGCGAACAAACTCCCACCAAAAAGAGGATCAAGAGCTGGATCAAAGAAATGCATGTGGTCCACAAAGTGATCGAAGTCCTTGACAGTAGTGTTTCTGATGATTTCAGGGTCCCTGATGATGATGATTGGTCGCGTGGCGTCCATGTACCCTACGTATCTGAAACAAACGACAAGGTAAACCCACAAACCAGGGCACCAGGGAGAATGGCGAATATGTTTGGTTGCTATTATGTAGAGCATTTTCAGTAGCGTCGAGGTAAATGTGCTGCTGATGCGAGACCTCACTTAGTAGACCATACTAAGTGAGACCTCGCATCAGCAACACATTTACCTCGACGCTACTGAAAATGCTCTACATAATAGCAACCAAACATATTTACAAGTGCATCCACAAAAATTTGCCCTTTAAAAAAAAACATCTGTAAATGGATCATCAAAATGTCGAGTCCGTATGATTGTAGTCAGAGTTGGAATGCCTTGTACTGGCTGATGATTTCAGACAAAATTAAAAAGAAAAATAATTTTAAACCCTGGGGCGTAAGCTAGAGTTTAAACGCGCTAAGCTATGTTTTAGTTACAAACTTTGAGCAAGAGAAGTGAAAAATATTTTAGCTCATATTAAGAACAATCACAGGTCCAAGGCTTCTCTTCCTTCTAGTCCCTCGGTCCATCCATGGTCATCATCATGTTGAATGCAAATCAAACAGTACTATTACTAAACAGTACTATAACTATTACTAACCTCTCGTTTGGGAAAGCCTTGTATGCATCATTAAGATCCTCAAACATATGCCGTTTTAGCAACAACGAGGAAAGAGTATTGCCGAAAAACGGCCAAAACGGCGAAAACTTTACATCTCTCGACTCGAAATTATATGTTGCCTTCTTGTACTGATACACATAGTAAACAACGATGGAGGTCAACAAAAATATCACGACTTCGACTATCATGGTGACACCTGCGTGCTCACCAGCGGACTGCGGACGCGCGCCAGATATTTTAGTATTAGTAGCTCTGTGTTATCTGAACCTCTACCACGAGTTGGATATTCGATAAAATTTATGTAGTAATAATTCACCAAAATTTCATTTTATTTTTAAAGTGGCTGTAATGGAAATAATTCGTCTTATAGTTCATAGTAATTGGTTGCTAAAACGTCCACCACTGGATGTTAACGGAGTGATAAGAGCTTTTTAATAAAATAAGTGATTCTTAAAAAAGTTTGTTTAAAAAAACCTGAGAACAAATTACATATAAAACACATTTTATATATATATCTTCATTTAATGTTATCGCGCCATCATGGCTGTTCTGGATGATGTATCCTGCTGGGAATTCTTCGTATAGCTAAAAATTATGACGCTGCCAAGCGAGCTATTTAGCAGGTAGCGCTTTTCACCCATCATAATCTGGACCTGTTCCAGCGTCGTGGAGTTAACCCGAACCACGATATCCGTTGCAACGATGACCGCTACAGACTACTAACACAAACTACGAAAGTCAGAGAGATCGGTGTACATAATGGGCCCCGCGGTATACAACAGATTACCTGAAAAAGCTTCCTCCAACATATTCAAGGACCGACTTAAGACATGGCTACTGGGGAAGGTACAGCTTCGGTGAGTTCCTAGACTCCTGGAGTTACCTGAGCTGTAGAATGCAACCCCCAGGCCTGATGTAAATCAAAATGTTTAGGTTACCCGTACGAATCACAAATTAAGTCGGTCAATAATAATAAGCGAAATAATTTGGGATTCGAATTTTTTTTTTATTGAGACGAAGATAATAAATAATAAAATATAATAATAGTAAACAATATACTAACTGAGCGATGATTATCTCAAGAAATTCAATAAAATAAGATTATGTTCACATAAACTTATTTTTAATCTTTAATTTTTAGGAAGGGTTTTATCTCCCTTCTTAAAAAAGAGCACCACCAAACTCCCGCTCCACGCCTTTGGAGTTCTCCCACTGTGAAGGACGGTGTTAAACAGGTTCTGTAGCTCCTGTATAACAGGGGCTCCTCCTGCCTTCAGAAGCTCTAAACACAAGAATAAAATTCCTGAAATGGGCTGCTCGTAATCCTCCATAAGAGACATTTCAGGGGCTCTGTCTATATTTCGTTTCTCTTCTATAATTTATTATCATCTGTTCTTTTTTTTTAGCTTTGAAGTTTCAACGCGAAGTTTTTACGCTAATTTAATTTCCTTTAGGTTTTTGGGAATTAAAATTCTAGGATTTCTAGTTAGTATTTTTTTTACCTAAATTTGAATATAAATAGGATCTGGCAGAAGGTTGCCGCAGACAATCTGTAATTAGAATGGCCAGTGGTTGGAAAATGGAGGAGGCTTAGCGGGAAAATTACCTGCTGTTAATTATATTACATTTTCTGATTGATGTAAAATTTCACCAGTCAGTTGTAGAATATCGAGACGAAATCATTATTTCTATATTTTCGTTAAACGTTCAAAACAGTTAATTTTAACATAATTACCCAAACAACACTTAACCATTTTTCATCAAACTTAATAAACCCTAACATCCATTTGACTTTTCAGACAAAAAGCCGTTAACCCTTAACGTCCGACTCTAGCAGTTTACATTACGGTTGTAACGTTATTTTGCATCAGGCAATTTTTGTTGCCGACATTACAAAACTAGTTAACCAATTTTGCGGCCGACAGTACGCGATAAGAATACAATAGACAGAAATCATAACAGAAGCCCCTATTGGTCGAGAGAATCACGCGATGTGGTGTGACTACGTCATCGGCGAGCAGCGCGATGTGATTCCTTTGTTCTGCCATTTGCTTAAATAGGCCCGCGCACCGTAGTCGCGACCCATTCAATATAAATCTCAAAAGGAGACGTACGTGTCTCCGCTCTCGCCTAGGTGTACCTAGATTTCAATTACAATGTAGCTTCTACCTACCGAAGTCATTTTAACTTTAGTTAATAAGTGAATTAAAATCCCAAATTTGGTAAGTGCACACGATTATTAATACAGCTGTTAGGAATTGTGTTAGGCATTCCAATCTTATTTTGTGTATTTTTATATCTAGGATATCATTTCAGTGTTTGTGCCTTTATTCACAGAACCTAGCTTTTGTACCTAGATAGGTAATCACGCAGCAGCATCATATTGCACGCCATACCTAAATACTTATTGTTTTCTCTCACGCTTGCATTAGCGCCTTACGCTATTATTGCATTTTTATTTCATTGCATAACTGTCTTGTTCTTACGCTAGCCATTTAAGCTGTGCCTAGGTACTATACCTACCTACTTCTATTAAGCTAGCAAACATGTATATGCCTACCTACTTTTATTAGCTAGCACTCGTACAAGATTGTATCTACCTGCACACATGCTTGTGTAGGTACGCTTCATGGTACCTAAATTAATTGTAAACTCCGAACTGCTTGACCTGTAATTGACTGCCGCACATCATACGATCCTTCATCCGGCCTCCTCTAAGTAGCTTGGTATCATCGGCAGCGGTCAAGAACGGGCATCATGAAAATCGGCATATTTTATAACAGAACATTGATTACAGGGTGCTACGCTCGGGCAAGGGACATGGCCTCCCTCATGACATCCTCAGGCCTCTCATGGCATGTGGTACACTAGGACTGGCGCTGCGAACTCCCTCGGTGGACGTTGGGACGTTATTCTTTCCCGTCGCCGACATAACGGACTTCGCCGCCTCCTTGTTGATGAAACACCCACCTACTCAGCGCTCCCCTAGTTCCGGACCTACGGCCTGCGCTACACAAGCCTCCGCTACAGGGAAGTGCCGTTAAAAGTGACAAGCGAAAATTAAGCGGGCCATTTGAACTCACTACCTACTTACTTTAATAAATATTTTATGTTAACGACCCTATCGTCTTGTTCATTTCAAACCCACGATAGGGATACCCGTTACACGGTCGAGGCATTGGGTAGAGCGGTACGAGTGCCGCACCTCAGACGTAAATCTGCATATTTTTCAAAGGAATCGCTAAACATGTTTTTGTTAGCAAACACTAGTACGCGGCGGGAATACGAATTATACGCGTAGCTGAGCGGAAGGTGAGGCGCACACTTCCGACTATCGTCGGTAACAGGAGCATTGTTAGATTTTGTCATCGTTGCCAAGTTAACTTTTCGTAGTCAGATTCAAATAGGTTTTAATAAAACAGTAAGATTATCTAATCATTTATATAAATATGGATGATTTCAACTATCGAATTATTAACACAATATATTTAACTATGTGAACGTACATAAAAAAAAAACAGAATCAGGTGACGATAGGCAATAGCGATAATCCACTTCGTCGAGCCGATTAAATCTACTTATTTTGACAATAACAAACTGATAGGCTAAAATTATCTCATGCTAAATGACGAAGGTCCGTAAATAATTATGCAATATTACTTGTGGTTTTATTTCGTTAATGTCTAAATTAGTTTATCCGATAAACGGAATAATCACCGTTCATAACCAGTCGTTCGTTATCGCTGCGACTCTACCTAATCTGTTGATCGCAGTTGCGTGAAGTCAAGACTATCGATTCTCGTTACATTATGCAAATAGAGCACTAAATAGAAATGAATCTGATTATCCTCGAACTGTTTTACACTGGCAGTATATAAAGAGCTTTAATGATTTGTGGCTTGAATATTAAAAACGTATTTATGCTGATTTAGACAGAGCACTGCCGTACTGCTCAGTGATGAGCTAGGTGATGGGTAAATAAATAAATAAAATAAATAAATAATGATGGACAATTCACACAGCACTATCTAGCCGAAAACTAAGCAGAGCTTGTGTTATGGGTACTAGATAACTGATATACATAATACAAGACCCTGAACAAATGTCTGCAGATCGTACACACATTTGTCCCGAGGCGGGAATCGAACCCGCAACCTCCTGCGTCGCAGGTAGATCTTCGCCCAACGCGCCACATCGGTCGTCGGGTGTTAAGTGATAGAACCTGGCCAGTTAGTAGAGTTTTTTTTTATCAAAACTGAAAATGATTTTGCGACTTGAGAGTCACCTTGGCTCGGAAACTCCAAGAGAACAAAGAAAATTGAAGTGTATTACTACACTACTAATGAACTAATGATGGCGTACGAGGGACATCCATCTGAGCCAGGATCAGCCAGCCACCTGACATCTAGCCACTCGCTGGCGAGAGAGAGTCCAAGACCTAACTACATTAACCCCCCCAGCCGGCGGTATTACTGGATTGACGAAGGACATTTTCCTGAACGATCTTATAATATAATATCTTTCCATAGAACTTCTCCTCCTTTTTCTTTTGATTATAAAATTAATAGCAAGTCGCTTACTCGTACGACCACAATTGTAGACTTAGGAATTACACTGGACTCTAAATTATTATTTGACAAGCATATTGAAAAGATCACAGCAAAAGCCATGATGACACTAGGATTTCTTCTTAGAGTTACTAGAGATTTCAAATCGCTGAAGACGCTAAAAATACTGTATTGCTCACTAGTTAAGAGTCATCTAGAATACGCCTCCCAGGCTTGGAATATAATAATATAATATAATAAATATATTACCCAACTAGAGAAACCAAAAAAGAAATTCCTCAAGTTTATTAATTTCAAACATAAGATTTTTATTCCGGATTATATTGACAGCTGTAAACACCATCATTTGTTGCCCTTGGAAAGCAGGAGAGAAGGCGCGGATTTAACACTACTCCATAATATATTGTTAAACGTAGTTGACGCCCCCTCACCGTTATCTGATATCTAATTATCGATACCCTCTGGTCGCTCCTCTCGTAGAAGCAATCTTAAGCTATACTACCCGACGTGCTCCACTAAATACCGTCAGAACTCATACCTGCCTCGCACAATGCATACCTATAACACAAACTACTCACAACTTGATCTATTCCACACCAACCAAAATATATTTAAACACACAGTATCCATGGCTTTTTTCAATTCTTAGCAGTAAGTATGTAATTATTTGAACGTTACATAAACAGTTATTTATATAATATATTTACATATTATTTTATTCATATATTAAAGTAGTATCTTATTATTATTTTTTAATAAAAGGGGTGTACTTTATGACTCTTTAGACCAACATTTTTCTCCTCATAATTATTTGTTACCAAACAGGCAAAGCACTATAAATTGAGTTTCAATTTCACTATTATGTTTTTTTTTGTATCAAATTTATCAGATTATGTAATTTTTATTTTTTATTTTTAAGCATATTTACGTTACCTATAGTAAAAACAACTAACTAAGTGAAAACTCTTAAGCTTAAGTTATACCTACCACCATTGTTCCGATGATTTAAGTATTATAAGTTGTTGTTTTTCCATCTAAATAAATAAATACAAAATTCTTTTAATTTTCGCCCACGTGTGACGAAGCTTACACCAAGCAGGCGCGGTAACTATGATTAACGCGGTATTTAGGACATTGTCCAGCTGAATTATGGCTAGCTATTTGTTTCGGAGATAGCGCTTTTCAAAGCGGAATGCGTTCGTTGAAACAACACTGCTATGTTGTCTTTGCATAGAGCAATGGGTAGCCCAGCTTTTTAGGTCGTTTTATTGTTCAACCTACTTTAGTTTTTTATATGTTGCTGTTCGTGCATTACATGTAATGATAATGCATTACATGTAAAGCACGGACAGTCAACTTGTTAAGTAATTTTAAGGTGCACATTGTTTTTGTAATAAAAAGGTTAATTTTCAGCTTTTCTTTGCCTGAAAAACAGGTTTCTACCTATATTTTAAACTTACGCGATCTGAACACATATTTATAAATACTATTTAACGGGTATTTATCCTGTCGAAACGACGGGAAAACAAGGTAATTAAACGCGAGAAATACCCGTTAAATAGTATTTATAAATAGGTTTCTACCTAGTTCAGACACATGCACTATATTAAATAAATACGATTAAGTAATCATTATTATCCTTCTAGTCCTAAGTTATTTAATTATGAATAAATTATTTTGTTTATTTTTTTACTGGGTTTGCCTTTTTTGTTTTGTTTTTGGCAAATATACCTACCTACTTTATTAACCTAGATATTTCAATGTTCTTTACTAAAATTGCTTCAAAACTGAACATAAAGAAAATGAAACACAAAAAAATGTAGTTCATGGTCACCTCAACGGATGGCATAATTTCCTGCAGTTTTGAATGATAAATGCCAACTATCCCTCCACGCACCGTGCTGGTACCTACTAACCACCTCGTCAATAACTATCCCTCCACGCACCGTGCTGGTACCTACTAACCACCTCGTCAACAACTATCCCTCCACGCACCGTGCTGGTACCTACTAACCACCTCGTCAGATATTCATGTGGGTAGGAACAAGAGGACGCGCGGAATACTTTGTATTATCTACCAACTTTTATAAAGTGGAGGTTCTTAATTACGCTGTACGTTTTTGAGATTCCGATATCTTAATCCTTTATAGGCTTTGCCCAGCTGTGGGACAGTGCAGCCTAATAAAAAAACGTAATCCAAAGGGTGCTTACCTCACCTCAACTCGACAGCCTATAATGGTCCACAGCTGGACGAGAATGGTGCCAACACGGCACCTTATTACTAAGTAGGTATCTATTGTCTGTCTCTCCGACTGTAAGCGGGCTGTATCTCACGAACCGCAATAACTAAACTTGACGGTCCTCATACAAGAGACGTGGGTTTTGGCGTTTTTTGTCATAATAACGAGGAACATTATGTAGGTAGCTACACATGCAAATACTCGCACTTGGCCGGTTGTTACGCAATATGCTATGCTGAGGGCGAGATTATACAGTTATCTAAATCGTAGGACGGCATTATCATATCTATCTAGGTATTTATTCTGTAATTCTTTATTGTACACACAATAATACATAGCATTAACTTATTTAATAGCTTATGAACATAGTTTGTTTTAATTTTAAAAGTATTTTTAATATTTAACAGTGTTAATGTTATATTAAAAATGTTTGCTGCTGTGTGATAATAGCAAAAAATAAATAATGTGAATACAAAAGCAAAGTTTTACTAAAATCTCCAAGTTGAGAGTTAAACTTGTTTCATTTGTATCAGCTTTGTTAAGAAAACCAGAAAATCTAGGTTCGGGCTCCAGACTATTGATGCAAATTTAAAAGAAACAAAACCACGATTAACTTAACGTACCTAACATCAGAATTCAAGATAATCGTAGGGCAGGGACAATGCATAAAAGTGTTTCAATGAAGTTCAAACAAGAATTTATTCATTAAGCTTAAGACTAGGTTATTAACTAAGGGTTAGTGAAGTTAAAGCAACGTTAATTCAGCTTATTCTAGAGTTTTAACACGTAGCAGAAGGCCGACAAGATTCTGATAATTATTATTTTGTTATATTATAAAATCGTGAAAAATTATAGAGCGGCGGCGGTGTTAAAACATCCTAGCAATGGTCTATTATGAAGTACCCTGATATACCTAGCCCAAACAGGCCTCTAGGTTGTATATAAATCAAGTTACTTGAGTACACGGACTGGACTTTAAGGATTGCATAAAACTACTAATGCATCCTTGTAGTAGGTACGTAACACCAATATAAATTGACCGAACCGATGAGCGTTGAATTCTACTATGTCTACCCACAGCCCAAAAACACCCTGTGTGTTCTGTATGAGTACATGCTAATGGAAATTCATCCCGCTTTTCCGAACCGTAAGTTTGACCAGTGGGCCCAATACGATAACTGAGGCAGCGTCTTGGAGCTCCGATCAGCTGTTACGAACGAGAGGCGTTCTGACAAAAATATGGTAAGATGGGTCTCACCTATATGCCAGGGTATTTGAGGGTATAGTGATTCTCTTAAAAATCCAGTTTCAAAGCAAGCCCTCTTCGCCGGCTTTGAAACTACTTTTTTTGCTTTTGCTTTTTAAGAATACATGCCAAAATTGTACGACATTAAAGGGTTTTAATAAAAATAACTCAAACATAGTTGGATTTCCTGAAGAAACGAGAAAGGAAGTACTCGCTCGATAAGCATTCAACACCCAACAAAAAAACCATACAAAAAGGACGCCGCAACTCGGCCAATCAAGCCCAACACAGAAACTCTTCACCATGAAGACCAATCATTCAATGGAAGCAACTCATATGTCACAAAACATCTACAAAATTAACAACCACAAAACCGCGGTAATTCAAGTACACGTCTAAACTGTATCCTTCGAACTTATCAAAAAAACATGTCAAAGTCAACTTCAACTGACGTATTCGAACGGAAGAGGGATGGCAGAAAGAACGAAACCAATGAAAAAAGAGATCCCCTTCGCTATAAGGAAGGGCCCTACCGTATAGTTAGTTCGAAAACTTCATATTCCATGGCCAGGTCAGTCGGCCATGTTACGTAGTTAAAATCTCTATGGTTATAAACTGCTTTGTTTCGAGATTTGTGGTAGAACTGCTGTCAGTTGGTGTTTTCAATAGTCGATTTTCTGAAATTTACCGATGAAAAGTAGGTACATTTTTATTGTAATTAGCTTTGGTTAGAGCCAAAATCATGCCCTCGACATGCTGTATAAAACTTGACCATGCTGATGTAAGTAAACATTTTTGTTTGTTATTGTTGAATATTTTTGTATTAAATGCAACGTTTTGTAACAAAGTGATTTTTTTAAAAGATTATACAGGCTGTAACTAGTCGCTTGTGGCTGTAAATTTGGTATTTTCTTCAGCGCTCTTAGAGGTAGTTTGTTCACAAACATTGAATAGTGATGTGCCATGCACCTGGTAACGAATCGATAGATCGAAATTGTTGTTAATAATACTGCAATATTTATTCTACAGGTTCCCTGCAAATGAAAATATGCAAAGAAAATGGATGAAAATTATCGGAACTGAAAATATAAACCCCCGAATCCCGATCTACGATAAAGTACGTCTGCTCAATGTACTTCAGTGCATTTAACGAAACATTTTATGATAACCTAACCTACTATAATACTGCATAGTTCCGATTTTTTTCCATTAGTTCGAATTTTCTTTTCTAATAGGTATAATGTTCATAACTTGGAATAAAAAACATTGTGTAACTTGAGTGATTTTTCTGTTGTAGTTTTGTACGAGCATAACTGTCGAGGTAGACAAAGGGAGTCATAATATGTATATCGATGACTGACGATGATGATAACTGTCGAGCCATTGCGGATCCAATGTGCATGAAAACCACCATACCAAAATTATAAAATGCGAAAGTTTGGTTGGATGGTTATGGATGGATAGATGTTTGTTACTTCTTCGCTAGATCGCGCCGAAATTCGGCATCGGTGTAGGTTTATAATACTTGAAACAAAATATCAATAACGTTCATTTCTTTAGGCTGACAAACTAAACTCAAAAAATAATAACCAACAAGCTAGAGATTCACTTCTTCATTCTAGCAATCTTTTCAATCAAACAAAGTCAAAATAAATAAATAAAACAAATTCCATGCCAAACTTAGATATTATTATTAAACTATTTTTCTGCACAAACAATAAAAATATCTATAGATAAGTCTCTACTTAGTACTTTATCTATCGATAATTTCTGTATTCGATGATTCACGCAAGTTGATATACGGCACAACACTAGTATTATAGTTGCCACAATTGATCTAAAGTCTAAAGGGGATCTCTGAGCCGCCATACTTATGCAACCAAATTGTTTGAGGTTATACCGGAAAATTCCATAGATAGGGCCCATCCATAGACTTTAGATCAATGAACGAATCAATGAAATAGCCTCTAAAATTCAGTTTATTAAAAAAAAGTACATGACATGTAACAAATTTCAAACGTTACTGAGGTTACAACACTCAATAGAGATTTCGTTACTTTTATTTCTCCGAAGTAATGTTTTCAATTACATGAGCAGTCGAATGGATATGGTTAATAAAATGGAGCCGATCGCGCGGAGGCCATGAAATAGATCGAATGCGACATTTTAAAATTGTAATAAACCAACTCGTTAGGACTGCAATCACACCAAATATAAGATTGACAAAAATTCTAAACTAAAAAAATAACTGAGCAAGGATTTCCTATGACAAACAAACTCAATGGGCGTATACTACCGAATGTAAACAGTTTTTTTGGTTTCTTTGAGTAATTATCGATACCTACCTCGCTGGACTCAAAGTTTTTAGGATAGGTACAAATGTGGTCACAGTCCACTAGGGAATATTTTGTTCGAATCAATAAAATGCCAACATCAATAATTTACTCACAAAGCTAATTTGTGTTCCAAATATTCTAAGAACACTATAAAAGTCCTGCAAAACTTGTTTTTTTTTATCTTACAAATACAGTTTACCGAACAAAATTTTGCCTTTAAAAAAATTAGTAACAGCTTTTTTGTAAAAGCGGTCGAGATTTCACAGTTTAATAATTCTCGCAGCGACAGGACAAATAAATGATCGGAATCGCCGACATAAATCGGTTTCCCGACGAAATATGGCCGCTTCGTGGACCATCCGCTGGACGCCCCAGGGACATTTGAAAGTATCCAACATTAATTATTCTTTTTTTTTGAGTGATTCAAATGAATTTGTACTTGTAAAATAACGTACCTAATGATTTGGACTGCACCGCAGCAAACAAGGTGCATTCAGACATGTTATAGGTTGTCGACTGTTTTATTTATAGGCATTTCATATTGACCATAACAGACAGCTCGCGGGAAACTCGATAACGTGTTCGTCGACATTCGATGAGTGTACGACACGAGTGCTTATTACATTAAATCTTGTAAAAAATTATTTACACTAATATTATAAGGGCGAAGGTATGTTTGTTCCTCGCTCAAACGGCGGAGCGGAGTGCGTAAAATGCGTATATACCTAACTTATCAAGGTTATTAAGTATCTTGGATTACATTATGCTTCTTATGATCCCGAAAAAGTTCCCGTGCGATGAACTAATAATTAATATAAGTTTGTTACAGAATAGCCGAGGTAACCGCGGGGCGCAGCTAGCTTACCTATCCAAAACAAATACATCAACCTATGCATATTTCTAGTTATTTTATCTGATTGTTTAAGCCATTTGAAGTCCAATCCACTCAGGGGTACTTTTTGGAGACCTCACAATAACATATAATACCCTTGGGTATTATTATTATATCTGTGCCCTCGGTAAGTAAGTACTAATCTTTCAAATGGAGATCCCAGACAGATCTACAAACTTTTTAACAATGAAGTATTAAGTTACTAAAGCTTTTTCATGACAAATATCAATCCAATAATGTGACCTATAGGTACATACTTCATGTCGATTGTGAATAAAGAATAGTATATTAAATACGATCGATGATTAAATAAAATGTATGTGATGGTAGAAAGAACATTACATCATCGAGTCTGCGGCTCCGCAAACGGGGCTTTTAACTCGAAAACCGTGACACTTTTACTGGATACAACTTTTTATTTTCTGAACAGCACTGATGCCTCCTGCCCATAACTCTCTTGGTGATAAATATTTCTTTGAAAACGTGTTCTGTTTTGTTTCTAATGTATTAATAGACTATCTGGCTATAAAATAAAACTAAAACTGTACATCAAAATCATAAATTCATAAATGAAACCTCTGTTTACAAACCTCCACCATCATTATACCTTTTCTCGTAGTTTACTTGAATATCATTCAGGTATTTCTAAACAATTCTAGAACATTTACATGCTTACTTGTAGGAAATTTCATGTAAAATCCATATATATATAACTTTGAGTAGACTATCCTACATTATCATCGAGAAATCTGCGAAAGAATGCACTTAACCCACTCGCGCGCGAAACGCTCCGAACGCCTTGCCATTTGACGGAGCAAACGCGCGCGAACCCAGCAGCGCTCTAAAGGATTGCTTGTTTCTTCTTCACGCTAAAACAGATCAAGAGAAAATAAAAAACAAATACACTTATCTAGGTAGATCTAGAAAGGCAAATTGTTCATAAAATTAGTTTCGGAGCTCGAGAAATCCTAATTCGCACTTAATTAAGTTGTTTACCCAACTAACCCCAGGAGACTTGACTAAACTAGATTAGCTGAATACAACAGATACAGAAGTGAAACTTACTGTGGCATGGCGGAGTGACCTGAACTGGATGTTGCTATAACACTCGATATCTAGTTAATGGCATAATGTTTTAGGCATTTCTCTATTTCGCAAAGATAAATTTGGAATACAAAAGCAATGAAATTCAAACTGTTATTTTTATGGTACATAATTATAATAAATTATTTTGTTAATGTATAGTTTTTCTGGGGCTAGGATCAATAAACAATAGTGTTTCTATTAGGCCTATTCCAGTGGGGGGGGGGGGGGGGGCCACATCCCCTGAAATCATCCCTAAGGGGGATAACTGGACCAATTACACCTTCCATTTCACATGTTTTTTTCCATTTCACGTCCGTTGCTATGCCGAAGATTTCAAGGTACAAAATTGCTCTACACAGAACTTTGTTACAGCTGTTACTACGTACGACGCCGTAGCTTGGTTCAGATAGTGCTACGCCGTAGCTTGTTTCAGATAGTGCTACGCCGTAGCTTGGTTAAGATAGTGCTACGCCGTAGCTTGGTTCAGATAGTGCTACGGCGTAGCTTGGTTCAGATAGTGCTACGGCGTAGCTTGGTTCAGATAGTGCTACGGCGTAGCTTGTTTCAGATAGTGCTACGCCGTAGCTTGGTTCAGATAATGCTACGCCGTAGCTTGGTTCAGATAGTGCTACGGCGTAGCTTGGTTCAGATAGTGCTACGGCGTAGCTTGGTTCAGATAGTGCTACGGCGTAGCTTGTTTCAGATAGTGCTACGCCGTAGCTTGGTTCAGATAGTGCTACGGCGTAGCTTGGTTCAGATAGTGCTACGCCGTAGCTTGGTTCAGATAGTGCTACGGCGTAGCTTGGTTCAGATAGTGCTACGGCGTAGCTTGGTTCAGATAGTGCTACGGCGTAGCTTGTTTCAGATAGTGCTACGCCGCGCCGTATTGCTACAGCTGCTGGTTTTGCTACGTCTTGCTAACGTTATTACTAGGCGGACGTTTGACTACACTGTAGCCTGTTGCAAACTTAAGAATTAATTAAGATTCATATAAACCGCTTTAAGAATTCAGACGGTAATAAAATAATATCATCTTTGATAAAACAATCGGCTCTTCTTACCGTCTTGTTTGGTTGAGGCGACTCGAATCGAGTACAGTAGTGGTAGAACTAGAAAGTAATTGAAAAGTTAATTTCATCATCTTCATTCGTCAATCTTCGTCCAGGAACGTGTTTAGCTCGACCATGTGTAGTCAGATCTGGCTGCAGTCCAGATCTGACTACACATACTACTCAAACCAGATTTATCAAGATACTATCTCTCGGAATGAGCGGACGAGGTGGGGGAGCTTAGCTGATGCATGGTGGGAAATTCAGATCTATAATTAATTTTATATTTAGGATGTTATCAGTTAAGTTTTTCAGTTTCAGGATTAGAATATGTTAAATAAAGTAAAAGAGAAAAGGTGATTGGAGTCGATGAAACGCGATTACTGCCAAGTTTCAACGAAGCGCAGCGGGTCCTCGTCAGTGTGTGCCGGCTGCAGACATAGTGCTACATGTGATGTGTTGGTGCCCAAACCATACTCTTAACACATTGCAAGCAAAGGTCCGTATTAAAAAAGCTTACTCAGTCGTCGATCTATGCTTGAGTATAATGCTGTTCTATGGCATAAACATCACTGAAGTATATATAAGCTATGACTGAGCGAGCTTTCATAATACGGGCCTTAGTGCACATAGCTTTCGAGTAGTTTAAGTTTTTCAACGCGGGTAACGAGCGTTAGCAATACGTAACAATATGGATAGTCGGATTTTTTCCTCTTGTGTTCATAAAAAAAATATGAATAATTTTACTGATCGAAATATTTTCACTAATCCGACCGCAAAACCGTGTATCAAGAGTTTTATTGGACGAAAATGTCGTCTGAGGATAGTCGGATGTATAGAGGGTAATATGGGAAAGTTACGTTGATTCATAGAACTAGTTTTGGCAAATTCTTCAGTTATAAACATGGCGTTCCTTGTCCTTGGAGGACTTATTACACTGTAGCCCTGTGTTCTTCATCAGGTATGCTTTCTAGATTCGATAGATACAATCGATCTGTTTTTTTACTGATTCAGTAATTTTAGAACAACATAAATTGTAGCACTCGTCTCTCGTGACATGAGCTGGAATGTTACTGTTATTCAAAACTCAAAATCAAAATAAAAAATCTTTATTTCCATAAATACAAAAATGTACACTTAGAAGAGGTCAAATTCTTAAAATAAAACACTGACACGGAAATAAAGTGGTACTTTTGATTTCTGTCGCTTCGGTATGTAGAATAAAGTAAAGAAGCGACTAACAAACCTTTAGCCTGTTAGTTGTTATTTTTCGAGTTGGAGCAAAACCCGTCGTACATAGGCTACGTTTTGTCTCAAAAACTAATCTTGCAACTGATAAAATAAGCTCTTAATAAATGTTGGTGTGTTATTAATGAAAGTTAGAAAATAAATTAAATTGCGAATAATATCCATGCCATGTTGATTGTACAATCTTTATGAATAATCAATTATTTATGAAAATTCGTCTACTCTGGCTTACACAAAAACTTTTCTAGGCGGTCCATGCTGCGTGGTATACGAACAACGGCGAGAAGAGGTCATGAAGAAATGTAAGCACGTATTCAAGAAGAGAGAAGGCTCATTAATATTCCATATCCATCGCCAGAGTTTGCATGTTGATTGCAATATCATTGTTGGTAATGTAATAGGATATCTACACAGGGGTCATACAGACGAGCCATTGTCCTTTAGTACCAGTAAAATATAGAGCAGCTAATCTGCACGGATAGGAAGCTTCAGGATCTTGAGAATATTAAAGTAGTGTAAAGAAGAATGGCAATGTTCCATACATCCGCTGACCCAACTTTTTTCGACGGCGTGCATCACCCAGACCTTTTAAAATAAATAATACGTACATTAAAGATTCTGAATTCAATAGAATAAACCTTTTACAAGTTGGGAGAAAAAAGTTATTGTAGTTTATGCCTTGTTAGAATGAACGCCTTCTCATATTATGAGAGCAAATTCAGTTGAACATTTTCATAGCAAATAACGTAGGTGAAATACTCCTCTTATCACGTACGCTAATTCACTAAGCATGTGCACTTGCATTAATTACTATTATAATAATAGAATAAACCGTTTGTTAAAGACCTGGCCTTCTTATTTCTTTTAGGGACCTGCTTATTTTATTTAGATTTATGGAATAGAATAGAATAGAATAGAATATAATAGTCATTTATTTCAGATAATCACAAATCCATACAATAGTTATCCATATAATAATAGAAGGTATAGTGTATATAAATAAATATAATAAAAATATAAATGTAGTGTACATAAGTAGACAGACGCATTATTGCTTTAGGTTTATCGTGTAAACTGCGCTCACCTTAAAAACCATCATTATTAGAACATAGTATTGTTACCAAGAACTACTAAGATAGGTATTAAAAACATTTTAACCCATCTTCTCACTCTCTCAATCACTTCTTCAGTTTCATCCGCCAAAGAATGTCTAAGAAGACATTCTTCATTCATTCGGGTGTCTCGCGTTCTAACGCGAGACACCGACGAAGCCGACAATTCAAACATCGCAAAGACATAGTACTGAAGATCTTTAGCCAGTCCAGTCGTAGGCGAATCAGTAGAATGCCGTGCGGCCGAGGTATCAATTTGTAAGCTACCTAGGTACCCTCTTTTTTCCGATGCGTATCGTCGGAAAAAAGAGGGTAGGTAACTAACAAATTGATACCAATGGTAGACAGCAAATCCAGTAGTAAGCCAATCAGACTGCCGTTGTATCTATTTTTTTTTCTTGATAGATTTACTTTGACATTGACAGTTACAAAGAAAGTCACGTCTGTGGTCACGTTCTAAGCTTTATGCTACCTTTCGTTTCTTATTCGCACAAAATACAAATAAAAATATATTTTGACTCCCTGCTTCTAAAAATATAAGTGATAGATAGAAAAAAATATAAAAAAATAATAAATCCGGCAGAGTTTATTACATTACTGCACATCGCTTGTTTATTTTTTCTTCGGACTGGGTCGGGTATTGCCATTCTTCTTTAAAAATTGAATTACTTGTTCGATGTTGTGACTAGTTTTACGTGAGGGTAAGAAGCTGCTAGGTTTTATTTGCATTTAACAAAATATATTTCAAGAGCTATAAAACAAACGAGTGTGCGATCAGTCACAGAAGTACACTGCTAGAATATCAAATGGATTCATCAATCTCTACAAACTGCAGGTCATTGACCGCGACCGTATTCTACTGTGTCGTACTGTAATCTGTGTCGGAATGATTTTAAAATGAATACATAAAAAATTGAATTTCCTTTGGGAGGAAACCAACCACTAGGATGTATGAGTGGAAGCGGGAACTGAAGCGCGGGCGGAAGCCAAGTATTTTTTTATAGAAAGTCTAGCGTGTAGCATGCAGGGAATAAGCCAAAATAAATATCCAGCATCACTCATTCCGTCTCAGAGATCACTATCAAAGAAGTAGAAGTAAGTTGGCTTGTACGGGAACCCTGGTCCGATTATGAAACATATTTTACTCAATAAAGTACTATAAATATTTCACTGATTCCGTCGCTATCTCCGCTAAAGCGTGTTCTACAGCTGATATTATAAGCAAATCGCCTCAATATTTCGGGATGACGTACAGCAATCTCGCAGTAATCTGAGGAGCCATACAGGATTCATGACACGGCAGTTATGTCACTGTCGGTGCCTTCCCTGGCGAACGCTATCACGCTGTTGTTGTAGATGGTAGCAGTTATACCTAGATGATAGAGTGTACAGACCGGATAACTGGATACCTAGAGGCGAGGCACATTAATAGCTGTGTGACGAGCACGGATGAGAGAACGAAGTATCCGTTGTTCTGTACAACGCTGCTGTTGTAGTTGGCATAGACTTATTTATACACATTATACTAGTTAGCTGCTACATTATTTGTACGCACACATAAAAACATCGCCTGTAAAACATTCTTTTTATACATGATGGTCTACAAGTTTTTCTCGTATTTGAACGATGCAAATGTTAAAATATTGAAAACAGGCTTTGATATTTCCCCCGACTCCAAATTTAAGAATTCGAAATTAGTTGAGCACTGAAAACCTTCGAACGGCGAACATAGATTTTGTTCAAATATCTTCGTTACACACTATGTGAAGTTAATTACTACAAACATATGTTACTATATATACTATAAACACTATCGATGAACTCAATAAAACAAAAACAACCATAACGCTTTCAAACGGGGTAAAGAAGTCTCATCAAACTTTTTATAACAAGACAGAAAAAAAAACAGATTTACATCCTGATTTGTTCATATATTTGTTCAAAATTAAATATGGGTAAAAAAATGCTTCAAATACAATAATCTATTTTTATACGTTACGCGCTAAAGTCACCAAGGTGCCTGTATGTATTATCGCGAAGTAGAACAAAAACTACCGACCCCTTTCATCCCTTAATAGAATGAAAAATCATCCCCAACACAAGCCACTTTCTAGAAACAAGGAACACACAACGACCGGGAGCTACCCGCATCATATTCAACGACCGGGAGCTACCCGCATCATATTTATAATGAATTTATGATTCCAAACTTTGAACACTTGACTCATACAAACAACCATAGTTAAATATGAATACGAATTTTACAAACTTTACCAACGTCCACAAATGGTTTAAACTCTAAGAGAAGCAAAACAAGGTTCGATATTGTTTGACAGTGTTGCGAGAGGACTTTCCCCTTATACTTTCATTTTCTGAGTATGGCCTGAAGCTTTTAGGCATAATGTTTATATTCGCTCTTTATTCGCTCCAGGCACCCCGCGGTGTGAGTTGCTTAAAAGAAAAGTCAGGAAATTGTATTATGTGGTGAGGAGTGGCACAAGCTTCACTGCTCCCGACTTTTCATGCTCTTTTTACAAATTTTAAAAAATAGCGGAATTTGCGACCAGTCAGCCTGACTCGATTTATTTTGGAGAAGGAGTAAGAAATATACAATCTGTCTAATTATGAGTGTTTATACTCTTCGTAGGGTCTCGCCCACCTCTACCGCTATATACGAGTATCTGAGAGCTATCACCAATACAGACAGAAATCAATATAAAATTGAGTGCCCATATTACAAAGAATCGAGTTTTAATACTCGTTCAATAAAACATCGAAAGATTTGCTAGAGTTCATTTGTTTTAAGTACTTGGCGCGTTCGGCTCGGAAATGGTGTTTGTCCGGCACTAATAACGGGAGGTCTACTTACAACGAACGAAGTTATCGGATAACGTCGAGCGCACGGAGCGAACAACCTTACCACCGAGTGGCTTTGGGTGCGTCACTAACTGACAACTTTTGTTTCGTATCTTTAAGACATAAATGTCAAAATCTAATTCAAAATAAAGTCATCTCTAAAGAGCGGATTTGCCATCCTTCGTTTTGTGAGATCAGACGCCATCTGTCAACTTCGTTCGTTTTATAAAGTAGACATCCAGGCAGACATTAAATGAGTAAACGTACAAAATGCTAATGAATACAACTCAATGCTGTATAGATCTGCATTCTGTTTGCATCGTAAGTATTTAGCGAGTCTAGTTCGTTACCAAGTATCTGTTCGTAGTATATTTCCCTGTTCGTTACTCAATTAAGCGCCAGTTAATCAGCGCTGCGGCAAGCGCGACGGATCAGAATGAGTAATGAATCGGATTTGAATGTTGCTCAGTAGATTATGTATAAAAACTATATGTGGAGGCCGGTCCAGTACTGGAAGTCGTCGTCCACCTGAGATTTTTTTTTTAAATCTTTTATTATTTTTATACAGGGTTTTAAATATTATGTCACCCTTATGAACTAAGTCTTAAATTATTAATCAGCTTCAGATCTTACTTTAAAAACTGCACGGTATATTTCTATCAGCGCCCTGGCATCCAGGGACACTGGTTCAGAAAGGATGCTGTTGCAGCCTCCTACCTTCCAGAAGATATGATGACTGTCAAATAATCTTTGACGAATTTCTTCGCCCCACGCACATTCCATTAAAATGTGGTAAACATCTTCAATTGTGCCACATCGATTGCAATTAGGTGACTCAGATTTGCCCATCATAAACCCAAACATGTTTAATGGAACATGCCCAGAGCGAAGCCGTGCTGTTACAATTTCGTTCCTATCCATGTCGGCCCTCAAAAACCATGGAGAACGCAGCAATGATGGTTGAACAGTTTTATACCAAATGCCTTTAGTCAATGATCTTTCATCGAAATATTCAGACCAACTATCAAACGCATTATTTTTTATATCCGGAATGAGATCAGTGTAGTTAGGAAGACAATTGAATATTATTCCATCAACAGCTGCTTCTTTCGCGAGGTTATCGACTTCTTCGTTGCCCGCTAGGCCAACATGAGACGGAATCCACTGGATTTTAATTAATTTGTTCATGCTTCTTAATCGAGTTAAACTATTTAATACACTATAAGCTACTGGAATGCCTCTAAAGCTAGACCCAGACACACACCGGGTTAAGTGAAACATGGCGCTTTTACAATCAGTAAAAATAACAAATTTATCGTAATTTATAGATTCGATGTAAGATAAAGATTCTAATAGAGCTATAAATTCCAAATTCATTATACAAATCTTAGATTGTATTAAAAACTTTACGCTGTGGCCCGTCTCCGCATCTAAAAAGGCTGACCCTCTTCTTTGGTCCGTCATAGATCCATCTGAAAATATTCTATAGTATCCTGAGTAGGTACTCGATAAATAATTGACACATTTAAACTGAAGATCCAGAGGGTTATAACATCTTTTCGGTTTATCTATAGTGCGAATATTAAACTCCAATACATCTGTCAGATTGATATTACTTACCCATGTATTCATACTAAACATTTCCAATTGTATACTAATATTAAACTTACAAGTACGAAGAGAGTTATGAACAGCTGTTAACAAAGGTATCTTTTTTCTACGCCAATAAGGTAATCTCAGTAGAAGGGACATCTCGTCGAGCAAGTCAATAATAATATTATCGCATATTGACTTAGATTTAAGCCAATACTTTGACGCTAAATATTTCCTACGAGCAAACAGAGGAGCTATACAAAGTTCCGACTCCATCACATGTATAGGCGTACTCTTAATGAATCCTCCTATGAGACGTAAAAACTTGTTTTGTAGTATATCTAATCTGTTAATTCTAGTGCGACAACAGTTATCAAACAAAAAACTTGCATAATCAATGCGACTGCGAACAATAGCTAGATATAAGCGTCTCATATGTATAGGGTGGACACCCCATGATGAACCTATCAATATTTTAAAGATGTTAATAAATTTCAAACATTTTTCATAAATTTCATTAATGTGTTTTGTCCATCTTAATCCTCTGTCCAACCATAATCCCAAATATTTGATATTTTCTACAATTTCTACTGATGTGTTGTTTATTTCTATATTCAAAGTATTCACGAAGAAACCACGTTTAAAAATACATATTTTAGTTTTATGGGGTGAAATATCTAGGCCTAAATTAGTTAAGAGGGAACACAATGTTTTTAAATTACATTTTATTTTATCTTCTCCTTCATAAATATTTTTACATTGATTATAAATTACGAAATCATCCGCGTACTGCGAGATATATATATGATTTTCCATTGCCTTACAAATATCTATTGTTATTATATTAAATAAGAGGGGTGATAAGGGATCCCCTTGGGATAATCCCATCCCAGTAACTCGTGTCAAACAAATACTACCTATATTCAATTGTAGCTTTCTTTCTTTGAGGAAATTCCATAAGTATTGGCATATCTTTGGGCCAACCCTAATGTTGTTTAATGAAGCTAACAGTACCGTTATATCTACATTGTTATATGCGTTTAAAATATCTATAAAGCATCCTATTGTAATCAAATCCTTTGAAAATCCATTTTGAATTCTACATACCAGACTGCTTAGATTATCTATACATGATTTATTTTTCCTAAAACCAGTCATGTTCAAAGAAAACATATTATTTTGTTCCAAAAACCACTCTATTCGCTTATTTAAAATTGAATGAAACATCTTACATAAGCACGACAGTAAAGAGATAGGCCTTAATGACGAAACTTCATTAGGATCACGCCCTGGTTTTAGGATAGGTACTATATTAACCGATCGCCACTGCGTAGGTACAAAACCAGCTGACAGAAATCTATTGTATAGTGATAAAAGTAAACGCTTGCCATTACTCGGTAGGTGTTTTATCATAGAATACGTAACACCATCACATCCAGGAGATGTATCCTTTGATTTGATACACGCCTCGAGCTCCTGAAGGGAGATATCAGCATCTAATTGTGAATGATAATCTGAAAAAGTCGGCTGATTAGGGATGACATAAGCTGGAGCAAGGGAATTAAGTAAATTTGACGCTTGTACCTCGCTGATATGTTGTTGGCTATAACTTCGACCTTTAACCCATCTCATGTGCTGCCACATCTGTGACGAAGATGTTTTTTCATTAACCGACGTACAAAACTCCTGCCAATACTTACTTTTCGCTTCGCTTATTAACTTATGCGCTTCATTTATTTTTGAATTTAAAAAGTCCAAATTCGAGGGAGTAGGGTTTTTTCTAAACTTTGATAATGCTAATCTTCTTATAGCAACTGCTCGCGATAATTCGCTATTCCAGTATGGCTTAGGCTTAAATTTAGACTCAGGATTTTGATTAATAACTTTTAAGGGAATATGAACATCAGCTGCTATATTTAAATAATCTAAAAACGTATCATAAAATGATTGATTATTTGATGGGATTTCTATTGTATTAAACATATCACATAAGCAAGATTTGTAACTTTTCCAATCGGCTTCTTTGTAATTTCTTTTATTAATAGATTTATTAGGCGAGTGATAGCTCGTACTTATTTTTAAAATAAGATGGTCACTACCTAGATTTTCTTGAAGAACAGTCCAACTATATTCAATTGCAGTATCAGACGTGGCTAAAGATAAATCGGGAGAAGTCTTCTGCAGGTGTCCGTCGACTAACTTGACACGAGTATTACGGCCGTCATTCAAGACTACGTACCTACTATCTATGATTGCATCAAATAAATGATTTCCTTTTGTATCAGTTTTACATGACCACGACGAATGATGGGCATTAAAATCGCCAAGTATAAGGGTACGATTACCAAAGATATTTAACAGTTCCCTAAAATCGTTAAATGACGGATTCGACGATTGCGGCATATATATTGATATAATATTTTCAAAATGTTTACAATTAAAAACTTTTACACAAATTATCTCAATGCTGCGATTACGTAATGTTAATTGATGTACCTGTGACTGAATAGATCTATGAATTAATATGGCCACACCCCCGCCGTGTGAGTCACGGTCAGCGCGATAGATTTTGTATTGACTTACCCTAAACGAGATGTCCTCTGCTAACCATGTTTCACTTAAACAAGCAACGTGTGCTTTTTCTTGCAATAATAATTGCTCAAATGGGATACGTTTATTCTTAACACTTTGGGCATTCCACTGTAAAATATTCAGTTTGATAATGGGCGTATTAACCATTACAATTAAATATTCCGGAGAGTAAATCAGCAATGGGCCAATCCGAAACATTTTTTACTACCACCATAATAAGCCACTCGACACATAACTTAAAAACACTCTTAATCTTTGATTGCAAGTCATTATTTTTCAAGAATATAATTTCCTTGATCCTGGATAGAAGCTCGCTTAAGGACGAATTCTCCTCTAATTTTTCTTGTCGCGGAGGTTCATTTTCGTGTAACTTTTCTTGTAACACATTCCATTCCGGTATACTCCAATCATTTTTATTATTTTTGGTCTGTCTTTTTTTCATCACTCTTCTAGGTAAAATAACGCTTTTTTCGGACTGCGCATCAGGTGTGTCTGCTCTTGTACTAGGGCTCGGGAAGGATATAAACTCTGCTCCACTAGTTTGCGTAACTATCTGCGTCTTTGACCTCTGATCACTTTTAACAGCCGGTATGATGATAGGGGATTCCGCATAAATATGAGATGCTTTGCTGTAGGTACAATTATGTTCGGCCATGATCACTCTAATCTGTCTTTCCTTCAAGTAAACTGGGCACGTTTTTGACATAGAAATATGTGGTCCTGAGCAATTCACACACTTGAATATCTTAGGATCACATGATTCATGATCTCCGCTACATTTAGGGCATACCTCTCTTCGGACAGTACAAGTCTTCGCAGTGTGTCCTAGTGCCCAGCATTTGAAACACTGTGTTACAGGGTATACGTAAGGCTCAATTATAATTTTCACTCCATGTACATAAACAAAAGTAGGTAGACAGCTGCCCTTGAAACAGAGGCGTACGGACTCCGATGGCTTCCACTTTCCGTCTTTATTATCTATATCTCGATTTCGACGAGTTAGTCTCTTTAATGATATCAACTCTACAGATTCAGGGCAGGTAATATTTTCCATTATTTGTTCATCTTTTAACTCCATATCAACATCTTTCATGACGCCATATGAGTAACTCACTTCCGATGACTTAGTAAATCTCCATCCTTTATTTTTCAACGGTTCGATGGAAAGCAGATCATAGATACTCTTTTCTTCGGCAAACGTAACTCTTACTTTATATGGATTCATATATTTAATGTTGGCAATATCGCATAACTTTATATCCTTAAATAATCTCGCCAGAGCAAATTGCTTTGGCAGGGGATCATCGCTCGAAATGTAAATCTCATTTTTTCTTTCGTTTTCTGAAGTCTTCTTCTGTCTTTTTATTCTTCTTTCAACTGTCTGCCAATCATCAACACTATTCTCTTTCTGCTGGTCTTCATGGGATCGCTTTACACTTGTATTATCTGTAATCTCTTCGTCTAATTCTATATCTACTGTATGTACATCACAATCGGAAACCTCCATTGTTGTTGACGAGCGCGCGAAGACGCGCCCGGCCGGGTAGCAACACCAAGCCGGGCTTATCACAATGCGCGGCAAAGGAATGCACTCAACTCGTAAACACGTTCGCCTCGCACGATTACCGCAGCGAGAATGTGTCCACCTGAGATGATGGTGATAAAAAACGGTATAAGTCAACATCCATGTCCGCAAAGATTTCTGTGGGGGCAAACGCCGAGGGATGACGATTGGCGAAAGACTGCTGGCAGATGCTGGGTGCGGCAAGCTGAAGACAGGCCGCTATGGCGCTCATTATGGCAGCTGATGATGATGAAACGCCGAGGCTACAAAACTATAAAAATATATAGAGTGCTTTTCACCAACAAAGTCTCCTAGACGCAGCGCACTGTATTAGTAGTGTAGTAGTTGTGTAATGCGCTTGGGTGTATAAATTTAGTGATTTGGTGTTAAAAAAATTTAGTTCCCCTACTTGCCGCGGGACTTATTTCGTGTAAAGCACTACTCAAGCTCACGTTGTCGTCTAAAACGCAGGCTAAAGTATAAAATAGTATACGCACACTTACTTAGTTACATATAAGCAGCCTTCATAGCCTGCGTTCATCACCCTGATCAATGTTTACAAAAATCATTTACAGATGACTTCCTGCCAGCTGCTTCACTGAAAAATGGCGAATTTCCAATATTTATCGAGAATGTGCTTGCCAATAAACAATTTATTCTCCAATCACGTTCGATTTATATTCTAACGGGAAAATTGGTGCGATTATTCGTGAAATCGGGAGTATTACGGATTGAGTTTACATCGACAGCTGGTTAGCCATTCTCGGCTTGACGCCGAGCTAGAGTAAGAACTATATGCGAGTAGGTATAATCGCTTGAAACTGGTGGTTATCTTGGATGCCCAGACCTCAACAAAGATAACCAAAGCCTTTCACTCATTATATCTATCTAATCATCCAATACCGTTAACTGCTGAGAACCTCTTCCATACACAGGGTAAACGTGTTCTTGAGTGGAGACCGCGACTCGGCAAACGTAGTGTAGGACGCCCTCCGACCAGGTGGGATGACGATTTGCGAAAGACTGCTGGCAGATGCTGGATGCGGCAAGCTGAAGAAAGGGCGCTATGGCGCTCATTAGGGGAGGCCTATGTCCAGCAGTGGACTGATATAGGCTGATGATGATGATGATGATGATGGTAAATTAGTGACAATACGTGAACTGCAGGTTCTGCCCATCATCACAAACACGTTCGTAAAGGCGCCAAGTCTAAATTTAAAAAAATATATAAGTCACCTCTGATACTAAATGAAAAAACATCTTTGTCTGGAACCTAACGATCTTTCAGTCTCGGCATCATCTCGGCGGTCTCGGTGTGATGATGGGCAGGACCTGTAGTTCACGTATTATCACTAATTTACCAATAACCCTGTATATATAATATACATAAATAATGCTGGACAATAGGCTACTTGACTACTACTGGGAAATAATTCTAAAGTATTGTCTGATAAAAATAATACAGAGTGTAATTAATATTTCTTCAAGGCCAGTCGTAATAGTTGTGAAAACTAATTTTAAAGTTTGAATAAAATAATAATACCGCGCCAAAACGAAAATATCTGTCATGGCTACCGTGTTCTAAGTTATGACGTCACCCCGCCACACCACACCTAACATGAAGAACTCATTGACACTGTAATCTGTAGATGTGTGACGTCACTTGCGATCCAACCAAACACAGCGTTTTCGGTCACGTGATCATGTATCAAAAAATATGTAATTTTATTCCCATTTTTTAACATAAAAATGGCATATTTTTAATAAAAATCACCTGATTACGCTTTGTTACGTTGTCACTGACTAGGATGAAAACAATTTGGAATTTATTTTTAATGTAGTCAAATAGCCTATTCACACAGCATTATCTAGCCCCAAGCTAAGTAGAGCTAGTGTTATGGGTATTAGATGACTGATATACATAATACAATACATTACATAGTTTTTTTTTATTATACATAGAAAACGAGCAGAACACCTGCAGATTGTGCAAATATATGTCCCAAGGCGGCAATCGAACCCGCAACCTCCTGCGTTGCAGGCGGACCTTCGCCCACCGCGTCACAAAGGTCGTCAAATTATGACCACAAATACCTACTTAGAGTAAAAGTAGTAGAAATCACTCAGTATTAGACCATCTTTACTTACGTCATTTCGTCTTGGGGGTTCCATCTGGGGGATCCTGGTGGCCTCACCCCAAACATGGTCTATATTATTTTTTACCTTCACGGGTAATAATTGTTAACTTTGAGTTTTATGGCAAGCGTTGGTAACCAGTTTCCTGTCTCTCCTCGCTCTAATCGGCCTGGCTGATCGCAGCTCGCCAACTGTTGCCCAGTTAGCATTACCATAACAATGGTCACTGGGCCGAAAGAGTCCGATGCATAATGGACCCCCTGATTAGCTTGGCTTCTTTCTGACACCAATTTGTAGAGATTGCGGTTTGATCTTTGCTTTGTTGGACATTGTGCATTGAATATGGCACTGCATTACATAAAATATTAAACTGAAACTACACACACTAATCACAAAACACTATTTTCCTAAGCTAAGTAAATATCACACACCTTCACTCTGCTGAGATACTATATGGCTTAAAAGTTTTTGTTAAAGAATTCTTCCTTCCTCCAAATTAAAATAGGAAAGCCTTCTATATCATACATTGTGTTTGTTGTCTCCACAACTTCAAGCTACAACTGCCTCTAATAACGGCTCCACCTTCGATTAAACATTGAACAGAGCAAGACCAAACCATTACAATACAATATACTTTATTGCACAAAAGTTGTACATAGGCGAGCATAATGCTAAATAGCATTCTCTACCTGCTACTTTAATAAATTTTGTGAAGTGTTAGAGTAGTGTAGCTTAGATAAATTATGCGAGGACATATTAAAAGTTAATAGTTAGGGTGTATGTTTATATAAATAGTGTGTACAACTGTTTCATGTCCAAATAAAATAAAATAAATAAAATCACGTTTTTTTTAAGTCCCAGTAAAAAAGCTAGACATACATAACTAAGAAAAAGCGTATTTAAAATGTCAAGCGCAGAGCCGGCAGCTTGCCAATCCGAGGCTTCGTTAGAGGCATCAGGAGCAGGCATCAAGAGGTATTAAAAGCCCACTATCTAAGGTTATTTCCAGAGAAAATCAATTCGTTATCATTGAATTTGAAGCCGTAGTGCCCAAAAATTACTTTAAAAAATCCTTAATCCTCCGTTGCAGATAGTTTTTTTTATTTTTATAAAAACGCTTACTATAAAGTTTCAAATTATTTAGAGGATAAAAAAGCTTGGGACGATTGTTGCTCGAACTTGAAAACTAACATTCTAACAAGGTAAAGGTTTCTTGTTCGTTTCTTTACTTTAGCTTAAAATAAAGTAGAAAAAAATCTAAGTGATCACTTTATATCCTGTTTTTTATTTTGTAATTTGAATTTTGTGACGTGTTCAAGAGTCCTGTAGGGTCTAAAGGAAATACAGCTCTTTGAGTTTTGTTTTTGAGTTACCGTAATAACAAGCTACAGTAAATCGGTATGATATACATAAGCTCTCGTCTTTTCCAATTTCGATGGTTAAACAACTAATAACTTTGTCATTAGAAACCAATTAAAATATCTCAGCATATCTCTGTCAGGAACTGTTTCTATAGACTGAAGGTGCTCTACCGAATGAGATCGTACCTGAGTCCCGATTTATGTATCCGGCTGGTAGAGTCTATTGTTTTGTGTAAGCTGAACTATGCAGACATGGTAATAGGACCCCGATTACTCTCCAGGACGCAAAGGCTAGTACAGCGAGTCCAAAATGCCTGTGCCCGTTTCTGTTTTGATGTTCCGTTTAGAGCTCATGTGACACCGTTTTTAAATAAACATTTAATATTGAAAATGAAGCATCGTCGCAAATTGCACCTTGCATGTCTTATGTTTGGCGTTATAAAATACAAATCGCCGTCTTATCTCTACGAGAAGTTGTCATGGTTGTCCAGTTCCAGAGCTTGTAACTCTCGCCAGTGCTCGAAGCAGCTCGAGACACAGCGGCATAGCTCAGCCTGCTTCAGAGGCAGCTTCCGCTATGCAGCTTCGAAGTGCTGGAACAATATCCCGCCACCGATAAGGAACCTGCAAAGTTTACATAGTTTTAGATATAAATTAAATAATTTTTTGCTTAACCATCAGCAGAACAGGAAAGTCTCAGACACGACACAAGTGTTCTCTAGAAATATTCATATTGCATCTTTTTAAACGTTAATACTAATTATATCACTTTCATCTCCTTAATTTCTTGAATAAGTTAAAATAGTCATTAAATACTTACGGCACTTTATTTTAATACGAGCATGTCCCACATTTGTTTTTTTTATTTGTTTTTTTTATTTTTATATTGATAGTTTTTTTTATATTTGTCTATTTTTCTTGTATGTTTGAGTAGTTAGTCCGTAAAGCCAACAAGTGGCTCTGACGGAAGACCAGCGTTGGTTGCTAGCTTGCTAGTCAACCACCTCATGCTGAGGCAGAACCATTTTGTTACAGGGCTTACATTTTTGTATGTTTATCTAAGCTTATTGTGTATTTTAGCGTAAGTTTGTGTAAGTCTTTTAACAAATAAATTGATATTCTATTCTATTCTAACGGATATGCAATTATAACCGCTACCGCTCATAAATTACATGAATTTCACATATTGAACATATTGTTGTGACCGCCTAGTCTGCTAGGGGCGCCCTCAGTTCTGTTAATTACTGGAACTGGTCAGGCGGTAATGAAATGGTTGGGCCGCTGCTGTCCGAATGACCGGACCCTGATAGAATTCTTGATTTTGGGCCACTTACCTCTGCTACGATTTACCTTAATTACCTCGTTCGCTTATCGTTGACCGCACGGGTGTTGATTGCGGGGGTTTCCCTAACTTGATTACTAAAATGTACGTTATAGAACCATCTCTACTTCCTACAACAAAGCAAACGTACAGTAGAATATTATTTCATGTCCGTTTAGGTACTTATACCAGGTATCTCTGTGTCTCCAATGTTTAAAGACATATATATGTGTAACTTATTTACTACACAACCTCCCTTTAGAAGGGATTTTCGGAATTTCCACCACTAAGGCGGTGAAATGGGGTTTAAGTTTTTTGGTGTTTTTTGTAACTCCTATAATCAATGGCCCGATTCGCTCGAAACTTACAGAAAATACTAAGAATACAAGAATATTGAAACCAGTGTTACAGGATTTTACAAAACATATTGAAAATTGGATAAACCGGGTTATTATTTTTCGCTTCTTCCACTAGTGGACAAAAAATTGAAGCGAACAAAATCAATAACATTTTGTTTCTTATTTGATAACTACTATTTATAAAGTTGTTGTTGCGAACGAAAGCGAAAAAAATTAATAACATTTTGTTTCTTATTTGATAACTACTATTTATAAAGTTGTTGTTTATGTATAAAATTTGACTTGTCTAAGTGCTTTTTTGTAAGCCTAAAGAAATAAAGTTATTGATTTTTGACTTTTGATTAACGTTTGAGATTCGTAGTTGCTACCCTATTGAAATGGCTGTAACTTTTTAACTATATATATATACTATCTGAAATTTGATGTATGTACTGAATAAACAACAAATTAAAAGTTTAAAGAATTTTTATAAAATCTAAATAAAAGTAAAAGAGTGGTCAAGGTTCCTGATGTTTCATGTGGCTCTGATTGGTTTGAAACTTTGTATAAATGCTCAATAAACTAAATTAATACAAAAAATAATAATTGTATTTTAAGAATTTTCAAATATACTCTTAATTAATGGGCTAAAGTAGGGTTATTTGCTAGAGTAGACTTTCAGATTGATAGTGTGTCATTCGTACAGCAATTCCGTAACGTGTGACAGGATTTGCTTCAAACTCAATGTGAAAAATAAACATAAAATTACGGGAAACAGGTAGGTATCAGGCTTTTTTAAAACAACCCATGAAATGGGCTGAAACGGGCTTTCTTTATTGATTTAGATTTTTTCGATTATTTTACCCTAAAGTCCACGTGAATGAAATCTCGAGGGGGTAAAGCTAGTTAACTATAATAAATGATCTAATCTAGAGTTATTTATTTAGCCGAATTGACATTTAGTTACGCAATGACAAAACCGCGGCAAACAAACACCACACCTTTCTATATGTAAATTCTTATGTGTCCCACTGCTGGGCAAAAGCAACATCAGAATTACGAAGGTAAGAAAGATAATTACCCTTTACTTTGTTTATTGTAGAACCCTGATCTTGTCAGAAGTGTCCGCTGAAGGCCTTTGTTATGTAAATCTTTGTGGCGGTGCATGGCGCGTGCTCTTGATTAAACCCACACCACCACAGCTACGCTACGGTCCACTTGCCTGTTTTTTGGAATGGTTTTAGAATGACAGTTGGCTGATAAACATATTATGATGCTGCGAAACACATTATTTATACGAGACACGGCCGGGTAAAGGCTGTTATCAAAACGCTCTAAAAGTAGGCACCCAACAGAGCCTCCGGAATCCTGTAATTGGGATTATTGATCTGACTTCTGATGTTAGAAAGGTATTACAAAATCAATTCTGTGCCTTACAAAAGAAATAAACCAGATAATAAGATTCTGTTATATCTTGTAGCGAACGAGAAGTAATATCGAGAGTGATCAAATAGGCATCCAAAGCATTGTCCATTCAAGAGATTTCGTATTGTAAATGATATCAACTTTTCTTGTAACAGCGAGTAAACCCGAGCCATATAGTTTAAAAGTGACGACAGTATCGTATTTTTACAGCATTAAGAACGCTGTTCAGTATTTCAGCCCATGGCTACTCCTCTGATATTCAATTCACACCCAAAAACATGATATTTAACGCAACAAGGCTTAAGTTCATTCATTTATTTCACGGCAAAGGTTAAACTAATTTAGCGGCTTTATAAACACGGTTCAGCTTATCCTGGATCAACTGGTAGCTGTGCTTTATAAACACGGTTCAGCTTATCCTGGATCAACTGGTAGCTGTGCTTTATAAACACGGTTCAGCTTATCCTGGATCAACTGGTAGGTGTGCTTTATAAACACGGTTCAGCTTATCCTGGATCAACTGGTAGCTGTGCTTTATAAACACGGTTCAGCTTATCCTGGATCAACTGGTAGCTGTGCTTTATAAACACGGTTCAGCTTATCCTGGATCAACTGGTAGGTGTGCTTTATAAACACGGTTCAGCTTATCCTGGATCAACTGGTAGCTGTGCTTTATAAACACGGTTCAGCTTATCCTGGATCAACTGGTAGGTGTGCTTTATAAACACGGTTCAGCTTATCCTGGATCAACTGGTAGGTGCTTTATAAACACGGTTCAGCTTATCCTGGATCAACTGGTAGGTGCTTTATAAACACGGTTCAGCTTATCCTGGATCAACTGGTAGGTGCTTTATCTGTGAGCAACTTTCTTTTTAGGGTTCGTTTACGCTTTTTATAACCTAACGTAATTACCTATAGAGAAGTTTTCTTTACTTTAATCATTTTATTAAATGCCTTAATCTACATTTCGTGCTTTGAGGTTATCTTTATCGCTTTCGAATTGGCACGAATCGTAAATACTTAGAAGGACTAAGGCGGATGCTGCGTGCGGCGAGCTGAAGGGAGGGCGCTGGACGCACATGAGGAGAGGCCTATGTTCAGCAGTGGACTAACATAGGATGATAATGTTCATATAAATATTTGTGGGAAGCCATGGATCAACTAATGTACATATTTTGTCACAGGCACCACCATCACAAAAAGCATGTTTCCGTATGACCAAGTTTACCACGTACGCTTTATTCTTACAGAACCAGTTTTAAAACTAAGCTGCTCTACCTTTCGATATATCTCAGTACACGCCAGTATATCGTATAGTTCGTCTTGATTTACGGTGGTTTACCCTGGCTGAAATTAAATCGAGTAATATTTTACCGGCAAAATAACATTTTTACTGAGCATCCCTCTCTGTTATAGAAAAACATCCTTGTAAATTGTAGGAAACTTCGGGGAACAGAATGTTGTACCCAGTGTGGGTAGTCTCGACACTTGTTCCAATGTTTAATTATTACTACAAAAAATTGTAACATGTCAATATGTAATCATGTCTGTTTTTAAATTTTGTAACATGCATATCAGGACAGGACCTAACTTACGATTATTTCAAGTGATTTATATGTATGTGGTTGGTACACGTTTTTATTAAATACATAAATGGATATGGGTCTGATTTATGCAGATGAAAGCTAAATTTGAATTTAAGTAGGTTGAAGGAGAAACGTTTTCTTTGTTCTGCGGAGACGAGGTTTGTACGATTGTACAAGAAATAATGAAATTTGTTTGAATTTCAATTAGTGGTCACACAAACAACCACTTACACTTATCAATTATTCGGGGAAAGCAACAATAACATTTTAAATTAATCTAACTAGGCCCGTGGTGTACCGAGGCTCTCCGGGTTTTTACAATATTTGTCAAAGCGACGCGTGACCCGATATCCTCGTATCTGGCACAGCGCATCAGCATCAGTTGAGATACCTGTAGATTGTTTGCAACAGTCTGCAGTTAGCTCAATTGTTTCAATTATAAATACAAGTTCTAATTTGTTTATATTCTTTGATTGTAATGTTCTTTGTTAATAATGAACAGGTATTATCAAACATGCGTACTATAACTAGGTGCTAGACAGCGTGGCAATACAGGACGTTGACATAATCTCCGTCACGAAATCTAAAACGGGCACAATTTGATATCATGTATTTTTTAAGTTTTTAATTTTTTTCTAAAAGTTGAGTACCGAGGCTCATACACTTAAAGACGTGTTATTTTGAATATACAAACGTTTTCTATATTTTTCTTATATTTCACGCAATTCATTTCTTTTTTCAGTCATGGTAATGAAATTTCGCACTCATAATTATAGTAATTAATTAAAATATTACTGGTTTTAAATTACTCTGGTGTAGAGTAATTTAAAACCAGTAAGTTTAGAAAATTAAAATACGCGAATACCTTGAAAACTTTAAATGTCAATTCTTATTCCTGTTTTTTTATTTTTTTGAGTTGTGCAATTTCGCTTTTGCTTGCTAGTACCCCCGTATCACGAAACCCAAGCGACACCGGTATCGCTTTAGGTTTGTATGGAAAACGACAGAATGGCGGTAATTTTTCCTGTATTATGCGAGAGGAGGTGAACGACCTATATTGCCACCTTATTTGGCACTTAGTAGTATTTTATTTTATCTATGAGTCCGACCTACGCACAAACATCTCACTCTCAGATCCCATTAATATCCACTTCTTTTCGTAAATTGTTCTTCCTCTTTCGTTATTGATACCTTCCAAGCACTGAAATAAATCTTCTCAAGAATATTGATTCCTTGTGGCGCTTTTAGTATAGCTTCACGGAACTGTTCATCGATGTTTTTCAACTTTCAGGACCCATCCCGCAAACTTAATAAGGTTGAAAATTTAATAGATGGTGCAAAAACCAACCAGCGTGACCGGTGGTCGGTGGTGGCCCCTACCGCTAATTAATACCCGGCATAGGGCGGGAACGCGGAGGGGCATGTAAAGTTAAGAGGCGATACACTACTCCCGGTTTAAAATAAGCTTATTGGAACTGGATTGTTTTGTCCTGGCGGTGACAAACATTTTCATAAGTACATCGCTAGAAGCTAAGGTCGTCAGTTATTTCAAGTCATGGTAAGGCTATTTTTAATCCCCGCAAGCGCATGTAAGGGCCAGAAGCACGTTATACTTCTGCTACTTAAACAGCTCCTGCGATTCAGAGAGCTCATCAGAGTTGATACAGCCAGTTGTTCGTTTCAGTTTCAGTTTCTTTATTCACAAACAAATACTTGTGTCGGAATATTAGGGTACAAAGAACAATTATAATACACAATCAAATAGATAATCACATAAACCAAAATTCAAAAAGTTAAACAGATGTCATAATACAAATAATTTACACAGAAACAAGTTTTAACAGAACACAAATTTAGTACACACTTTGGTCAAAATAAAAATAATACCTACTAAATAGCAATTGTTTGATTTTTGTCAATAAAATAATCGTCAATAGTATAATAACACTTTTCCAACAAGAATCGTTTCAAGTGTTTTCCAAACTTAACTGGACAATATATTGTTTTCAGGACAACTGGTAGTCTATTATAAAGTTTTACAGCCTGATATCGAACACTGTGCTTTACTACGTTCAGCCTTGCAAGAAAATCACTCTTTATGTCTTTTCTCCTCGTCTTTTCCCTAATTAACCTGTCTTCCTTACTTTCATATCTATCGAGATTTTTTACGAAATATGTCAAGGTGACTAAGATGTATAGACATGGCACGGTAAGGATACCTAGCTTAACAAAATGTTCCTGACAAGAATCTGTTTGCTGTATACGTACCATAGTCCTAATTGCTCTCTTTTGCATTATAAAAGCAGTATTTGTATTGTAAGCATAGCTGTTGCCCCAAAACATGATACTGTAGCGTAGCTTCGACTCTACAAGCGCAAAGTAAACTTGCTTTAGTTGTGCTATTGTTATTTCGTCTCTTAAACTTCTGATAGCGTAGCATGCGGAGCTTATGGAGCTTTCAATTGAGCTCAATTCATTTTTCCAATTTAAGAAACTGTCAATATATATACCTAGAAACTTAACTACCTTTGATCGTTGAGATTGGTCATTTGCCAGAGCTCAGCTAAACGTGTTTGTTTACTGTAATGAATACTGCGCGTTTGTACAGCTGGATCGAGACGCTATCAAAACAACCCCATAATCAGTTGATGAAATACATTTTTATCTGTCAATTATCAGAGGAGACTCAGGTAGAACCTGTATTCTTAATCAGAGCACACAGTATGCATCGATGGATCACATCCTGTTTATTTTTGTTTGGCTTTGAAATTGGTTTTAGTATGCGATTTATACAGTAATTGCTAAAAACTATTATCGGATATATTCGTAATTTATGCGTAAGACATACAGACTAGATAAACGTAGGTAGTCGAGTATTTCCTTCTACTCTTTAGAACACCAAAACCATTTTCATTATTTAAAATAGTGACAGTGAACGAATGACCACTAAATTGCAGCAGCAACTAACATCACAAGAAAAAGCTTTTAGCTTTGAAAGCATGTTGGCGTGGATAGCCGAAAACAAGGAGTTCAACTCGCAAAGCTCTGAACATTTTTTATGAACATGGAAGGGTATGTTTTACATAGTTTGCAGTTGACGAGGGGCTGAACGAGTGTCCGAACGGTGAAGGTTCTTTAAGCTGATAATTTATGACATTCCCTCAGTGGCAGCTTGGGTGATTTGAGTATACCTCTGAGTATAACTGTAGCATGCCGGTTGATCCGATTTACGTGAAATTTGATAAGTGTACAGATGAGACATGTCAAATATGTTCACTTATTGAAGCCAAAAACGCCGATGGGTTTTTGAGATAAGGGGGTCCAAATGGGGGTAGATCAATTTAATCATGTTTGGTTTGTTATGAAAGGCAAGGTATATTTGAACAACGAACTCGTACACCGCATTCTACAACATACATAACTAACCTCTGACTGTTCCAGAATAAGGAGAAAGCAAACAAACAAAAGAGATACATTCAATTTTTTTAAATTGTTTTTCCTATATATTTCGCCGCGTCGGCCGTTACGACTCATAAAATTCTTTTCGGTTCCCGCTGCTGTACCAAAATGTTTATTTCTCTAGCCAATTTTGTGAAAGTTTACCTTTTCGACGATTATGTGTAAGTTTTTCCAGATGTTTTTATCAACTAGTAAGTCATGGATTTTCTTATAATGGCTCCCCTTTACAATCGAGTATAGAGCTTGCGCTTGCGCTTGCGATTCCATTCGCGTGGACTTTAAGGACTTCAAAAATCTCCTCGAGATCAGCTGAAACTCTATTGTATGCAAGGGTCTGAAATTCTTGTCCAAAAGTTCACTTTTGCATATTATTTGCATTTTTCAGTTATCATGTTTTTAGCTTTTTTCAAAACAAGTCAAAAATTCAACATATTTTTTAGAAGTAACAATTGGTTCATCTATAAATTCTTGCAGAATATCCTCTTTGTAATTAACAGCGTTGACTGCGGGTCTTCCGACATTAATTTGTCGTCTCTGAACACTACCAATTTCTCGGATTCGCATATATACACTCCATTCAAAACTGATACATGGGGTAACCGGCAATTAGGAAACCGACGCGAATAATCTTGACGAGCAGCTTCATTGTTACCGTTGCAAAAGCCGTAACAAAACACAATATCGGCGTATTCTTCATTTGTGTAATTTTGAAACATACGCTGTTCATTTTGATCAAGCTCTTCCATATTTCAATTCAAATTAAAAATTAAACACTTCAAAATCTATCCTAAGACGATACAGAGAAGCTTTTAGATATTATCAAGAAAAATGTATTTTTATACATACAGCATTAACCATAAAGTTAGTGGGATAAGGAGCGGATGATAATATGCTTTGCTCAGCTGACGACCATCTCTTCTAACAGGCGGTTCTTCATCGGAAAGCACAGGACAGCGAAGGGTGGCTAAAACCCAATCAGTATTATTATTTACCTATTTTCTGCTTTGAAGTCGATGTTGAGTTTTACCCAGTCCTCGTGGTTCAAAGAGCTAAGGACGTGAAGATGATGCTAGAAGGTTCAAACCATCTCGTCAAGACAATGCCTGAGACCCACCTCTTTGCTCACAGCTATAAAACTGTTGTAACTTCACAAATACCCATCAGGGTTCTAGTTTGCATATGTCTCGTAAAAACCTTTACGACTTATTGTCGAGAAACAACTTTTTCAGACTCTCTTAAAGTTTAAGCTTCAGTTCACAATTATTTGGCCCGCTAGGGTCGTAAAGTTGCGTGGCTGTAAAAGTGAATAAAAACATCAGAGGAAACGCTGATGTGACCCAAATTGTTTTAGAGTTTGAAGACCTTCGGAGGGGCATTATCTGCTTACTCGTGCCAAGTTTTCCCTTGGTGTGTCTCGTTTACTTTTAACGTATTATTCGGGAGCAGGGCATGCGTGTTTTATAAATTAAAAAAAAAGTGATAGCTTTGCCCCAGCGACATAGTACACGTCCCCGTGGGCACGGCCCAGCCTAGCTAGATCATCCTCTTGACTTCCTTCTCGACATTTTTTTACCCAACTGCAGAATCTTAATTCATTCTACAAAGGCACGTGACTTCAAAAAAGCTGATTATATTTCTTTATTCTCTTTTGATATAAAAATACATCTGCATATAGTTTTCGTTGATTTTACAATCAAATTTAAAAATAAATATGCAGATATATTTCCATAGATGTCAATAGAGAATACAAAAAAAAACAATCAATTTGTTTGAAGTCACATGCATATATATTTATGTGCCCAAAATTGTATATTTATTGGAGGTGGTCCCTAAATAAATATTCCCGAGTGATAAGGTTTTGTCCCGCAAAACTAAAAACAATGTCAATACCGATAGATATGAATTTGAAGTCGGTTTTAGATTATTTAAAACAATCAAATTATTACCATAATAATTAAAAAAATTGTGGGTGTTATTTTTTTTCGATAATGTTATAACATTAATAATAGAATAAAAAGTTCAATGCATATATACCCTAATTTAATTCATGTTTTCTTCCCCGAGAAAACAGCTATCTAGTCTCTCTTAATATCTGCATCGAGTGATGGAGATATCAAGAGAAGAGTCTGTAGGATCAAGAGTCTTGCTGCTGGAGCTGAAGGTGATCCTGTACCGCTTGGTGCTATTCTTCAGGGTAGTGTGAGAGTATTAAACTGAAGTATTTTATGCTCATTCCTAAGGAAAATCGATCAAAATTCAAAATAAATTTGTACCAAATTTATATATGCCATGCTTTGTGGCATTTTGTAGTTGAGGAAATAAGGTATCTGTTATTAGACGTTAGGTGATATAAAGTTTATGTTATAACTAGGCGACTACCGCACGTTTGTCACACACACAGAACTAATGTGGTAACTCATCTCGTTGCTAAGAACTCTTGGCTAAAAATAACTAGACGCAAACAAAAAACACTATCAGATGGCGTCGCAAAATAAACAAGCTCGAACCGCAAATAGTCAAGACCTCAATATTTATTCAATATCCAATACCGATCATATCTACAGAAATAATTCGATAAATACATCACAGAATGTTATCGAGAGAAATCATTTTCGGCTCCGAAAAAATATGTCTCGGTCGCTCGGTCGGGACATCGATCAAAAACCCACAAGTCACACAGAGTCTATGTAGTCTATGGAGGGATGTACGAAGATTCGGAGAAAACCTTTTACGAAGAAAATCAGGAGCAGGTTTTTCCGACAAAGTTGACACGTACATTTTTCCAATAACATTAAATTAGCTGCTCCAGCGGTGAGAGACTACCGACTCCTATGGCAAATTAGAGATCTGCGAAACAGAACTTTAGGAGTGTAAGTCAACTATTTTTTTCGTTCGGACACTTCCCGCAACACGTAAATTATTCGATGTTTTGATCGCCGCGTGAGATTCAGATGTCACCTAGACTTGTAAATAAAACACCTAACGACGGAACTATCGCCAGCGACACACTCGCCTACAGATATGCAATATGAACGTACAGTACAGAGAGTATGGAGAGGTGAGCGCACATTCGACCGCGCCCACTGATGCTGACACTAGCACATTTGCGGTTTGTTGCTAAATCGAGCAAAGGAATAAAAACAGGATGAGTAATAAGGATGATTTAGGCCAAGGAAAAATATACGTCTAGGGGGGTCTCGCATGTTTCAGTAGATATGATAGTCATAATGACGCTAGAAGTCTGATGAAGTGTATCAACGAGTATCGCTTTCCCAGGGAGGCTGTCCCAGAAGGTCAGCTCACACCGCGACGCGACGCGACGCGACACGACGCGTAGCATCTCGAGGCACAGCACCGTACCGCGGGGAGTTTTCGTATGAGGTCATTTTTTTTTTTTTGCGTCGCAAATAAAACTGTTTTTCGAATCGTCGCATCGCGTCTTGGTGTGATCTGACCCGTAAAGTTGTTTTTATACGAAAACAAAAGAAGTTTTAGTCAGTTATTTGATTTTGTGCAACTAACAATAAGTAAAGTTATTTTGTTATTATTCAAAAGACCTTTACGAGGCTGTCAAAAGGTAACCTCTATATTTCGTAGCTTGTTGTTATCCAGTTGAGCAGATTACCGTCAGGCCGCGTCATCTCGGCTAGATATACTCCATCTCCGATAGTAGTATATGAGACGGACAATACGGAAACTGACGTGTTTACCTCGTCGTCGCCGTCGATTTTCAACTTTTAGGGAAGAAAATGGAGTAAATGACAGGTTACATTATATTTTACGCCTATTACGTTCATGTCAGAACTAGAACATGTAAGTGGTTCTCAAACCTAGGAATAGGTGCTATTTTTCCACGAGGACCTCTCCATCGAGTTACGGTATTTAGATAACTTAATAATTTTTCGTCTCGTCCATTACAGGTGGACACAGCATAACGCTAATTACCACCCAATTAAGTTTCAAAGGTAATATCCATGTGAAGCACCGCGAAGAAGCGCCGCCGCGCCGCGCCGCCGTCGCCGCGCCGTCGCGTCGCCGCGCCGCGCCGCCGCCGCCCGCTCGAAACGCTGAGCTTTGAATTAGTAATGAGCACTGATCAGCATTCGATGGTCAGACGCACCGAGTGGAAAATTTTATGCATTTAGTATCCACTTCAATGTTTCAGATGAGCGAGATTTAATTTATTACAAATTATGCTAACGTCTAATGTAAGTTGATATGTAGGTAGAGATTGATGAGATTTTACTATAAACACTAATAGGTTCCCGTTCACATTCACAATAAAAGCGAAGTGATGTTGATTCCATCGGTGGAACATTTGACTTCGAAAGCAAAAACGCTGCTTAGTGCAAATAGGTAGGAACTCACGTTGGCCATACAATGCAACCTACCAATAGTAACAGCAGTAGGTGTAAGGATGTAATCATGTGTGTTTGTCACAAGACTAAACCAAAACGCTTTAACTGATCGAGTTTTGGATACTTATTAGTTTTTTCATTTTCAATTTTGAAAATTTTAAATTGAATAAAAAGAGGGCATAAGCAAGTATATGGATATGTTCAAATCTCTGTAACTTGGCCCATACATTATGTTTATTGATCAGCCTGTCCCCACGCGCCGCCAGTAAATAACCTCGCCGACCAACTCCGCCTGTATCTGATCATATGATCAGATGGGAATAACCCGTAATTGCTAATTAGAGTTCTGATGGTAATATGATAGTATTTTTGCAGCTAATTAAAATGGCTTGGACGAGAGCTGCGTGTAGAGAACAATGTAATGTTAAAGGCGTTTTGTAACTACAAGACAAACCGTTTGCATTCGAATAGGTATACTCGTATGCAGCAGCGAGAGTGGAAGAGGATGCGCGATGGTACAAAAATCCAACAAACGTCAACGATACAACTTTCAACAATTACAATCGAAAGCGTCAAACTGAAGACAGAGCGCTGTGGCGCTCATTAGGGGAGGCCTATGTCCATCAGTGGACTACTATATAGGCTGATGATGATGAATAATTTTAATTTTATTTTGTTTAATTTTTAACCATATGTGACTAATGTAATTTTATAATTTTAATCGTATTAGTTGCTCAATAAATTCAAATTTAAACACGTGTTCTGAACAGCGTACAACAATGAGCTTGTTCGTAGGCTGCCCCGTAGCACCGACTGGGTAGCCGTGTGACAATGCTGAACATACCATTTATTGGTTTTACAATACTGAAACTTGTAGGATGTTATGACGTATTAGTTTTCTTACTGATGACGTGGTTGGTGGAGCACGACCTCCTGCTAAGGCCAGCTTACGATACATATAGGTATGTTTGTATGACGTTTATCGGAACTTAGTTTTAATTTTATGATTTTAAAACTCGTTTAATTTTAGTATTTTCACGTCCAGCTTTTAAATCTCTGGCACAATACACATCCCATAGGCAGAATAAATGGTCGTTCATATCTTTCGTGAATATTAATTAGACTACAGCATTATTTTACCGCACACGGCCACGAGTGATTAACCTAGGTGACCGGTATATCTACAAAATTCTTCCTTCTACTCATATGAAAAAGTCGAAAGTTTGACTACAAAAGAGCAGAGGAAATTTTGCTTAGAAGGCCATTTAGACCTGGATTGTCATAACAGGTAACTTGTTATCTTGAAAAACACGCATTCAAAGACGTTGTGAGAAGCCAGGTTTAGTTTAAAAATAAAATTTATACAATAAGTAGAAAAGAAGAAAATTATTTATTTTTACCCGTTATGAGACACAAAGTTGGTAACTTACAGACTAGGTACTGAATCTAAAATAAAAACTAGATAATAGAAGAAGAAAAAACTGTATATAAATCGGATAAAAAGGGCCCTCAAATCTCAATTTCATTTATATCATTTCATTTATTTCCACCAGATTTCCTCCCTAGTATACACTTGATATCGTTATTTCTAGTAGTAATATTACAAAAGGAAACGTTTTTAATATCCGTCACACCTTGAATCTAATATCGTAATACAGCGTGTTCAGTAACAGCCGGAGATCAAGCAGCCGCAGCCGGAAATGAAGCGAAGACGAGACAAGCACACTGTATAGCCAGAAATATATTACAAACTATTTACTGCGTTATATATATCTAAGGATGGTTAACCCCTCAAACTGTGAACTGATATAACTTACACAGTAAATAGTAGGTACCTTTCTATTAATGGGTCTACAGTGTGTTTGTCTCGTCTTTGCTTCAAATCCGGCTGCGGCTACTTAACTTTTCTAACATGTAAGGAAAGGTACTAGGAGTACCTTTATAAACTACTGTGTATGCTTCGACATGTACCTATAGCTGAACATTTCTATTCAACTTAATGTTACAATTAGAAGTCTCTTGTCCCAAACTGCACACGTTAGACAGATTTCCTTCGTATTAAAAAAACTTGAGAATTTTTAATTATTGTTTTATTGTGTTATATTTCTCTTGTGAAAAACATTAAAATTTGTTGCTAACAGGATGTAAGATTTTTCGACTCGATTAACTGACAAATGAAAAGGCCGTCTTATCTACGAGTATGTAATGTACTCATAGCACGTAACATCACAATTATCCTACTAATTGCATGTAACATCACAATTACTTTTATTTGAATGCCATAAGTTTGACATTGTGAAAAAAAATTCAACTTTCGATCATACCTAAATAAAATTGAAAGTAATAAATTATATTAAATTATCACTGTTTCTTACAATTACTATCCATGTTCCATTTTTTCATAGACTTATTCGTACTATAAACATATTTTAGTTTTCCATTACGCGGAAGCCGTAAACAGAGCAGATTTACAAGGAATGTCCCCTTGTTAGCGTATAAGGCACTGACACGGACTATGGAATATTGACTGGACACCAATTAAAGTATTTCTACAGTCGTATTTTTAAACATCTTTGAAAATTATTTCGCTATTGCACAGATGATTTAACATAAAACTATTTAATAACTATATAAAAGTGATCTTGAATTCCCTTGAAAAATTATTCCCGAGAGATTTATCCGGCAATACTGAAAAACATTGTAAAATTTAGGTATTCGAAGTCAGTTAATAGTTTCTTCAAATTGTTATTACGCTAAATAACGTTTCCCTATTCCACAAATATCAAACATTAGAACAGCTTCACCGATTATCATCAAACGATGATCGGTACCTACCTACCTACCTAGCAGCTGACAACACTCTTCATAAAGTCACCACTTTATAGAACCTGTAGGACCGCACTCACTCTGAGGAAGTTAATCATCATTGAGGCGGAAATCAATCTCAATTGTTGAAATCGGACGATGTAGTTTCAGCACTACGTGGGAACATGAAATGGGCTTCATACTGACATACATACATAGGGCCAACCTCATAACCCTCGTCTGTTAGTAGTCGGGTAACTTGGAATTAAAGAGATCACATTGATTTTTTGTTTACTTCAATCTTTTTAAGGTAAAGTAAAGAAGTGGGCAAGGAACCTTTAACTTGTTCAGTTGTTCGTTTTCAAGTTGGAGCAAAACTCATCCCCAGCATTTTTTTCGTCTAGCTAGATAATCTGATATTTTGTAGTTAACTTTTTTTCACAAAGGATACCTGACAATTTGTTTGAATTTATTAACTGATAATTTTGCTATTCACTGGGAGTTTCATTGTAGAAGCGTGTACATTGCCCTTTTTAAAAGATACATTAATTTTGTGTAACCTAGTCGTGGGCACAGCGAGTTTATTCTTATTTCTAGTATTTAAATGATGTATATCGCTATTTTTAGGTATCCGATTGATATTTTTATGAGTGTACAATAAGATTTCATAAATATGTCGACATTAGTACTCGTATTCCGTTCCATTTAGAAAACCAAACCAATTACTGACTAGTTTCTCGACTAGTATTTCGAGCGTCCGGCAGGCAACACTCCTTGAGCCATTCATCTGTGTACCCTTTGATACATACATATCAGATAAGCGGCTTTACGTCTCTATTATCAAGTCTCATATTGGACCAGACGTTTTTACTACAATTCATGGCTTTATGGAAATGAAGGTTTTTCTATTTAGGTTTTACGAAAAATCGTACAACTTTTTGAACATAAATGAATAAAAAACTGCTGTCAAAGGAAATTACTAAGCTTTAAATTTTTATTTAGTAGATAAAAAAATATGAAGTTAATAGTATAACGATATTTTGCCAAGTTCTGAAATTGATTTTGAGCGTACCTAAACTCATGGAAAAACAATTCTACGAAATCAACAACAGTGTGAATGCTACTTCATACCAATCCAATAGGAAACTGGCGATATGAGCTTCCTATACGACGATGATCCCGTAATTGGTCCCCGAGCAGTCGGTTAACATTGTGTTTACTAACTGAAAGTGGAAAAGTGAGTTTGTTGTCAATAAGGATATATATTTAATGGAATTAGGTTATATTAAACTTGGGTTGTTTGCTAAGTTTCATCATTTCGCTAGAAACAGTTACTTAGCTTCGTGATCTGAACGTAGTGATAATTTAGTTTGGATAGTTACCAATCAGCCCGATGCTGTCGTGTCTGACCATTGGGCAGTCAGCCTCGTGGTCGCTGATGATGCTGTCCCCACAGTCAGCTCCGCAGTGCCACGCCGCTGTGGGCCGTAGCCAGTTTTATTTCGCGGAAAATTGGCAAGTCATAGTAATACGCTGAGTCATAAATAAGGATCGACATTGCCTCACTCGAGGATTTCTTTTTACGGTACATTTGCTGTACGTTTACTGTTGCTCTGAGGCAGGAGTAGGGTGGAAAGAGTAAGCGGGAGCGGGGTAGGGAAGGGACGCTTTTTAGACTTTTTATAAACCTTGTTTGAAGTTGAAGTTATCAACGTTCCATCTATGTAATCTCCTCTATCCTCTACCAAAAGTTGTCAAATGTGTACGTAAATCATTTTTAGGGTTCCGTGCCCAAAGGGTAAAACGGAACCCTATTACTTAGACTCCGCTGTCCGTCTGTCACCAGGCTGTATCTCCGAACCGTGATAGTACGCAGTTGAAATTTTCACAGATGATGTATTTCTTTTGCCGCTATAAAACAAATACTATAAACAGAATTAAATAAATATTCAAGGAGGCACCCATACAAGAAACGTAATTTTTGCTCTTTTTTGCTCGACTATGACCTCTTATATAAATAGTTAAATTAAAATAAAATAAAAATTTAAGGGGGGCTCCCATACAACACACGTGGGTGAACATATCAAAAGTCCTCGTCCGGAGCCCTTGAGCCGGGGGACGGGGGGAGGTGTGAAGGTCCCATTTTTCGGTCCCATTTTTTGACCGGATAACTCTCCAACAATGCACTCAAAGAATTAAATGCTGGCAAAAGGGTTGTAGAGCATGAAATTAAATTCCCTTCAATAATACTTTACTATATTAACTATCTTGACCCTAAGGCAGGGGAACTCCCTGGCAATTTTGGCATTCTGCGAAATGTTCCCATTTGAGGCTTGTTTTTTTGCAGCCACACTTCGCGCTTCGCCACAGTCTTTCTTGCATCGGCAGAAAATCATTTTCAGGATATCCTCGGGTGCAGCTGCTAACTCACTGTGCCCTGGGGCCAGGCAGTTGCTTCCACCCATACACCTGAGGAGGCAGGTCATTTCCCAGCCACAGCTGAACTTGGTGGAATGTTCGGAGGGAATGCGGTTTTACTGCCGGTGGGTAGAAGACCAGAACTAAAGCTTGATGGTGGAAAGTTTAGCTAATTCAGTAAGAAACGTGAGTAACAAGAAACACAAAAAACTACACATAGTAAGTAAACATACCCTTAGCTAAATGAAATGGCACTCTATAGGCCTCAGATTAGCAGAAGGGTAACATGGATAACGTGTCAGTGATTAACAAACAGGGATAATGAGCTAACAGAGGTTGTACACTAATATTGATTTCGTGGGTTTCCTATACTATGTGTTACATTTAATATGGGTTGTATTGATTTGAACCACGATTACCGATTGTTTGTTCGATAATAATTATACTTCCGTTGCTGGCTGTACAGTGCGCGGCAGAATTAAGTATCCCCCCCTTGTCTACAAAATATTTTCTAACTTCAATTCGCTTGTAACTAATTTTCATTTCAATGCAAAAACTAATCAAGCCGCTTAGGACCGAACCACCCATCCTTTAAATGGTGACTCGAATTCTCGGCATTAGATCAACTGAGCTATTTATATGCAGTTATTGTTTTCTTATAAACCGGGGGTATGATTCCTTTCACGACTTTTCCCTAACTCTCGTGGTTCCGGACTTGGCCATCACCGCCATTCTCAAAAAACCACCCTGTATAAATAAATATTTTGTGAATATTTCAAGCGTCTACTTATTGAAAAAATGTGATGTTCACAACAGAAATACAAGAAACAAGAACAAGCTACATATTCCATCATAAAGATTACGAAAGGTAGGCAAATCATTTATGGGAAATTGCGTACGCTTCTATAACAAGCTTCCATCTAAAGCAACCGAGCTTCCTATTCGTAAATTTAAACAGTACATAAAACGAAATCTTATCAAGAAAGCCATACTCCATAGATGATTATATTAATGATGTTAATGCTTGGCCAAATGTCGCCCAGTTCCGCACCGACAATAGTATTTAAGGAGAACAATCTTAAGCTTAGTTTTATATAAATATTGACCTGTATCTAAATCACATTATATTATGACTTAGATAGGCGAATAACATTGTATTACATTTTAAGCATTATACAAACTTACTAGTGGTTTATTTTTCGCTTCTTCCACTAGTGGACAAAAAATTGAAGCGAACAAAATCAATGACATTTTGTTTCTTATTTGATAATCTATAAAACTGTTTATGTATAAAATTTGACTTGTCTAAGTGCTTATTTTGTAAGCCTAAAGAAATAAAGTTATTGAATTTTTTGAATTTTTATTGCCGATAACAATATCGAGCAAAAACGAGCAAAAAAATCGCATTTCTTGTATGGGAGCCCCCTAAAATATTTATTTATTCTGTTTTTTATTTGTTGTTATAGCGGCAATAAATATTGAATAATATTTGAATTATATATTTTATATGATATCAGAATAAGATTAAAAATTATATTACTTATTTATTATACTTAGCTATAATAATATTTTTTTCCTGACATGTAATATTATTACCAATAAATTGATTATTCTGATTATTCAATAGAAATACATCATTTGTGAAAATTTCAACTGTCTGACTAACACGAAGATTTCTTCTCATGAGAGAAGAGAAGAGCCTGGTGACAGGAAAATAAATAAAAAAATATATACAATAAATACAGACGAACAGACAGACAGGCGGACGGACAGCGGAGTCTTAGTAATGGGTCCCGTTTTACCCTTTGGGTACGGAAAAGTAAGTATATTAATACACCCCACACAGAACCAACTCTGTGCCGATCCGTTCCAAATTTCCCCGTTCTTAAAACTGCGCACGCCATAACCCTCATCCCTTCACGGACAGCTCTAACTATCGAACCCATATCAGTAACAACAAATAAAAGGTCGATGTCCGCGGGCAATAATCAAGACAGGGGCCTAATTTACCCCGAGACTCGCCCGAGCGCGAGCGGTCCAACAGTTTTATCTAACCCGTAAGACCACTAAGGGCGTAATTCTGTTTAACAAAAGGCATAGAGCGAGGTTACGGCATCGATCGAGATAGGGAGGTGATAAACCCTAATACATTTGGGAGGGCTAACCATTATTGTTGAAACATATCGAATTATTTTATTGGAGTTGTAATTGTAAAGGATTAGGTATGTGCTAGGACATTCCAACTCCTAATCATTTAAAATACATTGAAGAAAAATATCGCAATAAACGTGAGGGTTTTGGTGACTGTAAGTTTGGTGACTGACCATCCAACATCAACTGTTGGTCGAAAGACCACCGGGCAAGTGAACCAGATGGGTTAGCCCGGAGAGGCGAGATCTCCCTGTGCACTATTTTGGGGAAATACCACCTTCTTCCCCCAAAACTGATCAAGTTACGTTATTTACGTGTTACGTTATTTACGTGTTACGTTATTTACGTGTTACGTTAAGCAACTTATTAAAAGCCAAAACCCGATTTCAGCTTGATTAAAGTTTGACTGAAGCTTGATTAAAAGGTTTTAGATTGAAACACGTGAACCTACCCCACCAAGCATTTTAAGCCAATAATCCAACCACTTTCAGAATAGAAAGAAACTTTGTCAAAGTTAATTAAAATTTTACTTCGTATTTCTGGTAGGTACACCATCCGCGCGTTGTGGGAATTGAATAGAAATTGGTCAAAGTTTCCATTCGAAATGGTTCTATTCGATTTGATCGCGGATATTAGCAAGTACTCTATCGCGTCATGTTAAATGTTCGACAGGCGACAGTTTAAGCTTTCCGTTTATGAACTTCACGGCTCTACTTTACTGTAGCAGAGTCTAGTTCAGTTCCGCACACTCGCTCGGCACACCTCTGCTCTGCAGTTACAAACTTACTCACGGCCTTACCGCAAATTGGGCTTTATCGCGATTATGTACACCAGTTAAGGTGGTTGCATCAGTAGCATTATTCCTATAATTCATTCGTAATAGAAACATATTTTCATGGTAATCGTAACATATCCACACGATATCGTAATCTATATAATATTGTTTTAATAGGATGCAAGAAATTAATAGAATGCTATTCCTTTTTACAGTCACGAAAGAAGAGCGATCTCGGTCTATACAAAATTAATCGACGTCCTACTTTTGCTATACTATTACTATTGTTTATTTGTTGGTTTGTTTGTACTTCCTTCATGCCCTAACTAAACATCCAATCGATTTGATTTTGGCTCTACTCTCTGAGAGAGTAACTTTTTATCCCATAAATCAGTTCCCATGGGATAGGAATAACGTTAAAGAACGCGTGCGAACGCGCGTGCGACCGGCAGCTAGTATTGTATTAAAATAATTGTTTTTGCGACTGCCCCTGAACGAATAGCAAAGCATTTTTTGATATATTGGAGTGTGAGGATGGAGTTCGGAGGTATGCCATCTTGTTACACTAATTTTAATCATTATTTTGAGATACTTCTCTTTGTTGTAGGACGTGGGTGAATTTGGATCCTTCTTCTTTAGTTTTCGTTTCGTAAGAAAAATGTAAATGTATAAAAATGCCTTCAAAAACAAAAGATTCACGACGTCGTGATCGTGTACTATTTTATTTTGAAAAGTCCTAAAGAAAACATGATTTATCATGGGCAATGCAAACTCCCGAGCGCGCCTTGAGGACTAGTAGCACGGTAATGTTATCTATATAACATTACCGTGCTAGTAGGTACCTATAGATATGTAACACCTACCGCACACGTCCTAAGAACATATCTCTCACGGTCCAGATCGTTCCGCAAACATAACTAAGTTTTTACTCTACCCATAAACTTAAACGTTATCAAGTTATTCTCGCGGAAAAAATGGAGGAAAGTTTTGGATCGGAAGAAAAATATACGGTGATCTCACCAAGAGGAGAGAGGGACATTTTGCGTAGATTGATAGCCTGAACGCTTTCTTACCGTTACGCTACGTTTGTAGCGAAAATCAAATAGATAAATTATTAGTATTTAGGTATCAACGAACGTTTATAAATACAGCACAAGTCTGGGGCAGCGCCGAGTGCATTGAGAGTGGAGACAGTAAAAGGAATGCTGTATCAGCTGCATCTCTTGAGAATGAACACATGGTTAGCTTGTATCTACTTATACATTTATATGCACAAGACGGTTGCAGCTACTAATAAAAATAATCCTGGACAATTCACACAGCACTAATTAGCCCCAAGATAAGCAGAGATTGTGTTATGGGTACAAGATATCTAATATCCTTAATCCTAAACAATACATAGATACTGAGATAAAAGTAAAAAATGGAGATGAGGTATTACGGTCTCGAAAGCTCAAGTGAGGTCCAACTGTGTTCCCTCACCTCAGTCATAGTCGGACCGGCGGCGCGGGCGGTGGCGTTTGTGTTTCGCGTGCTTGCTACGACGTATACTTTTGTGTGATTTCGACTAAAACACCACGAAAATGCCTTCGTGTTCGTTCACCAGGTGTACAAATAGCTCCTAAAACTAAAAACAAAGTCCAAGGCATCACATATTTTCCCGCGTAAGATACGAGTACACCAAACTAAACTTAAGTTTTTGAGTAATTATACCTCCTTGAGTGAAGTTGATAAACAAGTTTTTCGGACGTCATATTATAATTAAATCAATTGCCTCCAAATATTGAATTCAAATCAATTTAGTTCATTAATTGCGGTAAACAAGCAATCAAAATCAATCGAAACGCCCTGAATAATAGATTGAAAGTTAAAGTAGTTGAATAGCCCCAGGGGACAGGGGTGTCCCTGTTTTCCACAAGATGAACCACGCACAGGATAATCTGCTGGAGTGTTCGACGCATTAATTAGAAGTCTCCTCTCCTCATACGGTACATCTTGTCTTGTAAATAGGCCCGTGTGTTGTAATTAGACTCGAGACATAATTAGCTCCAACAAGGCAAGTGCCTTAAACCACCTTTACTAATTGTTTAAAACAGAACTCTGCGTATGCATTAGCGAGACATAACAAAATTTTGTTTTATTACTCCATTTAGACATATGATTACGGCATTTGTGACTCACGGACCTTTTCAAGAAACGACATTAATACTTCAGCGATGGCTCGTAGTAGAGTGGTGGCTATGTGTGTTGTTTGTCATAATAGCCAAAGGTATAGTAGAGAATTTACAACAAAACAAGCTTCCGGACGCAGTATCGTGTTAGGATAGAAAGAGTAGCAGTAAACGTTACATTCTACTGGAAAAAAATATCAGACTGATATGGGCGTTGATTCGCATAAACAAGTCTGACTTCACAACTCTCAAAAGCTGTAGGTGATAGTAGGATGAGCAAAAGTGCAGTAACATCCGTCTCTAGGTACATATTCACGACCACAGGAGCGATTGTGCAAACAAATAAAATAAATATAACAGTTGGTCTCGGTCACCGATCGATGTCGTAGTCGCTATCAGTCATTTCGCTATCAGTTTGATGTCGTGTGTTGTCCCGGCACGTTAATGGCAGGCAGCACCATAAATCCTAATGTGGACACTGGGACGCATAACCCTCATACCGAAGTCGGCACTTCTGTCGAAACGGCGCTTGTTGGGAACTTTTACTCGGAGCTACTTCGAGGCGGAATTCACGCTTTTATGACTTAGTAAGTACTTACTTTTGGCCTTTGAGGGCTATTCACGAAAGGTTGACTAAACGGTTTATTTTGTGACCTGAGATCTGGCTCACGCTCACATTTGCTATGCGCGCTTCCTTTGATTTTATAAAACTGTTTCTAATTTTAAACACAACAGTGAAGAGCCAAGATTTCCTGAATGCCCAAATTAGTCTTAAATTAAATGAACTGGGCAGCGGCGGCTCTGTTTGCAGCCGGGTTGTTAGCGCAGGGTTTGTATAACTTCCTAGTAACAAATTAAGCTAAGGCAGCGCGCTCTGTGTGTTTTATACATTTTGAACTCGGTGGATGCAAAGTGAATTTAGAAATGTTCGTTTAACTAACTCAAGGACCAAAAGAGGATCGACAGAAATCACTGACGTAATGAAGCCATTCCTTCCAAATTATGAACGCGCAAGCTTGAAAATATGTGAAATTGTGAGATTTTCGGGCAGAGACAACGTCGAAACTACTGATCGAATCGAGCTGAAAAATGTATGATAAATATATCCAGGTCACAGAGCATAGACTGCCTATCTGTTTCCTGGTAACGGAAAAATACTAGGACTTCAGCAAATCTACATACATTCAGTATTACCATTCTAAGCACCGCGTCCTCAGTTTGGTGGTTTTGTAATGTTCCGATTTTGATTCCTAGAACTTTTTCATGCAGTAGATGTAATGAATGATTGAATGAAATAGTTTGTTTATGCACATGCGCTAGGGCACATGCCTTAGTGCCTTAGATCGATGCACATGTTTTAGTGACTGATCTATGCACATGCCTTAAGGCGATATCAGACGGTTCACTTTTCGTTCATCTTTGTCTTTCATTGGGCATCTTTCATTCGAAATGATTCGTCTGAACCCCAAATGAAACAAGAGTGCCGAATGAATTCACTAATGAACCGATCCGACGATGTCAGATTTTTTCATTCGGCATCTTTCACTCTCACTCCGAATGAACACAGAGAGAACGTTCACTCGGATTCGGCCATTTTATCTCGAGCCCGGTAGCAGACGCACGTCCCGTTGCGTCACGGAAAATTGGCGGCAAAATGGTGTTCAAGTGGAATGAGCATAGTACGCTGCTGTTTTTGGAACATTTTAAAAATTATCAATGTAATGGAACCACAAACTTGACGAATACAAGGATAGAACATTACGTACTAACGCTATGAAATCCCTATTGCCCCCGTGATTTAAACCTCGGTTAGCCTTACCTTAGGTTATAGCTGATGAGTATAATCAGGTCTTCAGGATATTGCTATCATTTGAATTGATTACCGGGACTCAGTGGAATATCATTGAGGGAATCTTAAACTAAAGGATTTCTCGAAGACCGCTATCGAAAATCATCATCAAAATCAAAAAACTTTATATTCTAATAATAAATACAATAAATGTACACCCAGAAAAGGAATTTTTAAAATTAAACACGGCCACGAAAATACAGTGTTTTATTATTTTATTTCTGACGCGTAAAGAAATTACGAAGCAACCTTTAGCCTGTTAGTTGTTATTTTTCGAGTAGGCGCAAAACCCGTCCCAAGCTTTAAAGGTTTTTTGTTTTTAAAAGTCGAAAACTAAAATGTTCGCAGAGCAATGCAATGTGAGCTATGAAGTTAGTGAACTCAGCGCAGTTAGCATAGGTGTAGGTATGCCTCTACATCTTTGTCGAAATGGACTGAAGAAATGGCTTCTGGACAGTACTTTTTATTCTGTAGAGTCCTACGAATTACCAATTACATAAATAAATTACTAGCAGCGCCTCGCGGTTTCACCCGCGTAGTTCCCGTTCCCGTGGGAATTCCGGGATAAAAAGCCTATGTCCTATTCCAGACTATAATCTATCTCTGTGCCAAATTTCATTCAGATCCGTTCAGCCGTTCTGGTGTGATAAAGGAACAAACATCCATCCATCTATCTATCCATCCATCCATCCATCCATCTAAACTTTCACGTTTATAATATTAGTGAGATAGTGAGATTACTAATACTTTTACAGTTAATTTATTTATTAGTATATTATATTTAATCAACATATTAATTTTTATTGCTGTAATTTATTTTAGTTTTTTTATTAATGTATTATATATATTAAGTATCTAACAACTAACTATCAGATTTGCTTTTCTAGTCTCTGAGATCAAATTACCACAGTAATATTATAAATGCAAAAGTTTGGATGTTTGCAAGCTCATCAGTCCAAAACCACTGAAGGGATCGGGCTGAAATGCGGGTGATGCGGATGAAGGTGATGCGGATGCGGGTGATGCGGATGCACATCGAACGAAACGCTTTCCGCTTCCTTTTTAACAAATACACAACAGGTACACATTTTATAACTAGCGCTTTTCTTCAATTATTTGAACTCAATATAAAAACAATACACAACGCGAAACCAATAATGGACGAGATTTAATCTCACTAATATTATAAACGTGAAAGTTTAGATGGATGGATGTTTGTTCCTTTATCACGCCAGAACGGCTGAACGGATCTGAATGAAATTTGGCACAGAGATAGATTATAGTTTGGAATAGGACATAGGCTACTTTTTATCCCGGAATTCCCACGGGAACGGGAACTACGCGGGTGAAACCGCGAGGCGCTGCTAGTAAAAAAATAAAACAGTTCGATATTAATATCGTAAGATATCGTTACGTTTGTATCGGCGTCCTGCGTGGAGAGAATGCCAAAGACGCTGGGCGGTGGTATTGTGGACGCGGATTGTCTTTTCTATAGATCGTTTGGGTATTTATTATTTCTTAAAATTATGTAGGATATTTATTGAACCCTGAGTATTTTAAGAGCACACATAATGCAAGAGTATTCTGAAACGTGTGGACAACCTTCGCATACCAACTAATAAATCTTCTCTCTTTTCTCTCAATTCTCATAACCTTAACCACAAGGTTAGCTTACTGTGATCGGTGTTATTCGCAACGTCTCGCGTGGGACCTGTTTATTCGCAACGTCTCGCGTGGGACGTGCTTATTCCCAACGTCTCACGAGAAGTATAATGTGGATAACAAGCGGGTGACTCGAGGAAACTATCACAATCGAGTTCCCCGAATAGCCCCTTACAAAGTTATTGGATAAGTTGGCTTACGCGTGATTGGCGGCAAGCTCGGTACAATATATGGAATTGCCGTCGAGAATACTAATCACTGATTAACTAAATCCAGGAGGTCGACATCGACTTCGGGGAAGTTTGCACGGAGATAAAAGAACTTGCGGTTGAACTTGCATCATATTAACGGTCGTCTGCTTAGTTTGGGGCTAGATGATGAGCGTGGATAGTTCAGGTTTACACATGCAACAGGGAAGACATTTTCTGAAAATTGTGTTCTAAATTTTACATTTTTGCAAAACTAACCAAACAAGTTACAAAGAAGCTGAACAGTTAACTTCGCCCTTTAAATAAATAAACGATTTAATAACGAATATGAAGTAGCATTTGAATTCAAAGTAGGAAATAAAGTCGTTTCAAAACTTGTATTTGCATTCGCCTTCATTACCATCTCAAGAGAATAATCACGCGCCTTCGGGCGATCCCCAATTTTAATTATGCTTTTGTTAAGTTTGATTAGTGTAGTTGTCCTTTGTCCTTCTCCGATAGCCTGTTATAGCGTAATGAAGGAGGCACCTGCTTTGGACTTGCGAAGTGCGTGAGAAGCTAGCGTAGATACTAATTTTATTGTCATTTATAGGACTCGCAGTTTCGTGCGTGCGGTTTGCGCATCATACGTGAACTGATTTGTCGGTCGAGGGGAAAACAACTACAGGAATGATTTCATTGGTACCATGATTTGCTTGAATGTTTGCATGCGTGAAATGTTTTTAAAATAAGATAGCGAACCAAGTCTACAGGGTGGCAGGTCTACGGCGTAGAGCATCCACAGCGTAGCAGTTCTACGGCATAGGGCGACTACCAGCATAGCAAGCCTACGGCGTTGAGCGTCTACAGCGTAGCAGGTCTACGGCGTAGCACGTCTACGGCGTAGAGCGTCAACACATTCAATGTGAACTATTGTACAGTTATGACACATTCGAAACTTTCTGTTGTCTGTCCAGTTTTATCAGTCAAGCTAGCGTGCAACGCGCGCTCAAATGGATTTCATTGATAGATAATGATAGTTTGTCATTTCCAAAACACACTTCTGATCGAGAAGGATGACATAAAGTAAACCTAGCCCTGCCTAGAACCAATTTGTGCTTAGCCAGTAAAAGCCCAAATAATAGGTTAGTAACAATCTATAACAAAATCCCCAACATAATCAAAGACGAGGAAAATGACATAACTTTCTTTAAAAAGCTCAAAAACCTGCTTGCCATTAAATGCTATTACTCTGTAAACGAATTCCTATCCGATTTATCTCTGCGTGACATAAACTCAGATCAACGACCTCAACTCCTTATCTTACCAATGTGATTTTGCCTACCCTAGACCCCATATGTAATCAAATCTGCGGTTTTGACATTGTATTGAATTTTAACTATAGGATTATTAAATTTTACTTATAATTGACATGCATGAACCTGACATTAAAATATGTACCTTTAATTATATTAACTCACAGTTTGCCATTTTATATAAATTCTTTTGCAGTGCCCTACAGGGTGCATGTACTATTGACCTAGGCTAACATTAATATCTAAGCTGTATACATGTACATGTGAGCAAAATAAACAATAAACAAACATAGAGGCCATGACAAGGGCTCATCAATGATGATGTTGATAAATCCTATACAAGGGTTACTGGCCTTAATATCATATTCATTTTAGTAACGAAATGTCACCACAAAGTTATCGATATATCAAAGAACAACACAAAAGTGCAATAGTTTTCGCATGGCCCGTCCGCTTCCGGTCCATATCGCACTGCGGTGATAAATGGAGGCGACGGCTTCCCGCACAATGCACAAGGACATATTTGACTCGTGCAGATTTATCTTCTCGTTTTGTCTACCGAATACTTGCATCTTGGAAATGGAAGATGTTCTTTTGTATATTCGCATTAGTACACGGTCCAAGGTCGAACCAGCAATGTTTTGTACCTATCTTGGTGCAGGACACCATAAAGCTGAGACTGACCTTTTGGGCTCACCGCGGCGGCGCAGAAACGACCACCTCTGTGGCGCGGTGGGCGAAGGCCTGCCTGCGACGCAGCAGGTTGCGGGTTCGATTCCCGCCTCGGGACAAATGTGTGTACGATCTGCAGACATTTGTTCAGGGTGTTCTGGTCGTTTTCTATGTATAATAAAAAATATCTATCTATGTATTGTATTATATTATGTATATCAGTTATCTAGTATATATATAACATAACACAAGCTCTGCTTAGCTTGGAGCTAGATAATGCTGTGTGAATTACAATACAATACAATACAAAAACACTATTGTACACCAGAAAAAGAACATTACAAAAAGACATTACATGCGACAAGTACAATGGGCGGCCTTATCGCTTATCGCTATGAATTGTCCAGTTTAAAAAAAAAGAAACATGTGGGTGGTCCCCTCCCTGGGTGGGCGGTGACTACCTTCCTTTTTTGGTTGTTTAGCTGTATATTACTTTAATTTTCTTTTATTCTCTGTTCACGGGTTTTTTAATGTATAATTGTGTGTACTTACTAATTCGTTTAGATACCTACCTAAAATACCTAGTACTGATTTTTATTATTTTTATTAATTTAATTTTCCTGTGCTGCTTGTGTGTGAACCTAATAAAAAGTCTATCTATCTATCTACACTACTGATACTAGTGTCTGCACTTTGAATAAAAAAAATACTTTATTCACCCATTTCTCCACATCACTTCACATGTTGGTGGAAGAGGTTCTCATTCTGTCTAACATAAATAGTCCTCGCGAGAGCAAGCGGCGATAGGAACAATACTACTGGACAGTAGTGAAACTAACTACGGCTGCTCTCACGAAATATAACTGCAAACTTGACTAGTTACTTTAGTTTTCCGTAAGTGGTTTTTTTTTCAGACTCCAGGCTACTCTCCTGCCGCCTGCATTCCACAGGAGGTAACGGCTCTCACGCAAGCACGCTGCGCCAGCACTATCTACACCTTATCAAATTCAAATGAATATAATCCGTCAGATTATTTAGTATTACTGTGGTATTATAAAGCTGGATGGTTTTAGAGATTTATAATGTGAAGCCTGGCGGGCAGCCAGCTGGCGAATACATTACAGCGTGATGTTCTTAGCGATCTCTTTAAAATTACAGAAACGGTTTTATACGGACTTTGGTTGATTCAAAACGAGCATCACGTATACGAATACCTATAACATTAAAACATTCACTACCCAGCCTTTGGCGCAACCCGAAAGGTCGCATCGCAGGACGAGGAAGAGGGATACGTCTAAGTGCGCCATGGGCTGTGAGCGTGTTAGTACCTATATCGCATTCACTGCCCAGCCTCGGCAGTGCGACCCAAAGTGGTTCAGATAGAAATCGTAATTAAAACATCGCTAACTTAAGCAACAAATTTGACAAAACAAACCATCGCGGGGTAAATCCCGCGATGGTTTGTTTGGTGCTTTAGCACCGGAATTTAGAGAATAAATGTCCCAAAAACCGTTTGCTCTCGCGTTTAATCTCTTCACTGAAAATTGTTCAGTGGAATTCACTGAACCAACTTGTCACGTTTGGGTAAATGCATTGCTCGAAAAGCTCAAAGTTTTAAGTTATTTCTCGAGCGAGTGATCAGTGGTCAGTATGTTCCGCGGAGGGTGGTAGGTACTCAAGTTCAAAATAAATGAAAGGGGAGAGGGATGTTACAACTTGTTTATTCACTCGGAAATTATACTTCGTTTAAATATAATAAAACCGGCCAAGTGCGAGTCAGACTCGTCCACGAAGGGTTTCGTAACATTATCCATAAAAACGGCAAAAATATCACGTTTGTTGTATGGGAGCCCCCCTTATATGTATTATTATATTTATTTTATTTTAATTACTAAATTCATTTAATTCTTTTTTTATAAAATAATTCATTTATTATTAACTACAATCCATTGATAAAGAAAATACAATAATAATTACAACTAATATTTACACTTAAATCTATTCTTTTTTTTTAAGTATGTACCTTATCTTTTTAAAAATAAAAGAATTAAATTAATTTAATAATAAAATTAATCTTATTCTGTTGCAGTTATCAATATTGAGTAAAAACTACCAAAAAACTCCCGTTTGTTGTATGGGAGCCCCCTTAATTTAATTCTGTTTTTTAGTTCTTTTTCATCTGTTTTTGTTGTTATAGCGGCAATAGAGATACATCATCTGTGAAAATTTCAACTGACTAACTAACAAGGTTCATGACAGCCTGGTGACAGACGGACAGCGGAATTTTAGTAATAGGGTCCCGTTTTACCTACCTAAAAATAACAAAGAGCGTGACAGGTCTACATCGCAGGATTACCTACCGACCTGCACAAGCTCCGCTTAGAACTGGATGATGCTGAAACTGACAGCAAAAAAAACCATATGCAAACCAGCGTAGGTAATGCTTACTGTGTTTACTGTTTAATATGGAGGTCATTATTAGAAGCAGAATATTATCCTTGCTGCAACTGCGCCGGCGATAGTTAGCAACGTAGCGAGTCCGGCGTCGTGCGTGCTGCGTGCTGCGTAGTGCGTAGGGTACAGTAGGGGTACGCGTGTGTGGTACCTACCTTTCCCGCTATCCCTACATTAATATTTCCACAGGTAAAAAAGTATCTAAATTTCCGCTGTTTTGAAGAGGAGGAGAGTTCCTCCTCTTCAACATATACGTTGACGATCTCATCGTGAAACTAAGCGTAAGCATGATAATATTAGCTACGCGGATGATATGGTGCTGGCCTAAAGGAACTGCTGGGAGTCTGTGAGCAACACGCTGTTGAACATGAGTTCAAATATGTACCTATAATCAAAAAAACAGTAACCAATACATGGTTTTTGAGGCTGCTGGCAATGGTCCAGATTCAAAATTCAAAATCCAAATTCAATAACTTTATTTCTTTAGGCTTACAAAATAAGCACTTAGACAAGTCAAATTTTAATAAATCATTTTGTAAGTAATATCTTACATTCAATTTTAAAAAATCTTTTGATAAGAACAACCATAATATTATAGAATGGAATGAACGTCAATAAATTTAGAATTCTTGGACATATCATTGCTGACAGCCTCAAAGACGATGCAGACATTGAGCTCGCTTATATATATTCAGTATTTAAGTTAAGGGTGTACTAACGCTATTTTAGTTTTCTCTTTAATTTTTAGTTTATTCGCATGAGTTTGGTAAATGTCCAGAGGACCGAATAAATTGTATCCGAAAGCTAGTTGGCTCTCAGTAAATATATTATGACATTGACAGGTCGACCTCTCTCTTGGAGTTGTTTTTATCGTGTCAAAATGTCAGATGATATTACTGTCAACTAAATATGAGCGTGTTGAGAGCTTTTGCCCGAAAAAAGCAATTCGATTACTTTCACTTAGTTATCCATAGTAATAACAAAAATGCGAAAGTATGTTGATATGTTCCCTTTTAACTATTAAATGACTGAACAAAAAACAGAAGAACAATTTGGTAATCTCGTGAAAGAATATTTTTTTGATAATTTGTGGTTTGTTTTCGTCTTAGAAGCTATGTTATGAAAATGGACGAAGTTGCGGAGAAAGCTTTTGAGGTAATAAAGTTACCAAAGGTCCATTCGATCCGCTGTTGTTTATACAATTATTTATTTTTCAAACCACATGCTCGACAATGCCGAATTATAGGTCATGTAAACCCTACCGAAAGCAAGACATTAAATCCCTTGGTATTAGCCGGGTTATAATGTTGTACTGAATTTCATTATAACCCGCTGGTTAATAATATGATTTCACTTTTCATAATTCTTATTACTATATGCATAAAGTTTAATTTTGCTAAACACAATTTGTCCTAGGCCATGGCCTACTTGATTTGACAAAATAAATGAAGTTTGCCTCCGTGTGAACCCCGGTCCGGAGGAGCGCGGTGTTCGAAATTCGAATTTCGAATCTAGGACCACGGCTTGTGCTTTCGAATTTGGAACGTCGCGCGCCTTCATTTGTTCACGCGTGACGAACAAATCGAGTTCTTGTAGGTGCCTATAGAAGATTTAATTTCAAAAATAATATTGAAAATGTCGAGTGATGAAAGTGTTTTGACTCCTGAGTTTATCAAATTAGATGCCATAGGCATTGTCAACAATCTGCTGCCAGAGAAGTCAAAGGAAAACATTATTTATCTACTGAGCCTGTTTTTTTGTCTCGCATAAGGTGTGAAAAGTAGAGTATACACCTCGGGGATAAGACTGTTTTAGTCTTGGGCGGTTGAACCCCTCACTGCACTCAGGACTCAGTCTTAATTCCCTCGCTTCGCTCAGGAATTAACTTATAACTCCCTCGCTACGCTCAGGAGTTAAATTATGAGTCCTTCGTTACGTTCGGGATTCAATTCGCTCCCGTGACATAAAACAGTGCTTTATCCCCTTAGTGTATAATCTACTATTATTTCCTTTTTGGACGTCATTAGGTAAACGACGACATACAGACTTACACGTTCAATAATTAATTGTTGACGTTATTTGTTACTCTAAAGTTTTTTACGGATTTTTATTTAGTTTTTTTATGAATTAGGTAACCGAATTGTGATGAATAATATTATTCTTCTTTATTTATAAAAACATAATAATTATGTACCTAGTCCGAACAAAGTAAAGATTCTACTTTACCCTTAAATATAAATAGAAGGTACAAATTAAATAGGCTCTTCAAAAAGACTAGTGCCGAGTACCCGTGTCCCCCCGGGGCTAAAAATAACTTAATTTGAAACAAATATTTACCAGGCACTCTGCGCACCTGAGTCGAGAAGGGATTCATTTTCATGTTGAACTAGCTTATGCCCGCAGTTTTGCACTTTTCTGATATTTTATTTAGTGTGTGTTCTTCCTGGGATACCGTTTACATAGATGCCAATTATAATAAAGATACGTTTAGGCGTGAAAAGAACGGACAGAATTACTTTCTCTTTTTACCGACTTCAGAAGGAGGGTCTTTGTTCGGCTGTGTGCTGTGTATTTTTATAATATAAGTATGGATTATACACCTTCTATAATATATCTGTTTTCATTCGAATTTACGGATAAATAGGAATTATTGTTGAGCTAGATGAACATGATAATGTTACCTGACGAAGTATGTGACGGAACGGCGATGGCCATAGACGTCAGTGTTAAGGCCAATCCTAAACAATCACGTCAATGGCCATCGCCGTTGCTGCTGGAACATACTTTCCTGATTGACTCACAACAAATCCACATGGACCAAACAAGCCATACTTGTAACAAAGAAATCACTCAATTAGCGCTCTAATGGTAGGTTACTAAACTATTGATCTCGTATCAATATATTGGTGGAGCGCTCTCCTTTGATTCCTGTACAATTAAATGCTGCATGTCCAAGATGTACCAAAACAAGCTAATCGCAACGAAAACCGCTTTGATTTTCCAGTGAAACATTATAACGGCTGCACAGATATTTTCTTCAAACAAAGCCAAGAACGGAACGCTATCGTGAAGTCTCTTTCTGAACAAAAATAACAATTAATATATAGATAAATTCCATCAGTTTTGTTTCAACTAGCAGAAACACCAAATTGAAAAGATGAATTTGGTTCTTTCATTTATCTGTTATGTTCAACTATAATTGAACACAAAGGAATTGATTGATTATAAACAAATTACTTACCTTCTTAGATGTGTTGTCATTGTCACAGTATACAGTTGTTATTTGGTTTCGACAGCCCTCCCTCCCGCCTCCCCCCGCTCGCGTTAATTAGTAGGTTCGCTGCAATCCTGATTCTTGCATTGATTGTCAATTTCATTTGTTCGAATTTGCAACGCATTTCAAATTTTTACGTGTTTTTCGTGAGATGGTCATTCATTACAGTATGTATTTGGGTCAGATTTTGTTGTTAAAATGTCAAACAAGACTTTTCAATACGACTTCAGTGATAAAAATAGTTAAAAAGTCAAAGTCGAAGACTAACCGCATACCATTCGAGAACAAAATGTACCAAAAATACTGAGAAGAAAATATATTAGTGAGATTCTTTTAAGGCTAAAATGCAGATTAGCTGTACTAGTTGGAAGCGTGAGAATAAATACAATACAATACAAAACACTTTATTGTACACCAGAAAAAGAACATTACAAAAATACATTACATATCACAAGTACAAAAATTAAATAAACCTAAAAAAAATAAAAAAAAATAAAAAAAAAAATTGTATAAATAAAATAAACCTAAAAAAATAAAATAAATAAATAAAAAATTAAGTAAATTTGTATAAATAAAATAAACCTCTCGCCAAACAGTTGCAAATAGGTTCGACGAAACTTAAAATAATCGCAATCCCATACAACTAACTCTTTAATGCAAAAATCTATGATGAAGTCTTAGCACCTCCTAGCAAGTCAAGACTCGCCTTAACTCGGCCTCGACCTCGGCCAACTTGTAGATAACTGAGTTTGTGAAGTTATTGTAGCCAAGAACAATGTCGATGCACAATGTCCACAAGTTTTACAGCAAGTTGTAAATAACTAAACAGCGTCTAACAAGACTCGAAGTTTGCTGATGTTGGAGCTTTTTAGTTAGAATAACTTTTTGGCTGCGTTTTTGGTGGAGAAAGGTAGCGGAAGAGAAAGGGAGTTTTTAATGAAAACTAATTTTTGATCGTAATTAATCGTAGCAGAGAAAAGTTCCATTAAAAACAGACTTTAACCACCATCCTACTATTTCTAATAAAGGCCACACAACACAATAAGCCGTATCTAAACTAAACCAATGAAAAGAATATCAATAAAGTCCCGCCTGGAACACCGACACCGCACCACCGAGGCGACGGCACGAGGAGAGTCAGTAACCTTATTAGTGTTGTCACCACGTCTCAGGCTTCCATTAAAAGTGAGACTTTACACAGTGTTCGACTGTGCGTACGTTACAGTAGCATCACCCGCTCGCATTGGAAGACCTACGAGTCGCGATTTATGGAGCAAACATTAGCAGAATAAATATGCAGAAATTTCCTCAAATGTTAAAATGGCCACCATTTTGGCAAAAAGAAACAGCAGTATGTACCTACCTACAGTGAGCACCGTTGACTGGTGTATGCACCTTCTCTTGAATAAAGAAATAAACTTACAGGCAGTTTTCACAGTACGACGCGCTTTCTGTTTTACAAGCAGTTTAATTACTAAAGCACCAGCCACCTTCAACACATCGGTGACGAGCCCTCAGGCTGTACTACAGATATCTCGTTAGTTAGATGCGTTGTTCTGCAAACATCCATTTCACTGCGTCTCAAGATATTCCAGTCACGGGCTGAGCACGGCGAAATCCGAGCCGTCGTCCTCGCGGGCTGCTCTAAGCTCCATTGTTAGTTGTACACCACCTCGTTTGGACTTGCTGTGATGTATTTGAGTTAATCGTGAAACTGTAGCTATAGGTAGCTGGGGTCAAAGTTGGTTTTCAGAAATTTAAAAAAATATATGTTAGTAATGGATTTCCATACATTTTTCTCTCCCGCTAAACGCACAATGTAATTCCATAGAGTTTTCCGTCCCGCTTTTTAGTACGCTTGCAACGACGAATATTAATAAGCTTTCTGAGTAGGTGTAGTATAAAAAAAACCAGAACACAGACAAAAATTAACAAAAAACCTTAACATAACTTCTGATCATGTAAAGAAGGGGGCTTTGCCATAATTACTACGCTTGGCCAGCAGATTTGCGATCGCAGTGAACGTGTTAAAAATACCCAGAATTTGAAGTGATTTACAGTCGGTTATAAGATTTCTAGCGAATACGTGAATAAAAATATTGTCAAGTATGAGCATGTTACATCTACCGATTCATACCAATTCATGTTACATCTACTGTAGTACAAATAAAGACGAACAGTGAACTCGGCTACAATTTCCAAGCTTTTTGAGAAACTTTTCTAGGTTGTTCTAGGTTATATTACATTTGACAGGTCTCCAGTTTACGGAGCACACGCGATGCCGGTCATGTTTAGACAATACCAACAAGTGTGTAAGCGGGCAATTTTTGAAGCAACATAAGGTGTCGTTGAGAATCTTTAATAATTCGGTCTTACCTACTTTGGTAGGACGTCGTACCGCGGGAAAGATCTGGTACAAGCGGACCTACGGGACCACGAGACCTACAAACAGAGGACAGGCACTGAAATGAAATCTGTGGACTATTTCCGTTTTACCGTTTTTGTACGAAATAACATAGTTTAATTTTTTTATTACATCTGGCATGCTATCCAGTGCTATTTAAATCAATATCTACGTGAAATCTAGGTAAGTTAAGCGAATATGGGCATGCCAGGTTTTGCAAATTGAAAATTTAAAGAGTTGAAAAATAAACGAAGTGTGTCCCTGATCATACAATTCATTGAAAACCACTATTCAAGTCTCTTAATCGTGAAGTAAGCCTGTTTGGTTTGGTACAGAAGAACTTGTGTCAAAGGGTAAAAAGAGGTAGGTAGAACCAAGTGCAATAATATAGTGGCATTTTACACCCTCAACAGCAAAAACTCTTACAAAAGCCTATATAGCAGGCTATTTTAAGAGTTCAGGGCTAAGAAACTGGCAAGCTATTGCACTTGGTTACACCTACCCCCAAGCTTTCATATGGCACACTGTCTGCCGAAAACCTATTAAATTGTTGTAATTTGCCACAATGTCACATTGTGAGTTGTCCGTTTGTGAGCGCATTTCATGAGGTTGTTTGTTAGTTCATTCTAGTCTGAAGTTTTGTCGAGCTTTGCCAATTTCAAATATTTAGCGAAATACCTTGTTTTATTGCCGTGTCTGTTTAAAAGGAAGCATAGAGAGTATAGCCACAGAATAAAACTATGGTATAACACAATTCGCCTAGATTTTAGCACGCGGGCCGTCGAATTACCATATCAACGTTAAATAGATATGAACCTACCTATTAACATTTACGCTAAGTGTAGGGTTATTTTCTCAGTGTGTTATTCGGGAACGCCACTTCTTAGTGTAAATGGTGTACCTGTAACTTTCAGTTGATTTCATGAACTCCTAAACCTGTTTTTATCAACTAGCACCGTAGATTATTGTTTAGTGTTGATTGTTTTGTGTCAGGCTCTGTCGGAAGACCAGCATCGGTTGTAACGAGTTCACAGACTGCTCATGCTGAGACAGAGACCATTCTGTTACTCAATGCAAAAAAATAAGTCTGTTTGTTTTGTACGAATTGTAAATAAAATAAACATGCATATTTGATCAACAGTGAGCAACCATCAACTGTAGAACAGGAGCTCTAGGGGCAGTTTTGTGCCTGAGTTAGAAAAACCTTTTTTAACTTATATTTCATAATGTTTAAATTGAACCACATTATATTCACCAGTATTTCTCACTACATATATATTGTTTTCCGTAGGAACAAGGTTAATTTTGAAACTGGCTCAGCCAGTTACCTCCGCACCGTGCTCCCAAGCTTGCTGAAACGCTGAGAATTAATGGGACCTACAACTATCAGCTTACGCGAAGAAAGCCATATTTTATTTAGTACATTTCAGAGGTCATAAAAAGTGACTATAAATTGTATTGTTGAATGTTCAAAACATGAATGAATGGTATTCGGACAATCAGTCAGCCAATTTGAATAGAACTTTTCCGCCGCCTTAACACCTAATCTCTCTCTATCTCTTTCTGCTCGAATGGTATAGAACAAGTGCAGATCATAGATCAGTACCCCTAGTACCCCTCGCTAGCAGGTTGCACATTACGGATTGAACAGCTTTAAATAGAATCGAAAACGTGCTGCCCGTCGCGAGGCCAGGCACTCAATGAACACTCGTCTGAAGACTCTTCGCTTTTCAAAACCCTTGTGTTCAATCTTCAAGTTCAATTCAATCAATTTCAATCAATTCAATCAATTTTTAAGTTTTTTTCTATAAATAAATTCTTCGATACATCAAAGAAACAAAGATAATTATGCCTTGTCGTATTTCTAATAATACTTCGGATAAGCAAATACTGTAAATCGATTGAGAGATTTCCATCGTTGATTTTCTCAATCGACTGTACTCGTACCTCGAGAGTACTCTGCATCGCGCCGTCATGATATATTAATGGCATGGCAGTTACAGAGCGATGGTAAAACGATCAAGTCGCTGAGAGGGGTAACATGAAGGGTTTCCTCGGATATCATATTGCGGTTCAGGAGCGACTCAATGATACTAGTTATGAGAGCTCCGTTACAGGTAATTAGCAGGGAAATTTCCTTCTAAAAATGATTACCGAGTAATTTCAACTGTCTGAAACTTTGTTTCTGCTGACGGTAAAGGTAAAGGACAGCTTTTGAGATATAATAATTATATTCAATAAATATTAACACATCATGAATAAAATTTAATGGCTCATGCCATTTGAAAGATGCGTTAGTTACAGGACTTAGAGAGAGAATAGAAACCATACACTAACCTTAATAAATATAGAGTTTTGCAGATGTGAATGCAGTCCGTTACCAGAACACGAGCTCTCCTCTATGACTACTACTCCACCGTGTGTTGTGAATAAGAAGCGGTCTCCGGCAACACAATCGAGAGTGTAGTCGTTTCGCAGGCACCTCGCGATGCAATCCGGGTCGTGATGCATTGCACATAATGTTGTGTCGTGCAGAACAGGAAGCGGTCTCCGGCAACACATTCGAGAGTGTAGTCGTTTCGCAGGCACTTCGCATTGCAATCCGGGTCGTGATGCATTGCACATAATTTTGTGTCGTGCAGAACAGGAAGTGGTCTCCGGCAACACATTCGAGAGTGTAGTCGTTTCGCAGGCACTTCGCATTGCAATCCGGGTCGTGATGCATTGCACATAATGTTGTGTCGTGCAGAACAGGAAGTGGTCTCCGGCAACACATTCGAGAGTGTAGTCGTTTCACAGGCACCTTGCGATGCAATCCGGGTCGTGATGCATTGTACATACTCCGATCTTCGGCTTTTAGTTTATTTTATAATGTACGGATGGCGGGTCGCCTAAAGTGAAAGCGACCGATCCTGGATTGATACGCAAAGGGTCCCATCATATCCTATTATATTGCTAAGCCTCCTGTCTGTCTGTCCGTCCGTCCGTCAACTGTATTTAATCATGAGTAAGGATTTTGAAGTCGGTTTAGAGTGTTTTAAAACGCACCAACTTATCCGTAATATTTCGTACAGGGCAGAATTTGAAATATAGAAGCGTAGAATGCCGTTTCTTTGAGGATTTTAACTTTTATTTTATTAACGTTATATATAACGTTATATAAAACATAGCATACAAAATATTACAGTAACGCGCACCCACTTCCTTACTACTCGCTAAACATTATGTTGTTTCGTAAACCTTCATAGCAAGATGGTTCAGCGGACTCATCTTTTTTCAACGCAATTCCAAGCTAAGCATTAGTACTGAAATGTTCGAGGAGTCTTGAATTTTTGTAAAAATGTTTATTTTCTTGGCAAGCGGAAAATTGTACAGAGATGTACAGGAACGAAGGGGTTAAGGAGTTTGTTTTACCTTCTTTATGAAAATGGTCGCGAGGTGCACGTTGATTCAAGTGATACAAGCGACATTTTTATTTGTAGACAATCCCTATTTTCTTACCCGCAAAGAGTTGCCTCTAAGATTGAAGAAGCCATATTTTTATGATGTGGGGGAAGAGGGACATCAATAGGTGATCCTCTCTCTATATATATATTTTATTGCATTGAAACATTTAAATAAAATACAAAAATTAAGTATACACGTTTATTCATCGCCATAAGACTGACATTTTCCATAATCACAATAACACTTTACAATAGGTGATGACTAACAAACTGTATCACAGAAAATATTGATACTGCTCAAAATTGACCATTATTTAAAAGTTTAAAATATAAAAGTAACAACGAAATCGAAATCGTAACAAATTTATTTCCTAAAAGCTGTTTTATACAGTTTGTGTTGAGCCTTATTCACTTATTGTATTCTCGCTCAGTGTGGCTGAGCTGAGTTTAGCTGAGCGCGCACCTTACTGAACTGAACACTGCGAGGATTCAAACGATCACACAAACAATTCTGAAATTAAATTCCTCTCGACGCTTTTGGCTTATAGAGGAGTTTGAGAGAAAAAACTCAAACACGATAAAATCAAATGTGTCGAGTTATATCAGCCAATGTGGTGGGTTTGAAATAAATTTTCTGATAACGTCTGAATGTGACATTAAGTAAGAATTTGATTTAATAAATATTATCACATTTTATTTGTTAAAAATATTTCCCCTTTACTAGCTGCGGATGATTAGAATGGCTAACACGCACCACACATAGTGAACTATTAAATTCTTACAAACTAAGACATTTATTTTCTTCATCTATCTATTTATCATATTTACAGTGTGTACAGAAAAAAAATAAAAAACTTTGTACTCAGTACAAAAAACGGTATCTGGTACAGAAGTTCAGAGAAAACACAATTATACAAAATGTTGAAAAGCTGTTGCTAGCTTTAAAACAACTTTAACTTAGAAAAGGTTTTAAAGATAATTATTAATATTAATGTGATACTAAATGTAGATAGAAATGTAGTATCAGCCACAAAAAGTTCAAGAATGACATAAATTCGTTGCAAAAACCAACAAAATCTACATTTTAATGACATACGAAATAACGACAATAATCAAATTTTCTTAAGAATACAGTTAACGACTAAAATATTCAATTATATAAATTTAATCTCTCCCACGTATATGTGACATAACATCGAAATTCAGTGCTTGTTACTAATACATTAATTGCTTTGCTTATTATTTAAACTTCACCTAACTAAACTTCACTTAACCCCCTCATTACCAAGTTCTAATCGATGGACTCTTTTATTGTGCGTCCTTATCGATTGATCGACTTTCCTTTTCTTTTTGTCCTTCCCGCGTAAGGACAAAAAGTCCTTACGCGAATCAATGAAGGTTATCACTTATCAAGTTATCATACATGCTCGATTGTTTTCACGTTGGTGACGTCTTGGGAATAATCTCAATCAGACAACTGCCCAGGGGGTGACATTACGTTATTACTAATCTACCTACCTATCTAAACCGACGGGGATGTAAGTACATTTCAGGGTGTGACAGCAGCAAACAAAAACATTTCTATTTTGTTAATGGAACTGAAGAACTACAATTTATTTAATTACATGTGTTGGGAATGAACAACATCTTTGAACTTATTTGTATTATTAACTGTGTTTTAGCGCAAGATAAATAACTTTTTAATTGCTTTACAACGAAACTGGCAATCATTTGGCTTGTCGACGTTTATTTAATTTACAATTTTGCGCGGGTTGCTACGGGACGCGGCTTCGCACCCTTTGTACAGAAAGGCAACAAAGCCTTGGTTTACAAAGTAACGTTATTTCGTCTGTGGCTTGGTATACACACTTGCTGAATCCTTTGCCCCGCAACTTGAAATATGAAATCTTAATCGTAACAGATATGCACTAAAATATAATATGCTATAAATATAAGAATTTCAATTTTTCCATACCGTCATGCGCACGAAACAGATGGTTTGTCAGATTAATTTAATTTATTTTGCCAAAATAGTAATCTCAAAGTAGGTAGAGTAGGTATATGACTTAGAACTTATTACATGCTTATAAAATATAAAGAAAACTGTAAATGGGTTCGCTTTCTCGCTATTCAAGTTTGCGAGGCACCATGGCCTTAGGGGTTACGTGGTGATTTTTTTAGTTTATAATGAGTATTTTTAGTTAATCAACAACAGGTGTTTCAGCTACAAATATATTTATAGACCGTACCTACATGCCCGACATTCGTACTGGTACTTAGCATGACTTACTGGCTAGTTCACTGAAGGCACTGTACTACACAATATGTACACACAGCAGACAGCCACCATCAGTTCATGTCCGTACACAGTTGGGTCCACACCTGCGAACAAAAATAATTTAATAATTTTATTATTATTTTGTGGAACCAAACCACAATCTTATTCGTGTGCACGTGGCCAACTCGTACTCGTTACTCGTAAGAAGGGCCCTTATCAAAAATGCCTATATTTTTTACCAGCTCTGCGCGCGGCGTTGTTTAAGGTTATTTCTACCCCATGGGAACTGATTGTGGGATAAAAAGTAGCCCATGTTACTCTCCATCCTTTCAACTAACTCCATGACAAAAATCAAACCGATTGGTTACTTAGTTAGGGCGTCAAGGAAGGACAAACAAATAAACAAACACACTTTCACATTTATAATAAATTAGTATAGATATAGATAGATTTAATTATTATGGCAGGTTTCTCTGTAAATTATCTCAAAAAGTAGATTTAGGAAATCATCTGATAGAAATGGTGCCTACACGGTGCCTAGAGAGATCAACATATTTAGTATCTCAGATGGAACCTGATCTTCGCTAAACACATACGTAATATATAACCATCTCATCATTACTGATTCCTCGGTGAGCTCATTTCAGAAAATCAAAGCGTTAACACATTAAAAACGATTGGAACGACATTGAAACTCTCAAAAAAAATCAATCCAATTCACACAATACATAACAATTCATATATTACAATAACGATTTACGCAGAGAGCGGATTGAATCTGGTTAATATTTGTGTTCCCTGAACCGGCTGAGCCGTACTGTTCCATGTTCGATTCTGTTCACTGCACATTCAATCGGCGGAACGGCACTGAGGCGTTTCACAGCTAAGGACGTGTCCACACGAGACTAGTCACTGGAATCATTCATTGCACTTGAACATGTTTTGTTACTTTCGGCGAGAACAGAAACATTTATGACTGAAATAGTATTTTTGACAATTATAGGCTGTTGAAATGTAAGACGTAAGTTTCAACTTATTCTGTTCGATCTGCAGGTATTTGTTCCGGGTGTTCTGGTCGTTTTCTATGTATACTAAAAAATATCTATCTATGTATAGTATTGTATTATGTACATCAGTTGTCTAGTACCCATAACACAAGCTCTGCTTAGCTTGGGGCTAGATATTGCTGTGTGAATTGTCCAGTATTATTATTATTATTCCTAGTTGGTGTTTGATTTGTGTAACTTTGAGTAAGAGCTTTTTGTGTAAGTCGGCTTTCATCTGAACTTCCTCATCAGATTCGACATCTAACGTATGTTTTGTGCTAGACCCTAGCATTGGATTAATAGCAAAGTTTATTTGGGGGAAAAGAAATTCCACTTCATAGACAGGGCGTTCGGCAGACCGTGTCCAATATGCCAACTAGGGATAGGTGGAACCAAGTGCAATAACTTGGTGGCTTTTTTAACCACTCTGTTACCCCCAGTTACTACATTGCACAGGTTCTGCCAAACATGTTGTATATTTAGTAACAAAGCATTTTTCAGGTCGAATCAGAGCTTTATAGCTACTCACACTAAGCCGATAATTGAATACACAACGACAGATATAATAATTGAGTGTTTGCGAATGGGAATAATGAATGGCCGCTATGCCGATTGATCTGCGCAATCCCCCGCGATGATGATGCTTCTAAGTATTATAATGTCATCAGGCAGTCCTGTTGATAATTTAATGCAGCAATAACGTAATTCTCCATCAATAAAATTATAAAATGTAGTATGTAGTAGTGTGTGTATGTAAACTGAAATTATGTTCAAACATCATCAAAATAATCATCACTACATATTTTTAAACAAAGTCCCGCCGCGTCTGTTTGTGAAAGAAGTAGAAAACTTATTGACATAGCGATGTTTGCATCTTTAGTCTGAGTCTGAATACTGAAAACGCTTTTTTAAAAGAAACCATTTAGCTAAAGATTTCACGCAGATCAAGGCCAAACACGCACGGCTACACCGTCGAAGCACACATAATGACGACATAGGCCACGTTCTAGAATGTGGTCACAAGGAGTTTCTTGCTAGAACTATAACAGAAGGCAGTCCTTTTTCAGTTTTGTGGTGCTGGACAATCCACACGTAGTACCATCTAGCCCCAAGCTAAGCAGAACTTGAGTTAAGGGTACTAGATTACTCATATACCTATAATCCGATATTTTGTAATACCAAAGCCTTAATAAAAGGAAAGGTTTTACAATTTGTTTGAATTTATTTGCTGATTGATTTTGCAACTCACTAGTAGGTAGTTTTATTGTAGAAGCGTATACATTGTATTAGTGAATGAATTACTGAATTACTAAGAAGCTTTAATAATCTCCACCATTTTCATACTCTCTGAGTAAAGGAGAATGAAACCTGGCCAAAAAGTATCAAAAGTATTCAAAATTGGAAAAGTCTAGAGTACCTAAAGCTTTCCAAAGTGATTTAAGGACCGCACGTTTTTGAATTTTAAGTGATTTATCTTTTTGGCAGCGAGCCAATGGGAACTGAGATATTTTGACCATGTGAAGTTACAAGATTTCTGGTGAGTTTTGTGTCAATGGACTTGTGTTACAGTTCCCATCATTGTATATAATAATCAGTTCAAAACTTTTATAATTTTAAATCCAAATGTTTTATTAATACGGAATTAAATAATTTGTTACTTTTGTCTTTTTCTTTTTCCAAAGTGATCTATTGTCATTTTCATTTAGTTCGTTCCATGTGGAAACTCTGCATTTCCCATTTGTAAAATATTGACATTTGATGGGTGAAGATTGCGGAATGGATCCAACTTTGTTAGTGTTTTGAGATCGGTTTCGAATTCTTACGGTCACGCTCTGTCTGTCTTTTTCCTCTTTATAATTTCTCAGCAACTATCGCAGCAATTACTTTAAATTTAAGATAATAATACGTACCACGCGCCTTTACAGATTTCATGAAAAATACACAAAACTGAAAAAATTCAGTACAATAATGTGAAAATTTAAAGGAGACCTACAAGTTGATGTTCACGTGATGTCAAATGAAAGGTATTCGTTTGTTCATCTCAAACTACATCTCAAAACAGTTTTAGAAATCTGTTGGTTTCATATCTTTTGAAATAATTGAAAAGAGTCAAAAAATTGACCACTGCCTCCGTAGTTTGCAGAGCGATCAATATGAAATGTGGAATTACGAGTACCTACTATTTTTAGGTATGTATTCAAAGCCGATCTGGTACATAATATATTTTTATAATTGACAGACGTTAGAAACCCTCGTACGATAGATCTTGTTTTAATAAAAAACGGGTCATTTACGACCTAGACCTAATGACCCTCAGAGGGATATCCAAGCTCAAATAATAATACCTAATGGAAAAATATCAATGTCTATTAAATTGTAATTAAATGAAGAAGGTATACCTGAAGCCGTAAACATAGAGAGATGCGGCGAGTGCGCGAGCACCAGAGTGGCGCTGGCCGCTCGGGTGTACGGCGGCCACGTCGGCTGCGTGGCCTCGCAGCGGAGGCCTATGAGGCCCTTGTTGGCCCCCACCCGGACGCGGAGGGCGCGCCAGCTGCTGCGGAGCCCGTGCTCGTCGGCGGAGGACACTTGTGTGTTGTTGACTAGCCATGGTTCTGTCTGGAGAGAAGCAAAATTGAATCCCTACGAAAGTTGTAGATAAGTTCAGGGATGGTTACCTATCAAATCAATTGAAACAACAACGTACGTCGAGCCTCACACTCTCACTAGCTCTATCAATTGATCTACTAACAGAACTGGGGGGACTCAAGCAAAAACTAAGCGAATTCAATTGGCACGTCCACAGTACTGATGCTGTGGATGTGTCAATTGAATTTGCGTAGTAGATTGGCAATCATAGCGCATGGGACTGAACAACGGGAAGGTATCCGAGTTGGCAATCATAGCGCATGGGACTGAACAACGGGAAGGTATCCGAGTTGGCAATCTACTTAGGTTAGTAGTTCGTCCGATAACTAACTGAGTTCAGATATACATACATATACTATATCTGACATCTGACATAGGTACATGCTTAGATCTCTCGACATACCGGAGTCGAAGTTAGTCTGTGCTACCTTAGTTCGTAGACCTAGTTGCGAAGCTTCAATTAAGATTGTTTAGTTAAAGTGCTAATGCTGAAGTGACTTCTAAACACTTGTGAGTTCGAGTGTTGTCGAGAAACGCGAGAGCGTAGTTGCATGCAGAAGCCGACCAACCTCGAATTGAGCCAAAATGAGTTTTAGTGCCCATGGTGTCTATATAGCTCAGTGTACTCTGCAATATGCACATCAGGGCCTTAATTCCATTAAATTAATCGCTTCACAGTAAGAATTGTACTGTCTCAGAATTAAACATTCTGAGATTTTACCTTTGATGAAAGAAACTACATAATAATATGGAGGACCGCGCGCGTGCTATAAAAGTTTCAAGATTGAAACCATTCTAATCAATCTTCGTGTAAATAGCACCACATGAACTATCTAGTAATTTTTCATCTATGGACATCAAGAAAAGAATGTAATCTCTATGGAAACGTGGTGCCGTGCCATACGAAATGTAGAGATTGACCTTGTGCAGGCGTAACCAATAGGTAGTAGACGTAGCTAGTGATGTAGACACGCTTACAGAATGACATTATAAACGTCTACGCAAGTCTATTTGGCTCTAGAGTTTCTTTCATCTATGTACACATATAGTGGTTCTAAATGGGTTTTATTCTCTTTGCTATGGACGAGTCTGCGACGATACGACTGTTATAATAAAGTGATTTTTAGCAGAATTTGACCCCTTGCATCCGCATATTTTTATGTGTTTGACTCATGGCTCATGCAATTTTAGTAAGGAACATTTATGCTCATTGAGACCACTTCGGCTTTGATTATCAAACCCAATTGAGCTGTCAAAGCTCGCCATGACTCAGACAACATCTGGCAGAGCTGTAAAGTTTCTCTTGGATTCCCTCACCGTCTCTGGCTTGTCGTCTATGAACCACATGATGTTGGCGGGCGGCATGGCTGGCGAGGTGGTGCAGTTGACCAGCACCTCCTCTCCGAGCTGCACGCTGCTGGGGACGCCGAGGATCACCGGCGACTCCTTTAGCACAACTGCGGACAAATAATGGAAGGTAAGAATGTGGTCGGGTGGAGGAAATGGTTTAGAGTTTCTGAATAAAAAATAATTCCAAAATCTTTGAACAGCAATTCATTCACACACCTAGTAAACAATAATTAGAATATCTTACGATGATCTCTGGAGATCACACAACCACTCTCTATGCAAACCCATTTATAGTTTTTCCAATAAACAACGGCATCTGGGAGAACAATTGAGTGAGTTGAATGTAGCTTTAAGGAATTACAATAAGTAAATGTTAATATTTTAGTGGGGACCAACGGGAACTTTACTTCCCGTTCGTCCCCATATTAATATACATGGGGACTAACGGGAACTTTTATTCCCGCTCCTCTCCACGTATGTAAATGTGGGGACGAACGGGAATAAAAGTTCCCGTTGGTCCCCATCGGGGACAAAGCGTGGGGACGAGCGGGAATAACCCTAATTATACGTATAAAAGCTGCAGGCAGGTAGGTACGTATAACTATCCAAGCCGAATGGTGGGATACAAGGAATCAAAATGAACGGAGTTACAACGAACGATTTTTGACAGCTCGTTCAACATGGCCCCATAGATCAAGGGGAAAAAATAAGGAACAGGCAAATAGGCTGACGTAGACAAAAGCGAGCGGACAGCCTCCAAAGGAAACATCGCGGCGGTAGGCATGGGTGTACGGCTGTATTAAACATTGATTGTGCGCCAGCCAAGCTTGATACCATTCCAAGACAGGTAAAGTTACGAGACTGGTCCCACTGCGCGCTAAAAACTAACCAAAAAGCATCGTGCAAAGCTAGTAAATTGTAGATTATTGGAATTATATATAAATTATAATCGTATTCTTTTTTATTGAGCGTATTCCGATCTTACCAGCAACAGTGAGGTTCTTAGTCTGCTTGACGACCGCGAACCGGGGCCCCTCGGTGGAGACCTCGCAGGAGAAGGAGACCCTCGTGTTGTAGGTCCTCGGCAACATGACTCCGATAGTGCAGCTGCGCTGGTCACAGGCGTCGCGCACCACGCCGGCCCCGTCTGTCCCGTTGAACGTGCGGGTGGTCGGCTGGGGAGGAACCCACCATGATTAGAAAGTATAATCATGAGATCAATTTTAAGCCGTAACATCAATCCTAAAGGACAGACAGGCTATAGAGCGGCAGGAAAGATCATGGATGGTAGTTGGCATGTGTGTGTAGTTGGCCAACTACACACAATGATGGCAGATTTTTTTTAACTGCTCACCTGATGTGTAGATGATCCTTTTCAAACCCCATTGTAAATTCTGTTCAGCAGAGGACCGTATGTGTTGTGATTAGGAGAGAGAGTCTTGATCTGCCGATGTACCTGTAGCTCTCGCGTAGTACTGACCTGCTGGATCTACGTGAACGTGATGGTGCTCTCGTGCAGTGCTGACCTACTGGGCCAGCGTAAACCTGGTGCTCTCGTGCAGTACTGACCTGCTGGGCCGGCGTGTACCGGAAGATCTCGTCCTTGCCGCGGTACCACTTGACGGAGTGCAGCGCGGGGTCGCGGGGCGCGCTCTCGTAGCGGCAGGCCAGCGAGGCCTCGCGCCGCGGGTCACCGTAGCCGGGGACCGACAGCTCAGTGATGTTGTGCGCCGCAGCTAGCACTAGAACAACCAGATCGCTTTCATTAACTTCTAAGTCTAAAAATTGCATTCGTTTTGCAACGAGCCTAGCCATTCTACAAACGAGCTGATTCTACGTTCCGGCGGCGGCATCTACATCAGCTCCAAGATACTCAAAATATTATTTTGTCAAATAGATTTAATTTTTACATGTTGTGTGCTATTCATATTTTATGTGTCAAAATAAATTTTGTTTTACTATAGGTACCTTTTATTTTCATACGAGCTTTCTATAACATGCATTATACTCGCAACTGTTAGGTCACACTCGACCGGAATACAAGTTTCATAAACAAGTTGGAGTTTTAACGTTACAAAATAACAATATGCCATGTTCTTTTCTGTATGAGTTGTGGCTGTTTCTGGTACATGGCCTTTCTCGCATGCGTAACAAAACATAATATGTTTTGTTATGTTATGGGATAAACAGTATACGGGATAGGTCCTTCGGTTTATAGTTCTTACAGGCCAATTTATCCATTATTCTTTGGTTATCTTCAAGAAGTCTCAACATATCCGGGTTTTCGCACACATAATATTTATTCAATACAAAATTGAGCAAACATAATTGGCAGCCATGAAGGAACACTGCATGCACGGGGACCGCGTCAATTAGTTCCAGCGTTGTTCTCAATCACAGCCGTACCCTACCAGTCAACAAAAACAACACGGTTTTGTTGGCTTCCGGAAATCGTGTGCAAATTAATGAGTTTGCTGAGGGCATAAATTAATAGTAAAGGCGGGATTCAGAACTAATTTAATCTATGTTTGGGAACTCTGTCTTGTGTGGCTTTGGTAAAATTAATTTATTATAGAACTTCACTTTGTATGTTTTCGTCGCCGTGCCGCCCTGTAGTACTCAAACCAACACTGGCCGCTAAAGGGCCGCAGGTACATTTTGACACGGGCCCCTTTGTCAAAAAGTGTCTTTCGAGGGTACCTAGGTAAGGCACGTTAGCCGCGCCGTCGCGTCGCGCCACTCATTTGTATCGGAGCATTCATTTTGAAAGGCTTTTGCTCAACAGTGACGAAGCAGTGCACGAAATTGGTAAGAAAGAAAATATTTGAGATGAAATTATGATCTTTCGTGAGTCACGAAAGATCGTGACACAATAAGTCAGAGAAGAATCGTGTCGCGGTAGGAAGGTAGATTAGATAAGTATTTAACTGAAATCAATAGAAATAAAATACATTTTAGAAGTAAGATGAGATTACTTTTGGTTCCGGCCGTTTGTATCTATGTAGATAAAAAATGCGCTCGAGCCTGGTGCGCGTGCGCCGCAGTCACGAACGCACGCTTTGATTGTTTTGTCAGGTACTTACCAATTCGCTTCTTTACTTTACTTTAAAAATATTGAAGTGGACAAAATATCAAAGTGATCACTTTATTTCCTAGTTTTACATAAGTAATTGAAATTTTTGTGAAGTGTCCAAGAGTCCTGTAAGGTCTAAAGGAAATAAAGCACAGTTTGATGTTTGTTTGATGTTCAAAACAATCACACCGTGCGGCGATAAGTGAATATTTGATTGAATGTACAAAGAGAAATTGTAGGGTGAAAAAAAAACACGAACGAACGAGTGCCTTACCTACGCTCGCGGTAATATGACTGCCTGTGCCCATGGAAAGTGCCGGCCGCTAAATGTCGAGTTTTGTTTCAGGGGCAAATATTATTATCATAAATATTGAATTTGTCCTCTTTCTCTCCTTGTCCATGTTGCCCAAAAGTATCAGCATAAAAAATTATCCAAATGTGGATTTTTTATAATATAATAATTCAATAATTAATATATCGCGCTAATATTTTTGAGTATCAGTATGTTTTTTTTAATTAAATCTTATTAATTGGTAATAATTTGACGGACAGGAGCGAGTTACAATACTGCTGTGGTAATAACTATAACACAACAACCAACGATCTTGCTGGTTTTTAACCGTGAAAACTACCTGCCCACAGAAGAACACTCCTGCACTGGAGCGAACCAACACAAGTTGGCCTACCAACGTGTGCCTAAAGAATTTCACACGTAAGACAAATACAATATTACCGATCGAAATGTACGTTTTATTATTCGAATCCGTGTTTTGTTCGGATATCCGGACATCAGATTGCGATATTGGATATCCGTAAACGCTTTGTACCGCGTCTCGCGATATTCAATAATCCGCGATATTATTGAATACCTGTCCTAGAGTGATAAGATTGTAGAGTCTCCGACTTTCTCCGAGGAAACTTTGTCTCTACACATTTTGTGCAAAAGGTAGAGAAACCATAGTGAAGAGACGCAAAGATTCTTGGTTTTCAGATTGACAGAGAAGTCCCTAATAGGTACTAGCAATGTTAACTGTTGAAAAATTAAAATAATTCATCAAGTAGGTACCTGATAAAAAAAGTGTGCTTATCTGTAGAGATAAGGACATTTTTTTTAATGCATAGCTCTGGCTCCAACTTTGCCTCATAGTAAAATCAAGCATTAAATATTGTTTAAGATGGATAAATAGATAAAACATTTATTCGACTCTGCAACGGACATAACAACAGTTCTAAACATACAAGAAATAAGTTAACGATGCGGCAAACTATTGTAACTTCGCTGAAACTTTGCCATGGTGCACTCAATTTATGTTAATCCAATGCAAAGGTCAGAAGTTAACTTAACACGTTAACTGTCCCAGAACAAAAGTATACGGATTACTTCCAACTGAAATTTCGTTAACCTAAACAAAAAGGATCTTAGGGTATATATACCTACTACTACTAATTTGGCCTAAATATAAAAAGTATTTCAGGAAATTGAAAAAAAAAAATTTTAACGTCACCTGTGGTAAAGTATATAGAGAGTGAGTAATATACAAGTACTTACCAACTTTCTTTCGTGAGCAGTTTCGTGACTTCTTACAAGTTGCGCGTAAAAATTGTTTATTGTTGTGTTGTGCCGACCGTACACGTTGCAACGTATATCATTGATTAAAAGTACCGTTGTCCGTAATTATAATTTGTTATAGTTTAATCATGTACATTAGGAAAACTAGCAACATTTACGTAGACTCTTTTGAATTGAATATTGCCTAGTCACTAATCATACGTTCATGATAATGTTTTAGCTCTCATTCATACGTCCAGTAAAAGAAATGTAATTCAGTCGACCAACGTATTGTCCAGTCCAGTCAGAGTCATGGACTTGTAAACTTATGTGACTCCGTTTCGAGTCACTGGACAGTTAACGTGTTGGAACTTTCGTAGTATAATTCAAATTTCATTTAAATGGCGATTATGAAGAACAAACCCCTTGCAGAAGCTTTGCCAATTAGATTATGAAGAACAAACCCCTTGCAAAAGCTTAGCCAATTAGATTTTCGCGTTTAAAAGTCTGTCTGGAAGACTTAAGGCTTTAAACATAAGAGTACTCCATACCATTAATATTAATCGCAACCTGATACGTTACGCCATGTGTCCGTCACGTTGCTCGTTGCTCGCGCCTTTTGGACCCTTATGTTTAAAGCGTTTCGGGGCGTAATGTAAGGTGTTACATTACGCCGGTCACTACCTGCACCTAAGTCACGAGGGTTCTGCTGTGGAAGTCGAAGTTTCAAAGTCATTATTTAATTATTAACAAGTTTGTAAGTGGGTAATAATATAAGTTAGCTTTCTTCGAATACTTTAGAGGGACTTATGTTTAACGTGTTAAAGTTGTTGGGGATAGTAAAAGTTGGAATAAATGAGCAAATTATTATAATAACTTTTACTTTGTTTTATCATTTAACTTTGTGAGGGAGTTTTCTTGAGAACAGAGCCTTGTTAATGCTCTCTTTGTTGGTTGAATTAATCTATCTTTTCAAGGGCTGTCGCAAAGGGGGCACCTACCTGCCCCTCCTAGCTAAAGGGTAATAGTCGCCGCAGGTTTGGTGTCCCTTGTCAAAAAATCTTTTTCTAACTTGTCGGTGGAGCTAACTACTGAATACAGGCCTCCTCTTTGTCTCGCCACCCCTAGCAGTGTTATGCCAACCGGATCCGCTGATTCCCCACGTCGTCGTCGTCCCCTAACAATGTAAAAAGTCTTGCTTCTGAAAATGGCAAATAAGTATTCATGGACTATACAGGGTTATTGGCAATAGGCTATTTGACTACATTCAAAATAAGTTGCAAATTGTTTTCATCCTGACTCACAACGTAACCATGCATATCAGGTGATTTTTAGGGTTCCGTACCCAAAAGATAAAACGGGACCCTATTACGAAGACTCCGCTGTCCGTCTCTCCGTCTGTCCGTCTGTTACCAAGCTTTATCTCATGAACCGTAACAGTTAGACAGTTGAAATTTTCACACATGATGTATTTCTGTTGCTGCTATAACAACAAATACCAAAAAACCGAATAAAATAAATATTTAAGGGGGCTCCCATACAACAAACGTGTTTTTTGCCGTTTTCATAGATAATGGTACGGAGCCCTTCGTGTGCGAGTCCGACTCGCACTTGGCCAGTTTTATTATTAAAAACGTGCCTATTTTAGGTAAAAAACGAGAGTAAAATTATACAATTTATGATCTTGTGACCGAAAACGCTCTGCGTTTGGTTGCATCGCTGGTGACCTCACACCTATCACAGATTACAGTGCGTGTTGACGGTGTGTCACGTCTTCGAGTCATGTCACCGAAGCCATGACAGAGATTATCGTTATGGCGCGCCAGTATTCAAACTTTAAAATTCGTTTTAATTACTAATACGACTGGCCTTGAAGAAATATTAATTACATTCTATTGCATTATTTTTATCAGACAATACTTAAGAATTATTTTCCAGTAGTAGTCAAGTAGCCTATTAGCCTGTTGCCCGGACTCTTAAGAATCCGGTGTCCTCACGAGCTCCACACGCACACAAACATTTGCAAAATGTGAGAGGATTTAAAGAATTAAGACCTGGCATCTTCACAAACGTCTACGTGATGATGTGCAGCTTTCGCTGTTTCAGTGAATCACCAATAACCTTGTATTTCTCACGAGCTAAGTAGATAGATAGAAATGCATTACATTACCCACATACCAATACCTATATACCTACACCTTCGAGGTGTGTGTATACTTTCTGCTTGTCAACGAATACCAGGGGTATCAATTACTTATGCTAATATTCATAATATGTATATTATAATATACAATACAAGACGTTCTATCAACTTATGTACTTATGTAAACCTTCTAAAGATCTAGCTTAAGTACATCTATATCTATTTTATACGAGCATCATCCCAAAACAAGATTAGGAACAGCCCCTTATGGCCTAAACATCCCCTAAAACGTCAATTCGGTCAAAGTTATCCGAACAAAGGAGTTGTTTGCCGCAGACGTCATAACTGACGAAATGGACATCGGTCCGAGTGGTCCCTTATTGACTGGACATTTAACGGCCAGAGTGGCTAAGTAGATTAGGAATTTAGGGCTCTGTCTTTGATTATGGTCAAAAGGAAGATGAATAAAGGTTTAAAAATAACGTAAATTCTACAAACATAATCCTAAAAGCTATCTCAAAATACCTAAGCTCTATAATAAATTAATAACCCTTATATCACACATTGTATCAAAACAATCTTTAAATACGAGATTTTAGTAATGTTCTACCTACTTAGTAATGTTCTACTTAGTAATGTTCTACGCCCAAAGCAACTAAGGGCTGAACGAATCAGGACCTATCCTGAAGAAGAAGTTCTAAACCTGAAATAACATAACATTACCTACTTATCCCTAGGTTAGGTTAGGGCTTTATCTCATGAAGTTATTAAGTAGGTACCTACTTTAGTATCGAGGTCGGCATATTCTCTCTTAAACCCATGAGAGAATTTTCACAAGACCATTGTAGTCCAGTCCTTGCGGCAGTTGTCACCAAAATTGTTAGGTAAGTTTTTATTATAGGGAATCGATTGTAAAAATAAACTTTAGTCGATTTGATCTGAGCTCTCAGTGTAAATCGCAGCACCCCGCGCCCCGCGCCCCGTACCGACACAACCACTAGCTTTCCCAGAGTGGAGGCCGGGCATCCTCAAGGTGGCTGCCGCCTGTCTCTCTGAAGAAGGGTTTCCGTCTCTCCAATGGCCCCGTAGCAACACAAGGGTTTGCTTGCAGCAGTTTCACAAGGTTTAGCTCGTTTATGAGATGAACACTTTACTGGATTTATTTATTTAAAAAAAACACTAAATTATTATGTCGAAGGTGCCGGATCCATACCTACTTGTAGAAATAAAATAATGTAGCAATGTTATGTGACTATACAATAGTCCACAAAAACGTGATATGAGTTTGAAGCTTCGAAGTGGTTATGCATTCGATATCCCTGAGTGCAACGAAATGAAGGCAGAAGGGATATCTTCCCTTCTGATCGGAACAATAGGTATATCCCAACATAGATGGCTACTATCCAATATCTAAAGATTCACACATATCTTAGTAACTTTCTTTTTATCGGTTATTTTATTTAGGAGCATCTGGCAGTCGGAACGCGAACGCCGTCTGCTTACTATATAGGTATATATATTGTTCTGATAAAAGTTTTTGTTTCAAAATATTTTAGAAATAATACCGTTTGCCATTTTCATTTCAGTTTATTTGTTTTACTGATATACTGATGCTGTATCAAGAGATATCTTTGAAGAGTAGAAGGTCGTTTGGTGGGAGTTGTAGACTTCGAAAGGAGAATTGTAACTACTGGCTTTTCTTCAACATCATTATAACGTGCACGAAGCTATGATTAGAAAAGCAAATGCAAGCATTAAAACATCATTATACAACATCATCCTATTCTCACCCACTGCTCATAGGCCTCCCCTAATGATTGCCCCAGCAGCGCCCTCACTTCAGCTCGCCGCATCCAGCATCTGCCTGAAGTCGCAGATCGTCATCACACCCCCTCCCGGACGGAGGGGAGGAATCATCCGTTCGAATGAAATCAATACGCCATCATCTTATAATAAAGTAACGGTCCGCCGCGGCTTCGCTTGGGTATATTATAGCCTATGTTCATCATGGAAAATATAGGTACCTATTTATTGTTGGAAGAATTTTTCAAATCGGTCCAAAAGTTTCGGAGCCTGTTCAATTCAAACAAACAAATCTTTAGTTCCTCTTTTTATTATTAGTGTAGGTTATGAACATTATACCTGCTGACCAAACTTCAGTCGCCCCGCCGGGGGCGCCCGAGTGACGTCGTTGTGTCGTGAATTCTGTGCAAATTTTGTGTTTTTGATTTTTAACCAAAGAATCGGTAAGTTGCCGTTGTATAATAAGTTGAAGAGTGTTTTTCCATGCTTTTTACATATGTAGTTAGTTAAATTAGTATTTGTTGATAACACCGAGTAGAATTCGCAGGTACTCAGGTACCTAATAGGTAATTCATTTGCGCGCGAATTGACCGATCGTTTGTTTTGTCTGTATTTTTTAGTGTGTGTTTTGTTTGGAATGTATTATACCTAGTCTTATAGCTTGTTTCAATGGCTTTTAGTATAAGTAACCCAAATCTGTATTAAAAGCTTTCTATCGCTAAGCGTAAAATAATATCTACGCATTTCTCTCGTCCGTGATCTACGCAATGAACTAACGCCGCGCGCGCGTGGATGCTAGCGGTTTTTGAACGCAGAGAGCTGATTTTGCAAAAGTTTAATCTTATCACATCACATACACTACACAGTTTTAACGAACCCCATTGTAGCGTTGCGTTGAGTAATAAACCTTGCTCTGTGCGAAGGACCTAAACATGACGTTATATTCACACCAGGCGAGGTTACTGCGGAAATATGGAAACGACGGAGAAAAAACTAATTTATTACTATGAGGGATCTAAAACTGAAAATTTAAATGAGCGCAGATGGGCCGGGATAATCTGGAGCCGCTGGATTTGGAAGCCCGTTTGTATTTGGTCGTCGGGATAAAAGAGTTTTTTTGCTGGATTAGTTGAGATAAAGCGAGAGTTTTATTGTTCGGATAGGGCACGGCCTGGGCACGACTGACACAACATTAGTTATGAGTTTAGGAAACAAATTAATCAACTGTTTTTGAATATATGAAAATGTCGTCAAAGCTGACTCATATTATGGGCCCACAGGTGTACAACAGATTACCAGACTGTGTCAAAGAAGCTGCAAACGAGGGTATGTTTAAGCGCCGCGCGCCGCCTAAGACGCTGACTTATCGAGCAAACTTTTTATGGCTATGAAGAGTTCATAGGCTCAAATTGACATTTGACTAATTAATTGGATTGAATTATTTTTTATTATTAACTTATTATTTTATTATTGCTATTTATTTATTTTTCAAACCACATGCTCGACAATGCCGAATTATAGGTCATGTAAACCCTACCGAAAGCAAGACATTAAATCCCTTGGTATTAGCCGGGTTATAATGTTGTACTGAATTTCATTATAACCCGCTGGTTAATAATATGATTTCACTTTTCATAATTCTTATTACTATATGCATAAAGTTTAATTTTGCTAAACACAATTTGTCCTAGGCCATGGCCTACTTGATTTGACAAAATAAATGAAGTTTGCCTCCGTGTGAACCCCGGTCCGGAGGAGCGCGGTGTTCGAAATTCGAATTTCGAATCTAGGACCACGGCTTGTGCTTTCGAATTTGGAACGTCGCGCGCCTTCATTTGTTCACGCGTGACGAACAAATCGAGTTCTTGTAGGTGCCTATAGAAGATTTAATTTCAAAAATAATATTGAAAATGTCGAGTGATGAAAGTGTTTTGACTCCTGAGTTTATCAAATTAGATGCCATAGGCATTGTCAACAATCTGCTGCCAGAGAAGTCAAAGGAAAACATTATTTATCTACTGAGCCTGTTTTTTTGTCTCGCATAAGGTGTGAAAAGTAGAGTATACACCTCGGGGATAAGACTGTTTTAGTCTTGGGCGGTTGAACCCCTCACTGCACTCAGGACTCAGTCTTAATTCCCTCGCTTCGCTCAGGAATTAACTTATAACTCCCTCGCTACGCTCAGGAGTTAAATTATGAGTCCTTCGTTACGTTCGGGATTCAATTCGCTCCCGTGACATAAAACAGTGCTTTATCCCCTTAGTGTATAATCTACTATTATTGGTGTTATTTATCTGAAAGATATATTTCCCAATGTTCATATTACTGTGTATATGATATTTTGTAGGTACAATTTATAGAATTGTTTAGCACAGATTTATCGACCTGACATGGTAACATCTTTTGTTATATTGAACTATTAATGTCGAGCACGTTACCCGCCATTTGGGTCTTTCAATTTCTATTTATTTGCACGTTTTTATCTGGTTTGCAAATATTTTGTAATACCTATCTAATAAAAGCACTTTTGAATTTATATAAACTTATTTAAATGTCTTCTTCCAATTTACTTGATACAATTAAACTTGAGGAAGGCCTTCGCCCAGCAGTGGAATAGAAAAGACTATAAAAAAACTCACTGGGCTATTCGAGGGAAAAGCAAAATCTTAAAATAATTGTAGGAGGCGTAACTGTGCAGTGCGACCGATCTGTAACCGCGACCAACCATGGCATGAACAAATACTGCACGAATGCGGCCATGAGCTGAGAGGCTGAATAACAAAATTTACTCAAATAAACTTATAGAAACGACAAAAGCTGGAAAAGTAAAGATTATTTTTCGTAGAATCTTTTATGATAAAAATCTCCTTCGAAGCACTTACTTAGGTATATTAATCTCTCTAGTCCCTTATGGAATAGTTTTGGCATAAAACGCCCTTCTTTTTGATACGTCGACAAACTGTAGAGAAAGCGGTCAAGAGTGAGTTGAACATGTACGCACTGGGTTCTGTTAGTTGAGCTATAAAATATAAATAACGAGTTTTGTGTATAAGAGTGACTTCATCCACAACTTGATTTAAGTTTGTGATCGGAAAGTTTGAACTGTGTAATGTTTGTAAATGTATGAACCTCCAAGGAACCCTCACATTTATTAAAGGTGGTGTGGTGTTTAGTGTTTACTTTGATGTTACCTAGATTTTGTATGTTATTGTTATCAGTTTTAGTTACGTTTTCATATGTCCAAATTGAGTTACGTAAAGATCCTTTATCTACCCAAATATCATAAACCCTCTCTAATGCGTTCAAAAACCATAGGCAATGACCAGCATTACCAACCAACAGAAATAAACGGAACTGTAATGAACTCATAACCTACTGAAAACAGTAGGTTATAGAGTTTAAATTTGGAATAGGTGTCAAATTCAAGTGAGTGTGCTATACTAGTATCTACATTCTAACTATAAATCGCACGACATTTTGATCTCGAGTGACATAGAATAAAAATACAGATATTCGAAACGTTGCCATTTCGAGCTGTCATTTGTTCGTTAGCTTTTTATTTCCAGCTACGAGTAGACAAATTTTCTGATAAGTTGAATAAGTTCTTTATTTCTGTCGAAAATGAGTGATAGTGACTCAGAACAACTGTCAATGTTAACTACCATTACTATAATAAATAATTTGCTTCTGTATGTGTTCAATTTATTTTTTATTGCATTACACTGGTAACAATGCTGGTCATTTCCCTATGGTTCCTGAACCCATCATAGAGCCCTTATGATATTTGGGTAGATAAAGTAGTGTATGCAACTGTACATAATTAGGCATTACAACACTCGTGTGATGCTATTAAGAAACTCGCCTTCGGCTCGTTTCTTAAACCCACACTTGTGTTGTAATGCCCTCCATTATGCACAGTTGCAAAAACTACTATTTCGTCATTACTTTTGAATAAAGAACACGCGAAGTGTCATATTTACGTAGACTGATAAACCAAAATCACTTCCCGGCGCGTTCTTTGAATTTGGAACGAAGAGCGCGCCGGCAATGTTGTATGAAACGGTGTGCTGTTTGAATTTAGAACTCTCATCTATCGTACACATTGCGTTCTCGTAGCTGTATAGCCACAGATGCGTTTACCTTTTGGCACAAACTGTAAAATAAAAAAATAAAAATGGCGGAAGTCAAAAAAACGGCTGTCAAAAAATTTTCGTTGTTAATTAATTTAATTCTATTAACAAAATGACAATTGTTAATAGAATTAAATTTATTAGGAATGTAAAAGACCCTTTTTTATTTCCTTGCATTTTTTTAAGAAAAGCACTATACCTATATGCCTCTGCCGAAATGGCAATTGCCTGTCTCGTATCATTGAAGTCCTCGCCCGCGACTTGGCCTTCAAACTCATACTCGACCTGCAATTGCCTATTTCGTTGCCTTTGCAATAATGTACTATTATTAAAAAAAACCGGCTGGAATACACGGCAGTTACGGCACGGCTGGCGTCTTTTCGAGTAGGTAAGCCGGTGAAGCCGACTGTGATCGAAGAAGGTTGTGAAATAATGACCAGATTATGTATGATGTTCAAGTTAAATAAATATGAAAATAATTTCACTAGCATCCTGAGGTTCCAGCACAAAAATGTACAAATGTACCTCATCTGTAAGCACCTTGAGGATAATGCGAGATCGTTTGCCGCCGCCTGCCTCTCAGCCCCGATCTGATAGGTAACCCCGACGCGAATGGGTAATAAGAAGATAGGCTCATACCTACTCTGCAGAGATTATATCTGCTGAGATCTGCTCAGACCAAAACCTACGTGGAACGTGACTCGTAGGTACTAGGTACTTAAAGCTTTTACATTGAAAAGATGAGGTTCATTTATTTTTAGAAAATAGATTTATTAGTAAATATTAGTCGTAATTATTTTATTATGTTGTTGTAATTTTCTTAGTAAAACTGCTCTTTGTAAAAACTTTTAATACAATATTTAGGTATAGCTCTAATGGATTGATCGCTGTCTGTCAGTACAAACAAGTGGAGAAATAGACACGTAAAAAAGAAATGCAATGGTCGACGATATAGGCACCGGCTAACTTTAAATGATGTAGGAAACGCGGCATATGGGTAAGCATAAGCTAGGCATATCAAGTTGCTAGAGCTCCCAGTTGTCTGAGTTGGGCGATACCCAGTAATACGAGTGCTGATTGGATAAGTGGCTATGCGGAGCTCGTGTAAGTAGGTCAGTCTACTGGCCGAATCAGTCTTTTGACGAAAGTTCACCTTCATTTTATGAAACGTTCAGGCGGCTGACAAGCCAAAGCCACTACGAAAAGTGTCTGACAGTGAAAGTTCTTGACTTCTAATTCTGTCCCGAATAAAATATAAAAAGAGGCATCTGTAGACGAATGATTGGTGCAAATTCAGTAAGTTTGCCAGCACTATGACTATGAGCCAAACTTCAGCATCGGTGGTCGTTCCTACCTGTGGAACGACCACCGATGGAGGCATACACACACACAAGCTTTATAAAATGTCGAAGGTCTGGGTGTCGCAGGCTCTAAGCCAGCATGGATGACGAGAACAATTATTAGTACAAGTTCCACTTTCAACAAATAAAAAAATACTCGAGTTAGCATATTAGGTATCTGCCTAAGTATTCGTTTTGTACTTATATAATATATTTTGAACTAACAGCTCTTGAGTATTCGAGTAAAAATATACAGAACACCAATATTGCTACATGACTGTAGCACATCAAGCCGGATATAAAACAAAGACAATAAACATCACCACGAGAGGGGCCGGATATTGGATCTGTCGGGACTCGTAGAAGTCGTGTTCAATGTATCTGATACCTTTTCCGATTGGGTTAGTTTTGTGTCCTCAGACACGAAATGTGACGAATCACTCAGAACTCCGGATCTCGCTATATATTAAAATAAATACATTAATTACATAGATAATTCATTCTCAAATTTTTAAATATCAATTCAGATCATTTTGGTAAAGTACCTACCTATACTCAGTGTTTTTAGTTGACATTTTTTTTTAGTCTATGTGCGCCGCGATTTTGGAAAAAAGCAAGTGCTCGCCGATGTTACTGCAGTGCCTTACAAAATGAAGGGATTGAGCTCGAGCAGATTTAAGGTTTTTTGTTGTAGTGCTTATCCGCACTTTGGTGGTTTTTTATTTCATTTGAACAGATTTATTTAAAAAAAATCTCAGTTTTCATAGATAATTATTATTTTAACAGTTAAAATAAATACTAAGCAGGTTATTAATTATAACTGCTTTCTTCAGACAGCTGCGATATTTTTTTTCTAAAACATGCACAATACGCCTTAAAACATATCTTAAATCGGTCCTATCAAACACAATATTCACTCACCCACAAAAAGTTCGAACACAAGTAGCACGGTCATAATGAACAAATTTCCATGGCACAGTCACATCACAACACGATCCTTCACTTCACATCCTCCGAGCAATCCTGCAGCGCGCGAGAGACGTTTGCTCCGTCTGACGTCTAGCTCGCGACTGGCGCAGCATCCCTCCCACACTCACTCACCCCCTGTTAACGCGATATCCTAATTAGATAACTGTCATTGCTTTTCACTGTGTTTTTGACGTTTAATTGCCGGAAGAGGAGTAGAATGCATAGCTATAATGGCGCCTTCCTATGAATGAAAACTTAACAAAACCTCATAACAATAACAGAAACAAACAAGGCAACAGTAAGGAAATTACTAAAAAGTTAAACACAAAAATCAGCAACGCATAATGTCACATGTGGAGCAAAAAATGTTTAAAACGAACGAGATCCAAGGTGGGAAGCGAACCCGCAACCTCCTGTGTCGCAGGCGGGCCTTCGATCGCTATCCTCCGGTGAATATATGATCGGCGATAGTGAAGAGACCCCATAAGATTACTAAGTATTACCTTGCTTCACTGGCTGTATGTACTACTAACTTAGACTTCAATTAGATCCTAAGCTATGTACATATTGGCGAAATAATAATGTTGACATAAAATGAAATGAAATGGTAGAGGAATAATTGGTTCAGGCCTTGCGGTTGCAACTCTGAGCCATTCCAGTACAGCCCGTGAGTCGTTGGGTTCAGGCCTTGCGGTTGCAACTCTGAGCCATTCCAGTACAGCCCGTGTGTCGTTGGGTTCAGGCCTTGCGGTTGCAACTCTGAGCCATTCCAGTACAGCCCGTGTGTCGTTGGGTTCAGGCCTTGCGGTTGCAACTCTGAGCCATTCCAGTACAGCCCGTGTGTCGTTGGGTTCAGGCCTTGCGGTTGCAACTCTGAGCCATTCCAGTACAGCCCGTGTGTCGTTGGGTTCAGGCCTTGCGGTTGCAACTCTGAGCCATTCCAGTACAGCCCGTGTGTCGTTGGGTTCAGGCCTTGCGGTTGCAACTCTGAGCCATTCCAGTACAGCCCGTGTGTCGTTGGGTTCAGGCCTTGCGGTTGCAACTCTGAACCATTCCAGTACAGCCCGTGTGTCGTTGGGTTCAGGCCTTGCGGTTGCAACTCTGAGCCATTCCAGTACAGCCCGTGTGTCGTTGGGTTCAGGCCTTGCGGTTGCAACTCTGAGCCATTCCAGTACAGCCCGTGTGTCGTTGGGTTCAGGCCTTGCGGTTGCAACTCTGAGCCATTCCAGTACAGCCCGTGTGTCGTTGGGTTCAGGCCTTGCGGTTGCAACTCTGAACCATTCCAGTACAGCCCGTGTGTCGTTGGGTTCAGGCCTTGCGGTTGCAACTCTGAGCCATTCCAGTACAGCCCGTGTGTCGTTGGGTTCAGGCCTTGCGGTTGCAACTCTGAGCCATTCCAGTACAGCCCGTGTGTCGTTGGGTTCAGGCCTTGCGGTTGCAACTCTGAGCCATTCCAGTACAGCCCGTGTGTCGTTGGGTTCAGGCCTTGCGGTTGCAACTCTGAGCCATTCCAGTACAGCACGTGTGTCGTGAGGTTCCGGTTACGGAGCAGATCGTGATGCTTTAGTTAAAATGACGACTCTAGATTAAAACCAAGTCAAGTTCTCCTTATACATAAGTATTTCCCTTTTAGGTATCCTCGTGTGCATTATAAATATAATATAACACAGAAAGATTTGCGTTCAACTTCAAATGAAATAAGAGTGTTAGGATTCCAGTGTGGTGCGCCCCCAGGTACCAATAAGAGTGTTAGGATTCCAGTGTGGTGTGCCCCCAGGTACCAATAAGAGTGTTAGGATTCCAGTGTGGTGTGCCCCCAGGTACCAATAAGAGTGTTAGGATTCCAGTGTGGTGCGCCCCCAGGTACCAATAAGAGTGTTAGGATTCCAGTGTGGTGTGCCCCCAGGTACCAATAAGAGTGATAGGATTCCAGTGTGGTGTGCCCCCAGGTACCAATAAGAGTGTTAGGATTCCAGTGTGGTGTGCCCCCAGGTACCAATAAGAGTGTTAGAATTCCAGTGTGGTGTGCCCCCAGGTACCAATAAGAGTGTTAGGATTCCAGTGTGGTGTGCCCCCAGGTACCAATAAGAGTGATAGGATTCCAGTGTGGTGTGCCCCCAGGTACCAATAAGAGTGTTAGGATTCCAGTGTAGTGTGCCTCCAGGTACCAATAAGAGTGTTAGGATTCCAGTGTGGTGTGCCCCCAGGGTACCAATAAGAGTGATAGGATTCCAGTGTGGTGTGCCCCCAGGTACCAATAAGAGTGTTAGGATTCCAGTGTGGTGTGCCCCCAGGTACCAATAAGAGTGTTAGGATTCCAGTGTGGTGTGCCCCCAGGTACCAATAAGAGTGTTAGGATTCCAGTGTGGTGTGCCCCCAGGTACCAATAAGAGTGTTAGGATTCCAGTGTGGTGTGCCCTCAGGTACCAATTTGTGTAGGTCCTAATGCTTACTTTGTTCATTCCAATTTTTTTCAAAAATCCAACCTTCAGTAACACAGACAGATAGAATAGGGATACACTAGGGACAGTATACCATTCTTAGATACTGGCATGACTTCACGAAAAATCGAACCCTTCAATAAGATGACCTTTTCTTAGGGTTATTGTCATTCCTTTGAGCAATGAAAATAATTTCCTCTCACTTGACCGTTTGGTTCCGGGCATTCCTGACCCGATTCATATTACCAATGGCGTCACAAGGTCAAATAGTTTCTTTCTATTCATTGTACAATCCTTTTGTTGGAGTTGTGACATCGGAGTGACATCTAGTCTATCGGGCTAGCGGTCTTCTTCGAGGCAAGTTTATAACTGCAATTCAGAACTTACTACTATTTTGTTAGAAAGTATTTGGGATCAGCAGGATTCACGATATGATAATATTGATTACTACCTATTTAGAAACCTGTTTACAGCTAAGAGGAACAAGGCACTAGAGGTGTTGCATATACCCATCTCATTCACATACCTACTCATACTCATTTATTGGTACAAAACATACACGTCAAAAGTTTATAAATGGTTGTTAGTTTTCGAGTTGGAGCAAAACTCGTCTCAAGCTTTTTTATTCTCTAGCTAGATAATCTAATATTTTGTAGTAAGCCTTATAAAAAAGGTAATTTTGACCATTTGTTTGAGTTTATTCATTAATTTATTTTTGCAACTCACTTGGAGTTTTGTTGTAGAAGCGTATACACTAAGATACATTCATCTTGTGTAGGTCTGGCGTACCATCTGATGTAGCCTAGTTGTGGAACAGCGAGTTTATTCTTATTATTGTGTATTTCGCTATTTTTAGGGATACGATGGATATTTCTATGAGTGTACAACAAGTTTGTTTTTATTTCTTTGAATTTATCACGCAGGGATTCTCTGCGACCCTTATTATAGATTACACGAACAGCCCTCTTCTGCGGCACAAACACGGTGTTTATATAATTGCTTAGATATCCAGAAAAGGCATTAGAGCATATTCACAAAATGAAATTGAGCCGAAGACAACAGAACCCATACCCCAGTGTGTTTCGTACAGCAAAAAAGCCTGCGACTGAATGACATCAATCCGGGCCGTCACGGCGCCGGAACGCTCCCGGAGTGAATCCGGACTCCAATTTCACGCGGTATTTACTTTCACTGATCTATGCTGCGTTTGAATCACGCTAATTAGGGTGAAAGAGTGGCGCGGGACAGTGAGACAGTGACCGTGACAGAGAGCGATAGACAAATATTAATTCAGAACAGGGACAAGTGAAATATTCACAATTTGAATTCTGTTTTTATAATTTGTTCTGGTACATTACACATAGTAACATTTCTAATAATAGTCCCGCAAGGGCACTGAGCTAACTGTAATTTGTTACCTATCCTCATCCGATCCTCTAAGCTCACCATCGATCGGCCTCTTTGTCTTCAGCTGGAAAGACTCTCATTTTTAAATCACATGTCCTGAACGACTGCTAACTCACTACCATGCCAATAGCTTGACAGCAATCTTCACACGACATTGATCGACTATCAGTGATGCAAACGAGGCTCCAAGAATTAGTTTGTTGCAAATGAACGAAAACATTCCGTTCTATCCCGACTGGGATGTTTATTTTCTGGATCGGAGTTCTCATTGATTTGTTACTATATAGGTACAAGTAGTTTGCCTAACTTTATAGCCTGATTCGAGAAAGATGTTGTTGAAGGACGCACAACAAAGCTTAACACATTCACTGGTCATGTCCTGACGCACTTGTCTTGTCCGTGTTGCAGCCCACCGCGCTGAGCTACTGAGCTCAGCGCGGTGAGCTGTGAATGCGATCTACCTTCTGAACAGTGAATGCGTTGACTTCAAAATAAATGACGTCTTTCTACTAAATGATGGTGAAAGCTTAATAAACGTGTTCGTGACCACTTCCTACTTAGTCCGAGGTTACCGCACACACAACGTCAATACTACTGAGCGACTTGCTCTGAAACTTTCCAGGGATGACGTTCTGGTTCTGGTTTAGTAAACGTGTTCGTGACCACTTCCTACTTAGTCCGAGGTTACCGCACACACAACGTCAATACTACTGAGCGACTTGCTCTGAAACTTTCCAGGGATGACGTTCTGGTTCTGGTTTAGTAAACGTGTTCGTGACCACTTCCTACTTAGTCCGAGGTTACCGCACACACAACGTCAATACTACTGAGCGACTTGCTCTGAAACTTTCCAGGGATGACGTTCTGGTTCTGGTTTAGTAAACGTGTTCGTGACCACTTCCTACTTAGTCCGAGGTTACCGCACACACAACGTCAATACTACTGAGCGACTTGCTCTGAAACTTTCCAGGGATGACGTTCTGGTTCTGGTTTAGTAAACGTGTTCATGACCACTTCCTACTTAGTCCGAGGTTACCGCACACACAACGTCAATACTACTGAGCGACTTGCTCTGAAACTTTCCAGGGATGACGTTCTGGTTCTGGTTTAGTAAACGTGTTCGTGACCACTTCCTACTTAGTCCGAGGTTACCGCACACACAACGTCAATACTACTGAGCGACTTGCTCTGAAACTTTCCAGGGATGACGTTCTGGTTCTTCTTTTTTTCGGTAAAAAACAGATTCTGGTATCGACCTAACATTCAAAACTTTGAAATCTAAACGTATATAATTTTTTTTGACTATTTATAATTATCATTATCAGAGTGAGGTTTCTGTATCTCTGTAAGATACAGAGATAATGTGAGTTTTGTATGTTGTTGTTGTTATTCGACAGTTTTGCGTTGTTTGTACCGAACCCTAAAAGTCGTCTTCCTGTCTCGTCTCGGGAGCATCGCGCAATCATTCAAAGATAAAGATAAAGATAATTTATTTGCTTGAACATTATGTAGGATAAACAGATGATACAGAATTTTTTGTTTCAATAATGTCCTACTAATACTAGCATGCAAATGTTACAGTAACTTAAACCTATGATATTTTATCTATGCCTAGCCCTTACTGTAATTTTAAACAATGTCAAATAAGTTGTTGTCAAAGTTTGTCTGTCATGAAATCGTTAATATTATAATATCATTTGTTAATTAATAATTGTTTTAATTTAGTCCTAAATATGTTGTCGCTGAGATCTTTTATTGATTTTGGTATTTTATTATATATTTTACGTGACATATAGACTACACTTTTTTGTAAGAACGCTGTTTTACATTGAGGCATTTGTAGTTTACTGCCATCCCGTCTATTTCGCACTACAAAATTAGATTTGTGTGGGAAAAGATGGGGATGTTTACGAATAAATAGTGCCATCTCAAATATATACAATGACGGAAGCGTTAGAATTTTGTGCTCAATGAACAGAGGTCTGCAACTGTCGGTAACGTGCAGGTTAAACATCGATCTAATACATCTTTTTTGTCTTCTAAATATGAAGTCTTTATTGGTAGAGTTGGCCCAGAAAATAATACCAAACCTTAAGATAGACTCTACTGTTCCATAATAAGCTGTAAGTAGTGTTTGTGTATTAACAATGGAGGATAATTTATAGAGTGCGTAGGTAGAGCTACTTACTCGCTTACTTAAAAGTTCAATATGGGTTTTCCAATTTAATTGACAGTCAATTTGAATTCCTAGAAATCTTGTTGACTCTACCTCTTCTACTTTACTACCATTAAACTGTAGGTCTATTTGAGGATAGTTTTTAATTCTTTGACTGAAATGTATTATGTTTGTTTTATTTATATTTATTTTCAGATTGTTATTGTCAAGCCATTTAATTATTGAATTTACTGAATTATTAATGTCAGAATTATAAGTATTTATGTCATCACATTTTATTGTTAGTGTACTATCGTCAGCAAATAAGGTCATTGGTTGATTGACTGCTCTAGGTAGGTCGTTTATATAAATAATAAATAGCAGAGGTCCTAGGACACTCCCCTGTGGAACGCCAAAATGATTTACGCGCTCTGAAGAACGATACGATTTTTCACATTTGGTTTTGGGGTCCAGTTTTGTGATCTCGGTAATTTGTCTACGGTCTTAAATATACGAGCAGAGAAGTTCAGATACTCTACCTCTCAGTCCATACGCTTCTAATTTGTTAATCAAAATGTCGTGATCTACGCAGTCAAACGCCTGTGTCATATCACAGAACACAGCGGATACAGGTGTCCTGTTGTCTATTTCGAGCACAACATTTTCTATAAATTCATATATAGCCAAGTTTATCGATTTGTTACGTCGAAACCCTTTTTGTTCATTGCACAGTAATTTATGCTTTTCTAAGTAACCATTGATTTCTTCATATATATAGAAGAGCTATTGGTCTGTAACTACTAGTTAACTCTTTGCTACCTTTTTTAAATAGTGGTTTAACAATCGCAAGTTTAAGATCTTCCGGGAACGTACCCGTTGAGATAGTTAAGTTTATCAAGTAACTGAGGTGTGGGCTTATTATTTCATTTACTGCTTTTATGATTCTCGTAGAGATTTGGTCAAAACCAGTGCTAGAAGAGTTTTTTAAGTTTTTTATAATGTTTTTAATGTGCTGTGGTACGCATGGTGCTAAGAACATTGATTTTGCATGATGACAGATTTTATCTGTCACGTTTATTCCATGATTGGGAATGGATTCTATTTTATAATGAAATAATCATTAAATTGATTGGCAATGTCAGTAGGATTCAAAAAATATTCATTATTATTATTACATTTAATTTTAACTATGGATTCCTTAGGAGTACAAATTCTAGTTTTATTTATAACATCCCACGTGGCCTTAGATTTATTTTGTGATGTCATTATTTTGTATATATTTTGTGATTTTTTTGTTTGTGTAATAACTTTTTTAAGCCTTTTCGAAATTTCTTTGTAGATATGTTTATTAGTTTTATTAGGTTTAGACAGGAATTTCCAATATAATTTACGTTTTCTTTGGCTACATAATTTTATCCCTCGGGAAATCCATTTTGGTTTACTTACGGTTCTGATAAAAATCTTTTTCTTTGGGAAGCATAGATCGTAAAAAAGCCTAAAGTTTTCAATGAAATACTTATAAGCTAAGTTAGAGTCATGAGTATTGTACATGTCTGAGAAGGTTAAGCTTTTAATACATAATTTAAATTTATAAATATTTTCCTTACAGAAATCACGCACTTCTCGATGCCATGACTTTAGTTTAATAGTACGCACCGGCAGTTTTATGATTTGAGCCGTATGGTCAGAGAGCGCAAATTCCAAGACTTCAGTTTTACAGTGGTTTTTGAAATCATGGGCGATATTGTCAATGCATGTGTTTGATATCAGACGAGTGGGTTGTTTTAGGGTTAATTTTAAGTTGTATTGTAATAAACTGCATTCAAAATCACTTGTCACATTATTAATTTTCAACATATCAATATTAAAATCTCCTAATAAAATAGTGTTCTTATCACTTATCAAAAAAGATATTATAGTAATCATTCGTTAGTTTTGGGATTCTATATAAACAAATAACTATTATTTTATATGTCACTAATTCAATAGCACAGCATTCAATTATTCCAGATAAAGATATCTTTTTAATTTCAGGTATTTCTTTCCATTCGTGGTTTTTCATTACTAGGATGCATGCGCCACCTTTACTTTTATTACTCCTGCTGTAACTTGATGCTAAAGTGTAGTTATTCAGGTTCAAGTTTTGTTCGTTTCCCATCATCATATTGTGCTCTGTGATACATAGCACGTCAATATCCATATTACTTTCTTGTAGCTCGTTTAGATTTATTTGAAGGGCATCAGCTTTATTTAACAGTCCGGCAATGTTTTGATGCAGGATGTGTAAATACTTAGTCTCGAAAAAACATACTGTTCTCTTCATCTGATTTTTTAGGGCTGTCCGTGCAATGTTGGTCACTTCTACAAGTAAGTTCGTACCTAATTGAGTCTATGTACATTCTGAGGTTTAAGAACACGTTGCGATAGCCATAATTTCTTATTTTGCCAGAGTACCTGCTGAACATAGAAAAATCATATTTCAGTTCCTTATTTGAGTCCAATTGAGTTCAATCCTTATGGTTTATTATTTAGAAGAAACTCTCACCGAAGGTACTTTCATAAATTTTCACGTGGAGTTGGAGAAACGGTTAATTAATATAATTCCATTTAAAAGTTAGGAGTTAATAACAAGTTGGAGCGTGTTGTTAGTTATGTACGACGTGATGTTAGATATTAACTTTACAGTTACCTCCCTAGGTAGGTAGGTATGCTTAGGATTTTAAATAATCATCATTGGTAGGTAGGTAGTTGATCTACCGCAGCCAGCGCTGCCGCAGCCAGCGCTGCCGCGCTGGTTCAGTGACTGCTTCCTGGTTGTTCCGCCGGATTCCCTGACTAGGCAGCCTCGTTGTCTAACTTGAAATCCATTAACAGTAAACTTCAGCTGGGATCAGTTCGTACTTTTAAAAATAAAACAACGGTTCAATCACATCGAGAGATATCGAATGTTCGTGGCTAAAATAGGCTTCGAACATCTATCAGAACCGTTGTTTTGATAGATGTTCGAAACCCGTTAGAATTGCGTCACAATATCCATATGTGTACTGTGCGTGCGTTCTCGTCAGCGCGATCAGTCTATTTTTACTAGCGACATCTAGTTCTAATTTAGGTGCAACATTTCACCGTTCGACAGTAGTTTTAAACAGTTTAAGCCCTATTGCTTTAAATAAACTATATTATTATAAAAACGAGAGTTTGGATGTTTTTTTAGATGTTTGGACGTTTGTTACATCTTCACGGCAAAACATCTGACTGGCTTAGGCTATACACATATAATATACACAAGGTAGTTTTTATTCCGTAACAACGCTTGCGAGGCCGCGGGCGGAACCTATAGTCCATTGTACACTTGTGGTTTTATGAATCTAATCTTTTTATTTCCAGAAACGTTTAAATGAAGTGTGCAGTGAGATTACGTACAAGGTGAGAGGATGCCTTCAGCAGGAACCGATTGGAAGGTAGCGGCGGCCGCATGGGGGGATTAACTACGCAGGGGACGGATCCAGGTAGGTGGATGAGGAGGCCCTTTTATAAAAATATCAGCCTTTTTTATCTTATAAATTGAAATTACAACTAACTTTTATAATTCGCTTCCTCCGTCTGAACTGTTTGCTCCTTTTACTTCTTCCACTAGTGTGCCTCCCCGGCAGGCCTTGGCCATAGCTTTGTTTGCTCCTTTTACTTCTTCCACTAGTGTGCCTCCCCGGCAGGCCTTGGCCATAGCTTTGTTTGCTCCTTTTACTTCTTCCACTAGTGTGCCTCCCCGGCAGGCCTTGGCCATAGCTTTGTTTGCTCCTTTTACTTCTTCCACTAGTGTGCCTCCCCGGCAGGCCTTGGCCATAGCTTTATTTGCTCCTTTTACTTCTTCCACTAGTGTGCCTCCCCGGCAGGCCTTGGCCATAGCTTTGTTTGCTCCTTTTACTTCTTCCACTAGTGTACCTCCCCGGCAGGCCTTGGCCATAGCTTTGTTTGCTCCTTTTACTTCTTCCACTAGTGTGCCTCCCCGGCAGGCCTTGGCCATAGCTTTGTTTGCTCCTTTTACTTCTTCCACTAGTGTGCCTCCCCGGCAGGCCTTGGCCATAGCTTTGTTTGCTCCTTTTACTTCTTCCACTAGTGTGCCTCCCCGGCAGGCCTTGGCCATAGCTTTGTTTGCTCCTTTTACTTCTTCCACTAGTGTGCCTCCCCGGCAGGCCTTGGCCATAGCTTTGTTTGCTCCTTTTACTTCTTCCACTAGTGTGCCTCCCCGGCAGGCCTTGGCCATAGCTTTGTTTGCTCCATTTACTTCTTCCACTAGTGTGCCTCCCCGGCAGGCCTTGGCCATAGCTTTGTTTGCTCCATTTACTTCTTCCACTAGTGTGCCTCCCCGACTTCTTCCACTAGTTTGCCTCCCCGGCAGGCCTTGGCCATAGCTTTGTTTGCTCCATTTACTTCTTCCACTAGTGTGCCTCCCCGACTTCTTCCACTAGTGTGCCTCCCCGGCAGGCCTTGGCCATAGCTTTGTTTTCTCAGAGCTAGTTATTTTTATTAATTCCCAGGGGCTAGTCCTCAATCCGTCCTCCGCCCGGTTCGGACATGCCAATTAATTGAATCCGGTTTTATTTTGCTCTTTTGAAGTGCCACCTTGCTGATTGGGTTTTGAGTGGAGGCCCCGGGCTCCGCCACCATGCACAGGCGAAACAATATGGCGGGAAAATTACCGGAAACAAACCTTTTAACTTTTTCTCGTTATTTTAGTTTTTGTCCATTGCGGAGGCGCTACTTTAGATGCGGTAACAGGAAGAGTCGGGCGCACGCAGATGCATTTTGGTCGTGTAGAGAGGTGGGAGCCTTGGATTTACTTGTAAATTCCTATTTATCCGTAAAACATGTCGCGGGCAGAAGCTAGTGAATTATAAAAAGAGGAAAAATATTAAAATAAAATAAAAAAAACATTTATTTCATACACAAAAAAATCTATTAAGGTCCTTAATATGACGACCTCTGTGTCGCGGTGGGCGAAGGTCCGCTTGCGACGCAAGAGGTTGCGGGTTCGATTCCCGCCTTGGGACAAATATTTGTTCGATCTGCAGGTATTTGTTCCGGGTGTTCTGGTCGTTTTCTATGTATGAATAAAAATATCTATCAATATAATGTATTGTATTATGTATATCAGTTATCTAGGACCCATAACCACCCATAAATTTTATAAATTTTATTTTTTTATTTATTTATTATTAATAACACAAAGCTTTGCTTAGCTTGGGGCTAGATAATGCTGTGTGAATTGTCCAGCAATATTTTATATGTATATATTTTTATAATAAGTAAGTAAAATAAATCTTACGTTAAAGTAGTCATGATAAGCGTCGATATTAAAAAATAAATTATGTTAATATTTATTTATTATTATAATTGGAAACACTGCAATCGCTTGATGATGAAAGTATCTGATCCTTACTGGAACACAGTGCTCCAGGAACGGGCCATCTCGTTCATCAGAATGTCTTTCCAGAATCGAAGCTACATCATTGTGAAGCTCCTGTTGCTTATTAGCGGGCTTCACGTGGGTTTTTATGTTTACCTAAATTAATAAATCAGTAAGGAATACGCGAGGCAAATCCACGATTTTTGAAAGGGAAAGCAATCTACGTTTTACAGAGTCGGATTTAATGGATAAAATAAATAAGAATTTGTCAGAAACTGAGAGAGAGAGAGAGAACATAAAGCAACTGGAGAGAGGATCTTCTTTGGTTACTTTTTTCTTTAACTTTTTCTTTCTTTTTAACAACAACTTTCGTCAACCGATACGGTTGACGAAAGTTTGATCAGAAATGGTCGTTTTTAGGGTTCCGTACCCAAAGGGTAAAACGGGACCCTATTACTAAGACTCCGCTGTCCGTATGTCACCAGGCTGTATCTCATGAACCGTGATAGTCAGACAGTTGAAATTTTCACAGATGATGTATTTATGTTGCCGCTATAACAACAAATACTAAAAAACAATCAAATAAATATTTAAGGGGCTCCCATACAAACGATAGAAACGATGGAAAAAAAAATATATGCAGTTATTGTTTTCTTATAAATCGAGGGCATGACTCCTTTCACGACTTTTCCCTAACTCTCGTGGTTTCGGACTTGGCCATCACCGCCCTTCTCAAAAAACCACCCTGTATATTCACTTTAAAAATAAATAATTAAATTAAAATAAAACAAATATTTAAGGGAGCCGTCCCATACGACAAACGTGTTTTTATAGATAATGGTACGGAACCCTTCGTGCGTGAGTCCGACTCGCACTTGGCCGGTTTTATTTAATTACGCTGACTTAATTTAGACGTGTAGGTACTAAGTACATTTTTATAGGTACGCATTCTGTGACAATACGTATCATTTCGTCGTGAAAGTTAAGATGTCCACGTGAACCAGCTGACAATCTGGAGCCTCGCAACCTCATTAAAGCTTTGTTCTTGTAAAGTAAATCCAGATTGATGATCATCCTAAGCTCTACCTGTGACTGTCATCAACAAATTTACTTACGTTCCGTTGTGTTTCAGAAACGTGCTTAGATGTAAGTACCTACCTTATCTAGACCTAGAAGCTTGCTCTACTATACCTATGGCTTACAGTAAAAGTAATGATAATAGTGCCGGTGGCTCCACCTGCAGGGGTGACATACAAGGGAACCTACAGGTGAGTCCCGCCGAAATCGAACATTTTAAAAAAGAAGTAGACTCTCTCCCAGGCCCTGTCCTACTCCCTGCGACATAATTAAATTTAGAGCTCAGCGAATTTGCGTTTTAACTCGCAAAACGGATTCTGTCGGAGTCCCATTGTTTGTAAATCAGCTTGTTGGTCGCAATCGAGTTACGTTACATTACGTAAATAGTTGCCCGCGCGCCCGCGCGTACCACAACGCGAACCTCCAACTCTTCGAGGAAAGATCATCAAATTGGCACGGAACTTCAAATAGTACCTACCTGCCCACATAAATTGTAAGCATTATGGTTCATAATCATAAGTGATGTATGGGAATGAATACCAATTATTTATGTATGGTATCTTGTAACCCGAATGCGCAACAAGGAGGCCGACTATTTCCCGACACTTTAATTTGATTGTTTTGAAAAAACTTGAAACCGATTTCCAGAGTTGGAATTCCTTAGTATTTGCACAGTTTCTGTGTCACAGTCACAGTCACAGGTCGAACATGTAGAGTACCTACCTACTATATAATTATAGGGTCTGTTAGTGACTGCTATGGCTTTCTCTACATTGTAGTAGTACCTACCTACCTACCTACCTACCGGCTCTTCAAATATTATTCTTTAAATATCATTTAAATTATAAATTCACAAAATAATAATTTAATATTAATTCATTAATTATATTGTAGGATAATTTATGAAACTACCTAGTGACGTGTAAAATATTATTTTTATTAATAAATTCTTGTAATCATTGATAACGTAGGTACTTATAGGTATGTTACCTGTACACATACCATAAGGTATGTTACCAATGAAGAAACTTCTTAAAAGTTGTGACCACCACACAGTTATCCGCATTTCTCGAAAGCCATGCAGCGCAGCCTCGACATTGGCCGGAGTGGGCCCGCCCCACTCCACCACACTTTCTAAGGCCCACTTTGGAAGTTCTTCTGTGCGCTGTCGAAACTCGAAACGCGCTCGTGCAATAAAACCTCATTCATTTAATTTTCAAATGTAATAATTTAAATTTATAAGTAGTTACTTTGAATTAAGGTATTTTGTTTTGTCAGCCAGTGTAACTTTCTTTCGGATTATTTACTCTTTGGACTAAAATAGGAATTTTCGGATAGGAATCGGTTCGACGAGCGTTGTTGTGATTTTTATTTCGGTTTTCGAATTCAAAAATAGTACCTACTCAGTGTTTCGTGCATCAAAATCAATAGTGATGTGGTATCTTATCGGGATACTAGTGCTGTGCCTGTACTTGTATTCCCGGCATCGATTGAGATACTTCCAGTCGAGAGGAGTGAACACTCTACCTACACTACCATTTTTTGGAAATTTAGCAGCCGCGACATTTGGGAAAGAAAACTTCGTCGATACTATTTCGACCGGATATCAAAAATTTAAGAATGAAAGGTAAATAATGAAATGCAACAGCCTCAACATCTGTGTATGTCGTTACCTACATGGTATGTGCTAAATAATGAAATACAACAGCCTCAACATCTATGTATGTCGTTGCCTACATTACATGGTATGTGCTAAATAATGAAATGCAACAGCCTCAACATCTATGTATGTCGTTGCCTACATTACATGGTATGTGCTAAATAATGAAATACAACAGCCTCAACATCTATGTATGTCGTTGCCTACATTACATGGTATGTGCTAAATAATGAAATGCAACAGCCTCAACATCTATGTATGTCGTTGCCTACATTACATGGTATGTGCTAAATAATGAAATGCAACAGCCTCAACATCTGTGTATGTCGTTACCTACATGGTATGTGCTAAATAATGAAATACAACAGCCTCAACATCTATGTATGTCGTTACCTACATGGTATGTGTTAAATAATGAAATACAACAGCCTCAACATCTGTGTATGTCGTTACCTACATGGTATGTGCTAAATAATGAAATACAACAGCCTCAACATCTATGTATGTCGTTACCTACATGGTATGTATAACGAAATGCAACAGCCTCAACATCTGTGTATGTCGTTACCTACATGGTATGTGCTAAATAATGAAATACAACAGCCTCAACATCTATGTATGTCGTTGCCTACATTACATGGTATGTGCTAAATAATGAAATGCAACAGCCTCAACATCTATGTATGTCGTTGCCTACATTACGTGGTATGTGCTAAATAATGAAATACAACAGCCTCAACATCTATGTATGTCGTTGCCTACATTACATGGTATGTGCTAAATAATGAAATGCAACAGCCTCAACATCTATGTATGTCGTTGCCTACATTACATGGTATGTGCTAAATAATGAAATGCAACAGCCTCAACATCTGTGTATGTCGTTACCTACATGGTATGTGCTAAATAATGAAATACAACAGCCTCAACATCTATGTATGTCGTTACCTACATGGTATGTATAATGAAATGCAACAGCCTCAACATCTATGTATGTCGTTGCCTACATTACATGGTATGTGCTAAATAATGAAATGCAACAGCCTCAACATCTATGTATGTCGTTACCTACATGATATGTGCTAAATAATGAAATGCAACAGCCTCAACATCTATGTATGTCGTTACCTACATGGTATGTGCTAAATAATGAAATGCAACAGCCTCAACATCTATGTATGTCGTTGCCTACATTACATGGTATGTGCTAAATAATGATATGCAACAGCCTCAACATCTGTGTATGTCGTTACCTACATGGTATGTGCTAAGATTTTATACACCATTTCAATTTTGTAATTGTACTAGCTAGGTACCTACATACTAATAATGCACACAAATCCCCACGTTCAATCAAACGTTCCGATCCATCCACGGTTCTCTGGTAGAGATAGCTCGTGAGCGATAAGATTGCCAATTGTCACATTTTTAATTTTGTCTGCTATGATATTATATTTGTTAAGTGTGCAATAAAGAATGTTCTATCTATATATGTTACCATAATATGTAAATATTACATAATTTATTGGAATATTGAAGCGTTCCTACTTAAACTAAAAAACCTGATTAAAAAAAAGATACTTATTAGCCTAAAACTCTGTGACAGACAGAAAACGTAGGTAATACGTATTGTTTGAACCAAATACTTAGGCTTGTAAGTATATACAGAACCCTAAAAATTAACAGTCCAATTCAGGTAAACTAAAATAACCATAATGAAACTCTTACAGACGTGAAGTACCTTATTACCATGAAACTTATTTCTTGTACAGATATTTCGGGCTGTACCAATACCTGGTGCCCACGCTGGTCCCGCGGGACCCGGAGCTGATCCGCCAGATCATGGTCCGAGACTTCAGCATGTTCTCGGACCGGGGGATACACATCGACGAGGACTGCGACCCACTCTTCGGGAGGAACATCATCATGCTGAAAGGTACAGTCGATTTTTTACTTCTTTTTCTTTTGGCTGCGGCGCATTGAATGAAAGTCAACAGGTAAAAGCTCCTTCAATTTGGTCGAAGTATTATTTTTCCATCTTTAAATTTTCAAAAAGCATTTTATCAATATTATCTTTGGTCCCAGGTCCAAAATGGCGCGCGATGCGTCTCGCTGTCACGCCTGCATTCTCCAACGCCCGCTGTAAGGGGATGATGCCACTGATGGAGGAGAGCGCGAGGGCGGTCGAGGTCTACCTGCAGGGGAAGGTCCAAGGGGAGACCGTCATGGATGTCAATGATGTCAGTAGGAACACGGCACTATTCATGAAAGAGACATTCTGCCCAATGAGAGGAACCGACATGTGTGTAGGAATGTACTGTTTAATAAGTGGATTCTTATGAGAGTTTACTCATTCCTATCCACATCATCATTGTTATCTTGCTCTTCTCTTATCCCACATATTTGGAATCAGCACAACTGGTTCTGTTCTTCCATTCAATTGTATCCACCGAATAACCTGAGATAGATCACAAAGTGAAGATGTCAGGCTCGTTATAGTCTGATCAGTGATCAGTAATCAGGGAGTAGTAGTCCGGTTTCGTCAAGATGCGCCTCCGTTCCAGATCACAATGCCGTACGTGAACGACGTGATCGCGTCGTGTGCGTTCGGCTTCGCCGTGGACACGCTCCAGGATCCACACAACCGCATCTTCCAGCTCGGCCAGGCGGCCATCGTGCAGGACACCCGGCAGATACTCAAACTGTTTGGTTACGCGAACCTCACTACGCTGATGAAGGTAAGCTGTCGGTATACTCCTAGTGTTCACTGTTGGCTGGACTGAGGGAGTGGGAGTAGGAATGTTCAACAGTTTTCAAGGAGATCTCGCCATCAGAGCATCAGAGTTTTATCCGTCGCGCGCGCATTCTGCTGCGCTTTTAAACTTCTATTGAAAACTTCTGGTAAATGGGCGATAGCAATTATAATACTAATGGTACGGACCGGAACCCTTCGTGCTCGAGTTCGACTCGCACTTGGCCTGTTTTTTTTACTTATTAAGTAGGTAGGTAGATACCTAGTAGACTGCATGAGAGAGTTAGGCAGGTACCTATAATAATATCCGCATTTCGATAAAAACTATGCATGATCAACCCTCCGTCAAGCCAACGGCCAAGGGGTTGATCGAGCCGCCGCCGCCGCGCCGCCGCCGCCGCGCCGCCGCGCCGCCGCCGCGCTAACAACGAACAGAGCGTTAGGAACATTATTTCTTCTAGCAATAGGCTCAAAGTTCATTGGTTAAGTCAAGTAAGTAAGGTATCTGTTACGAAGTAACATTATTTCATCTGTAGTAATAGGGCCTGTTTTTCCCTTTGGGTACGGAACCCTAAAAAGTTAGAACATAAATCAAACACTTAGTACCTAACCTATCTTGACCCCGGAGATATTATAGGCATAAGATAACGTCCTTAGTGTCATATTCGCAATGGCCGCAGCGCAGTCTCTGTAAAAGCTGTGGAACATGAAGCGTCTATCGATACGGACGGTGAGCGGCGGCAAGCAGCTGTTGGTTCAAATAGTTTTTTTTATTTATTTAATTTATTAGGAAAATCAACGGCTTAAACTAACTTAAATAGATATAACGAAAAACATCAGAGAGCCAATTAAAGATTTTCACGTACTGTGACAATATAACTTACAATATGTGAATATAGGTAGACAAGAGTGTTCCAGCGACAATGAAGTGGGTTAAAGATTCCCAATAAACTAACAAAAATAATGTAAACTGAAGTACCTACGTCACTATTGAAGTAACTGCTGGCCAGTCGCTGTCTGGCCAGTCGCTGTCTGGCCAGTCGCTGTCTGGCTGACTGTGCGCTCCTCAGACTAAGTCATTTCTTACTTAGTCTGAGGTACGCTCGTACAGAATAGATCTAGGTCTAATAGTTCTCAATCTATTCCATATCCGTTTTCTCCAGCATAAGAAGGCTGTTCTGTTTACTCGAAAGCTTCTCTATACGTTTATCCACAGCTGTTAAAAGTGAACATAATATCGAGCAAAGACACGGAGCACTTCTGCCACCTGTTCACGTCAGCGATGAGAGCGCGACGCGAGGGGCGCGTGCCTCCGAGACCGGACTTCATACAGATACTGGTGGATGCTGCTCAAGGTACGTCATCCCAAGTAGAACTAATACGATAGGACTTTATAGGTCATCCTTGGCTGTCGTACAAACAAGGTGGCTTAGTGATACTGACCACCGGGTGGTAGAGCAACTGTCAGTGCAACTTCACTGCTCTTTCCAAACTGCCCCTCGTGCCTGGTGAGTATACGGCACGGTGGCTTGTCATGTCACCGGTTACCTCGGCAGATCCTTTTGAATAGAAACTGCATATTACAAATTACAGTTTCAGTGCCTACGTTTTTACAATGGTTTTTAAACTTGGTTTGTTTCAAAAACAAACGGATGGGTTTTTGCAGCCAGCCAGCCCGAGCCAAATAAAACTAAAAGCAAAAGTGAACAGGCCTACCATTCTCAACACAAACACCTACACAGCACTTTATGAAACTACACAACATTAAGGCCATTTCCTTTTTTGTATGCTCCACCCTCCACAACATGCCAAGCTAATTTGAGATTTACGTCAAGTCAAATGCACGAGGAAGTTTCTAAAGTTGCGTATCGTTGTTCATGGTTACAGGCAAGCTGAAGGAACCGGATGGCGACGGCAACAACAACGACACAAAGACCGCGGAAAGTACGATTCAGTTTAATTTGTTACATTGTAGAGGTTTCGGGGGGCGGAGTGTGAGCGGGCTACGAAAAGCGATGGTTCAGTGATTTGATGTCTGGTGAAGGTTGATTCATAGGTATCTACCTCAGAACAGGGTCATTAGGAAGGAATAGAATAGGTACTACCAGTTCCTTCGGAGACTAGTAAGGGAATACCTACTGGTCTATAATACGGGTCTTTTCAATGTATTTCAAATAGTATGAAAACTTGACAAATTTTCAAAAACTATTTTGAAATGTACAAATGAATACCTTCCATGCGATATCCCACTCAATGTAACGATAACCCCCCGTTTGCAAATTCGTACAATGTCTATTTTTCATAAAGTGTTTAACTTACAGAATTTCCTATACTTAGGTACATAAAGTGTTCAACGTTAAGTAATTACCTAGGTACTGTACCTAGGTAATTACTTAACTTTGACTCTAACTTTCAAAAAAAAAAATTAGATCACCATAAAAATACTTCTTATCAAAATGACACTTATCATCAATAAATAATAATTCAAAACCATGAACACGGATAAACTCTTGACACTCAAAACTTTTAAGTCTTCAAGATGTGTTTAAAATTGATCACCAATTACTAATTTAATGCAAATAAATTAACGTCGTGTAGGTCTTAACTGTCCTCATGTAGACTTATTAAGGCTGTGGTATGGGTCAAACTAGCGCCGCCACCTATTTAATCTTATTATTACGTTGAACAAAGAAAATTACAAAAATACATCGCACAGTTTATGATACGGTGACCACCAATGTCAAACTATTACAGAGGCATTAAAAAAAGCTTATAATAGGTATCACAAACTGTGCGATGGATTTTTGAAATTTCCTTTGTTTAACGTAATAATAAGATAAAATGGTGGCGGCGCTAGTTTGACCCATACCACAGCCTTAAACGATGGAGTTATAAAAATTTGCATAGTTCGAAGGAATCAAATCAATCCCTTTGTGAGGAGTTCTTTTATATTTTTCTTTTTGTTATCGCTCAGTTCTTGCTTCTGTGTGTATGTATTTTTAAGTGTAATTTCTGTTATCAGTTTCATTTTATTTCAGAAATCATCTTCTTCGTATGACGTTTTATAGTAAAACGTATACGGGTTTCCTTTCGTCATTTTGAGTTGCTTGATTTCGTTCCAATTACAGTTTTGTCCGTTTGTATTTGTGTTAAAATTGTACCCCCAATCATCTTGCAAACTTTTCATGTCCATAAAGAAATCAAACGTTAGTTCTCATAGATGACCGGCTTTTGTGTGTTGACAACTGCTCTACAGCAGCTGCCCTAATACAAAATTATATTCTTGCCTTCAGTATGTCCTTCCTCGCATGATTTTGACAACTCCTTTAGTTAGATAGGATAATTATCTCAATAGCTTTCCTAGCTTCCGTCCAATTCCGTGCAAAGATAACAATGTACATGGTGATATGCTTCTTTTTTTTTTCATTTTTATTTGTTTCTTCTGTTATTGTCAAGTTATTGCTATTCAATTTTGACTTGTAATAGAATGCTAACGTGTCACCTCGAGGGCATTGTAGCACTACTTCCAAATCGTAAATATCGACAAAATTATTCTTATCTACATTTTTCCGGTCTATCAGTTTTTCTTTTCGGCTAAATTTCTCCTCTTTCAAATGTTTCTGGTAGGTACTTTTCTTTCATTTCTTTGTTCTTCGATAGAGTTGACGTAGGCAACACACACGTCACATTGGTCTTTTTTTGGTTAGAAAAAAGTTAAATTGAAGTCCCTGTTAATTAACTTGTTCTTTTACGAAATCCTTGTATAAATCTATGATCGCTTTACCTCCGTCAATGTATAATTGTCTTGTAGTAGCAGCTCTCACATCATATGATTATTAGGATGTATTTAATTTAATAATTTTTAATTTATATTGTTATAAGTAACAGTAAGTTAAATTATTAGTGCATAATGTACTAACATCATACTTTACGTAAGAATGTTTTACGACAAGACCTGTAACCTTGTTGCGAATAAAAATCTGAATCTGAATCGAGCTCCAAGAAGATTATATTCATTTACGACAATTACGACGTATCGTATTAGCTGGTACGTCCTCGTCGTTTGAATCTGAATCCTGATAATCGGATGCAAGACTTGCAGGTAAACGAGGATTGCTTAATCTTATTATCAATATGGTTTTTATATATACCTAGATTCTTTGCAACCAAGTGACTCGAGGTCCTCCAACAATAAATAAAGATGATGTTTAACGCGGGGTTTCATTGAAGATTTTTTTCGGCTACAGCAAAACATAGTAACATATTTTACTGCAACTACTTAATTTGCTTTCTACAAACTCGCCGTTAGCTGTTAGCCGTTAGCCGTTAGCTGGGACAGATGGGTCCACAGCAGTAGGTAGGTACCCTCTTCTAGTTTCTACAAACTCGCCGTTAGCCGTTAGCCGTTAGCTGGGACAGATGGGTCCACAGCAGTAGGTAGGTACCCTCTTCTAGTTTCTACAAACTCGCCGTTAGCCGTTAGCCGTTAGCTGGGACAGATGGGTCCACAGCAGTAGGTAGGTACCCTCTTCTAGTTTCTACAAACTCGCCGTTAGCCGTTAGCCGTTAGCTGGGACAGATGGGTCCACAGCAGTAGGTAGGTACCCTCTTCTAGTTTCTACAAACTCGCCGTTAGCTGTTAGCCGTTAGCTGGGACAGATGGGTCCACAGCAGTAGGTAGGTACCCTCTTCTAGTTTCTACAAACTCGCCGTTAGCCGTTAGCCGTTAGCTGGGACAGATGGGTCCACAGCAGTAGGTAGGTACCCTCTTCTAGTTTCTACAAACTCGCCGTTAGCCGTTAGCCGTTAGCTGGGACAGATGGGTCCACAGCAGTAGGTAGGTACCCTCTTCTAGTTTCTACAAACTCGCCGTTAGCCGTTAGCCGTTAGCTGGGACAGATGGGTCCACAGCAGTAGGTAGGTACCCTCTTCTAGTTTCTACAAACTCGCCGTTAGCCGTTAGCCGTTAGCTGGGACAGATGGGTCCACAGCAGTAGGTAGGTACCCTCTTCTAGTTTCTACAAACTCGCCGTTAGCCGTTAGCCGTTAGCTGGGACAGATGGGTCCACAGCAGTAGGTAGGTACCCTCTTCTAGTTTCTACAAACTCGCCGTTAGCCGTTAGCCGTTAGCTGGGACAGATGGGTCCACAGCAGTAGGTAGGTACCCTCTTCTAGTTTCTACAAACTCGCCGTTAGCCGTTAGCCGTTAGCTGGGACAGATGGGTCCACAGCAGTAGGTAGGTACCCTCTTCTAGTTTCTACAAACTCGCCGTTAGCCGTTAGCCGTTAGCTGGGACAGATGGGTCCACAGCAGTAGGTAGGTACCCTCTTCTAGTTTCTACAAACTCGCCGTTAGCTGTTAGCCGTTAGCTGGGACAGATGGGTCCACAGCAGTAGGTAGGTACCCTCTTCTAGTTTCTACAAACTCGCCGTTAGCCGTTAGCCGTTAGCTGGGACAGATGGGTCCACAGCAGTAGGTAGGTACCCTCTTCTAGTTTCTACAAACTCGCCGTTAGCTGTTAGCCGTTAGCTGGGACAGATGGGTCCACAGCAGTAGGTAGGTACCCTCTTCTAGTTTCTACAAACTCGCCGTTAGCTGTTAGCCGTTAGCTGGGACAGATGGGTCCACAGCAGTAGGTAGGTACCCTCTTCTAGTTTCTACAAACTCGCCGTTAGCTGTTAGCCGTTAGCTGGGACAGATGGGTCCACAGCAGTAGGTAGGTACCCTCTTCTAGTTTCTACAAACTCGCCGTTAGCTGTTAGCCGTTAGCTGGGACAGATGGGTCCACAGCAGTAGGTAGGTACCCTCTTCTAGTTTCTACAAACTCGCCGTTAGCTGTTAGCCGTTAGCTGGGATAGATGGGTCCACAGCAGTAGGTAGGTACCCTCTTCTAGTTTCCGAAATAAATAACAAAGTGTGAAAAAGGGGCGTAATAGGGTAAAAATAAAATAAACACTTACTAAATCTACTACAAGTAAAAAATAGTAGGTTCTCTACTTTTGTGTCATCCACATTAATATAATTTATTGCATCATCTTCATTTTGTTGGAGTTCAGGCGGAGAGTTGTTCTCGACATCTTCTGTAGTATCACAACATAATGCTTCTCCTGACAACTAGCAACAAAAAATACAGTTTAACGTTGTTTCTAAATAAATCACAATAAAACAATGTCTATCAAGAATAAGGTTCTTACCACAATAGCACAATAGGAGGGTGTGTCCTTTTTAAGTATCTTTTGATTAAGTGGTTCCACCTCCATGCTCTAGGTTTGTGGCGTAGAAGGCTCCCTGACCAGCCCCAGAATTCTTCTGCTCCTCCAAGACATTTTTGAAAACGGATACCTAAATAATCTGAAAAAGAAATAACTTGAAACACTTCATCAAACTCACAGCCTATATTAGTCATAAAAAGTAATAACTGTAGATAAGTATTGACTGTGCTATAGATTCAAACTTTATAATAAATATTGATGTATTTCTTGTTGTTTCGCAAATACATACGACTATTTAAAACTAAAACAAAATAAATCAAAAAAATTGTCTGTAGTCTTTTAATATAAAACTGAAATAAAACTAAATATCATGTTGCTATCACAACTTTTAAACAAAAAGTGAAATAAATTCGAAAAAAGCAATCTATTACGAAACATAATACAAAAAAAGTAGTTACCTTTTATAGATGAACTGTAGTATTTGCCTTTGGTCCAAAACAAAACACGTCTAGTCGTCATCACTTCTGACGTGTGTTTAAAAGAATCAAGTACCTAGTCCATGGCTTTTCATGGAAAAGAGATAGGTGGTCTTCTATTTCGCTCAATTTGCTCAGAAGGGAGCGCCTGTCAAAATGAGAGTATTCTTTGCAAGCACAAAGTAGGTACTGTGAACGTAGGAAATTTGCAAGTAAATAATGCGTTTTATGAGAAAACCTCCAAAAACCCACACCTACGGTTTCTCTTAAGCAGGCGACAGTTCTTGTACAGCATTCTTCAGAAGAAGTAGGTCCTACTTATTTAGGAACTAGGTACATGCCGGATTTCAAACCACTGTCATTTTGAGACGCGAATTTATTTTGTTACGGTTTGCTTCAAAAGAGCGAAAGAGGATGTTGAATATTGACAATTGTAGGTACCTATTGGATACATACGAGTATAAACTAGTAGTTTATGCAACTGTGCATAATGGAGGGCATTACAATACGAGTGTGGGTTTAAGAAACGAGCCGAAGGCGAGTTTCTTAATAGCATCACACGAGTGTTGTAATGCCTAATTATGTACAGTTGCATACACTACTTTATCTACCCAAATATCATAAGGGCTCTATGATGGGTTCAGGAACCATAGGGAAATGACCAGCATTGTTACCAGTGTAATGCAATAAAAAATAAATTGAACACATACCTAAAGAAACAAATTATTTATTATAGTAATGGTAGTTAACATTGACAGTTGTTCTGAGTCACTATCACTCATTTTCGACAGAAATAAAGAACTTATTCAACTTATCAGAAAATTTGTCTACTCGTTAACTGGAAATAAAAAGCTAACGAATAAATGACAGCTCGAAATGGCGGCGTTTCGAATATCTGTATTTTTTTTTAAATCATAGAAAAACAAACAAAGTCACTATTCTTGTGTCACTCGAGATCAAAATGTCGTGCGATTTATAGTTAGAATGTAGATACTAGTATAGCACACTCACTTGAATTTGACACCTATTCCAAATTTAAACTCTATAACCTACGGTTTTCAGTAGGTTATGAGTTCATTACAGTTCCGTTTATTTCTGTTGGTTGGTAATGCTGGTCATTGCCTATGGTTTTTGAACGCATTAGAGAGGGTTTATGACATTTGGGTAGATAAAAGAGATTTTCTTATTGAACTTTGGAATGCCTACCTATTGAATAAATGAATTTGAAATTGAAAATCAGTGTTTCCCGCAGAAGCAGCTCCTCGTATGAGAGAAAAGCGAAATCTTTAGGCTTCCTTAAAGTTTTGTTGGCCATTTGTACATGACCTGTTGTAAGAGCACAAAGAGAGTTTGTTTAGTTTTATTTTGTATAATCTATATCATAAACGTTCAGAACTGTTTTCATCCACCAGTTCATAATTTGTTCTACTTATTTCCAGAAGTAACTTTCTCCGACTTAGACCTGGTAGCGCAAGCAGTTCTCTTCTACTCCGCCGGTTTCGACACCACCGCGAACCTGATCAACTACTTCCTTTACGAGATGGCTGCCAACCCTGATGTACAGGAGAAGCTGCAGAGGAGGATGGACGAGGTGGACGCCACGAAGGACGTCTACGAGCAGCTGCAAGAGCTGGAGTACTTGGACATGTGTGTCAGTGGTAAGGAAGTTGTGTTGTCATCATAGGAAAGGGATAGGGTGTAGCGTGGGAGTAAATTGCGAGAAGTGACTTTTGACTCAGAATACCTATCCAACGGCAACCTAGGTAGGTACATCATTCTCCAGCCACTCTGGCTGGAGAATGATGTACCTACCTAGGTTCAGCCAGCCAGAGTAGGAATAAAATATGAAATCCGTCAATGTGATTTAAATTGTGTTATAGCATTACTTGTTTAACTTATACGAGTATACACATCATAGCTTTAACTTGTCATAACCACGTTTAGCTTCTTGAACTAGGTTTAACTTAGCCGCTTTCCTTTCTTTCTTTGGTTGGCAAGATGTACGAGCCGTACAGATTTAGCTAGCTAGACTTCTACGTGATCTTGTAAGTTACTTAGATGTACGAGCCGTACAGATTTGGCTAGCTAGAGGAATGCGGAATATATTAATAGCACGTTTCTACGTGATCTTGTAATTTACTTAGTTCTAAATCACGCTTCAATAAACACTTACTTACTTACAGTCAGTCAACAAGCTTGGTTGTATTATTCTCCTATACGGAGATCAACCTCTCATCAGCTCGAAGCTTTAGGGGAGCAACCCTTAGCTTCTACTCAGCTCACTCTAGCTAACTTAACTTACTGTTGGGCACACTGCCTCAACATATAGTGACCAATGTTCAACCTTCAAGTAAATTTGCAGAGGTATTGAGACTATGGCCACTAGTGGGTGCCGTGGACCGACGGTCCGTGGCCACGTACGACTTCGGGCCCACCTACCCTGGCAGCAAGGATAGCCTGGTTGTAAGTACTTCTACCGGCTTCCTATCTATCTATCTTACTTTATGTTCTTACCATACAACAAAATACATTGTTGCGGAAATCTGACATCTGATAAATCTATAAAAATCTCTCGAATGCCTACCTTGAAGCATGGCCACGGATTAACTGGCATGGCTGGAACCTACCTGAGCTCGCAGGATTCCCATAATCAGTTCCTATATAGTTATCGAGAAGAAGAAGAAGAATATTAGTGAGGTTGGTAGAATGGGCGTGTGCGGTTCCTTCCGCAGGCTCCCCCCGGCATCCACGTGTGGCTGCCGCTGTACTCCCTGCACCGCGACGCGCAACACTGGCCCGACCCCAGCCGCTGCGACCCGGACCGGTTCTCAGCTCGCAACAAGCACAAGATCCTGCCCTACACGTATCTGCCTTTCGGCACTGGACCCAGGCAGTGTATCGGTGAGCACAAACTAACTCTGGATCTGATATAGGGTATACCTAGGGTAGTTAGGTAGGTACCCTAGGTATTAAGTAGAAGTAAAGTATCGAGGTATCTATGTAACGAACCTATATCAGATCCAGAGTTACCTAGTAAATACGAGGGTCTATGCAAAGAATACCTGTGGATTCAAATATTAACATGTAAGTACCTACGTAACGTACGTGTAAGGTGTGCGGTCAGGTCACACACAAGTTACTCACATATTTTTGGTCTCCCATGTGTCAAATATTATGTAATGGTGGGTTCTCGACAGTCTGTCTTATAGGTAGGTACAGTCGCTTATTTCCTGTAGGTAGTTCTGTGATCAGAACTACTGGAACAACTTTTACCTAGGTACTTTAGAAAAATTTACGAAATAAGAAGATACCTACCTATCTAAATAGGTACCTATTTGATTCGACAGGTTCCCGCTTCGCAGTCCAGACAGCCAAGGTGTTCCTAGTACGCTTCCTGCGCAAGTACAGAACGAGAGCCGCCGAGCCATGCGCCAAGTTGTCTCCGCGAGCCTTTGTGCTGCGCCCCGAGAACGGCTACAAGCTGTTTGTGGAGCCGAGGAACTCAAATACTCGGATACTCTGATCCTTTGAAAATACTAAAAAGGGACTTCAAATTCCTTAGTACATAGGTAGGCTAGATAGGTAGGCTAGGTAGGTTACCTACACTGTTTTATAAGTGTTTCGGGACAAATACTTATCCCTCGGGAATAATTTTATGGGACCACTTCCGGCTCATCCATACTCATATTATAAATTCAAATGTAACTCTGTCTGTCCGTCTGTTACCTTTTTACGCCTAACACTTTCATGGCTCAAGGCGCACAGGCGCACGCATTGATCCGGAGCTCTGTGTAGCTGCGGCGCGCCCCTGCGGGTCGTCGCACCGCCGCCGAGGCTAGGAGGTGAATGAATATCTATCTATCTAAATATCGACTATAAAAGTCAATAACTTTATCTCTTTAGGCTAGTAAAATAAGCACTTAGACAAGTCAAATTTTAAAAATAAACAGCTTAACGCCGCGCCGCCGCCGTATCGCTCTAAATCAACTCCGCCGGACGTCCATATCTTCCAAACTACTACCTACATAATATTTAAAAGGTAAAGTTCAGGACTTAGGTACTCTATCGATCATAATGTTCCCTTCCGATATCAAAGAACTTGAGAATAAGCATGGTAATTGAACTGGGTATAAAGAACATTTTATATATTGCGTTCTCAGACTAAGTATTTCTTACTTAGTCTGAGGTTGCGTTTTTTTTCTTCAAATAATGTCCTAATTAATAGATAGGTATTAGGCAAAAAGTTGATTTTTGGACTTGAGTTGCTATGCCCTGTCCTGTCCCGCTCCTATGAACGCGAAATCCTATGTCTATCCTTGTCACAAAAAGTTGATTTTTGGACTTGAGTTGCTATGCCCTGTCCTGTCCCGCTCCTATGAACGCGAAATCCTATGTCTATCCTTGTCACAAAAAGTTGATTTTTGGACTTGAGTTGCTATGCCCTGTCCTGTCCCGCTCCTATGAACGCGAAATCCTATGTCTATCCTTGTCACAAAAAGTTGATTTTTGGACTTGAGTTGCTATGCCCTGTCCTGTCCCGCTCCTATGAACGCGAAATCCTATGTCTATCCTTGTCACAAAAAGTTGATTTTTGGACTTGAGTTGCTATGCCCTGTCCTGTCCCGCTCCTATGAACGCGAAATCCTATGTCTATCCTTGTCACAAAAAGTTGATTTTTGGACTTGAGTTGCTATGCCCTGTCCTGTCCCGCTCCTATGAACGCGAAATCCTATGTCTATCCTTGTCACAAAATGGCGTCGTAGGGGGTAGGGTGGTTGGACCAATAGATGACTGATTAAGCGGAATTCAAGTTGTTTTATTTTTTATCTCAACTCCTATTCAAGGAATATTCTATGTTTTTGGTTGTATACGTAGGTAGATATTTGGTGCATCAACTAGATAAACTGTTTTTACTCTGAACTATTTGTAAATAAGTTAAAATTGCAAAAATATCAAAAAAATGACTTTGGCCCTAATGAGAGGTTTTCGTTTTACATTTTTAAAAAGAAAAAAATTAGTTCCATGTATCTCGATAGATGGCAGGGCTTCAACTGGGTTCCTACTTAGAGGAACAAGGCACTATGGTATGTTAATGTCACATGAAAGAAAACGTCAAAATGATAATCGGTCGATCGCTTAAAAGAACAAGGTACTAGAGGACTACCTCTAGTACCTTCTACCGGTGTGAATGAGATGGGTATATGCACTAGCATATACCCATCTCATTCACACCAGAGAGAGATAAAAATATGCTTGTAGCATGAGAAGAAATCAGATAGAATGAATGTTTCTCTGTCACAACCATCGTGCCAGTTTTTTCATTGTTTATGTCTAAACAATGAAAAAACTGGCAAACAAACTTGATTTTTCAAATGCTGCAAATAAACAAAGAAATGTCACTATGAAAGTGACAAGACAGTGAAGCAAACCCTTGAATTTTTATGGATCATTCGTTCTTGCCCTCGGCTTTGCTTGAGCAGGAAATTTTCTTGAAGAAAGCTATAGGTACCTATTTATTTTACTAAATCCATTCATCTTACAAGGCTCAATCTCACACGCTAGTTAAGCGTCCAGAGCTTTACACGCTGCGCTGCTGGTGGTCTTTTCTGAGAGTCATAATAATACTAGGCTCACGCACCACCCTTCACTATGCTTGTACCTAACAACAAAGCAAAGCAACATTTGGTTGTGCCTTTCAGAGAGTAAATAAAACAAACAAATAAGTGCATTTTTTTTAATAGAGAAGTACTTTTAAAAGAAGGTTTATTCATAGGTACATTATAGGTATTAGTTTTCACTGCCTAAATTACTAATACCTTAGTCCTACAAAGGCATTATTTATTTGACATCAGAAATAAATATAAACAAATACATTTCTTGTTTTTTATTTCTTCGTTGCCTATAATTACAGCTGAATATCAATTATTGTCCTTTTCTCGTTGGAGTATTCAAGCCTGTTGTTAAGCGTTCCAAGAAAGCTTATTTCGATGACTTGACCTCGGTATCCGCCCTTGTTTTTATTACTGTATGGCCTGCAACAAAATAGCAAATATTTTACATGCAGATCACAGGAAGCTATAATGCCTGAGTGATACAAGTCATTTTTCAGATGCAGTAGGTGTGCTTGGTTAACCACTAATTTGAGAAGCTCTAAAACGTTAAATCAAATCCTGACATTATGTTAATGTGCAGTGGCTTACAGCAGCGCAAACACAAAGTACTTTTTATCCCACTAATATTATAATGGTGAAGGTTTGGATTGATGGATGGATGTACGTTACTCTCTACTCATATGAATAGATCTGTATGAAATTTGGCATAGCGATAGATTATAGTCCGGAATAACACATAGGCTGCTTTTTATCCTTTTACTTTTTTTAAATAAAGACACTAATAACTAAATAGACTTCTCTTTGAAATGAGGTAGATACTTAACTCAATTCTTACCTTTGTTGGAGCAGATAATTCATTTCAGCGAAAAAACGAATGGACGATTCTTCATATAGCAGAATACGTGAAATTGTCAATACTTTGTTAAAATTGGTTTTGCGACCTTTTTTTGGGCGAAGAAATTCTTCCTGTAGATTTGTGTTCTTTTATAACCACTTCTTTGCGATATTCCCAAGAGCTCGGCTGTTTTGTTGACACACGCTACCAATATTCACCTTTAAGCCAATTCTTGTACGTCTGCTTGTACACATTCATTACCATCAGTTTTTCATAGGCTCAGAGTCAGGCTCTTTATCATATCAGCACAAACACAATAACTCTAACAATAACTCGAACACAGCAAGATAACTTTATCGGGTAGAATATAACTTCACCAACAGCAAAAGCCGGCGGCGCGGCGGCGGCGCAGCCAGAGAAAGAACATTCGATTCCAGAACTGACGAAGGACGGGAAACCACTAAAAACTTGAAGAAAATCTTGAATTTATTTTGGTTTCTCAAAAATAGGAAACGAATGTAGTGTTGCCACAGTCAAAATTAAAAAACTCCAAATCGAACTTAAATTTTGTCCGAAATATATGACTAAAAGATGTTTCGTAAAATATCCGGAAAACTGCAAAATGATATATTGCAAGCTGAAAATAGGAACAGTAATCACCTTTAAAACTAATATCACTAGGCATAAATAACGTATAAAATGTATAGTGTGTTTGTGACGCCTTCATTTATTTATATAATAAAGGTTTACCAACAACATACCTACCTACATATTTTTTCATTTACTTAGGTATTAAAAACTGAAATAGGTCCTTTTCTGATATGCAAGTTACTTACCTACTTACAGGTAAACACGACATTTTGAGGTATAACCTTCACAGATCTATTCGATTCTTTTTTCAAAACTTTATAAAAACAACAAATCATTCACGCCTTGAGACGAAACTCGAGTGCCGTCGCGCCGGCTCGGGTTACTGACCTTGCGCAGCTGTTTGGGACGACATGTTGTACTAAGATGGCGGAGATTTTTTGTGATTGTGTGACTCGTTATTCAGTAATAATACATCTCATCTCATCTCATTCTCGTCATCGTCATTCAAAAATACATCTGATTAAAAGAGTTCTTCATTTGAACAAAATAAAGCTCAAAACCAAAATATTTTTAATTGGGACTTATGTCCCCGTTTTTTACGATTTTTACGTACCATAACCGACGGGGACGGGACTTAATTATGTCCCCGTCATCGGTTTGATGTTAGAAGGTGAACCGATCACAAAATCTGCCAGTTTTAGCATTAAAAAAATGCGTAAATGGCAACACTCAGAAAAAGTTTGTTTTCCCTTCATTTGACATAGACATACCCTAATCGCCAGTTGACACACTGCCATCTATCGAGATATTTAGAACTAGCTTTTTTTTTTTTAATACGAAACGAAAACCCCTCATTGTGACCGGTTTGGAACTAATTTTGACCGAAATCGGCCCTATTTATGACCGACCAAATAAAAGGCGAAATCTTCATAACAAGAGACTTTATTTGAAAGAAGTGGGGTTCCGTATACATAATTTTGTCTGCATATACTAAGGTACTTATCATAATTTTAATTGCTTGATAAACAAATAACAATCATTCTAAAAAAATAAGAAAATAACAGTCAGTCCACGAAAACATTCCAACCCCATGCTAGGTACCTACACATTTTAATTTATAAAACATCAAAAAATATCTATGAAACTTAAGTTTTAACCTTTATTCCATTAGGTAAGTAATAAATATACTTTTTATCTGCATTGTAACAATTGTGTAACAAGTCTATGTCAGGATGAGTTTTTTAAGTCTACTTTTGATTACGAAGAACCCTAAAAAATTCCACAACAGTTTTATTGCAACAGTCAGAATCAGTCGGTCACAAGTAGGTTTTTAGGTCCAAATTATGAACGAACAAATTTCTTCGGTCACATATAGAGCGTTTGGAACAATAAATGACCAGCTAAAAAATAACATCCCAAAACAACGATTTTTCTGTAATTAGCCTCCGGTCATGTTTTGGTTTATAGAATTATGTATCCAAAACCATTAAGAAACACGTAAAAAATCAATAAAAAATCAAAGATACAATCTACAATATCCAAACAAAATTTGCAGGTCGGAGCTAATTCTGACCGCTCGGTCACAAATAGGATTTATGTATCTTTTTTAGACCAGTAATTGAACAGCAAATTTCTCGAAAACCGTACTAAAAATTACTTATTTTTGATTTTCTAGTTGAGATAATAGTCATAAATGCAGGGGCACACATAAATGGGGCCTAATTATATCAAGAAATCGGCAATCCACTCATAAGCTTAAGAAACTGGTTTACTCACCTTAGCTCGTTCTCCATACAAAATGGCGATGGCCGAAACACGTCCGCACAAAATGAGGTCCTGGAGCGTGACTGAGGGTCCAATGACGATGTATTAATTTTTAAAAGAGGGAACACTGTTGCCGCTTCTTAAGAAAAAATACGCCACTACAGGGAGTACCACTCAATTCTTATAATTCGAGAAAATGTGCGTTTCGGTCATCTACTGGGGGGTGGTCATCTTTTGGTCCAACTACCCTACCCTTAACCCTACAGTGCATGATTTTTTGTTTTGCTTCCAAAAAAATATATGTTATTGTAAATACCATTCATGATATGGGGATAAAAGAAAAAAATTGAGCAACCCAATACTTACCGAGAAAATCGAAGTTTTATACCATGTCCCATATCTGGCACAGAATGAATTTAGTGCATGAATTTTGTAACGTATAGAAGGATACACAGATGAATAAAAGTTATATTTATTTGTATTTTTTATTAAAAAAGAATAAATTTATGAAATTAAAACAGTTTTATGAACCATAAAGACTTAGAATTGTCAACTAATAGGAACTCTAGAGAGATCGAAGGTACATAACACTACCATAATATTATGGACTCATTTTCTTATATATCTATTTATGGAACGACATAAAGCAGTTCTTGTCTTTATTTAGACAAAGAGAAATAATGCATTTTTCGCAAGTTACAAATGACTTGCTCTTACAAGCAGGCATCTTGCAACGTTGTCGAGAAATTGACCAAATGGGAAAATGGTCGATACCATCAGTCCTGGAATCTTTGGGTGGTACATTGGCGTTGGTTTTGTTTCTTCTTTCTTCTCTCTTCTAGCATATCTGTGACGAAGGATGATGGTCGTCCCCTTTTGCGAGTAAGTGATGGTCCAGATAGACAACGAGCTTTAGCTACTTCCAATCGAAATTCACGTAATTGCATCTTTCGTGATGAATTTTGTTTTGCTTTTCAACTCTTTGGTACAAAAGCCAGCTGTTGATTAGCATCACATCTAGCAGGTAATAAAACAGCCGCATGTACCATTTTCTTGTACGCATTTTTATCTTATGCTTCCCAATGAAAGAGTCTAGTAGGGAGTCTTCTTGAAAGAGTTGGAGTCTCTGTTCAACTTCATTCATCAGCAAATCACGGATCGATAACAAATCATCGTCACAATCCTCCTCAGACATCTCCAGATCATCATCACTGTCCGATGGAACACCCAGGAAATGATCAATGTCGGCATCGTTACAAGATTTTCTCGGTTTCATCTGTAAAGAAACAAAGGTTTTATAGAACCTCCCTTGCACAGTGGGACACATAAGGCACATAAGGAAAAATCAATTTTTGTGCCAAAATTTTCATTATTATTATCAAAAACTAATTTTATTGTAAAATAGAAACGTAAACTTACCTTCCGTAATTTTTTCCCATCCCAAACACTATATTTTTTATCAATTTCATAACATTGATAAACATGTAAAAACTTTTCGCCCAACCGACCAAATTTTTTGATTAAAATATTTTTTACAGTTTGCTAGCGCCAGTGGGTCAAGCATAAGAACTATTTGATGTGGGGGTTATACATTTTAATTTAATTTTATGCCGCTAGATGGCGTTAGTAGGTAATTTCTATCGAGATAATTGACCTTTTTTAGTGTGTTCCACATGTGGGACACTATGCGCTGTAGGGTTAATTAATAGTTGATTATTATCAAATAAGAAACAAAATGTTATTGATTTTATTCGCTTCAGAAGCGAAAAATAAACCACTAGTAAGTTTGTGTAATACAATATTATTTGCCTATAATGTGATTTAGATACAGGTCAATATTTATATAAAACTAAGCTTATGATTGTTCTCCTTAAACGAGTATATTATTATTGTCGGTGCGGAACTGGGCGACATCTGGCCCAGCATTATTAACATCATTGATATAATCATCTATGGAGTGAAATGCTTTCTTGATAAGATTTCGTTAGGTAGGTATTTGTAGGTACCTACTGCTTAAATTTACGAACATAGAGCTCAGTTGCATCAGATGGAAGCTTGTTTTATAAGCGTACCTATGCAATTTCGCATAGGTATAGTATATGATTTACCTAACTTTCGTAATTTAGATTTTGGAATGTGTAGTTTGTTCTTGTTTCTTGTATTTCTGTTGTGAACATCACATTTTTTTTAAAAGCTATCTGTATTTTTGTGCGTAGAGCCAAAAAATTCAATCAAATAATAAACAAAAATTTAAATACAATGTCATAGAAATAAATAAATAAAAAAATTAAATAAATAATGCTGGACATTATCTAGCCCCAAAAAAAAAAACCACCACATAAAAAAAAAATCCCCACATTTTAATCTTTATAATGCCATAATCCAAATCTATAGTCTGTAGCTACAAAATAACCGATTCACAATAACATAGACTTAATAACACAGCTTCTACGAACTCGCTCTTCGAACAGTGGAATACGTCGATGTTCACCGCCACCAGATTTAGCACTCGTATGGACCGCGTCAGTGGCGCCTTGTCGAGCAGTAGACATGCGCAAGCGCAAACCATATCCGGCTGTGGATTAAACATGACATAGTTCCTTTGAACGGAGGACATAGTTTCAGGCAGCGATGCCAGATCTACTGATTTAGCAGTAGATCTACCTGCTTTTTGAACCGTCTACTGGTCTACTGATTTTTTGCTCAAATTTTGTGAAATCTACCTGCTTTTTCCGAGCATCAATAGCAAGTGACTCCATGTCTTTATTTTAGCTCACGTGACAATTTCACAAACTTGACAAAACTGAATAAGATTAATGAAACTGAAGAGTTTGTTTTGTTCGTTCCTTTTTTTCTTCCTGCCGGCTTCCACTTTCTTTCTGTCTATCTTGGTCTGTCTGTTCATCGTTTTCGATTGATTGGTCGGTACGTTCGTTCGTTCGATAAACTTTTGCAAAATGCAAACTGAGTGAGACTGTTTATCCAGTTATTACTTTACTATCATCGATCAAAAATTTCCGGCTTTGCCGGGCCCCCTTAGATTCACAATGCGCACCCCAAAACCTTCAGTAGCAAAAGAGAAACATTTTGACATGTTATGTTAGGGAAGCTTTTCAACTAGTGTCATTTTAGCGTTCAGACAAAAAGCATGGGTAAGTGCTCGTACAAAAAATGCAAGAATCACTCGTCCAAAGTGCTGAAAAAGGATGGAATTTCTTATTTTCAGTAAGTTTATATATATTTTTTACCCGTATATTGAGATGTGAGTCATATACTTGTGAAATCAGCATAAAATATTGTTGTTTGGTTTGCCTATGTTAAAATATTAATTTTGTTCTAAATTGATAAATGGAGAGGCTATTTCTTCTAAATTTTTTTTTCATTTATGTATTAACATATTTTTCATAAAAATAAGTTTAATATTACAAGTTGATGATTTTTAAAATAACTACTTGGCCCGCCCTAAAATTTCATTTGCGTAGACTCTTTATTAAAAGAAAGACTAGGTTCTTACCTACCTACCAGAAGTATGAATTTATAAAACGTTTATTTTTTTCCCGTAAAAAAAACTCGTGCAAAGCCGCAGACAGGAACCAGTTCTAGAGTAAGTGCCTGCCTGAAATTGTATTGTAAGTTTAAATTATTGTATGTCTGAAATGACCCTTTTGTATAAATACCTACTGTTAAGACACCAATTTATAGTTTCACCAATAAATGATTCGTTATCTTTACCTGAATTCTGTTAATTAATCCTTATAGAAAATAAACTGAGTAGGTAGGTATATAATTCTCAGGTACTTACAAAATAAAATAAAATGAATTCGACTCCACCAATCTCTTGTTCCGTATGGAAAAAACTTGTCAGGCTCTGCGCAAACTGTCTGCGTCAAAACAAAACGTAGACAATTTTGAGTGACATTTTTGTAAGGCTCTAGGTATCTACGGGGGAGGCCGCGAACTCCTTATTTTTGATCGAAGTTTACTATGCACTAAATAATATAGCCCAAAACCACAAATCAAAGTTCGATCAGACTGAAAAGAACTGAGCAAAGCACAGCCGACAGGCCGCCTGGCCTCGCTTTCCACAAAGCTAAACAGTTTGGGCATGTGGGCAAAGAAAACGCTTCATAAAAAAAAGGGGTTAGTAGCTTTGTTGTATGTTTTTTTGCATGAAAATACTCGCATAACACATTATATAGGTACTAATTTATAACGTATATTAAAATCTACCTGCTTTTTTTCTCAATCTACTGCTTTTTTACCAAAATTTCTACTGCTTTTTTCAGATTCCATCTGGCAACACTGTCAGTTTGCATCTATAGTAAATCGAAGAGTATACAGTTTCCCCGTTTATTAGTATTCATCTATGGTATTCATCTATGTTTTTAATAACGTAGTGGTTTTAATCTCTTGGGTAACGTAAATAATCAATCTACGTCTTACTCATGCATAGTTTGTGCCTACCGTGCCAGCCAAGATGCCTACAAATACATTAAAAACAAAGAATAAAAATTATTTGATGGTAAATGTAGGTAGATTTCTAAAATCCAGTTTTTTTGTTTGAGATTATACCTACAACAAATCGTGTAGCCTCATAATCACACAAAACTGACCTCAAGTAGGTCAGGTAATCAGTACCGATCTATCAAGACGAAGAGAGTAACTCTATATAAGGAATAGGCCCAGCTTGTGCACGTCATAACATCCCTGTAATGATGTCGAATATGAAGTCAATTAGTGGTGCGGCGCGCGCGGCCCGTAAACGGCCGTTCAGAGTGTCCATCGAAGGCAACATCGGCTCGGGAAAGTCGACTTGCTTAAAATACTTCGATAAGTTTACGAATGTTCAGAAACATCCGGTAAGTGCCATTCCTCATAATAAACTAATTCAGAATTAAACATTCCTATTCTTTCTTATCTCTTTAGGTATCCATTCCATTAATCCTCTGCTTAACTACCAGCTTGGTAGAACTTTTTCTGCTTCTAATTTATTTATTTGTTACTAGGTACTAGATCAATAAATTTTCTTTTTTTGATTTATTTTTTTATGAAACTCTTGACAAGAAGATAAACTTTTATTTCTTTCCAATACCTATTATGTACCTAGGTAGTTTAGTTTAATAAACCTAAGTTGAGTCAATGTTTATTGTCAGGAACCAATCGAAGAGTGGCGCGACGTGAGCGGGCACAATCTCCTGAGCCTGGTGTACAGCGACCTGCACAAGTGGACCTTCCCTTTCCAGCACCACGTGCACCTCACTCGTCTGCGCATACAGACCAGCCCGCCTGCCACGCCGCACATCACTGTCAAAATGTTTGAGAGGTCAGCTTATATCTTGGGTTCATCATCAGACACAGAACTACTTGCAGACTTCATTTAAGATTTTGAGAATAGTATCCTTATGTTGAGGGCAGGGGTTAAAAGCTATTAGCACAAAGTACTTATCATAACACTCAACTCCAACAATAACAACTTACTTTCTTTTCACTTCTTTGCTTTGTTATAGATTAGTGGAAGGAATTTTTAAATATTTATGGGTCTTCATGGACGTAAAAAAAGATACGAGTTATAAAACAAATAAAAAATTCAGTTATTATTATTTTTTAGTGAAGTCAGTCGTTATTTCAGGTCAGTGCAAAACAGCCGTTTCTGTTTTGTGGAGAACGCCAACCGGCAGAACTTCCTGGAAGAGCCGGAATACCAAACACTGCTGGCTTGGTACGACTACACGGAGCAGTGTCTCGACATCAGCCTAGATTTAATAGGTGACTAGTTATTTATAACTAGCATCTGCCTGCAGCTTTGCATGCACTATTTCCGGATAAAATATCAAAAGCCCTACATTACACCAAATTTCAGTTTGATCTTAGTTGACGAACTCTGTGGCGCGGTGGGCAAAGGTCTGCCTGCGACGCTTAGGTTGCGGGTTCGATTCCCGCATCGGGAAAAATGTGTGTACGATCTGCAGACATTTGTTCAGGATGTTTTCTATGTATAATACAAAATTATCTATCTATCTACATATGTATTGTATTGTATTATGTGTAACAGTTATCTAGCACCCTTAACACAAGCTCTGCTTAGCTTGGATCTAGATAATGCTGTGTGAATTGTCCAGCATTGTTTATGAATCAAAATCAAAAATTCTTTATTTCCATAAATACAAAACTGTACCTATACATAGAAAAGGTCAAATTCTTAAAATAAAACACTGACACGGAAATAAAGTGGTACTTTTGATTTCTGTCGCTTCAATATGTAGACTAAAGTAAAGAAGCGACTAAGAAACCTTTAGCCTGTTAGTTGTTATTTTTCGAGTTGGAGCAAAACCCGTCCCAAGCTTTTTATCTTCTAAATAATCTGATATTTTGTAGTAAGCCTTTTTGCACAGAAAGGTTTTGACAATTTGTTTGAATTTATTTATTGATAGATTTTGCAACTCACTAGGAGTTTTGTTGTAGAAGCGTATAGGTACATTGCCCTTTAAAAGATACATTAAACTTGTGAAGCCTGGTTGTGGACACAGCGAGTTTATGTTTATTTCTAGTATTTATATTATGTATATCGCTATTTTTAGGAAAGCTTTTGATATTTTTATGAGTGTACAATAAGTTTTCATAAATATATTGACAGGGGACTGTCATTATGTTTATTTCTTTGAATTTATTACGCAGGGATTCTCTGGGACCCATATTATAGATTGCACGAACAGCCCTTTTCTGCAGCACAAATACGGTGTTTATATCTGCAGCGTTCCCCCACAGCAGTATACCATAAGACATAATACTGTGAAAGTAGCTGAAACAAACAAGTCTAGATGTATCCACGTCTGTGAGATAACGGATTTTTTTGACTGCATACGCTACAGAACTAAGTCTTTTCGATAGCTTATCTATGTGCGGGCCCCATTGAAGTTTAGTATCTAAGGTGATTCCTAAGAATACGGTACTTTCTCCAATTTCTAACGTTTCTCCTTTTACGTTTACATCAGCCTTAACTTGTTTAACATTAGGTAGAATAAATCTAATGCATTTTGTTTTGGTTTCGTTAAGCAACAGATTATTAACACTTAACCAATGGACTACTTTTGAGATTGCATTATTATTCTGTACAGTATTTTTGGCATATGCGTATGCTAAACTAGCTCCTTCTGTTCAGACCAATACAAACAGGTTCAATACAACCTTTCCCCTTTATAATATTACTAGAATGTACCTACTCAGTCACTTGAAGTGGAAAACTTAGTTATATACTTAAATCTAATAGGTAGGTAGTTTTGTTTTTGTTATATTTGATTAATTAGAACGAGACCATAGGGTCATATCATAGTGATAAGCAAGGCCGTACCGACTGTTACTCTCGCAATTATCAATCTTTGTGTGTGGCACATTATAGTGTTATCTCTTGGATTTTTTCATTCTAATTCTCATGGAATAATTTTCGTTGCAGTGTATTTGAGGACCACCCCTCAGGTTGTATTTGAGAGGATGATGAAGAGAGGCAGGGCAGAGGAGTCCGAGGTGCCATTGGAATATTTACAGCAGGTAAGCAAGGAACTAGTTGTTTCATAACCCACCTACTAGCTTCAGCCTGCAGCTTCGCATGCTATTCACAAAGGTAAAAAGCAGGTTTCATGTTATTCCAGATCTTAGTTGAGCTTTGAGTTAATTAATTATATATAATAAACAAAAGCTTTAGCATTGTGGTGCACATTTTCATAGCATGCCCTTTTGCCTTTATAAAATAAGCTAGTAGCGACGACGCGCGACGCGCAACGCGAGCAGCTCGTTGAACATCGAGTGTCATGCCGGGTACACACCAAGCGAGCGAGAGCGAGCGAAGGCTAACGAACGAACACAAAAGTACCTGTGTGGACGTCGTCATTGCGAAAGCAAGCGAGTCCAAACAAGGGCCCTAATTCGCCTTCGGCCGTGCTCGGGGGCTGTCGCTACATCAAAGCAATATGGAACGAACGTACCTACCGATTTTCTAATCCCAATCGTTTGCATTCGCCCGCTCTCGCTCGCTTGGTCTGTACCCGGCATTAAGGAACAAACAAGCACAGAACTGTTATGTATAACCTTGTTCGTAAATAATGTACCCTTGTCCACATGTAGGTACACGAGGCGTACGAGCGGTGGCTGCAGGGCGGCGCCGGCGCAGGCTGCGAGGTGCTGGTCATCGACGCGGATAGATCCATCGCCGAGGTGAGGGAGGATCTCGACAGATATGCCTACAAGATACTCGGAGGAAATCATACTAATTAGTTGTAAGAAAAAACATTTACATCTGATCTAGAATGATGATTTTTGCTATGTATTTCTATCCTTTTGTGACTGGAAAATGTCCATTGATCATTTGATGATAAAAATGACACAGGGCAGGAGGAATACCTGTAGGTACAAAGCATAGAGTTAATATAGTACTAGCCATAGAGAGTCTATGGGCTGCTCCTCCCAATGCCCAGCGTAGGCAGGAGAACCACATTGACAACTGCCACAGATAGGGATGGGCAAATGTGCGCGCTACTATGCGCAAAATATGTCGTTAAAAAGAACATAAATTTACATTAATATTTGACTGTTTTGTAATGCGACCCAGTGGCGGCGTAGCGTGGGCTGGCACCCGGGGCGTTTTTCTACCAAGCACCCCCCCCCCCCCCCCCCTTGGTGGTCGGTTGACTATACGCACCCTCAATTTCTAACAACAAGAATTATAAGTAACGGCGAGCGAAGCGAGCCGCGATATTTTTTTGGATTTTCGGATGTTAGGTGAAAAGTAACTTAGTTTAAAAAATAAATGTATCAATAACTACGGCTAGCGGAGCGAGCCACAATAGGTAATTTCGGAGTTCGGTGAGGTTAGCAAAAATACAAGTATTGTAAGACCACGACGAATTTTTTTTTCTGGCGATCTACAACAAAGCTAAAAACGAACCGGCGAGCGTAGCGAGCCGACGAAATTTTTGTTACTTTTTCGGGTGATCACAAACAAGTTAAGGAGAGTATGAAAAATTAATAACAGCGAGCCCTGAAACGTTTGGAGAAATTGGGACGGCTGCGAAGATTGTTATGAAACAAATACAAAATAAAAATCACCGAGTGGAGTAAGCCACAACCTGTTTTGAAATTGGTGAGACATACTTAGCAAAAGACAATGAATGAGATTTACAATAAAATAAAGCACAGTACAAAGTAATTACTCATTATTGCACATCAAATAAAATAGTTACACAGGGCAGGGAAAGACTAATACAGATAAAGTTGTATGTACAATGCCTTACCGGCTTGAGCGATCTCTGCTAGGCAACCTTTCTACACCTGATTTTAAAGTATTCAAGTATTTATTTTGCAATCATAATAAAAATAGCGGCGAGCGAAGCGAGCCGCAATTTTTTGATATGTCTGCGTGTGAGTTTTCGGTATCACCCCTTCGGATTCGGATTTGAAGTGCCATCTGCGCGCCCCGAGGGGTGCCGAGATGGCACCCCTTGGAGCTCGGTACCCGGGGCGGACCGCCCCTCCGCCCCCCCCTTACGCCGCTAGTGATGCGACCAGTTCTTTATATTAAAAACGACAATTTTATAAATTTCGAATCAAAAACCAAATTTAAAAAAAAATACCTACGCCCTTTCAATCAATTTAATGCAGTACCTATTGTTTATTTAATCATGATAAGGTGTAATGAAATAACCATTAGATTAATAAAAAAGATTTGAGCAAATACACTATTATTAGTAGGGAACCATCCGTCGCGTCTGGTTGCATCTATCCATTTTGTTTTCCTTTCGGGGCAAGTGGGAAACCTTAACCCTTAATAGGGCAGAGATAAAAATTATTGAAAAAACAGGTTTTTTTGTTATTATTTATACGTTTATTAGGACCCTTTTAAACATTATTTATGAAAATCAAAAAATATATATAACTATAAGTACGCGAAAATTCGGTGGTAATCATTTTGCCATCGCCCGTTTACGTTTTGGTGTTGGTGGTAAATATTTGACCTTAGCCTGTTATGGTAGAGAGAGAGGAGGTACTAGAGCTGCTACAGTCCATAGCCTCTCCTTCTTCTGGAGCAATGTGAAAGTTTTTGAAGCATGGTGTGGTCGTTTTTGAGTCGTTTTTGAGCATTTTTCGTGCTGCAAAATTGGCATCTAGTAAATTTCCCTTGGTCTTCTGGGTAGTGTGGCACAGAAGAGTGTGTGATTTCAGCATTTCAACACGTGGCCCGGGAGGGTCTTGAAAATTATCTAATCCTCTCGTCTCCAACTCAGGATCTTCACCAAATATTCTTGAAAGACCTCGCGAAACTGCATCGTCGTAATCTAGCACGCAATCGCCCAAAAGTGGTTCTTCCGAGATACTTTCGTCGCTACTTTCAATAGCAGAGAGATTATCTTCTAGAATACCGGCGATAATACTATCAGATATCTTCTTTTTCTTCGACATTCTTCTGAAATAACAAGTACACTAATGGGTAACGGTAACTATATTACCACCAAATACTACTATGTTGATGTAACCGGGCAATGGTAAGTGTGAGGTCACACTGCGAGCCTAGCGCGGTTGCGACGACGGGCGCGAAGTATCAAACATATGAAACGCGCCTTTGTGTCCATAGTGTAGTGACTAAGGCGGAAGCCTAGTGCGACGGGCATGAGCGAGACAGCGCGCGTAATTTTCAAACGCTCCTGTCCGCGCGTTCTGGCCACACTACGGGCCTAGTTAGCGACCGACCCAATGCGCGGGTGGCGGGGATATCAAACCAGTTCGGTCTTGCCGCTCGGCTTTTGCGCGTTTTGTCATAAAATGGCTGTTAAAACTATCTTTTACTACTATGTTATTTGGTGATTTTAGGTGATATTTTACTTAGTATGTAGTCAAATGTTGACACGGGCATTCGAGTGTACTCAAAGAATGTTGTATCTCAATTCTTCATAAAAGCTAAAAAAAACACCAGTTATTGCTCTGTTTTTATTTATTTCCTGCACACCATCTCTAGTGTTGAACACCTCCCATCTCAGGATCGGACTGTCTAGTAAAAATAGCAAATCTTGGTCCATAGTTTGCGACACCTGATATACGTCGAACCGCTACAAGAGCTCGCGCGTCACTGTGGCCACCGCGCGCTCCCGCTTGCCGCGCCCGCCTAGGCTCCAGCCACCGCTCATTCAGTGTGGCCTCACACTAAGAGTTTTACCACCGAGTTTACGAAGATTTTCCAATCAGTACAAGTTTCATTTCAAAAGTTATTCTACGAGTCATGCAGGATAATATAATCAATTTTCCTACCAAATATCACAAAACCACTTACCAGAATCTTGTTAGAACAAAATTTAAATTTATTTGCGCCATAAACCTCTAATTTTTAAAATTCTTCGATATTTTTTTGTAAATGTTGGTAGTTTGTAAACTATCAAAGTTAGCGTAGTTGCCAGTACTAATAAAAGTTTAAAGGGTCTTCACACATTATAAATATTGAACATGAGAATGTGTACATAGAACAACTCGTGTTCTATGGTCAAAAACCTGAGGTGGTAAGCAATTGTCCTTTGCCCTATTAAGGGTACAAGATAAGTTACAGGGTTAAAACTGTAAATTAAACTGGCCAAGTACGAGTCGGGCTCGCGCACGAAGGGTTCCGTACCATTATCTATAAAAACGGCAAAAAAATCAAAAGTGTTTTGTATGGGAGCCCCCCTTAAATATTTGTTTTATTTTAATTTAATTTTAAAGTGAACATAGTAACTAAATATTCTGTGAATAGTTCATGCGTCTACCGTTGTCGTTATCAATATCGAGCAAAAACAAGCAAAAAAAATCACGTTTGTTGTATGGGAGCCCCCTTAAATATTTATTTTATTCTATTTTTTAGTATTTTTTGTTATAGCGGCAACAGAAATACATCATCTGTGAAAATTTCAACCGTCTATCACGGTTCATGAGATACAGCCTGGTGACAGACGGACAGCGGAGTCTCAGTAATAGGGTCCCGTTTTACCCTTTGTGTACGGAACCCTAAAAAACTCCTTAAAATAACCACCTTATACATCACATTTATTATTTTGTATTTGTCACCTTGTAGGTACTAGTCATCGTTTAATCCTTAATCCATGTCCTGCATTTCCATTTTGATTTATCAACAGCATTTTTTTGTATCCTTCAATAAGATTATAATGACTATTTCACTAATATCCCTTATGAAATTACTAAATCACTTACTATATCCCCAGAATGAGAGGTTTTCGTTTTACATTTTTAAAAAGAAAAAAATTAGTTCCATGTATCTCGATAGATGGCAGGGCTTCAACTGGCTTCAACAAGGCACTATGGTATGTTAATGTCACATGAAAGAAAACGTCAAAATGATAATCGGTCGATCGCTTAAAAGAACAAGGTACTAGAGGTAGTGCATATACCCATCTCATTCACACCAGAGAGAGATAAAAATATGCTTGTAGCACGTAGATGGAGAATTTACCTTTTTTATTTTGTGGTATATACTCTAAGTTGTAGCATGAGAAGAAATCAGATAGAATGAATGTTTCTCTGTCACAACCATCGTGCCAGTTTTTTCATTGTTTATGTCTAAACAATGAAAAAACTGGCAAACAAACTTGATTTTTCAAATGCTGCAAATAAACAAAGAAATGTCACTATGAAAGTGACAAGACAGTGAAGCAAACCCTTGAATTTTTATGGATCATTCGTTCTTGCCCTCGGCTTTGCTTGAGCAGGAAATTTTCTTGAAGAAAGCTATAGGTATTTATTTTACTAAATCCATTCATCTCACAAGGCTCAATCTCACACGCTAGTTAAGCGTCCAGAGCTTTACACGCTGCGCTGCTGGTGGTCTTTTCTGAGAGTCATAATAATACTAGGCTCACGCACCACCCTTCACTATGCTTGTACCTAACAACAAAGCAAAGCAACATTTGGTTGTGCCTTTCGGAGAGTAAATAAAACAAACAAATAAGTGCATTTTTTTTAATAGAGAAGTACTTTTAAAAGAAGGTTTATTCATAGGTACATTATAGGTATTAGTTTTCACTGCCTAAATTACTAATACCTTAGTCCTACAAAGGCATTATTTATTTGACATCAGAAATAAATATAAACAAATACATTTCTTGTTTTTTATTTCTTCGTTGCCTATAATTACAGCTGAATATCAATTATTGTCCTTTTCCCGTTGGAGTATTCAAGCCTGTTGTTAAGCGTTCCAAGAAAGCTTATTTCGATGACTTGACCTCGGTATCCACCCTTGTTTTTATTACTGTATGGCCTGCAACAAAATAGCAAATATTTTACATGCAGATCACAGGAAGCTATAATGCCTGAGTGATACAAGTCATTTTTCAGATGCAGTAGGTGTGCTTGGTTAACCACTAATTTGAGAAGCTCTAAAACGTTAAATCAAATCCTGACATTATGTTAATGTGCAGTGGCTTACAGCAGCGCAAACACAAAGTACTTTTTATCCCACTAATATTATAATGGTGAAGGTTTGGATTGATGGATGGATGTACGTTACTCTCTACTCATATGAATAGATCTGTATGAAATTTGGCATAGCGATAGATTATAGTCCGGAATAACACATAGGCTGCTTTTTATCCTTTTACTTTTTTTAAATAAAGACACTAATAACTAAATAGACTTCTCATTGAAATGAGGTAGATACTTAACTCAATTCTTACCTTTGTTAGAGCAGATAATTCATTTCAGCGAAAAAACGAATGGACGATTCTTCATATAGCAGAATACGTGAAATTGTCAATACTTTGTTAAAATTGGTTTTGCGACCTTTTTTTGGGCGAAGAAATTCTTCCTGTAGATTTGTGTTCTTTTATAACCACTTCTTTGCGATATTCCCAAGAGCTCGGCTGTTTTGTTGACACACGCTACCAATATTCACCTTTAAGCCAATTCTTGTACGTCTGCTTGTACACATTCATTACCATCAGTTTTTCATAGGCTCAGAGTCAGGCTCTTTATCATATCAGCACAAACACAACCAGTTATTAACAATAACTCGAACACAGCAAGATAACTTTATCGGGTAGAATATAACTTCACCAACAGCAAAAACCGGCGGCGCGGCGGCGGCGCAGCCAGAGAAAGAACATTCGATTCCAGAACTGACGAAGGACGGGAAACCACTAAAAACTTGAAGAAAAGCCACAGTCAAAATTAAAAAACTCCAAACCGAACTTAAATTTTGTCCGAAATATATGATTAAAAGATGTTTCGTAAAATATAATAAAGGTTTACCAACAACATACCTACCTACATATTTTTTCATTCACTTAGGTATTAAAAACTGAAATAGGTCCTTTTCTGATATGCAAGTTACTTATCTACTTACAGGTAAACCCGACATTTTTAGGTATAACCTTCACAGATCTATTCGATTCTTTTTTCAAAACTTTATAAAAACAACAAATCATTCACGACTTGAGACGAAACTCGAGTGCCGCCGCGCCGGCTCGGGTTACTGACCTTGCGCAGCTGTTTGGGACGACATGTTGTACTAAGATGGCGGAGATTTTTTGTGATTGTGTGACTCGTTATTCAGTAATAATACATCTCATCTCATCTCATTCTCGTCATCGTCATTCAAAAATACATCTGATTAAAAGAGTTCTTCATTTGAACAAAATAAAGCTCAAAACCAAAATATTTTTAATTGGGACTTATGTCCCCGTTTTTTACGATTTTTACGTACCATAACCGACGGGGACGGGACTTAATTATGTCCCCGTCATCGGTTTGATGTTAGAAGGTGAACCGATCACAAAATCTGCCAGTTAAAAAAATGCGTAAATGGCAACACTCAGAAAAAGTTTGTTTTCCCTTCATTTGACATAGACATACCCTAATCGCCAGTTGACACACTGCCATCTATCGAGATATTTAGAACTAGCTTTTTTTTTTTTAATACGAAACGAAAACCCCTCATTAGCAGTTGACCTACTATGTGCTAATGTTACGGCCATTTAGTCCAGTCTTCATCCTGCTATCATTTTTACAAAACTTGATGGCACATTTCACCATTTTTCCTTCAAGAAAAATAAAATCTAACTCTTAAACTCCCAACGACAGATCATACAGCTGGTTCTCACATGAATAATTGTCATTCATTTGACAACTCACTCGTGTCTACTCGATCAAAGGGTGAACCTTAGAGTATACCTAGAGACGGCATACCTACGAAAAAAACGTGTATACCTAAATTTACCTATAAACTAAAATGGCTCCTTTCCGTAGTGCTGCCCTTTTTGTACCTCGATATTTTTATCGAAACAAGTATTTTTGTGACGATATTTTAGCAGTTTCGTAGTGATTTTATTGTTTTCACCACGATTATGAAACAGAATTCTATAATCATATAGTCTTATAATGCTTAAATTAGAGATACAAAGTATGTGAATGCACACCCAACTATGGCTCGACCGCGCTCATGAGACGCAACCACTGAGAAGTTAAGAAAATGAGCTATTATAACAATGGTAATTTTTTCATGTATTTTCCGAGTCAAGACTCATGCGTTTAGACACGTGCCAGACCTCCTTAGAATTAAAGATCAAAGTTCACCAAACCAGTTTATTGAACAGTCTGCAGTTAGCTCATTTGTTTCAATTGTAGGTAAATACTAGTTCTAATTTGTTTATACTATTTGATTCAAATTTTCTTTGTTAATAAACGTTGTGTTCATTTAAGAAAAAAAGGTACCTACTGAAATGAAACAACAAGCTACTTAATTGCAAAATATATTGTTTGTATGCAACAGTGATTTGTGAGATAGTATATTTATATTTGTATAACAATATGGGTATAACAATGTGTAATCTGTATCTTTAGCGTAGACGCTATCTATGCTTATATTATAAATGCGAAAGTGTATTTGTTTGTCATTCAGTCACGGCTTAACTAAGAAACCGGAACCTAACTAAGAAAGGATGGAGAGTAACAAGCTACTTTTTGTCTTAGTAAAATAACAAACTCCCATGGTAGAGTTACAGGAATATCCCCCTACTAGATATTATATGAAATTCGAATTTAACGGGGATGAAACCGCGGGGAACAGCTAGTATTATTTATTATTATAATATAAATCACAAAAAGATAGACACCACATTTTATAAGCAATTCAACAAGTCTCATTCATTTATTATATTATATCACAAATTTAACACAGACTCCTACATTTTTAATTAAACAAGCAATGTAATCCGTCTTATTCATTTACAGTATAAATCAAAAATTTAACACAGACGCCACCTGTATTTTCGATTGTAGAAGCAATGCAACAGTCTCATTCATTTACACATTTGCAATATACCTACCTAATTCAAAAATTCAACTAATACTACACCTAAATTTTCAATTTTACAAGTACCTAATGTAATCAGTCTCATTCATTTACAGTATAAATCTCAAATTTACATTATTTCTATTAAAGTGGATCTGGATCGCGCTGGCACTAGTGGCTGAAACAAACATGAAGAATAAATTTATAATGCAACATTATTTGTCAGCCTACAATTATAGACTCTAGAAAGGTACTGAGTAGTTCAACTTTGAAAAAAAATCTAAAATCTTAAAGAAATTCTAAAAAAAAAGCCACATCGTTTGCGAAATAACTTTATTTTGCATGGAAATAATTTGCTAAGGGAGGATTTATGGAAATGTACATTTTAGAGGGGATTTGAAGTATGGTAGGCTTTAATATTACTTTGGGTCAGATTTATTTACTTAAAACTTAATATTCATTAATATCAAAATTTAAGCCCTTTAGAAAAATAAAGGTAGTCAAGTTTGTTAATGCATATATGCATTACTTTGCAATAGAAGTTTGTGGGAGTAAGGTCAAGTAAAATACTTACTAAAAAGATTCGTGACGGTACGGCATCCTCTCGCAGTCTTGTTATTTAAAGTTCGATTGAAGCAAGTTTCTTCAAAATGAAGAGAACGAACGAAAATATCTTTCGTACCAAACTTCAAATTTTCTACTCCAATTGAGTCCAGCCACTTTTTCTTTTACCGTAATTTTCGGGTAACCTAGAACGTAAAAAACCAGTTGAAAATTAATACACTACAATTTACACTTGAAAACATCGATACCTATGAAAAATGCCTTGAAGTACAACACTATCGCCAAACAAACAGTTTCATGTTTTCTTTAATTACACTTAAAACTTACAAAAATAAGCTACATTCGGTATGAATTTTATGTAAACTATTCCTATGAAAGCCAACACATAAGGTATTTATTGTATTATTTGGTAATTTAGCAAAATAAGAATACGTACCGGTGTAATGTTATGTTTGGACGATTTTCACTTGTTTTTAAGCCGCAACCTACCAAACTGCTGTTTGGCATCTTCCTATTAGCTTTCTTTCGCTTACTATATAAGTATTCACATGAAAAAGTCCCGAACTCAAATAATTTTAGCATTTTTACTGTAAATGCAACTCTCGTTGACAGTTTACATACCTGAAAGTAAAATGGCAAACCGGCCTCAATCATGCTTTTCTATGACGTCACGTTTCAATGTTGCCAAAAATAGGTTTCGCACATTATATTGATGTCTCTTTTTACATTGGTTATTGTAGGTAAGATAAAACGAGATAGCTATAAGTTTATGAGTACAATATCGATTTAGATCATATTTGTATAACCGAAAGTTCCTATAGAACAATACGCCGTCTCTATATACCTATACTCTAAGGGGTGAACACGCTCTCTATGGTACTATACCTACTAACTCTATGGTACAAAGGGAAAGGAGGAGAATAGACAATAAACTTCTATACTTTGAATGAGGGGTTTTCGTTTCGTATTAAAAAAAAAAAGCTAGTTCTAAATATCTCGATAGATGGCAGTGTGTCAACTGGCGATTAGGGTATGTCTATGTCAAATGAAGGGAAAACAAACTTTTTCTGAGTGTTGCCATTTACGCATTTTTTTAATGCTAAAACTGGCAGATTTTGTGATCGTTTCACCTTCTAACATCAAACCGATGACGGGGACATAATTAAGTCCCGTCCCCGTCGGTTATGGTACGTAAAAATCGTAAAAAACGGGGACTTAAGTCCCAATTAAAAATAAATAAATAAATAATGCTGGACAATTCACACAGCATTATCTAGCCCCAAGCTAAGCAGAGCTTGTGTTATGGGTACTAGATAACTGATATACATAATATAATACAATACATAGATAGATATTTTTTATTATACATAGAAAACGACCAGAACACCCTGAACAAATGTCTGCGGATCGTACACACATTTGTCCCGAGGCGGGAATCGAACCCGCAACCTCCTGCGTCGCAGGCAGACCTTCGCCCACCGCGCCACATCGGTCGTCAATATTTTGGTTTTGAGCTTTATTTTGTTCAAATGAAGAACTCTTTTAATCAGATGTATTTTTGAATGACGATGACGAGAATGAGATGAGATGAGATGTATTATTACTGAATAACGAGTCACACAATCACAAAAAATCTCCGCCATCTTAGTACAACATGTCGTCCCAAACAGCTGCGCAAGGTCAGTAACCCGAGCCGGCGCGACGGCACTCGAGTTTCGTCTCAAGGCGTGAATGATTTGTTGTTTTTATAAAGTTTTGAAAAAAGAATCGAATAGATCTGTGAAGGTTATACCTCAAAATGTCGTGTTTACCTGTAAGTAGGTAAGTAACTTGCATATCAGAAAAGGACCTATTTCAGTTTTTAATACCTAAGTAAATGAAAAAATATGTAGGTAGGTATGTTGTTGGTAAACCTTTATTATATAAATAAATGAAGGCGTCACAAACACACTATACATTTTATACGTTATTTATGCCTAGTGATATTAGTTTTAAAGGTGATTACTGTTCCTATTTTCAGCTTGCAATATATCATTTTGCAGTTTTCCGGATATTTTACGAAACATCTTTTAGTCATATATTTCGGACAAAATTTAAGTTCGATTTGGAGTTTTTTAATTTTGACTGTGGCAACACTACATTCGTTTCCTATTTTTGAGAAACCAAAATAAATTCAAGATTTTCTTCAAGTTTTTAGTGGTTTCCCGTCCTTCGTCAGTTCTGGAATCGAATGTTCTTTCTCTGGCTGCGCCGCCGCCGCGCCGCCGGCTTTTGCTGTTGGTGAAGTTATATTCTACCCGATAAAGTTATCTTGCTGTGTTCGAGTTATTGTGTTTGTGCTGATATGATAAAGAGCCTGACTCTGAGCCTATGAAAAACTGATGGTAATGAATGTGTACAAGCAGACGTACAAGAATTGGCTTAAAGGTGAATATTGGTAGCGTGTGTCAACAAAACAGCCGAGCTCTTGGGAATATCGCAAAGAAGTGGTTATAAAAGAACACAAATCTACAGGAAGAATTTCTTCGCCCAAAAAAAGGTCGCAAAACCAATTTTAACAAAGTACATATTGACAATTTCACGTATTCTGCTATATGAAGAATCGTCCATTCGTTTTTTCGCTGAAATGAATTATCTGCTCTAACAAAGGTAAGAATTGAGTTAAGTATCTACCTCATTTCAATGAGAAGTCTATTTAGTTATTAGTGTCTTTATTTAAAAAAAGTAAAAGGATAAAAAGCAGCCTATGTGTTATTCCGGACTATAATCTATCGCTATGCTAAATTTCATACAGATCTATTCATATGAGTAGAGAGTAACGTACATCCATCCATCAATCCAAACCTTCACCATTATAATATTAGTGGGATAAAAAGTACTTTGTGTTTGCGCTACTGTAAGCCACTGCACATTAACATAATGTCAGGATTTGATTTAACGTTTTAGAGCTTCTCAAATTAGTGGTTAACCAAGCACACCTACTGCATCTGAAAAATGACTTGTATCACTCAGGCATTATAGCTTCCTGTGATCTGCATGTAAAATATTTGCTATTTTGTTGCAGGCCATACAGTAATAAAAACAAGGGTGGATACCGAGGTCAAGTCATCGAAATAAGCTTTCTTGGAACGCTTAACAACAGGCTTGAATACTCCAACGGGAAAAGGACAATAATTGATATTCAGCTGTAATTATAGGCAACGAAGAAATAAAAAACAAGAAATGTATTTGTTTATAGGTATTTATTTCTGATGTCAAATAAATAATGCCTTTGTAGGACTAAGGTATTAGTAATTTAGGCAGTGAAAACTAATACCTATAATGTACCTATGAATAAACCTTCTTTTAAAAGTACTTCTCTTTTAAAAAAAATGCACTTATTTGTTTGTTTTATTTACTCTCTGGAAGGCAAAACCAAATGTTGCTTTGCTTTGTTGTTAGGTACAAGCATAGTGAAGGGTGGTGCGTGAGCCTAGTATTATTATGACTCTCAGAAAAGACCACCAGCAGCGCAGCGTGTAAAGCTCTGGACGCTTAACTAGCGTGTGAGATTGAGCCTTGTGAGATGAATGGATTTAGTAAAATAAATACCTATAGCTTTCTTCAAGAAAATTTCCTGCTCAAGCAAAGCCGAGGGCAAGAACGAATGATCCATAAAAATTCAAGGGTTTGCTTCACTGTCTTGTCACTTTCATAGTGACATTTCTTTGTTTATTTGCAGCATTTGAAAAATCAAGTTTGTTTGCCAGTTTTTTCATTGTTTAGACATAAACAATGAAAAAACTGGCATCACGATGGTTGTGACAGAGAAACATTCATTCTATCTGATTTCTTCTCATGCTACAAGCATATTTTTATCTCTCTCTGGTGTGAATGAGATGGGTATATGCTAGTGCATATACCCATCTCATTCACACCGGTAGAAGGTACTAGAGGTAGTCCTCTAGTACCTTGTTCTTTTAAGCGATCGACCGATTATCATTTTGACGTTTTCTTTCATGTGACATTAACATACCATAGTGCCTTGTTCCTCTAAGTAGGAACCCAGTTGAAGCCCTGCCATCTATCGAGATACATGGAACTAATTTTTTTCTTTTTAAAAATTGAAAACGAAAACCTCTCATTGTCTGCATTCGAGAATGATTTAAGTTGTTTTAAATTTCTGTTATACATTTCAAATTGTTCCTTCAACTCATTGAGCAGGCGTTGGCCGCCTCCTCGAATATCTGATAGATGCTGCCAACTTCAATTATTTACGCAATGTCTAACATTTACTCTGTTCTAGTCGGTTCAAAAAGTTGCTATGGAGGGACTAAGTCTCTTATTAGATCTTAAGGTGGGTGCGAACCTCTAAGCTCCCATACAAACGTACTTTGCGATTCATTTGGATAATACATACCTACTTTATTGCAATTAAATTTTTCATACATATGGTTTCATCATGGTGGTTTCGGCAGAATATCAGCGCCTATCTACTCTTGAGTGGTAAGGCATTTATGCTGAGTCGAGACCTTTTTGCTGCTGTAACACAGCACAGTCAGTCTTTTTGAAAAATGTTTTGTGAAATTGTTTATGTTCTCGATGTAAACTGTTATTTTTTTTTCTCAAACTATACTTTCATTTTCATGTTCTTATGTTTTGTACTGCAGCAGCAAATAAATGAATGTATATGTCTACATAATCGAATTAATCGAGTAAGAAATTGCTATGTTTTTATCGTTTCAGTTTTTCAAAATACATAATCATCGTTAAATGAGAGCAATAATAAATTTCAATGCTTTTTCTTACTGATCTTTTTATTACTTTCGCTTGCATTCAATAATTAATTTGTTTATTGAAAAACTTATTCGGTGCAAACATTGCTATTTCTTATCTGATTATGTTTGTTTTTACTAGTGTACTGTATAATTGTTGTATTTTGTATGCGTGTGTCTGAAGTTGCAAATAAAGTCTTTATCTATCTATCTATGTATCCACAATTTCAAAATCGGGGACGTAGTTTCAAAATGAATCGGAAAGTATGTTTGTATGAAGGCTCACCCCCACCATAAGTTTAGGATTATTGTACAAACAATTTTGACTTGAGATTACTGTAAGTAATTCTTAATATTGTAGATATTAAAATAAGTGACCAGAGACCCCATACCTACTGATAAGATATTAGTTCCACTGTGCCAATGTTTCGTATTCTTACAGAATTACACATTTGGTATTGTACTTGGATGAAAGGAACTACTCTCTCCGTGCAAACAGCACCATGACCACTATCTCGAGTTTCTCTCATCTACTTAACTAAAGATTGTACGTGAGGATTCTGCGACAATACCATTGTCGTAGTAAAGCGATTGGTTAGCAGAGTTGGGTGCTCAAGTCACTTGCCCCCAAATGTATTATGTTGAAACCACTGAGCTCTAATTACACATGTACGCTGTAATGAGCTCAGTGGTTAGAACTTTAAGATGTCAATCAAAGATACATTAAGATAACCAAATGATTACCTTTTAATTGCCTATTATGTTATGATAATTGTTATATAGTTTAAGTGTATGTTTTCTACCTCCATGAACAAAGATAGGTATTCTAAACAAAACAAATATATATAGTGTAACTAATGATAATAAAAGTGATAAAATGTAACTGAAATGATATTAGTTTATTATCACAAAACAATAATTATTTATTTCCTAACTTTCAGGGCTTATTTTAAAGTTTAGAAAGACTACACTAAACAAGATTGTAACTATGATTAAACAACGCCTCAACATTTATTGGAAACTGAATAAACCTCGCTGCAGCTGCGTTCCGGCGTCTTCACTAGATTCTGGCCTATGACTTGAATGGCATACTAAATGTATCTTATGATAATGAATCGTAGTAGCTCGAGACGTTTGGATGCTTCCGAGGCAATGGGCCCGGGCGTCCGCCTGCTACATACAAACTCTTTAACCACCACTCGCACATTGCGATAAAAAAAAACTAAAATTCGATTTCCGTGATTTAACTGCAGGGAAAGGCCTCTCTCCCCTCCGTCCTCACTTGACCATTATTATAACCACGTCCCAGCTGTGGGAAAGAAACAAAGCTACAAAATAGTTCCTAAAACATTGTCCGTAGGTAGTATGGTAGAGGAGAGTAGAGTTGGGTCGGGCCGGGTCAGGTCAGCGGTAGAGATGGTCTGCGCGGATGTTGGTCGCGATCTCGCTCTCCCACTTGTCTCCGTTGGAGAGCAGCTTCTCCTTGTTGTAGAGGAGCTCCTCGTGCGTCTCCGTCGAGAACTCGAAGTTGGGTCCCTCCACGATGGCGTCCACGGGGCACGCCTCCTGCGACCAACAACACAAACAAGTGCCACTACACTAGGTACATACTGACGAGTACCTACTCTGTATCTCCCTTGCTCACTGCCCAGCCTCGGTGACGGCCAAGACGCGCCACACTCGCACAGTCCTGGACACAAAGGCTCGTAGTATGAAAGCTTGCTCAGTCATGCCATCTATGCATTTTGTATGGCATAAACGTTGCTCAAGCATAGGTCCATGATCGAGCAACTCACGGCACAGTAGATGGTCATGTCGATGTCGTAGTGCGTGAGGCGCCGCGAGCTGTGGCGCCGCTCTTCCGTAGTTACACTCACCTGAGAGAACCCACAGTAGGTGCACTTGGTCATGTCGATGTCGTAGAGCGTGAGGCGCCGCGAGCTGTGGCGCCTCTCCTCCGTAGTTACACTCACCTGAGAGAACCCACAGTAGATGCACTTGGTCATGTCGATGTCGTAGTGCGTGAGGCGCCGCGAGCTGTGGCGCCGCTCTTCCGTAGTTACACTCACCTGAGAGAACCCACAGTAGGTGCACTTGGTCATGTCGATGTCGTAGAGCGTGAGGCGCCGCGAGCTGTGGCGCCTCTCCTCCGTAGTTACACTCACCTGAGAGAACCCACAGTAGGTGCACTTGGTCATGTCGATGTCGTAGCGCATTGTGACCGCGAGCCGTGGCACCGCTCTTCCGTAGTTTCACTCACCTGACAGAAACCGCAGTAGATACACTTGGTCATGTCGATGTCGTAGCGCGTGGTGCGCCGCGAGCCATCAAGCCGCTCCTCCGCCTCGATGGTGATGGCCTGCAACAGATCAACCCATTCTCTGCATCACCACACAACCATTATCACTGAACAGAAACTGCCCAGGCGGATTGGTCATCGCCTTTATTTTGACACATTTGAATTTATCGGACTTATCAAAACAGTAGTAATTGCACATACAGTTATCTGTATGTCCAATTACTATCTCATTGTTCAGGATTGTTTTTTCTTTTTAGGTGTTTTAATATTGGTATGGAATGGGATGTTTATCTACTTTAAAGTTGGCATGTCAACTGTCGGTCTTATTTACGGTTACTACAACTTACTTATCTATAATTTTATTAGTAAATAGATAAAACTCACTTGTGCAGGACAAATAGCCTCACACAGCTTGCAAGCAATGCATCTCTCTTCCCCGGAGGGATACCTCCGCAACGCATGCTCGCCCCGGAACCGCGGAGACAGGGGCCCCTTCTCAAATGGATAGTTGATTGTTGCTGGCTCCTACAAATAACATTTATTGATATTCCAGACTATAATCTATATCTGTGCCAAATATCATCCAGATCCGTTCTGGCGTGATTGAGTAAAAAGTAATCCAAACTTTCACATTCATATTAGTGGGATAGGTAATCAAACTGTGAGTATTATTTTAACTGTGTGAAGGTAAATCTCTTTTTTTCTAGAAATTGTACTAGAAAACATAAGTATGTCACATTTCATATTATTTGTACATGTAGCTGGTGAAAGAAAACTTCACATAAGGTGTTGCTGCATAATACAATATTTTGGTCAGATGACATGAGGTAGGTAGATGCTACTTTTCTATGCAATCAAACTTATCATTACCTTGAAAATATGAGCCAGAGTGACCGCGAACCCTCTCGCTAGCTCAGTCCAGAACATCGTCTGGGCAGCCCGGTTGGTCATTTCCTTCAGGGACATGTTGGGGTCTTCGCCGTTCACATACATGTAACCGGGGACGTTCGGCGGGTACGCCTTCTCGCCCCTGTCGGCCGGCTCGGTGCTGTACTGAACCTCGCGGACCACGGAGGCTCCAGGACCCGTACATCTCACTAAAACTTAATATATTTTTGGCATAACAAATCTTTAGTTTTTGTGCAATAGTGGCGCAGAAATATATTAAGGCTGTTTCGCAACTTTTATGTAACATAGTTAAAAGTTGGTTCAGTACAGAACTAGGGTAAGACCAGTTGTTCAGATTAAAAATCTAAATCAGCTGGATGGATCTTAGACAAGGTTAAAGACAACATTGCGTAACAGACGAAATTGCGAAATAAATACAAGCATTTCAATGCCAATCTGTTTGATACCTATCAAAGGGTTTCATAAGAATGGAAATCTAGGTACAGGAACTCGTCAATTACCTCGACTAGAAACTGAGCACATTTTAGCGAGCGACATTTTCGCTGAAACCTCAATTTTGTTTCAGTTTCAACGCGAGTTTGCATGCAACAATAAAGAGTAGGTATTTAAACGTAGATATAGATGGAGTATTTTACCCAAAGAGAATGTAACGATACGCTATTTTACGTAGATGGAGAATTTACCTAGATGAGTGGCATGCGTGGCCGCAAAAAGGGACAGAGTCGTAGATTGAGAATTTACCTAGATGAGTGGCATGCGTGGCCGCAAAAAGGGACAGAGTCGTAGATTGAGAATTTACCTAGATGAGTGGCATGCGTGGCCGCAAAAAGGGACAAAGTAATACGAAGTGGTGTTGCCATACAATTTTGTTACCCTGACTTTAGGTTCGTAATTTCATGTCTGGTAGGTGGTATTTTAGTATCATACATCATTCAAATTAGGAACCTACGTATGCGGGAGTAGGTAAACTTTTAATTTAATGAGCATAGAAATAAAACAACGTTCAGGTATCAATGTTAGGTTTTGTTTAAATTTATTACCACCGCCACATAATACGAGCTAACGTGTAAGTAGACATCATTGCACATACTAAAATAATGTAATTTTGAAAATAATATTATTGCTAGATAATCAATTCAAACACTTACCAAGCACAGACTTACAATAAAAATTGCACTTTGGAAATCACATTTCTTTTAAGTAATTATATCTTACACATAAGGTATTGCTAAGATAAGACAACCATTATACGAAATTCAAAAGCACTTTTAAATTATACTTCAGGTAAAATGTGCAGAGAAAACCAAATTAATTTTTTTACACCTTAAGCATAATATTACCTACGTCCTAGCCTATGTATCCAAATATTTTATATTCTGTTTTATTTATTAGGTATGTAATAATGACCATTGTGTGTGATGATTATGATTACTCTCCACAAATCATAGGATCACAAATCAATCAGTCTTTATTTCTATCAGAGAGCCTAAATCAATACCCATACACTTGATAAATAAAATTGTACATACACTAATTAAACGGTACATACCTACTTACTAATTTACACTGGTGGTTTTATTTATACTGCGTTGTATTTCTCTTACAAACTCAAAGTTTTCATGATTTTCCTCACGTACCTTTTCCGTAGTATATATCTTGCATGCCTAAAATAAAATATTGAAGCATTAATATGAAAATGATATATAGTACTATAGTAATAGTAAGTTATATTAGTAACACCAAATCCCAATACCATTTAAATATTTTCGATTTAGTATTTTGATTAGTAGGTAGACTAAAACACAAAGTAGGTATAATTTTTCTATACAAATCTCAAACAGTCCTTCACCCATCATCGTAGCACTGATTCTTTTTATGTATTTATTTATTTTACTTACCAGTCTTGGAACAACATAAGAGAACAGATGCGTTCGCGTTTCTTTTTTGTTCACGATTTTTATGAAAATGTTGAACAAATTACTAAATATTTTTGGGTTCCCAGTTTTTTCGACCCGTGGCTTCTATCCAAAGCAAACGTAAATCATTGTTTTCGGGAAATCTGTAACAAACAAAAACATATTTTAAGAATGTATGTAGATGTAGGTATTCATGTCTCAATGCGCCACGACATTTGGGGAAGTTTATTTTCGAGTGCAGGCAACCCAAAATTTTCGTAATTTTAGGTTATATTTATTAGAATTATTTTAAAACATAGTTTTTGAGTCTTGTCTGTACGGAAATCTATGAAACTATAAATTTTAAACCTTTTTTGAAGTCAAACGAGCTTGTACTTACGATTGGAATGACAAACTCGGCACGTTTCGTTCACCGTCACTTTTACATCCAAAAACACTGCACCGCACCATCGTTGCTTCAGATTTATATCGTTGAGAGACGCAGGAATGCCCGCAGAGTCACTTTCACACATTTAATTAGCAGAAAGTATCATTAGGTCGAAAAAAACAAATACTATGTGATGTGCCCGGCATGTTTGTTTAGCTCTTATAAGAGCTAAACAATGAAAAAACTGGCACACTGGTAGAGACAGAGAAACTTTCATTCTATCTCATTTCTTCTCAGGCTACAAGCATATTTTTATCTCTCTCTTGAGTGACTGAAATGGGTATATACAACACCTCTAGTGCCTTATTACTCTAAGGTTCATGAGTACCGAGGCTCTCCAGGTTTTAAACAAATTAACTGAGCGTCAAGTCAAAGCGACGCGCGAGTAGGTATCTGGCTTTAATTAATGATGTATGATACTAAAATACCACCTAGGTACCAGACATGAAATTACGAACCTACAGTCTGGGTAAAAAAATTGCATGGCAACACCACTTCGTATACTCTGTCCCTTTTTGCGGCCACGCATGCCAACCGTCGTAGATGGAGTATTTTATTCCTCTAAGATGCCAAATGATAAGGAGAATTGCTATACATACTTTACACACTAATATGTATATTATTTGTACAAATGAAGGAAGCTAAGCAAAGATTTATACACGGGTCTAAGGAGGAAAGGAGGGAGGCAATATTTATAGGGAGTGGAATATGGAGGGAGATGAGATCACTTTAAAAGGAGCTATGGTCGTATTTGTTGCAAGAAAAAAAAATATGATTTTTTTCTAAGGACTTTATTATGTCCCCGTCATCGGTTAGATGTTAGAAGGTGAACTGATTACAAAATCTGCCAGATTTAGCATTATAAAAATGCGTAAATGGATGCATTTGACATAAACATACCCTAATCACCAGTTGACACACTGCCATCTATCGAGATATTTAGAACTAGCTTTTTTTTTAATGCGAAACGAAAACCCCTCGTTAGCGAGTCCAAAAAAAAAAACATCTAGGTAAAATAGCTTAGAGTATATACCACTAGAGGTGTTGCATATACCCATTTCATTCACACAAGAGAGAGATAAAAATATGCTTGTAGCCTGAGAAGAAATGAGATAGAATGAAAGTTTCTCTGTCTCATCCAGTGTGCCAGTTTTTTCAGCCGGGCACATCACATAGTATTTGTTTTTTTCGACCTAATGATACTTTCTGCTAATTAAATGTGTGAAAGTGACTCTGCGGGCATTCCTGCGTCTCTCAACGATATAAATCTGAAGCAACGATGGTGCGGTGCAGTGTTTTTGGATGTAAAAGTGACGGTGAACGAAACGTGCCGAGTTTGTCATTCCAATCGTAAGTACAAGCTCGTTTGACTTCAAAAAAGGTTTAAAATTTATAGTTTCATAGATTTCCGTACAGACAAGACTCAAAAACTATGTTTTAAAATAATTCTAATAAATATAACCTAAAATTACGAAAATTTTGGGTTGCCTGCACTCGAAAATAAACTTCCCCAAATGTCGTGGCGCATTGAGACATGAATACCTACATCTACATACATTCTTAAAATATGTTTTTGTTTGTTACAGATTTCCCGAAAACAATGATTTACGTTTGCTTTGGATAGAAGCCACGGGTCGAAAAAACTGGGAACCCAAAAATATTTAGTAATTTGTTCAACATTTTCATAAAAATCGTGAACAAAAAAGAAACGCGAACGCATCTGTTCTCTTATGTTGTTCCAAGACTGGTAAGTAAAATAAATAAATACATAAAAAGAATCAGTGCTACGATGATGGGTGAAGGACTGTTTGAGATTTGTATAGAAAAATTATACCTACTTTGTGTTTTAGTCTACCTACTAATCAAAATACTAAATCGAAAATATTTAAATGGTATTGGGATTTGGTGTTACTAATATAACTTACTATTACTATAGTACTATATATCATTTTCATATTAATGCTTCAATATTTTATTTTAGGCATGCAAGATATATACTACGGAAAAGGTACGTGAGGAAAATCATGAAAACTTTGAGTTTGTAAGAGAAATACAACGCAGTATAAATAAAACCACCAGTGTAAATTAGTAAGTAGGTATGTACCGTTTAATTAGTGTATGTACAATTTTATTTATCAAGTGTATGGGTATTGATTTAGGCTCTCTGATAGAAATAAAGACTGATTGATTTGTGATCCTATGATTTGTGGAGAGTAATCATAATCATCACACACAATGGTCATTATTACATACCTAATAAATAAAACAGAATATAAAATATTTGGATACATAGGCTAGGACGTAGGTAATATTATGCTTAAGGTGTAAAAAAATTAATTTGGTTTTCTCTGCACATTTTACCTGAAGTATAATTTAAAAGTGCTTTTGAATTTCGTATAATGGTTGTCTTATCTTAGCAATACCTTATGTGTAAGATATAATTACTTAAAAGAAATGTGATTTCCAAAGTGCAATTTTTATTGTAAGTCTGTGCTTGGTAAGTGTTTGAATTGATTATCTAGCAATAATATTATTTTCAAAATTACATTATTTTAGTATGTGCAATGATGTCTACTTACACGTTAGCTCGTATTATGTGGCGGTGGTAATAAATTTAAACAAAACCTAACATTGATACCTGAACGTTGTTTTATTTCTATGCTCATTAAATTAAAAGTTTACCTACTCCCGCATACGTAGGTTCCTAATTTGAATGATGTATGATACTAAAATACCACCTACCAGACATGAAATTACGAACCTAAAGTCAGGGTAACAAAATTGTATGGCAACACCACTTCGTATTACTTTGTCCCTTTTTGCGGCCACGCATGCCACTCATCTAGGTAAATTCTCAATCTACGTCATGAACCCAGGGCCTTGACTCCAAGGGGAGCGAATGCGTAGGCTCTATCAAGATCTGCATATTTGCGCCTCTTAAGATCTTCAGCCAAATCTGCCGCCGCACCAGCCCTCAAGTTATTCTGTTCATATTATTTTACCAGGCATTTGTAAGATTTTCATCCTGTAGAAACCTGAAAAAAGTTAATTATTGTTTAAAACATCGTTCTAACAAATTTGACACAAATTTTGAAGTTGTTTGTTGTAACTGGGACAATACCTATACATCCATAACCAGAGAAGGAACAGGTAGAGTTACTTGTGAAACATCAGATCTTTTTTAAAGTAAACCATAGTTAAAAATAATATTATATACCTACCGTTACTAGCTGCTGCCCCCGGTTTTATTCGCGTTATGATAAAAAATAAATTATAAACTTGTTGCTTTATATTGATTTTTAACTACTAGGTAGGTACCTAGACATATTTTTAAGCTAAGTGTGTACGATTTACATTGCGCGCTTGATTAAAATTGTATGTGTTATTCAATTTCTTTCCTGCGTCTTACAAGAATTATGTGTAGTCTTCGATCAAAAATAAGGAGTTCGCGGCCTCCCCCGTAGATACCTAGAGCCTTACAAAAATGTCACTCAAAATTGGGTTCGTTTTGTTTTGACGCAGACAGTTTGCGCAGAGCCTGACAAGTTTTTTCCATACGGAACAAGAGATTGGTGGAGTCGAATTCATTTTATTTTATTTTGTAAGTAGGTAGGTACCTACCTGAGAATTATATACCTACCTAGTCAGTTTATTTTCTATAAGGATTAATTAACAGAATTCAGCTAAAGATAACGAATCATTTATTGATGAAACTATAAATTGGTGTCTCAACAGTAGGTATTTATACAAAAGGGTCATTTCAGACATACAATAATTTAAACTTACAATACAATTTCAGGCAGGCACTTACTCTAGAACTGGTTCCTGTCTGCGGCTTTGCACGAGTTTATTTTACGGGAAAAAAATAAACGTTTTATAAATTCATACTTCTGGTAGGTAGGTAAGAACCTAGTCTTTCTTTTATTAGAGAGTCCACGCAAATGAAATTTTAGGGCGGGCCAACTAGTTATTTTAAAAATCATCAACTAGTAATATTAAACTTATTTTTATGAAAAATATATTAATACATACTATAAATGAAAAAAAAAATTTAGAAGAAATAGCCTCTCCATTTATCAATTTAGAACAAAATTAATATTTTAACATAGGCAAACCAAACAACAATATTTTATGCTGATTTCACAAGTATAAGACTCACATCTCAATATACGGGTAAAAATATATATATAAACTTACTGAAAATAAGAAATTCCATCCTTTTTCAGCACTTTGGTCGAGTGATTCTTGCATTTTTTGTACCCATGCTTTTTGTCTGAACGCTAAAATGACACTAGTTGAAAAGCTTCCCTAACATGTCAAAATGTTCCTCTTTTGCTACTGAAGGTGCAAAGGTGCGCATTGTGAATCTAAGGGGGGCCGGCAAAGCCGGAAATTTTTGATCGAAGTGTGTAGTGAACAAAGTAGTTTACCGAAAATTGTTAACCATTTTCTATGAGAAAAAACTGGTTAAATTGCTTACCATCCATTAGACTTCTTAAATCGTTGCATGGGGCTGACATTTGATTACAAATATAGGTTATTTCTCTATGGAAATTTTGCTTCACCTTACCATTTTATCTTTAAGTGAGTTAGCGTTGCAACATTTAAAAGAGGTGAGATTGGCTTATTAATTTTTTGTTGGAGATAAAGTGACTAAAATATGATTTCTTCTTTTCTATGTGGTTGTGAAAATAATGTCTACAAAATAGTCTGTTTTAGGGCGAAGGGGATCTCTTTTTTCATTGGCTTTAGGGCACCGCGTGCAGCTAGTACAGTGGCGGATCATCCCCAAGGCAAAGTAGGCATGTGCCTAGGGGCGCGAGGTTCCAGGGGGCGCGCGCGCGGAAAATTTTACACTACTAAATAATTCATATGTAAGGTAATACCTGAGTGTAAAATTAATTATATGAGTAAGCAGGTATCCGCCTACTTACAAAATATAAATCATTATTTAATTCTGTCGAAACTTTTTATTTTTGTTCTATGTCCAGAACAAAAAATTTAAAAAGATGGAACTTAGCAAAAATCAGATGATTAGTGTAATGATATTGGTTGACGAGCGTCAGAGGCGGCTTTAGCGGCGCACACGGGCGCAGGAACATAGGGGGCGCAATGTAATGCACCCCGGTGGCAGCCGTAGGCCTCGTAACCCAGACCATGCGCCCTTGTTATGCCCGACGCCACCGCCGCCGGCATGGCGATAGTGAGGTATATGTTTTAAAAGACACCAACAATCGTGGGCATTAGGCTGTATTTTGCATTAAGGGCGGCTTTTTCGGGAGCGTGGCGCACATCCGCTATGAGGATCCAGCGCACGGTTTTTGTCGAAAAAAAATACGGGTTTGAAATTACGCTTTAATCATTATGCATTAGGCTAGCTGTAAGTTTTAAAATCACATTGCCATAGATTCGCGAGATTTTGAAAGGCACGTGTTTTAATGCCGCATCTTTATCTTTTACTGTTTATCCGCGCCGATCCTAGGGTAAAGCGAGCGGTGCCCAAGTATCCATAACGCGAATTCCTTATTGAAACAATCTATTTAGAGCGAAAAGTAATATGGTATATCGGGGTATGATCGGACGCGGGGGAAGACCGTATAACACTAATTGTAACCGAATTAAGCCATTATTTTCTAATGCTGCCACCATTTTCTACGACTCTATTTGAGGGCGTCGGCATAAAATGTTGTCAGCTTTAGAAAATATGGCTTAATTCGGCTACAATTAGTGTCATACGGTCTTCCCCCTCGTCCGATCATACCCTGATATACCCTATAGTTTGATGGGTTTATATGGTGACTTCTGAGAGAGGAGTGAACTGCGCAGCTGGGCGGGGTACGTGCATGCGTACAGCACCGATCTCCACACTAAAATTTTTTTACGGCTCGCTTCGCTCGCCGTTGTTTTCTATCTCTTGTACTCTAGATTTTAATGACTTTGAAAATTTTCTGTCAAACCACTGGAAAGTGTCGAACCTTTTTGCTAGTTCGCTCCGTTGTTGCCGTAATTTCTATTGTTTTTGCTTCCATAAATTTCTAAATAATTTGGGAATAATTTTATTACCGATAGCCACAAAAGTTTTGCGTTTCACCGTTTACATACCTATCTTATTTAATCTTGAAAAATCACAAAAAAATTGCGGCTCGCTCCGCTCGCCGTTATCTTTCTTTCCCTACCTTTCTAGCTAACCCCGCCAAAACCCATATGGGTTAGCCAAGACCATATAGTCTTGGCTCTAACTTTGACAATTGACAACCTCCTCTATCATGCTAACCAAAAGCATGAAAATAATTGCGCTTCGCTAGCCATTACTTCTAGTTTTTTACCTGCCTTCAATACTTTTTTGTCAACCACTGAGGAACGTCGTTGTTATGTAACTAACACCACCCCCAATACTGAGCTTTGCCGCGGCTCGCTCACAGAGGGGCGCCAATGTGGTGTTTGCCTAGGGCGCTGTCGACAATTAATCCGCCTCTGAGCTAGTAGAGTGCTTTTCACGAAAGAAGTCCCGCTAACGCACTGCCGACAGCGCTGCGTCAAGGGGACTTCTTTCATGAAAAGGACTCTATAATGTTTGTGATGTTTCAGTTTAAGTCGAAGGGGATCTCTTTTTTCATTGCTTTAAGTTTCCGTGTTTCCGTGGAGAGGATTCTAATCTGTCAATGTCAGATGTCATATTAAATCAATCATTTTTTGACATCAATGAAAAAAAAGATCCCCTTCGTTATCGACAAAACGCAGAGCCATTATTCGAAAAAAAAAACTTTTATTTTCAAATAACAAACGAACGAATTAAATAAAGTAAAGTAAGTAACAGTTGTTTGATTTGATTGAAGTGCTGACTGAGTGTACGCAAAGATAATTTAATACTACGTGTACCTACGTGCGTTCGAAATAAAATCTTAGTACAAAGAGATTAAAACCACTACGTTCTTAGTACAAATATGGAAAGCCGCCCACTGTACTTACTCGAAGAAAGGATAAAAACGTTCAAAATGTGGCCGTTTAGTAATAAAGATAAGTGCAACGTACGGAATATGGCTGAGGCTGGGTTTTACTCAATGGCAACGTGCAAGGAAGACGCGGATGCAGCGAAATGTTTCCTGTGCGGGAAAGAAATGGACGGCTGGGAACCCGGCGACGACCCCTGGACGGAGCACCGCGATCACGCGCCGCAGTGCGCCTTCGTGCAGATCGGGAAGAATGAAGACGAAGTGCTGGTACGTAGGCACCTACTAAACTTGTACCTTGCTAGTTACCTCAGGAATTAACGCAGGCAGGAGCCAGTGCAATTGCATAGTAAAATCAGAGTGGTCACTACTCCTGTCTCGTAAATTGTGACGATGATAAATCTTCCAAGTGTAGTAGTCTACACCATCTTCATCACTCTGCTTCCCTAGGGCTTGATGCTGGCTGTGAAATGTCCAGCATTAGATATTATAAAAATGTTGTTCTCATTGTTTCAGCTGCTAGAATTTCTGTCCAAAGTGAAGCAGTACATGATCAACGAGTCGAAGCGGCTGACAGAAGTAGTTAAGCAAAAAGTGGACGATGAAGTTAAAAGCACAAGACGGAGGCTTAGAAAATGACTGAAATTAACTTTTTAATAAACCTACTCACTATGATTAGAATATCAAAATATTGTATTGAGTTTGTAAGGATACTGGGCAAATAAAATAAGATGGTTTTAAGATAAATAAGCTTGGTGTTATAATTTTTTTAACTGGAACATGAATAAAGCTTAGTTATTGAAACCTCTTGTACACTTGTAACTTTTAAACTAGGTATGATTGAACTCTATGGAATTTGGATTCATAGAGAATCATGTTGCTATGGTTACTGTGTTTACTTGGTGTTTACCAACCCTATCTAAAAGTTACTATACCAAACTCAAAACAAGCCTGCATATCACAGATTTATAAGTATAGTACTAAAGTATATTTTAGTTAGTTTTATACTTTCACATTTTTGTTAGCAAGTATTGAATTAAAACAAGATTTGTATACTTATTGCTGAAGATGACTAATGAAGTGAAAAATTTGGAGGCATACGCAATTGTGGGATTTGATGGTAGGTGTGGTGTTTGTACATAATTTGTTTCACTGTCATTGTTGGTGTTTTCTTTCAATCATTTAACAAAGCTAAGTTATGTACAAACTATATTGCAAGTTGATCTGAATTGTTTAAAAAAGTGTTAAAAGTAAATTTGTAGGCTCGGCTATCCGGGGGCTAAAGGTGCATCCTGAGTGTGAGCATGTGGTGTACCCAATGGGCAACAAGGTCTGCATCCAGAACTGGAAGACTAAGAAGATGCACTTCCTATCTGGGCACAGCAACAGGTGAACTAAGTTAAACACTAAATCTGAACCTCCTGTTCCTTGTGCCCAAACATGTAATCTGCTAGTAGTTTCAACTGTAACTCACACTAATCTGGCCCAATGTGACTTTTAAAGTAGATGGAACAAACTTACTTCGTGTGATGATGATGGTTTTTTGAAAGGGAAGTCTTAGTGTAAGTATACTACTTGCTGACGCTTCCAGCTAGCTCCATCTTCTGCTAGCTAAACAAAGAAAGTTACCTAGTGTGAAAAAAATCAAATTCTACTGTGAACAGCCGCGCTGCGCCTGTCCGTGAGTTTATGTGAGCGTAGTGGGCTTGATATAATACTTTCGTTCATCATAGCTTCGGTAATAGGAGTCTGAAGTAAGAATATTTTTGTTAATGAAGGCCGAGGTGGAAGGTAACTGGCTCCAACCAGCTACCGGTTACCTTCTACCTACCTACCTGCATATGTGATGATTGTTTGTGGGCGCTTGCAGTGTGTCGACGGTGGCGGTGTCGCCCAAGGGCACGTACGTGGGCTCGGGTCAGATCAACCACATCGGCTTCAAGGCCTCCGTCAAGCTCTGGGACTTCAAGAAGAGGACGCTGCTCGGCTCGCACGAGTTGCACAAGGTACCTGAACTCAGCTGTGCCTTAGAAAGATGTCTACCTACATATGTGAGAAACGGACAAACGAAGACTGTATAAAATATAGGTAGGTAGGTACCTAGATAAGTTTGTTTGTTCCATCATCATCGGTCCAGTTAAATGGTAAGGTAAGAGCGTACCTATTTCTTAATTAAAGTTTATTAACTGTACCTAGGTACCTACCACTGGCGCGGAGCGACTCAAAGACGAGTTAGTACTGTGCGGTATCATCATCATAATTATGTTAGTCTATATTCTAAGGAATAAATAGGATAAAGGCCTTCCCTCCCCTAATGAGCGCCATAGCGCCATGTCTTCAGCTTACCGCATCCAGCAGTCTGTTGCAAATCGTCATCCTACCAGGTCGGTCAGGTTTGCCGAGTCGCGGTCTCCACTCAAGAACACGTTTACCCCAGCGGTTTTCGGTGCCCACTGTCACTTCAGTTTGCTAATCCTTTGAGCTATATTTTGATAATTTTGGTTCTCTGTCGGATGTATTCGATACGAATTCTATCCTTCAGAGAAACTCGGAGCAAAGCTCTCCATAGGTCGCTGGGCGACTTTAAACTGGCGGACCAGCCCTATCGTGAGTGTCCACGTCTCTGACCCATATTATGTCATGACGGGTAGGAGACACTGATTGAAAACTTTCGTTTTCAAGCATTGCGGTATGGATGACGAGAAGACTTGACGTAGGTAGTTTCCCAAACGCCCAAAATAGCTGGATCCTCCTCTTGGCTTAAAAGATACATTAATTTCTTTAATGTATGTATGTGTTTTTTTTTGTCCAAAAGCTGGACTCTCGCCATAATGTGAGCTTTAATTCATTTATGGTCAGAGTTCCAACTGAACATCTGTCGACCTACTTAAGCGCAGAGTTTTGGCCGAAAGGTGTTAAGTTCCGACGGTTCACTGGCCGCCTGCAAGGAGACACCGCCCGCCGTGCACCGTCGTCAGCTGACACCCTGATTGCGTCACGTCTCGCCGTCAAATAACGCGTCTTTAATTTTAGTTTTTAATATTGTATGTATGTTAGTTTTTAAGGTATATATTACTATGGACCGTAGAATAAGTTAAAATAAGATCCACTAGCGGCGTAAGGGGGGGGGCGGAGGGGCGGTCCGCCCCGGGTACCGAGCTCCAAGGGGTGCCATCTCGGCACCCCTCGTGGCGCGCAGATGGCACTTCAAATCCGAATCCGAAGGGGTGATACCGAAAACTCACACGCAGACATATAAAAAAATTGCGGCTCGCTTCGCTCGCCGTTGTTTTTTATTATGATTGCAAAATAAGTACTTGAATACTTTAAAATCGGGTGTAGAAAGGTTGCCTACCTAGCAGAGATCGCTCAAACCGATAAGGCATTGTATTGTAATACAACTTTATCTGTATTAGTCTTTCCCTGCACCGTGTAACTATTTTATTTGATGTGCAATAATGAGTAATTTGCTTTGTACTGTGCTTTATTTTGTTGTAAATCGTAATAAAATATTTTCTCATTCATTGTCATAGCTTACTTTTTTTGCTAAGTATGCCTCACCAATTTCAAAACAGTTTGTGGCTCACTCCACTCGGTGATTTTTATTTTGTATTTGTTTCATAATAATCTTCGCAGCCGCTGCAATTTCTCCAAACGTTTCAGGGCTCGCTGTTATGATTTTTTTCATACTCTCCTTAGCTTGTTTGTGATCACCCGAAAAAGTAACAAAAATTTCGGCGGCTCGCTACGCTCGCCGGTTCGTTTTTAGCTTTGTTGTAGATCGCCAAAAAAATTTCATCGTGGTTTTAGAATACTTGTATTTTTGCTAACCTCACCGAACTCCGAAATTACCTATTGTGGCTCGCTCCGCTAGCCGTAGTTATTGATAAATTTATTTTTTAAATTATAGGTCACCTTTAAATTCACATATTTAATATTAATAAGGTCACAATTAAGTCAATTATTAAGGCCACCTATGACAAACTTATAAACTATTCACCTAACATCCGAAAACCCAAAAAAATATCGCGGCTCGCTTCGCTCGCCGTTACTTATAATTCCCGTTGTTAGAAATTGAGGGTGCGGATAACCGACCCCCAAGGGGGGGGGGGGGTGCTTGGTAGAAAAACGCCCCGGGTGCCAGCCCACGCTACGCCGCCACTGATAAGATCTGTAACTGTTCTATAGTCTGAAATAAATTATTATTATTATTAATTTTGTAAAGCTGTTTTGCCACAGGAGTTTATGTTTATTTCTAGTATTTATATTACCTATGTACCTATATCGCTATTTTTAGGGAAGCTTTTGATATTTTTATGAGTTTACCTACAATAACAAGTTTTTATAAATGTACCTACTGTCATTATGTTTATTTCTTTGAATTTATCACGAAGGGATTCTCTGGGTCCATATTAGATATAGATTGCACGAACAGCCCTCTTTTGCAGCACAAATACGGTGTTAATATCTGCAGCGTTCCCCCACAACAGTATACCATAAGACATAATACCTACTGGGGAATTAGCTGAAATTAAACAAGTCTAGATGTATCCACAATCTATGGTATCCACGTCTTTAAGTCTTTGTTGACTTAGTTTTGCAGCATACGCTGCAGAGCTAAGTGTCTTCGATATATCTTATCTATGTGTGGGTCCCATTGAAGTTTATTAGATTCAGATTCAGATTTTATTGGCAACACAGTTACAGGTCTTGTCGTAAAACAGTCTTACTTAAAGTATGATGTTTATACTTATAACAATATTCATTAAAAAATATAATAATTAAATTAACAATAATATTACATCTTAAAAGATTCAATTTCATTAATAAATATAAAAAAAATTGTATTGTCACTAATCAATTCATTTTCATATTAATTAATTCATTCATATCATAAAAACACATGTCAATTAGCCAAGTTTTCAGCTTGTGCTTAAAAGATTGCATCGAAGGTGCGCTGGTGATTTCTGGTGGCAGTCGGTTGTAGGTACCTACACACTCGGGCCGAGTATGTGCACCAGCCTTTTGGATTTCACAACGCAACGCGCACAACAGCACGTACTGCCCTCTTTTGTAGCCTGAAGGCGCGCTCCCAGTCCGCAGCGCAGCCCCATAGGTCCACTCCGTACTGCAGGTGACTATGGACACAGGCGAAGTGCAGACTTCTCACCATCTTTTCATCCAGAGCATAGATTCAATTTAAATCTATGATCCAGAGTTGATGAGATGCGCCATAGAGCAAAGCAGGCTCTACCTATTTTTTTGCTCAAGGTATCTATATGTTTTTCCCATGTTAGCGTCCTGTCCAGGGTAAAGCCTAGGAACACTGTCTCATTGACCGTATTATCTAAGGTGATTATTAGGAAGACGGTACTTTTTACAATATCTAACGTTTCTCCTTTTACATTTATAGCAGCCTTAACTTGTAAAATAAATCGAATACATTTTGTTTTAGTTTCGTTATGGAAAAGATTATTGACACTAAACCAATTGACTAGGTAGTACTTTTAAGATTGACTGTTGAGATTCGTCGACGAAGTTTGTGTTTTGACGTATCATTTTATATAGGTACCTATCTATGAAGTAGGTATCATCAGCAAACAGTAGGTACAATCTTGTGATTATTCTTTACAAGATGAGGCAGGTCGTTAATATAAACTTAAAATAGGAAAGGACCGAGGATAGGTAACAACTGACCCCGACGACCCCGTTTCCCATCAACTCTTTGTATCCTATCACTCAAGTAAGATGTAAGAAGATCCAAAGAGGAGTCCACTATAATTCCATAGTGATATGGCGTAGGTACGCAATCGAATGCTTCTGACAAATCGCAAAAATCTCCCAAGCATCAAAAAATATGTGATACTAATTCTACACCGGCATCAGTAGTTGTCCTGCCGCGAGGACCTAAATCCGAATTGCGAACAATGTAGTACCTAGGTCATTACCATTGAAGTGCCTGAGCAATTGATGTAAAATAACTTTGCTGAATATAGGCAGGACTGTTAATGGTCTAAAGTGAGTGGGGTCAGATTAAAGATGCGCCACTGTCAATGATTTCATTCGAATTATTCGACTACACAAATCATTCGAATGACTAGAGCAAATTAGTAACTAATTTGGTTAGTAATCGCGAGTCGTTCGACTGCCCGAGTCGGTCTCCATTCGTTTAGGAACTAATTTGGTTAGTAATCGCGAATCGTTCGACTGCCCGAGTCGTTCTCAGTTCGTTTAGTAACTAGGTACCTAATTTGGTTAGTAATCGCGAATCGTTCGATTACCGAACACAACACATCGCTTCACAAGTCAAAGTTAGTAAATAAGCAGTTTATAATTAAAAATCATATAAAACTAACATGTCAAAATCATAAATTGAACAAAATTAACAAAACATTACAAAATACCACAAACTTATCAACCAAATGATAAAATAAAAGTTACTTATCCGTATCGTTCCGTAATTCCGTTCAATCCCCGCAGGAGCAGTGAATAATTCAATCACTTAAAATCACCGAGCGACTAACAAAATCGAATCGGAGCCTTGAATGATCAATTCGTAGAGGCATTAGTAATTACTAATTGTCATTTGACTTGGAAGATTAGTAATATTCAAGTCGAATGAGTAAATTAACAGCTGTAGATCATTCGACTAGTCAGATCATTCAACTAGTCAGATCATTCGACTAGTCATATCATTCGACTAGTCAGATCATTCGACTAGTCATATCATTCGACTAGTCAGATCATTCGCAGTCACGCATCTTCAGGTCTGATCTACTACCCGATTTAAACAGAGGTTTTTTTTTATTATGATGGAAAACAAACAGCATGAAAAACTTAAATGAGTAGAAACAAAGGTTATACCTACTAAAGCTTAACAGTTTTCACTAATAGAACTTAAATACCTATGCTTGTACTCAAATTTTAATCTAATAAGGTAAGTAGGTACCTACAAGTAATTAAGTACCCAATGAGTACCTAGTCAGTTTAAGGTGGTTCGCCTGTTCGTTACCAACTAGTTTAAGGTGGTTCGCCTGTTCGTTACCAACTAGCTGGAGGTTATTTGTACCAGTCACGTAAATCCAGACTAACATTTTAATTTCACAAAATATCAATGCGTATAAATGTGCCTAGGTACCTACTTAGTTATAAATTAGAGTTAGAAATGTTAGAATACCAACTGTGTACCTAATTATTATATTTTACTACATTTACTACATCAGGGAATACTATGGTAGGTAGCCTAATGTAGTCCAGGGATTCCTAGCACCCCCTGCCCCGCCCCGCCGTTACCGTGGCCGCTCGCTACCATGGCCAGGAATAGCGAGGCGGCCAGGAACTGGGCATGCGCGTTGGGGATCACAATCCCAATCGCAGCGTCGTTATTTTGATATAACTGTGTTGTAAAGTCGCGTATGCATAAATGTGAAAATTAGTGAGTATACACACACATATCTGAGCAGCTGACTGTGCATCAAACTCCATAGTCAATGTGCGTCAATACGTGTGATGCAGGTGCGGGTGGAAGCATTGACGTTCAGCTCAGACGAACGCTACCTGATCTCACTTGGGGGGCGCGACGACGGCTGCGTGGTGCTGTGGGACTGCGTGAGCGGCGCCGCCACCGGCACAGCGGCCGCTGCGCGCCTCACTACGGGCGACGCCGTCACCGTGGCCGCGCTCGTCAACCGACCCAACGCCTTCGTCACCGGGGGGGACTGTGAGTAGCGCACGAGGACACTAGCTGTCACGCTGCGTGGTGCTGTGGGACTGCGTGAGCTACCAGCAGGAAGCTGCTGCCCTACTTCTGGTAAGTAGGTTCTTTTAGTCGACTCAACTACAACATCCACGGGCTGAATTGGTGGAATCGATTGTTACACCGCGACCGCCACGAGGAGGGTGTTAGATAGTACCTACATAATTATACTAGTATATACCTACTGTTAGATTACCTACCGTTCGATTGTTACACCGCGACCGCCACGAGGAGGGTGTTAGATAGTACCTACATAATTATACTAGTATATACCTACTGTTAGATTACCTACCGTTCGATTGTTACACCGCGACCGCCACGAGGAGGGTGTTAGATAGTACCTACATAATTATACTAGTATATACCTACTGTTAGATTACCTACCGTTCGATTGACCTCCTTTCCTACTCCGTCATGCAATGATTAAGCGAATGCCTGTTTTCAGCGAACCTGCGCGTATGGAACATCCTGGCAGCCAGCAAGAACCTGGACGTGGTGGACGTGTCGCTGGGCAAGCTGCGCCGCTGCGTGCGCTGCATCGCGGTCAGCCAGGACGACTCCATCGCATACGCAGGCACCACGTGAGACACTAAATACCACACATTGCACTTTACTCCACATACTGTGCGCTGCATCGCGGTCAGCCAGGACGACTCCATCGGATACGCAGGCACCACGTGAAACACTAAATACCACACATTGCACTTTACTCCACATACTGTGCGCTGCATCGCGGTCAGCCAGGACGACTCCATCGGATACGCAGGCACCACGTGAGACACTAAATACCACACATTGCACTTTACTCCACATACTGTGCGCTGCATCGCGGTCAGCCAGGACGACTCCATCGGATACGCAGGCACCACGTGAGACACTAAATACCACACATTGCACTTTACTCCACATACTGTGCGCTGCATCGCGGTCAGCCAGGACGACTCCATCGGATACGCAGGCACCACGTGAGACACTAAATACCACACATTGCACTTTACACCACATACTGTGCGCTGCATCGCGGTCAGCCAGGACGACTCCATCGGATACGCAGGCACCACGTGAGACACTAAACACCACACATTGCACTTTACACCACATACTGTGCGCTGCATCGCGGTCAGCCAGGACTACATCGGATACGTTGGCACCACGTGAGACACTAGACTACACACCATACATTGTGCGCTACATTGCGGTCAGTCACGACTACATCGGATACGCTGGCACCACGTGAGAAACTAAATACCACACATTACACTTTACACCACATACTGTGCGCTGCATCGCGGTCAGCCAGGACTACATCGGATACGTTGGCACTACGTGAGACACTAGACTACACGCCATACATTGTGCGCTACATTGCGGTCAGTCACGACTACATCGGATACGCTGGCACCACGTGAGAAACTAAATACCACACATTGCACTTTACTCCACATACTGTGCGCTGCATCGCGGTCAGCCAGGACTACATCGGATACGTTGGCGCCACGTGAGACACTAGACTACACACCATACATTGTGCGCTACACTGCGGTCAGTCACGACTACTGTGGATACGCTGGCTCCACGTGAGACACTAAACACCACATATTGCACTTTACACCACATACTGTGCGCTACATCGCGGTCAGTCACGACTACATCGGATACGCTGGCACCACGTGAGACACACTGTACATACACACCATACAATGTGCGCTGCATCGCGGTCAGCCAGGACTACATCGGATATACAGGCATCACATGAGACACACGTACACTAGATCACTTTGGCTTATGAGCTACTTTGATCGTTACGTTGTGGTTGCAGCACGGGCGATATGATAAAGTTCAGCATAGGCTACCCGGCAGACCCCGCGGCGGGCGTGGAGGACTGCAAGCCGACGCTGCTGGGCTGCCTCGCCAAGTGCGGCCCTCTGCGCAAGGGCAAGCGGCCCGACTCCATCTGCTACAGTCTCGGTGAGGTGCATTATAACTATGGCCTTCCATCTCAAACAGACTGCGGAAATCTGCTTGACACCCGACGACGCATATGGGGTGGGGTACTATAAAGCTTACGTGATACAGTGTTCATGAGGCAGGTATGTAGCTCTCCATATGATAAACCAATTTTGATTTAGCTTTCTTTTGTTTGAAAGATGACATCATTGTGTGGTCTGACCATTTATAGTTAAATCGTCGGATGTTTTAGAATGTTTGATTGAGCGAGAGCAACTTGGTCTTGTCAGGCATTGAGGCGATCCTGATCCTGAGCGACGGATGTCTGGTGGTCGGCGCGGGCGACGGGACCGTGGACCTGCTCGACGAGATCAACTGGACATGCGACCTGCCCCGGAGCAAGGTCGTCGACCCCAACACGCCACACTTCAGGGCCGTAAGTGTACCCTCACGAGTCTCACCCTCACCACACCACACCAGTCTCCATCGCTCAGGGCTAAGGAGAGATCCCTAAACAGAGGGTTATATTCACAACAGTGGATTGATAAGGGCTGAAGATGATGATAAATAATATAAATAAATAAAAAAATTTAAAACCTTTGGGAACTCTTAAGGACCAAAGCGCCGGTGGCTCCACCTACAGGGGTAACAGTACAGTTTCACCAAACCTGTTCAAAGCGCCGCTGGCTCCACCTACAGGGGTAACAGTACAGTTTCACCAAACCTGTTCAAAGCGCCGGTGGCTCCACCTACAGGGGTAACAGTACAGTTTCACCAAACCTGTTCAAAGCGCCGGTGGCTCCACCTACAGGGGTAACAGTACAGTTTCACCAAACCTGTTCAAAGACTAAAGTTACAATTAGTCCGTTTGACGAGAGGTGTTGCCTTTGCTCAATTCTAAAGTTTTTTTTGTAATAGTGCTTACCCGCACTTTGGGCATCTCTAACCTCAAATAGTGTGGAGCGCGGGTTCGAGTCCCGCCGAAATCGAAAATTTTTGGGAACTTATTTCATTTCTTAGAGATGCCCAAAGTGCGGGTAAACACTAAAAACCTTACATTCCATCATATAGATTACGAAAGGTAGGCAAATCATTTATGGGACATTGCGTACGCTTCTTTAACAAGCTTCCATCTGAAGCAACTGAGCTCCCTATTCGTAAATTTAAACAGTACATAAAACGAAACGTTATTAAGAAAGCCTTTTACTCCATAGATGATTATAATGATCCGACAATAGTATTCAAGGAGAACAATCTTAACCCTTAGGCTAAGGACTCACGAAGCGGTTTTCACCCGTGCCCGCCGCGGTTGCGGGCCCGCAGCCTTTGTAGAATACAGATATTTATGTAAAAAATTAAAGCACATTTCACGACGCGTTTTACGCCAGCGGCGTGTGCGATTGTTTGCGGGTCCCGCTGCACCGGCGGTCATCTTGTACCGGCGGGCGCGGGTCGCGGTCCCGCAGCCGCGGCGGGTTGCACCCGCGCGTTCTGCGGTCGGTTGGCGGGCGACCGCGCGGAGTTTAGAAATCCGACGCCATTTTGCAACCGCCCGTCTTGCGATATAATAATTCCCTAATTCTTCCAGTTAGCTGGATACCAGGTGTGTTTTATAGAGAATTGGACATTTTGTCTACGTATAAATACTGCAATTTTGTCCATAAATGCAAAGAATAAGCGAGGAGCAATTTGAAAAAAAAAAGAATGTCACAATTGTACCCACCCCCAGGACAGTAGTGACAGTACCTGGGGTCGAAAGTGACAGGTTCAAAAATACACATAAACGGTCTATAATCAACTTTATTGAATGTAATAAATGTCATACAATCATATTGTGGTGAAATACGTTGGTAACAAAGAAACATTTGCATCTTTTATAACTAATAAGGCTCTGTAGCAGCTTCAATTATTAACAGTCTTCATATTAATCAGTCGAAAGGTTACTTAACTTGTAATCAGCTGTATAACAGCTGATTACTGTCATCTCAAGATTAAAATACACATTAATGGTCTAAAATCACATATAAGCCACGCAATAAATGTAGTACAATCATTTTGTGGTAAAATACTTAGGTAACAAAGTAACGTTTTTATAATTAAAAACTAAAAAGACTATTGCAGATCACACTGACCTCTTTCCGTCTTCCTTACACGTTGTCGGGGCATCTAAAAGCAAAAAAATATATATTTATTTATGTCACAACTGTTCCCAGAAAATATGGCACAACCGTACCCACTGCATTCATTCGAACAATTGCACAGTGGTACCGCCCCTATGTCATAATTAAAAAAAAAAAAGAACAACTACCTTCAATTTATCTACCTATAACGATTAACCGATAAACAAGCAACCTCAAAGTATAAATATCCTACCCATTTTACCTAAGAATCACGTAATTTTTGTCCTCCGAAGTTAACACATAATGACGTTGCGCTCGCTTGATTAGAAGCTCGCTAACAGACATTATTTTTGTGACGATGAATTCTCGGAATGACATTGTTTTCGAGTGTGTTTGTGACATGGATTTCCAAGATCAAGGTATGTTTTCACTATCTAGTTATATTTTAAAATTTTATTTGACGTTATTATGCTGACTTTTTACGTGCTACGCCATACAGGATTTCTACCAAATATTTGCCTTAATTGTTGACTTTACGTGGACTTTCAATGGACTTTCTACATTAATCAACTATCCTCACCTACCGTAAATTATAGATTAAACTGTCTATTTTGAGAATATAAAGTTTTTTTTTTTGCTAATATCTGCTAATGTAGTTGCTATACAGCCTCTACGACTGCGTAGGCTAAGACGTAGCACGGTCTACGAGAAATAAGTTATATTTTTTCTTTTCAGGTACTTTGATTAAATGTACTTTTTCAAGGATGCATTTTTATGAGATATGGTCTGCCGTAACTGGAAGTGTTGTTAAGAAACATCAACACGTACTGCAAACGATTCTAGCTTCTATGGGTGAGGTCGAGGATCTAGATATTAGGAACTTGATAGTAGAATACTAAGTTTATGTAAAAGTATTGATAGATTTTGGATATTTCTATTAACAATTGTTAATAGAAATAAGCCATTACGTTTTGCTCAAGTACTCTGGTTATTGGTTAAAAGAAATTTAATGTGTCGAATTAGCAATAAGTAATGAGCGAGCAGTGCATTCAAGAAAAGACGAACGACAAAAAAATATATTAAGTATATAAATTATTATTATATAGATATTAATATACAGAGTTATTGGTAAATTAGTAACACTACGTGAACTGCAGGTTCTACCCATCATCACAAACACGTTTGTGAAGACGCCAGGTCTTAATTATTAAACTTGGTATTGGTAATAGGTACCTACTCCCCGCGATTCAATAATCGTTCGTTAGAGAGGTTTTATTTGAAACTCAATTTAAAAACAGCTCTGCCCTGAATTAACAGAAGGTATGAGAGTGGAAGATCGGTCTTAAGTAACTCGCTGGGTTCCAGACAAAAACGTTTTTATTTAGCATCAGAGGTGATTTATAAATTTTCTTAAGAATTGAGACCTGGTGTCTTTACGAACGTATTTGTGATGATGGGCAGGACCTGCAGTTCACGTAGTGTTACTAATGTACCAATAACCCTGTATAAATATTAATATATAAATGTTAATTATGTTGGTTGTGGTAGTATTAAGTTTCTTGTGGTTATGATTAGGTACGTTTGTAAATAAATTAAAATTGACTTGTTTTTTATTTATTACATTTAACACGTATAAAATATAAAAAGAATACACATTTATATGTATATAGATTTATAACCACTTCATGAAAAGCGTTGATATCATATTCAGAGGCCATTTCCAAACGTGGCACAATAAATCCGTAATATTGATCAAATAAATTTATATAACAAAAGTGCATATTGTACAGTTTATACTATATTATGTATCAGATTTGGTAAATTATAGTATTATTGTACACTTAAGAAGTAGGGTAGTCGGACCAAAAGATGACCACCCCCCAGTAGATGACCGAAACGCACATTTTCTCGAATTATAAGAATTGAGTGGTACTCCCTGTAGTGGCGTATTTTTTCTTTAGAAGCGGCAACAGTGTTCCCTCTTTTAAAAATTAATACATCGTTATTGGACCCTCAGTCACGCTCCAGGACCTCATTTTGTGCGGACGTGTTTCGGCCATCGCCATTTTGTATGGAGAACGAGCTAAGGTGAGTAAACCAGTTTCTTAAGCTTATGAGTGGATTGCCGATTTCTTGATATAATTAGGCCCCATTTATGTGTTCCCCTGCATTTATGACTATTATCTCAACTAGAAAATCAAAGAAAATAAGTAATTTTTATTACGGTTTTCGAGAAATTTGCTGTTCAATTACTGGTCTAAAAAAGATACTTAAATCCTATTTGTGACCGAGCGGTCAGAATTAGCTCCGACCTGCAAATTTTGTTTGGATATTGTAGATTGTATCTTTGATTTTTTATTGATTTTTTACGTGTTTCTTAATGGTTTTGGATACATAATTCTATAAACCAAAACATGACCGGAGGTTAATTACAGAAAAATCGTTGTTTTGGGCTGTTATTTTTTAGCTGGTCATTTATTGTTCCAAACGCTCTATATGTGACCGAAGAAATTTGTTCGTTCATAATTTGGACCTAAAAACCTAATTGTGACCGACTGATTCTGACTGTTGCAATAAAACTGTTGTGGAATTTTATTAGGGTTCTTCGTAATCAAAAGTAGACTTAAAAAACTCATCCTGACATAGACTTGTTACACAATTGTTACAGTGCAGATAAAAAGTATATTTATGACTTACCTAATGGTATAAAGGTTAAAACTTAAGTTTCTTAGATATTTTTTGATGTTTTATAAATTAAAATGTGTAGGTACCTAGCATGGGGTTGGAATGTTTTCGTAGACTGATTGTTATTTTCTTATTTTTTTAGAATGATTGTTATTTGTTTATCAAGCAATTAAAATTATGATAAGTACCTTAGTATATGCAGACAAAATTATGTATACGGAACCCCACTTCTTTCAAATAAAGTCTCTTGTTATGAAGATTTCGCCTTTTATTTGGTCGGTCATAAATAGGGCCGATTTCGGTCAAAATTAGTTCCAAACCGGTCACAATTAGGGCCAAAGTCATTTTTTTGTTATTTTTGCAATTTTAACTTATTTACAAATAGTTCAGAGTAAAAACAGTTTATCTAGTTGATGCACCAAATATCTACCTACGTATACAACCAAAAACATAGAATATTCCTTGAATAGGAGTTGAGATAAAAAATAAAACAACTTGAATTCCGCTTAATCAGTCATCTATTGGTCCAACCACCCTATTCTTTATAATTTTTCTAAAGAAAAAATCCAAATAACAAAGTTATGTATTTATGACCGCGCTTGTAGGGCGCTGGTTCCACTGTGAATTGCCATGACTATACCGGATAACCTACGTTCATAATAATCACTGCTATTTAACCGCTAATGTTTAAGTCTTTACGAGAAAAAAACACTTATAACTCTATCTGTACACATAAAACAACAATCACACAAAGAAATCGAACAAAAATAGGTACTTACTTTTCATCGAAAAATAGTAATGTGGTACTCTGCAAGCCACTACGTCGCGCGCCGGCTGACGCAATACTGTGGAACACGTTCGGACAGGCACGCCGCTCCTCTTTCCCCTTGCACCCGCCCCCATATTCCTTATAGTTTCGCCAATAACACGACTGTCACGACCGTGCCCTGGCACTACTGTACCCAGTCTACCCTACAGATAACAATTTATCTACAATATAATTATGACGCAAGAGTGACGTCCTCTTAAATAAAACGAATAGGTAGGTATACCTATTGCAAATAGAGACTTACTTTTTCTCGATGAAAACCTTGTAAGATACTAATAGTATCTCTGTGTATATACTAAGTACTAACAAATCATAAAATTAAACTACCACGATCGGAAACTGATAATTTTTAATCATTGAAGCACGTATATAATAATGATACCGCAAGTCTTAACAAAGTTTTACACCAGACGACATATTAAGAGGTTTTCACTCTACGGTGACGCTATGTCGATAACATTGGTTCTCTGTCGAATGTATTTGTTGCGAATCCTATCTTTCAGAAACCTTCGAGCTTAGCTCTCTCCATAGCACGCTGGGTGACTTTAAATTGGTGGACCAGCCCTACCGTGAGTGTCCACGTCTCAGCTCCGTAGGTCATGACCATGACGGGTAGGACGCGCTGATTGAAAACTTTCGTTTTCAAGCATTGCGGTAGATAGGTAGGTATGGATGACGAGAAGACTCGACGTAGTTTCACAAACGCTGCCCAGCCCAGCTGGATCCCTTGAATAGTTTTATTCGCCATCAATGACAAAGGACAAATGAATGCACGGCAGGTTGGGGGGCTGAAGGCACCATGCTAAGGAACATTATTTGTTCTCCTTTCGTGGTAAAAATAATTGGTAGTACCTATTGTTGTGCATATTGGTAATTATACCGACGATGACACAAGTTGTGGTGTCCAGCTGAAGACAGCCAAGCTGCAAGGCAGCATCACGTCCCTGGAGCTGATGGAAGGGCCGTCGATACGTGGCGCGCGGCGCGTGCTGCTGGCCGGCACGCGGGACTCCGAGATCTACGCCATCGACTTCACGACCTTCGTCGTCACGCTTGTCGTCACTTGCCACCGCTGCGCCATCAACGACGTCGCCTTCCCCAGGTAACCTACTGTTCCCTACTCTGCCTTACCTAACGACGGTGTGTACCTCCCAAGTCCCAACCCGAGCATCTACGGAATGCAAAACTGGTTGCCTCATTTACAAGTCGCCGCAATATGTCTTATTTATTAATTAACTTTAAACATGTACATACACCCTCTTCCCCCCGGACCGCTGAAGTGCTCATACGAGATGCAATGTGCAAGTCCGTAACCTCTTGGAGCCGTGATACAACTCTAAGTTTTAAGTCAATGCATTCAAAAGTTTCAGCCGTGTAAGTCCAAATTTTTAAAAATTTCCAAAGGAATCACATGCACACAAAACCTAGGGTTTGACCTATAACCATGAAATTTGTAGTAGGTACCTAGTCTGTAGTAGTCTAATCACAAAACAAAATATTTTTGATTCCCGCCATGGACCACAAACAACACAACCTATGGCAAGAAACAAGCTTATATCATTTTTAATATAATTTTATTTTTTTTGTCCCCATGAATTCTATGTAGGTACTTATTATTAATTTTAGTTCTGTTTATATCGTTGTTTTTATATTTATTGTAGGTATATGGTCATGCTGAAATAAATGTTTTTTTTTATTATAATTATAAAGTAATTAATATAATGTTTGGTTACGAAATCCTCGTTGCGTAAGTCCGACTCGCACTATTATGGTTCTGTAATGTAACTAATATTTTTATTAATTATATGTATAAATAAAAGACCTCATTTCTTGAAAAATTTCATGGCTCTTGGTCAACGGAAAGGACCCTATAGGTTTTTGGTCCATGGCGAGATTCAAAAAATATTTTTTCTGTTAAAAAACAAATTTACGGTAACTTGTGCTATCAGACAAGTATAAGACCTTGCTTTTTGCCAAATATCATGATTCTAGGTCAACGGGAAGTACCCTATAGGTTTTGTGTGCATGTGATTACCTTGGAAAATTCAAAAAATTGGACATAAACGGCTGTAACTTTTGATTGCGTTGACTTAGAAGTTTGATTTATATCGAGGCTCCAAGAAGTTGCGAACATAAGTACCTATACGATGTGAATTTCAACTCGATACCTCCACGTGTTTCTGAGAAAAGAGGGTTGACAGACGGACAACAAAGTGATTCTATAAAGGTTCCTTTTTTTCTTTTGAGGTACGGAACCCTCAAAGTGACGTGTTATTCTATAAATTAATGAAATAAATGATTACTTGATAACTGATTACTAAGACCTTCATGTAAAGATATTCATGTATGATTCACACAATTTTACAATAAATTATTCTTATAATGCGCTGTGCGTCTGCCTGTCCTGGTGTGGAAGAGGGATGGTGGAATCAGGTCATATAGTTCCTGTGAGCATTCTCTGAAATATAGGATATATTTCGGTGAATTTTGTCTCGATAAAAGATCGAGACACAAGCGACCTTGCGGCGGTGTTCGAGACTTTGGACCTTAGTCTTAGGTTGGTACTGCTCGTCAATGAGTCTGAAGGCTCTGCGTTCTATCAAGTCTTGTTTATTGTTTATTTTGCTCACATGTACAGTGCGCGTCACAATTAAGTATCCCCCTATCTCAATGTATGTAGGTTCAAATCCTGTCAGCGATCGTTGAAGATTGGGTGATCAAAACTACATGTTTTTTATAATTTTCCATTTTCTTTTCATATTTTTGACGTTTCCAACAAAATTGTATGTTCTGTATCATTAATATTTAATTTTTGTATAAATTGTTTCATTTTAATTTCATTTTCATTTGGTACCTAACCTTACTTAAAATTCGATAAATTCTCTAAGTATCAACTTGGCCTTGCGGTAGTAACCGGCAAATTAATGCAAGACACGATAAGAGTGACAGGGTTCGAATCTCGTGAGCGGTGTTTCGTTTTTTTTTCAATTGTTATCTTATTTTCTTTGCAATAAGTAAGATTTAATTGATATTATTCTTTATTGGCTTAATTGCAAGTTAATGAAAAAAAAAATTACTAAATGTAATATTCTATAAATGTCTACAATATTATACAATAACTACTACGTATAAATCTATGATATTATAACGAAATAATTGTTTTGATAAACCATAATAAATAACAAATAATATCTGTAAACAGTGAAAGGTTTTTTATAATAGATTGTGATAATTTATTCAAAAATAAGTTGTTTACAACGAAAGAACATTGGTAACAATATTTCGATCTCTCGCAAAATATGCACAAAGCAAACCACACGAAATAAGACGAGTGACAATTACTTTGTTCGCTATAAACGACAAAGTCAAACCCTACCCGCATCCATAAAAAAATGTAAGACTTGGCATTAAAAATGGGGACTAATTAGACCGATAGACAAAATTGGACACGTTGTTCCATCAGCTAAATAGCTTAGTTGATCTAATGCCGAGAATTCGAGTCTCCATTTTAAGGGTGGGTGGTTCGATCCTTAGCGGCTTGATAAGTTTTTGCTTTAAAAATTAGTCTCAAGCGAATAAAAGTTAGAAAATATTTTGTAGACAAGGGGGATACTTAATTCTGACGCGCACTGTACATGTATACAGCTTAGATATTAATGTTAGCCTAGGTCAATAGTACATGCGCCCTGTAGGGCACTGCAAAAGAATTTATATAAAATGGCAAATACTGTGTTTAAGTTAATATAATTAAAGGTACATATTTTTATGTCAGGTATATCATGCATGTCAATTATAATTAAAATTACATAATCCTATAGTTAAAATTACATAAGTCTGAAGGCTACAAGCTGGTAGGTAGTTGACTCAATAAAAATGAGGAAAAGTTGCGGTCCAAGAATGGTTCCCTTGAGGAACACCGACAGTTAGCATTACCACAGATTTAAGTAATGTTTGGCATTACCTCTGCACTGTAGGTTTTGTTAATCTTTGCCTGTGTTTACTACTTAGATAGTTCTCAAACAAGTCTCTACCTACCGATGGTTTCAATACCACTTACTTGATTCCAGATAATTATAAATAATGTAGATTAGAGACAATGCCCACTCCAGAAAGATGCCGACTGTTCTGAGTCACTTGTCAATGTTCTTATCAATTGCGGTCGTAGAATCTACGAAGACTCAGGGTGCACGCAAGCGGAGCTGTTTTTATTAATTGATTTTTATACTTTTGAATTAATATGATTTATTTGTTTTACTTTATTTATATGTCACCTTTATCTTCAGGATTAGTTACGTACCTACACAGACCATAGCTCGTTTCATCATACCTTCATATGAACTTTATCTTGTAGTAAGTAGGTAGTTGTTCCTTGCAGAGGCATGAGCGGCGTGTTCGCGACGGCGGGCGCGAACTCGGTGCGCGTGTGGTGCCTGGAGACGTGTCAGGAGCTGCTGCGCGTGGCCGTGCCCAACTTCACGTGCTCGGCCGTGCTGTTCGCGGGCGATGGCAAGAGCATCGTGTCTGCCTGGAACGACGGCTGTATCCGCGCCTTCACGCCGCTCACGGGCCGTCTCATCTACTGTATCTACAACACGCACAACAAGGGCACGTCCGCGCTGGGCTGCACCTCCACCGGGCGCATGCTCATCTCCGGCGGCTGCGAGGGACAGGTAGCTTCACGTCTCAACTATCTACCTCATCTCATCATCTACAACACACACAACAAGGGCACGTCCGCGCTGGGCTGAACCTCCACCGGGCGCACGCTCATCTCCGGTGGCTGCAAGGGACAGGTAGCGTCACGTCTCAACTATCTACCTCATCGCATCATTTACAACAAGGGCACGTCCGCGCTTGTGTGCACGTCGGTTGTGCCCTACCCACGGTTATTAGAGTTTGGTAATTCTGCGAGCTTGCTCTCTGTGTGCCTTGAACTTTCTTATTCTGATATCTTCTACTATCTACTGGCAACACAGACTAGTCAGAGACGTGGCACACCCCCAGCACTGCATTAAGAGATTGTTTCTGTACTAGGTCCGCGTGTGGGACATCCGGCCCACGAGCCAGACGCTGAAAAAAGTGCTGAAGGAGCACAAGAGTCCCGTATCTGCCATCCAGGTGTCGCCCAACGACACCGAGGCCGTGAGCGCGGGCACCGACGGCTCAGCCATCATCTGGGACCTCATGTGAGATGCACAGCTACTTCTCAAACATCAATCAGCCAAACGACATCCGCTGTTGGACATAGGCAACTCCAAAAGATGACTCCAATGACCTCATTGTAGCGATCTTGGGTCCTAAGGTTTAGGGGATGAAGATAATAATGCGGGATTAACCCCTACGTTTGTACCCCTACTTTATATTGATTTGAGGAAAAGCACCAATGATAGATTTCATTTCGAACTTCTGATTTTATATTTCCACATAAACTGATATCAAATACAATGTACAAACCGAACCCAGCGAGTGAAGGGACACGAGTGGCGCGACGCCTCATACAAATACAATGTACAAACCGAACCCAGCGAGGGAAGGGACACGAGTGGCGCGACGCCTCATACAAATACAATGTACAAACCGAACCCAGCGAGGGAAGGGACACGAGTGGCGCGACGCCTCATACAAATACAATGTACAAACCGAACCCAGCGAGGGAAGGGACACGAGTGGCGCGACGCCTCATACAAATACAATGTACAAACCGAACCCAGCGAGGGAAGGGACACGAGTGGCGCGACGCCTCATACAAATACAATGTACAAACCGAACCCAGCGAGGGAAGGGACACGAGTGGCGCGACGCCTCATACAAATACAATGTACAAACCGAACCCAGCGAGGGAAGGGACACGAGTGGCGCGACGCCTCATACAAATACAATGTACAAACCGAACCCAGCGAGTGAAGGGACACGAGTGGCGCGACGCCTCATACAAATACAATGTACAAACCGAACCCAGCGAGGGAAGGGACACGAGTGGCGCGACGCCTCATACAAATACAATGTACAAACCGAACCCAGCGAGTGGAGGGACACGAGTGGCGCGACGCCTCATACAAATACAATGTACAGTGCGCGTCAGAATTAAGTATCCCCCTTGTCTACAAAATATTTTCTAACTTCTATTCGCTTGTGACTAATTTTCAAAGCAAAAACTTATCAAGCCGCTAAGGATCGAACCACCCACCCTTTACATGGAGACTCAAATTCTCGGCATTAGATCAACTGAGCTATTTAGCTGATGGAACAATGTGTCCAATTTTGTCTATCGGTCTAATAAGTCCCCATTTTTAATGCCAAGTCTTACATTTTTTTTTATGGATGCGGGTAGGGTTTGACTTTGTCGTTTGTAGCGAACAAAGTAATTGTCACTCGTCTTATTTCGTGTGGTTTGCTTTGTGCATATTTTGCGAGAGATCGAAATATTGTTACCAATGTTCTTTCGTTGTAAACAACTTATTTTTGAATAAATTATCACAATCAATTATAAAAAACCTTCACTGTTTACAGATATTATTTGTTATTATGGTTTATCAAAACAATTATTTCGTTATAATATCATAGATTTATACGTAGTAGTTATTGTATAATATTGTAGACATTTATAGAATAGGTATTATATTTTGTAATTTTTGTTTTTTTTTTCATTAACTTGCAATTAAGCCCATAAAGAATAATATCAATTAAAAATCTTACATATTGCCAACAAAAAAAGATAACAATTGATAAAAAAAACGAAACACCGCTCACGAGATTCGAACCCTGTCACTCTTATCTTGTCTTGCACCGGTTACTACCGCAAGGCCAAGTTGTTACTTAGAGATTTCATCGAATGTTAAGTAAGGTTACCAAATGAAAATAAAATTAAAATGAAACAATTCATACAAAAATTACATTTTAATGATACAAAACATAAAATTTTTGTTAGAAACGTCAAAAATATGAAAAGAAAATGGAAAATTATAAAAAAACATGTAGTTTGGATGACCCAATCTCCAACGATCGCTGACAGGATTTGAACCCACATACATTGAGATAGGGGATACTTAATTGTGACGCGCACTGTACAAACCGAACCCAGCGAGTGAAGGGACACGAGTGGCGCGACGCCTCATACAAATACAATGTACAAACCGAACCCAGCGAGTGGAGGGACACGAGTGGCGCGACGCCTCATACAAATACAATGTACAGTGCGCGTCACAATTAAGTATCCCCCTATCTCAATGTATGTGGGTTCAAATCCTGTCAGCGATCGTTGGAGATTGGGTGATCAAAACTACATGTTTTTTTATAATTTTCCATTTTCTTTTCATATTTTTGACGTTCCTAACAAAAATTTTATGTTCTGTATCATTAAAATGTAATTTTTGCATAAATTGTTTCATTTTAATTTCATTTTAATTTGGTAACCTTACTTAAAATTCGATAAATTCTCTAAGTATCAACTTGGCCTTGCGGTAGTAACCGGCAAATTAATGCAAGACAAGATAAGAGTGACAGGGTTCGAATCTCGTGAGCGGTGTTTCGTTTTTTTTTATCAATTGTTATCTTTTTTTCTTTGCAATATGTAAGATTTTTAATTGATATTATTCTTCATGGGCTTAATTGCAAGTTAATCAAAAAAAAAACAAAAATTACAAAATATAATATTCTATATGTCTACAATATTATACAATAACTACTACGTATAAATCTATGATATTATAACGAAATAATTGTTTTGATAAACCATAATAACAAATAATATCTGTAAACAGTGAAAGGTTTTTTATAATAGATTGTGATAATTTATTCAAAAATAAGTTGTTTACAACGAAAGAACATTGGTAACAATATTTCGATCTCTCGCAAAATATGCACAAAGCAAACCACACGAAATAAGACGAGTGACAATTACTTTGTTCGCTACAAACGACAAAGTCAAACCCTACCCGCATCCATAAAAAAAATGTAAGACTTGGCTGGCATTAAAAATGGGGACTAATTAGACCGATAGACAAAATTGGACACATTGTTCCATCAGCTAAATAGCTCAGTTGATCTAATGCCGAGAACTCGAGTCTACATATAAAGGGTGGGTGGTTCGATCCTTGGCGGCTTGATAAGTTTTTGCTTTGAAAATTAGTCACAAGCGATTAGAAGTTAGAAAATATTTTGTAGACAAGGGGGATACTTAATTCTGACGCGCACTGTACAAATCGAACCCAGCGAGTGGAGGGACACGAGTGGCGCGACGCCTCATACAAAAGTCCTGCGTCAGGGCGAGTTCGTACTTGTGTGTGACTGTCCGTCGCAGACCCTTCATGCGCGGCACCGGCGGCCTTCACTTAACTTCTTCACTTGCCTTACTCCCCCAACGACCGTCGACCTACTTAGCTATAGGTACTGTTTACTTAAACTCCTTATTCAAGTGATCAAGATAATGTTTTATGATGTTCCTGTTTTGGTCGTTGTCAGCTCGCTGTCTCGCCGCCAAGTGATGTACGCCAACACACTGTTCATGTGCGTGTGCTTCGAGCCTGCGGGCTGCCAGCTGCTGACGGGCGGCACCGACCGCCGCGTCGCCTACTGGGAGACGGGCAGCGGTAACCTCGCCAGAGAGGTACCTACCACACATACACACACACACACACACACAGAGCCTGCGGGCTACCATCTACGGACGGGTGGCACCGACCGCCGCGTCGCCTACTGGGAGACGGGCAGCAGTAACCTCGCCAGAGAGGTACCTACCACACAGACACACACACACACAGACAGAGCCTGCGGGCTACCATCTGCTGACGGGTGGCAACGACCGCCGCGTCGCCTACTGGGAGACGGGCAGCGGTAACCTCGCCAGAGAGGTACCTACCACACACACACACACACACACACACACACACACACACAGAGCCTGCGGGCTACCATCTGCTGACGGGTGGCACCGACCGCCGCGTAGCCTACTGGGAGACGGGCAGCAGTAACCTCGCCAGAGAGGTACCTACCACACAGACACACACACACAGACAGAGCCTGCGGGCTACCATCTGCTGACGGGTGGCAACGACCGCCGCGTCGCCTACTGGGAGACGGGCAGCGGTAACCTCGCCAGAGAGGTACCTACCACACATACACACGCACACACACACACACACACACACACCTACTGGAACCCTTAGATTAGACAAACAAAAGTAGTTGTTGACTGCCATGCGCGTGTTGTTTGCAGCTGGAGGCGAGCAAGGTGGGCGCCATCAACGGGCTGCACATCACGAGCAACGGGAAACTCTTCGTCACCGGCGGGAATGATCAGATCGTCAAGGTAACGCGTCGCATACGAAATGAGTATCAGGTGGTATTTATTGATCCAGATGGACACTGTCTAAGCCGCTATCCGTGCCGATCACGCCCGCACCATACCCGCCCGTACCTCCGCGCTACCACAGATCACAGATCAGTCGTCTGAGGCCGCAACACCAGCTCTGCTGCGCGTCACTGCTAGAGTAGCGGAACGTCACGCGAAGTGTTCAATTCAAAGTGTAATATAATCTTCGATCAAAAATAAGTAGTTCGCGGCCTCCCCCTAGAGCCTACAATACCTAGAGCCTTACAAAAATGTCACTCAAAATTGTCTTCGTTTTGTTTTGACGCAGACAGTTTGCGCAGAGCCTGACAAGTTTTTTCCATACGGAACAAGAGATTGGTGGAGTCGAATTCATTTTATTTTATTTTGTAAGTAGGTAGGTACCTACCTGAGAATTATATACCTACCTACTCAGTTTATTTTCTATAAGGATTAATTAACAGAATTCAGGTAAAGATAACGAATCATTTATTGATGAAACTATAAATTGGTGTCTCAACAGTAGGTATTTATACAAAAGGGTCATTTCAGACATACAATAATTTAAACTTACAATACAATTTCAGGCAGGCACTTACTCTAGAACTGGTTCCTGTCTGCGGCTTTGCACGAGTTTTTTTTACGGGACAAAAAATAAACGTTTTATAAATTCATACTTCTGGTAGGTAGGTAAGAACCTAGTCTTTCTTTCATTAGAGAGTCTACGCAAATGAAATTTTAAGGCGGGCCAACTAGTTATTTTAAAAATCATCAACTAGTAATATTAAACTTATTTTTATGAAAAATATATTAATACATACTATTAATGAAAAAAAAAATTTTAGAAGAAATAGCCTCTCCATTTATCAATTTAGAACAAAATTAATATTTTAACATAGGCAAACCAAACAACAATATTTTATGCTGATTTCACAAGTATATGACTCACATCTCAATATACGGGTAAAAAATATATATAAACTTACTGAAAATAAGAAATTCCATCCTTTTTCAGCACTTTGGACGAGTGATTCTTGCATTTTTTGTACGAGCACTTACCCATGCTTTTTGTCTGAACGCTAAAATGACACTAGTTGAAAAGCTTCCCTAACATGTCAAAAGGTTTCTCTTTTGCTACTGAAGGTTTTGGGGTGCGCATTGTGAATCTAAGGGGGGCCGGCAAAGCCGGAAATTTTTGATCGAAGAATATAATGGTATTATGATTAAAATATGGACCTACTCTCTGCTGTTTGAATCCGTCGTTTATCGCGAGCACACCTACCTGCCTCGCATTGGCTGTTCCACTCACTAACCGTGCGGACCATTGTCGGCAGCTGTGGAAGTACCAGGAAGGAGTGTACACACACATGGGGCTCGGGCACGCGGGCGCCGTGACGTGCTGCCAGTTCAGCCCCGACAGCCGGCACGTCGTGTCGTGCTGCGCCGCCGGGACCATCATCGTCTGGAAGGTGCCCGAGGTAACCTCGCTGCAATACGTCACGTGCTGCTACGCCACTTCAGTATGATACTGACATTTGGGTATTGCAAATCTGTTCATTACAATACCTCCGCTATATCTCTTCTCCAGCAATATATCGAGAGCGCTCCTACGGGCAGCGGCGGCGGTGGCAGCGGCGGCGGCGGCGGCGGTAGCGGCCGCGGCCGCGGCGCGGCGACGCAGGGGACGGGGGGCGGGGGTGCCGGCTCGCTGCGCGACCAGTTGCGCCTGCCGTTGGACGAGGCCCGCGGCGCCGGCGACCGCGCGCCGCGCCTGCCCGCCCGGCCTAACAAGGTACCATGTCTCACACACACAGGTGCGCCTGCCGCTGGACGAGGCCCACGGCGCCGGCGACCGAGCCAAGATGGCACCCCTTGGAGTTTGGTACCCCCCTCTTACACCGCGCTAGTGCCTACCTAGTACCTAAAAAGAAGGTAGCGCAGGGCTGAAAGCACCATACCTACTTACGTAGTCCTACGTAGGTACTTCCTATTCGAAATGTTAGGTACCTACTAGGGTTTGAAAAGCTATCGAAACATTTTGTGCATCTCCGGTGGCGCAGAAGCAGGTAGACAGGTTTCACTTGTAGCCTAGGCTGGTTTATGTTGGTATATTTGTAATGTAAGTAGGTGTAGGTACCTACCTAGTTCCTCGCTGCAATGTGCAGTGTACGGCCATTGAATCATTTAAAAGTATGGTTGTGTTGACCAGGAGGAGGTGATATCGGCGATGGACACGTCGCGCGGCAGCGTGCTGGCGTGCTGTCCGTGCGACGTGGCGGACAAGGGCGCCGCCGGCGCGGGTGCCAAGGGCGCAGGGAAGGGCGCCGTCAGCACCGCCACGTCCAAGGGCAGCGCCAACCGCGCCTGCTGCCGCCGCCCAGGTTTATAAAGACCTTAGCGTTTCAAATAAAACACTAATATCTCATAAAGTACTGCGGCACTAGAGTCCAGAGCTTTGGGCACCAGGTCGGAAGTGGGTCGGAAACAGTGCTCCAAAGTACAGCAGCACTATAGTCCAGAGCTTTGGGCACCAGGTCGGAAGTGGGTCGGAAACAGTGCTCCAAAGTACAGCAGCACTATAGTCCAGAGCTTTGGGCACCAGGTCGGAAGTGGGTCGGAAACAGTGCTCCAAAGTACAGCAGCACTATAGTCCAGAGCTTTGGGCACCAGGTCGGAAGTGGGTCGGAAACAGTGCTCCAAAGTACAGCAGCACTATAGTCCAGAGCTTTGGGCACCAGGTCGGAAGTGGGTCGGAAACAGTGCTCCAAAGTACAGCAGCACTATAGTCCAGAGCTTTGGGCACCAGGTCGGAAGTGGGTCGGAAACAGTGCTCCAAAGTACAGCAGCACTATAGTCCAGAGCTTTGGGCACCAGGTCGGAAGTGGGTCGGAAACAGTGCTCCAAAGTACAGCAGCACTATAGTCCAGAGCTTTGGGCACCAGGGTCGGAAGTGGGTCGGAAACAGTGCTCCAAAGTACAGCAGCACTATAGTCCAGAGCTTTGGGCACCAGGTCGGAAGTGGGTCGGAAACAGTGCTCCAAAGTACAGCAGCACTATAGTCCAGAGCTTTGGGCACCAGGTCGGAAGTGGGTCGGAAACAGTGCTCCAAAGTACAGCAGCACTATAGTCCAGAGCTTTGGGCACCAGGGTCGGAAGTGGGTCGGAAACAGTGCTCTCAAAACTGAGCACAAAATTGAATTTTAAAATTAGTTTTGTTCTATTATGCACTAAAACGAAAATTTTCCGACTGCTTCTGCGACTGCGACTGAAATAAATGAAATACTGTAAGTGGTGTGACGTTTCTGTTCGCGGTGCGGGTCATCTATAATATTGACCTAAAGCAGAGTTTATACGAAGCCAGTAAAACTGGCGCTAGTCCTGCAGACAAGCCAGCGTTGGCCTAGCCCCTGTGGTTTAGACGAGGCCATTCATTCACGGCAAAGTCGGTTGAAAAAGAAATGTTTATAGAACATCTCTGCACTATTAACAGAAGAGTTGATTGATATATTAGAAAAAAAAGCAAAACGACTGGATAAGAAAATGGCTAAGATGATTTTGTCGATTTCCAGTCCTAGTAGTACGTATTTCGAATATTTTTGATTTTTGCTTTAGCTTCATCGATAGTCAGTTCTTCTGTATTCATTTCAGCACGAAGTTGTTCTAGTGCCGAAGCGCACATTTCTTTACTGTTTTATGTATCACAACGCTTATTCCACAAGCATTCGTGCTCTCTATAAATTTGTATGAATTTTAAAGTATCCCCTTCGTCGTTGAATTTTCTCGGCATTTTGTCGCAAATTACAAATAAAAACAAAGACACGCACACCCTACGAACATTGGACATTGGTGATGCGTCTACACGTGTCCGCAACGCTGGCGCGGGGGTCGAGGGGTATGCGACGCTGGCACGGGGGTCGAGGGGTATGCAACGCTGGCGCGGGGATCCAGGGGTATGCGGGCGGAGGTCACTGGCTTGAAAAATTGTTTCCACAAGGCAAATACCAAGTCAGCGCTGGCATGCCAGTGAGATTGGCAGCCAGCGTTGCCCTCGTGTAAACTAGGCTTAATACAAATAGCTACATGCAACGCTTTCCCTCCAGAGGACCTGCCCACGAAGACCACCAGCAAGGACTTCGTCAACAGCAGCGGCGACCGCAAGAAGACTTGACCACGCCATGCGCCACTCTGCTGATCAATTACCTATCTAGTGTAGTGTAAAGCTAATCAATGTGAAGCAAACCATTTTATTTACGGTAAAGTGTTTTATACTATTTTACGTGTCGTTTGATTACCCTGTTTGGGTCAGTGTCAGTACCACAGACATCATAATAATATGCCTTATTATTATTTCTGTGGTCAGTACAGTAGTAAGTATCAGTAGTAATAAGTACGTACCTAACACAGATTACAGAATATCCGGTACTCTGTGGTGAGTAATCACTTCTCACGTACCTAAGACTTCTAACGTTTTCCCACGAGCCACGACACGACACGACAAAATTTATTCGCCGTAAAAGCACAAGTCACACTTTGGTAGGTACGTTTATTTACATTTTACTTATAATAAAGAATAATATGTGTCGTTCTGTGCGGTGTCGTCGTTGCGTCAGTAAACGGTTCAAAGAAATGTATACCTAACGCCCGGAGTCGTCACCGCAATTTGTCGTGTCGGGTCGTGCCTCGTGGGAAAACGCTCTAAGGGCAGGTTGCCACTGTGTCGTGCGTGACAACATCGTCTCGTTTCGTACCTATAAAGCATCGTGGCTTGTCGATACATTTTAATGAGTCGATGATACTTGAAATCGCTAATAATAATAAGCTAAGCGTCAGCAATAGTATCTTCCATAATACAAGCATTTACTTGAGATTAATATATGTTCAGGATTGATGCTAGAACGCCTAGTGTTTCAAAAACACGATTACCTAGGTAGGTAGTACGTCAGCTACGAAAATATGTATATACACTGCCATGTTTTCAATTTGACTGAATAGTAGGTACCTAAGTGCATGGTAATTTTGATAATTTATTATACCGAATTTTGACAAGTACGATGAATACCTACTTTCTACGTAAAATGTGTGCATTGACTTTTATTTGAGAAGTTCTGAGTAAAATAAAAGTGAAAACTTGGGAGTGTATAGGTACATATCTGAGCAGCTGACTGTACATAAAATTTTCTCCATTGAAAAAAAAACCAAAGTTCGCTCTTAACTGTAGGTCTTAATCGTAGCAATTCAATAAATACTTTAAAATAAGCCTTGAAACTTGTCAACAAACAGAATATAAAGTAGACGACGTCTTTTTGATTTTCAAAATATACTAGGTAATATTTTATAGATATTAAGCAAAAATCTTGCGATCGAGCGGTCGAGCAGAGCGGGGAAGTGCAAAACTTCCCCGCTCTGCTCTGTCCCGCTCCTTGCGATCGAGCGGTCGAGCAGAGCGGGGAAGTGCAAAACTTCCCCGCTCTGCTCTGTCCCGCTCCTTGCGATCGAGCGGTCGAGCAGAGCGGGGAAGTGCAAAACTTCCCCGCTCTGCTCTGTCCCGCTCCTTGCGATCGAGCGGTCGAGCAGAGCGGGGAAGTGCAAAACTTCCCCGCTCTGCTCTGTCCCGCTCCTTGCGATCGAGCGGTCGAGCAGAGCGGGGAAGTGCAAAACTTCCCCGCTCTGCTCTGTCCCGCTCCTATGAACGCGAAATCCTATGCCTATTTTTTCACAAAATGGTAGGGGTCGTAGGGTACCTCCCTAAAGGACTACCGGTCGTCCACGAGTTGTTTTCGTTGTGGCGATAGATCGAGGTCACATTCGTCTACGAGTTGTTTTCGTTGTGACGATAGATCGAGGTCACATTCATTACCTACCCATTCCCTATGGTATAAACAGCTGCTGATTGTTTTCAGAAGTAGGTAGTTGCGATTAGAGATGGGCCGAATATTCGTTTTATATTCGGTATTCGGCATATTCGGCAGCTTTACCGAATATTCATATTCGGCCGAATATTCGGCTAAATCACCTAATGTTCGGCAAAGTGATACTCAAAGTTTTTACTGTTAAGACCCGTGTATTATTATGATTTGAGTGTACAGTGTAATGAAGTAAGTATTTTAGAGTGTAGCTTTCTGAGTTTGTCGTCACTGAAGCTTTATTTTCAATTAAAGTAGGTTGGTAAAAAGATAATAACTTCAATCAATATCTTCACGCCGGATCCCTTGCAGGGTAGGCAAGGAATCCATAATAACTTAATGCAAAATATAGGTATCTAGCTGTTTTGGGATTAGGCCTGTGTGTTAACTCTTTATAATAATATATTAAACAGGCCTTGATGGAAGGAAAATAAACAAGTTATTTATTTCGGTCAGTCTTTATTGTGTTAGATTATGAATAATATTTTTTTCTAGTTTCTACTCAGCATAGCGTCGCAAAATATATTTATTGACAGTAAACGTTTAAACCTATCCTATTCAACCAATATAGTTCTTTATAAAGAAAATTAGTAATTTGTTTGTAGGTACTTTTCAGGTTGTAATTTAAGAGATCAATCACTTAATCTACACATTAAGAGTTAGGAACTTAATTATAGTCCGAACCGAATATTCGGTTCGGTAAAAGTTTTACCGAATATTCGGCCGAATGTTCGTATTCGGTGAAACCCATGTTCGGCCCATCTCTAGTTGCGATGTATCTGGTTTTACTACACTAAACTTAATTAAAGATTTCATCAAATACATTTATTTTCTGGTTGAGTTGGAGCGGTGACACTATGTTCCTTAGACCGCGCCACAGATTGCCCCCAATAGATTCCGCATTACGGGACTTTAGTTCGGATCCTAGCTCACCAAAATTGGAGGAAGGCGCGGGTTGCGGGGACTGGAACAAAGGCGTTGTGCGGAGTCTTGTACCCCACGGACCTACTAGGGTCTCGCCTCCAAGGGGATCAAATGCGTAAGCTCTGTCGAGACCTGCTTAATTGCGCCACTTGAGATTTTCGGCCAAATGTGCCGCCGCACCCGCAATTCAAAACAAATCAAAAAATATTTATTTCCATAAATGCAACACTGTAGGTACCTACACTAAAAAACGCTTATACTATTACCGTTGTTAATGACGTTTCCTGTAATTTTTTAACACTTGCTGTCTTTTTGACATTTTCTGTCATTTTGACATTTGCTGTCATTTATGACATTTACTGTCTTTACATTTTCCGTCGTTTTTTGACGTTTTCTTTTAGAGTATACCGATACTCTAAGCGTTTTCTGCAGTTTTGACGTTCTCTGTTATTTTGACGTCTTCTGTCATTTGAAATTTGCTGAATTTTATTGCCTAACACAGGGACGAGTGAAATTTCAGCCTAACAATAATACTTTTTTTGATGCACAGTACTACTGGGACAAATGTTGTCCCAATAGTTCTGTACAGAACTACAGCACAGAACTACTGGGAATAAGTGCTAAAAAAAGGTCAAATTCTTTAAATAAAACGCTGACAAAGGAAAAAGTAATATTTTTTATTATTGTAGAAGCGTATACATTGCCCTTTAAAAGATACATTAATCTTGTGAAGCCTGGTTGTGGGCACAGCGAGTTTATTTCTAGTATTTATATTATGTAAGTATATCGCTATTTTTAGGGAAACTTTTGATATTTTTATGAGTGTACCTACAACAAGTTATCATAAATATATTGACATGGTACTGTCATTATATTTATTTCTTTGAATTTATCACACAGGGATTCTCTGGGACCCATATTAGGTATAGATTGCACGAGCAGCCCTCTTCTGCAGCACAAATACGGTGTTAATATCTGCAGCGTTCCCCCACAGCAGTATACCATAAGACATAAGACTGTGGAAGTAGCTGAAACAAACAAGTCTAGATGTATCCACGTCTGTAAGATGATGACGGATATTTTTGACTGAATACGCTGCAGAACTAGGTAAGTCTTTTTGATAGCTTAACTAACAATAATAAATAATAATGCTGGATAATAGGAAACTTAACTACTACTGGGAAATAATTCTAACGTATTGTCTGATAAAAATAATGCAGTGTACTTAATTAATATTTCTTCAAGGCCAGTCGTATTAGGTAGTTATTAACGCTAATTTTAATATTTGAATAAAATAATGGCGCGCCAAAACGATAATCTGTCATGGCTCCGGTGACATGACTTGGTGACATGACACCTCATACCACACCAAACAAAGAATAACACGCACTGTAATGTGATAGCTGTGACGTCACCAGCGATGCAACCAAACGCAGAGCGTTTTCGGTCACGTGATCATATATGAAAAATGTGTATAATTTTAATTCAATTTTTTTAACTAGGTAGGTACTTTGTCACTGACTAGTATGAAAACAATTTGCAACTTATTTTCAATGTAATCAAATAGCCTATTGAAAGCATTATCTATCCCCCGAGCTAAGCAGAGCTTGTGTTATGTTACTAGATTACTTTTAAACACAAACAATACAATATATTAAAACGATAGATATTTTTTATTATAAAATAGAAAACGACCAGAACATCCGGAATTAATACCTGCAGATCTCACAAATATTTGTCCCAAGGCGGGAATCGAACCCGCAACCACCTGCGTCGCAGGCGGACCTTCGCTCACTGCGCCACACTGTGTGGGCCCCATTGAAGTTTAGCATCTAAGGTGAATTCTAAGAATACAGTACAATCTACAGTTTCCAACGTTTCCCCTTTAACGTTTACATCAGCCTTAACTTGTTTAACATTAGGTAGAATACATCTGATACATTTTAAAAGATTATTGACACTAAACCAATGTACTACTTTTGAGATTGCATTAGTGCCGTCACGCATATCATCGGAAGACCGAGCGTGGGGACGCTTGTAGCGCCCACACGACAGGCCTTCCAACTCACACGGATCTAGTCAGTAATAGCATACATTATGTTATTTAGTTTAACCTAGTTTCGTGAAAACTTGTTTACCAGGTCACAATACCTGTGGACTTTACGCCAAACAAAATCTGTGCCGCGTCTGTCACAGATATCGGGACCGGGGATGTATGTTTTCATTTATGAAACCTTATTTTAACCAAGCTGGTTTAAGTTCTCTCAGTTAAGTGAGGTGCAGGCGCGCACCGGTTCTACGAAGGTATTCTCTATATTAGGTAATTGATAACAAAATTTGTATAAAAGCATTGCTATATCTCTGTCGCTCAGCGCGTTACACAGAATTCCATAGAGTTTTTCCTCCCGCATTTATGTAGATGGTAATGAATGACGCACTTTCTGCCTCATATTTATGTAGATGGTAATGAATGACGCACTTTCTGCCTCATATTTATGTAGATGGTAATGAATGACGCACTTTCTGCCTCATATTTAGAAAAAGGCCAAGCCACTTTCCGACCAGATGTAATAAGTATATAAATAGTTTTGAAGCATTATCTAATACTTTATTTTGTAAACCTAAATCTCCTAACGCCGCACACCCCGGCAACGATGTGAGTACGAGATGAGGCAGGAGCAGACAGGAGAACCAAGAAGGAGGCGTCAAGGGAGACGACATCGCAGTCCAAGTGAGCCATATCTCCATTCTCCATGTAAGGCTAGTCGGTTCCTGTCGCATCGCAAGGTACCACGATCCACAAAGGCACATCAGTTTCACCCGGCCGCCGCCGCCGCCGTATGTCTCATCTCAGCGCACTCAGGACTCGGCGGCGTCGCGCGCGCGCTTCTCGGCGTCCTTCTGGCGTAGCTGCGCCTCCAGCCGCGTCCACAGCGTGTCTTCGGTGGCGGACGACGTCGCGGCGGCGGCCTGCGCGGCGGCGGCAGCGGCGCGCGCCGCGTACTCGCGGTGCAGCGCGGCCGTCGCACTGGCCGGAGGGGAGTAGGCGCGCGGCGCGGCCCCTCGTGCGGCCGGCGGGGGCGGGGGCGGGGTGCGCGCGAGGGAGGCGGGCGTGCGGGACCGGAACGTGACCGGGGTGAAGAGCAGGCGCGCAGGCGGGGAGGCGCGCGGGGTGGGTAGCTCGCCCGAGTCCAGCCAGCGCCGCACCTTGTCAACGGAGGCGCGCACCTCACCCGGCTCCGCGGCCGTCTCGGGCTGGCCCGAGCGTATCTTCGGCGATATGATCTGGGATGCGAGTACTTGGTGTTCTGTCGTGCGAGACGATTTCCCTTCTCCCCCGTCGGGCGCGGGCGGCCGCTCGAAGTAGTCCGGGGTGAGCAGGCGCGGCGCGGGCGCACACACCGCCTCGGGCTCCGCGTACAGACGCATGAGCCGCGCGATGGCGCTGCACTGGTCGCGCCCTTCGCAGATATCCTCCCGCAGCCTCGCAGCGAGCTCCTCTCGCTCCCGCGCGCTCGTCTTCCCCGCCGTCCCCGGCCCCCCCTCCCGCGCAGGGGGCGCGCTCCTCGGAACGAAGTCCGCCACGTTAGGGTTCAGGTTAGTAGTAGTATATACAGGTGTCACGTCGTTTCCGTTCGCATGATTGCCGGTGAGGCGCGCGCGAGCACCGGGGCTGGACTGCGGCCGCTCCGGCCTGCTGATGACGAAGTCCCCGCCGCCGCAGAGAGCGGCGGACTCTTCATCGGTGTCATCGGTTTGGACCTAAAAAGTTAATATTTATTAAATATTGACTACCGAAAAACTGACACGTTTGAGTTACCGAGAGGTTGAACGCAACGGGCGTTTTCATTTCCCTTCACCTGTCGCGTAGTCATTTTTATTTTATTTTTGAAAAACGTGTGCGTTACTGGGGCGACATGTAGACTCAGATCAAGATGATTATATATAGAAAACTTAGAGCCCTATGCCCTGTAAATGAGCCCGAAAAATTAACTTTGTGCGCCTTATGGTTTCAGAGTAATTCGAGAAAATAACATTTCGCTGCAGTGCCAAATTTTAAGTAGCTTAAAAGGTAGCTTATATTTGAGCACTTCCTTGGTCAAACAGCGCCATTTGTGCGCCCTGTGGTTTTTGAGTTATTGCAAATTGTAGTTTTTCAACGTTTTTCAGATTTCCATATCTTCGGAATGGCCGAACGAACAAAAATGATTTTTTGTGAGCAGAGACAGTTTGGTCACGGTAATGTTATCTATACAGTATTGTAACTCGGCCATGTCCTTGAAATAACTACCTACCAAAACAAAACAAAAGCACGCGATAGGGCTGCCCGCCTGCAGTATTTTAATTTCATCTAGGTACCTACCTACTTGAATTTCTTTCTAGTTTTGTGATTATATATTTTAATACCTATATATAATATAAATGATAATAAAACCGGCCAAGTGCGAGTCCGACTCGCGCACGAAGGGTTTCGTACCATTATCTATAAAATCAGCAAAAAAACACGTTTGTTGTATCGAAGCTATTTAATATTTGTTTTATTTTAATTTTATTATATATTTCTAAGCTGAATATAAAACTAAAATACCTTATTTAAATAAAAAATTCTCAAATGGCACGCTTACTGCTTACAACATTTTTTACCTATTGAAAAGAAAAATCAATAACTTATCATTCGTAATGACAATTCTGTCAAACAAAAAAAAAACATTCAAATTAGATAAAAAATAGTTTCATACCAAAAGGTTCGTTCGTCACTGCGCTGCGGCGCGCGGCGGCGCATCCCCGACTGGTTGTACCTACCACGATCCCGCCCTCACATGAGGTGACAGTTATGACTCGTGTTCCGGCCGTTTGTATGAAGACAGAATACTGTATAGATAACATTACCGTGGTTTGGTCTCTGCTAAATGACCCCTAGTAGTTTTTTCCAAAACTCACTCACGCTACACGCTACGCTAGATAATCTGAAGCTGTGCTGGTTTACAAAGATTTCAATTCGGGTTGTAAATAACACTTGCGGGTTGGTCAATATCCCAAGCGATATCGTTCTTATCAAATGAGATGTTTGAATGGTGGATGCACTGCACACCAACATGTTGGGTGGATGCACACCAACATGTTGGGTGGATAAGACGCTCAGATGAGATTTTATTCGAATTTCGAACTAACCTCTGTTCAGCCCCCTAGCACGGGGATTGTTGTCTAGGGTAGAATAGAGAAAAAATACGTCACTTCGACATCCAATGCGTAAATTATTTGAAATGCATTCCATCAACTTCAATAATGTACGCAATGTATGGCGATGCAATGTCATTATTTTCTATTCTACCCTAGACAACAATCCCCGTGCTAGGGGGGCTGAACACGAAATAACACGAATGTCGCGAAACTGTCTAACTAGATTTTCTGTTACTTTCTCGTAGAAAGTGTGCAAAGAAGAGTTCGTGTAGAGCGTGATTCAATCCTTTTCGATTGATTTTAGTAACTCTCTCGCTTCGCTCGTCAGTTATTCTAGAATCCCGAGTTGCGCTCGATGACGCCCGTCATGTAGAATAAGGCACTACTTTATCCCCTCTGTATATAAACTGTATTGATTATTTCTACAAAGGTTAGGTACTCGTTAGTGAGCAGATGATTATAAGTGTTAGATAGATAAGTAGTATCATACCATCCTCAGCATCCTTGTGATGCCCCGCAGGTCCGGCGGCGGCAGCGCGGCCGTCTCACTCCCTTCCTCCCGCTCCCCCTCCCCCTCTGGAACAATAACAGCCTACATTCGTTACACTCCTACACTACACTGCAGTACAGTACAGTACAGTACCCAGTACAGTATCAATGACATGCCGCACTATTCACGTATTTGACAACTGCTATAAATAAAGATAACCTCAAGCAAGATCATGACTCCACAAATTGTCCATGTGGAACCAGAAGTATCCGTTACTACTTGGGCTACTTCTTCGTCAATCGTTGTCACAAGAGTTCGTGCTTCACGCTCACTCCATCACCCTCTTTATTAATAAATGGTGGCCCCAAGCAAGGAAATGATTCGGTTCCTTACTTCATCCACAAAGGTTTCGTTTTTCATGAGTTGCCGACAAAAATGGACTGACGAAGGCACTGGATTTTGCCAGACAATATCGCCCGTAGCTCATCGATTCATTTGATAGGCACTAAAGATGTATCAGAAATAAGTTCAGACTCCTCGGGAAGTTTTGTTTGTACTGAATTTGTTGACCATGAACCATCTTATTCCCATTTACTGTAAAAAACTAAATACTTAGCCGAATCCATTCACGTTCACATACCTATATGTATAGTGAGCTTTCGTTAATTCTAAACCAATGAAAACACATAATGCCTCTTGATCCATAAGCATTTTGCTCCGCGTCCGGTATCTTGCTTGCGGTATCCATGAGATTTTAAAGAAGTAGACATTTTCAATTTCAACGAAGATACCTACGTAATTTTTTGTTTTATTACGAATTTGCAATAGCGATATTATATGAATTCACTCCAAATATTATTTGATAGATAAGGGTAGTGTGCATTTGTTGTGCTGCAAAATGACTGCAAAATGTAGATAAAACGCCATCAGACTGCGCAGAAAGAAGCTTGCCTACCTACCGAGGAGTGAATGTTGTCGTGGCGTGGGTTGGCTAGCAACGAGAACCAGGTTCCACCGACCGAGGTGGATACCTTAAAACCGTTACAACTTAACGGTAGGTACCTGCCGTTTCAACAACATAAAAGCACTTTGTTTTATCCGGTTTAGGGCTTCCTACCGGAGCTATTGTTACGCGGGTACTATTATATAGGTAGGCAGGCAGCTCCAGGGATTAATGGGACACGACTTCCCTGAACTGCTTCTAAAATAACTACATATTATACACAAGCTCTGCTTAGTTTGGGGCTAGATAACACCGTGTAAATGCTCCACCATTATTATTATTATTATAGTATTAACTATACAATACCTATATGTATAGATATTTTTAGTATACTTATACACGGTGTAACATCAGTGGTGGATCATTGGTGGCTAGGGGGTGGAGGACCTCAGTAATCGATTTAACCCCCGTGTATGTTCTGCGATATTCAGTGGTTAAAAATGTATTTGTACTTTACCTAGTAAAATTTTTGTCTAAATCAGATATCAGTCTGAATTTCGCCGGGACAATGGTCGCTCCATCGACTTGCAAAGGTTTATACAGTAAATACGGTTTTGGAGTGTCCAATTCAAAGGAATCCCAGCCCTAGGTAGGTGTAGTAGGTAGGACACATGTGCTTGTTGACTAAGTACAGAGACAATATCTGCAGCCCCAGCTGGTTGCTCACACACACACGCACACACAGGTATTTATTACAAAACATAGTGGTTTGTAATAATGATGACTCCTGTATGTCCCAGTTTTGGTTTGCATTAGAGTTAGTTATGCAATGTACCTACCTACTGCTAAAATGATTGATGCTAATAAACAGTATTGAATTAAAACTTTATTTAGTTAGAACAATAAGTACCTACCTGTGAGTTTATTAGTTTCTTCTGCCCGCGGCTTCTCGCGCATTTTCTGTATTATAATATAACAAATAGCCGAACTAAGTGACTAAGCTACATTCTAAATGTACCTATGCCAATCTGTTCGGAGATTTTAGATAGTTAAATAAAATTTACATTTCACAAGCTTTTCTTTTTAATACCATAAGGTAGCATTCTTGGACCCATTCTCTACCTAATCTTTACTGCCGACCTGCCAACTTCGGATGAAAGTACCACGACCGCTACATACACCGACGATATCGCATTGCTTTCGGTGGGTGAGGACCCGGATATTGCTTCAAAAAATCTCCAAGGGCATCTCAGCCAAATAGAAGAGTGGTTCAACAGGTAGGTAGCGCATCAAAGCCAATACGGATAAGTCGGTACATGTTACCTACACACTTAGAAGGAAAACCTGTCCGCCCCGGTATTACTCTATAACGCACCAATCCCACAAGCAGAAGACGCTAAATATCTTGGAATGCATTTAGACCGGCGCTTGACTTGGCAAAAACACATCTGGACCAAGCGGAAACAACTAGACAACAACTAGTTAAAACTATCGTAGTTTGACCAATTCATTACGGATGTAAGCGGGTTATTACCACGAACCTTATTTGTGTTTGGAAACGTTGGTGTTCTTCCAACACAAATAAGGTTCGTAGTTAACCCGCTTACATCCGTAATGAACTAGTTAAAATCCGTAACATGTACTGACTAATTGAAAACCGATCCCAACTAGCGGACAGCAGCAAGATGACAGTTTATAAATGCATCGTGAAACCAATATGGACCTACGGGATACAGTTGTGGGACTGGCCTCTGCCAGTCACAGCAACATCGAGATAGGTACTCGAAAGGTTTCAAAACAAAACAAAAGAAATATGCTACGAATATCGCCACATATTAGCAACAAGTTCATGTACACAGACATCAAGCTAAACACAGTAAAACAGGAAATTGAAGGCTTCAGTAAAAACTATCAGTTACGGCTGGACAATCACAAAAACGAACTCACCTCTCAACTACCAGGAACTGGAACCCTTGAATTCTCTAGACTTAAGAGACACAGTATCCCAAACCTAGCTGAAAGATTCACAGACAAAAGCTTAGAGGTGACCCACTGGAGTCAACTCTACTAATGTAACAATAAGCGGATAATATCAGAGAGCAGATTGGATTATTATTTACATAAACAGATCAGAAAAAGAAAAAAACTTTAATATTAGTAGTAGGAATATCCGTAAGGGCGGTTCCCCATAACACAAGTTGCTAGCTTGGGGCTAGATAATGCTCGGTCCCCTTACTTCTACCCAGAATAAATATACTTCTACCCAGAATAAATATCTTTTGTCCCGAGAAGGGACTTGAACCTGCAACCTTCTGTGTTGCAAGCGAAGCGAACCAAACCTTCAACAACTTTTTTTGGACAAAATTTTTTTTTTTTTTTTCTCCAATTTGTATCTACAATCGGCTGTTTAGCCATAATTAGATGTGGTCTTGGGTGGAAAATTTAGTTGCCATTCCAGTGAAAAGCACCATCTTTAGGTTTGAACACTTCAGTTCCTTTGGTCAAGTTCGAGTTTGTGCCTTCTTTTAAGGCGTTTTATGTGGTCTTTGTCCTGAAGAAGAGCTTTAGCTAGTGAGTTGATGTGATTATTCAGTCTCTCTTTGTATTTGTTTTGCTGTGATTGATTACTTCTTCTCTTATGGTTGGCATTTCCAAGTATTCATGTATTTCAGAGTTTCTCACAAACCAATGTGCGCTGGAGACCGTTCTTAATGCTATGTTTTGGAATCGCTGTAGTATCTCTAGGTTGGAGTTACTGGCCGATCCCCAGAGGACAAAAAATTTAAGCGAACAAAATCAATAACATTTTGTTTCTTATGTGATAATAATTAAGTACTATTTAAAAACTGTTTATGTATAAAATTTGACTTGTCTAAGTGCTTATTTCGTAAGCCTAAAGAAAGTTATTGAATTTAGAAAATTTTTGATCCTTCTTCATCCACCAATCCACAGAGGTCATGGAATGCTCCAAATGTTCCATTGACTCACATTTCACAAACTTTCGTCTGTTTAATATTGGTAGGAATATCCGTAAGGGGAACCACACTCATAATGTAAATGACAAAGTTTGGATCCATAGAAGGATTTTTGAGATGGATGGATGTTTGAGATCAAACATCTGACCTAGAAACTTTGTATAGATGTAGGTAAGTCTAGACCTGGAAATAACACACAGGCACTTTTTCTATACTAATAATACTATAAAGAGGAAAGATTTGTTTGTTTGTTTGAATTGAATAGTCACATATAACTGTCCAATCAAGGGCAATCACTGTTGACCCAAATGGAGATGATGAGAGGTCCCTAGTGTTTAAATAGCAAGCAAGGTGATTTGGGTGATTATGGATAAGCAAAGTTGGTGTGCCAGTGCCGATGACTGTTGCTTGCTCAAGAAAGGCTCAAAGGCGAAGCACTAGTACCTACTCCTAAAGGGGCAGTTAGCTAGTTTACCTGTCAGTATCAGAGGGGCAGGGCGTGCGCCCCAGGCGAGACAGGCATCGGCGATGGCTCTGGGCGCAGGGGGCGCTACACCACCGCAAGCACGCGACACGTCCGCCGCCACCTCCGCCGCCGAGCACCAGCGACCTTCCATCGCAATGTCACTTCACTCACAGGGGTTACTTCACTAAACACAATAAACTCTGCCGCAGGTATCTGAAAGAATGGATAATATTTGGTTAACGCAGCTGTTTAAGTACCTGCGTTACGTGAATAAACAAAAGAGGATCACTCCAAAACAACAGAATTCATGAGAATTTAATAAGCAGGTACCTGCTTAGCCAAGGAGTTTAATATAATTGGATAAGCGGTACCTACTACCTAAGTACTACCTAACTAGGCAGGTAGGTATTACTCATAACAACTTACTGCTCGTGTCGATGATGGGGTGGACGTGGTGGTCACGCAGACGGTTCATGACGCCTCACAAGTCACATCCGCTCACAGCACACAACGCAATACGCCCGCCATAGTACCACTTGTTCGTAGGCAGGTGGATCTTCCTTCGGGAACCTGATTCAATTTTACTGTACTTAACTGTTTGTATAGATAGTAGCCACGTAGTAAGTATTAAATTCTCTTTGGATAGTAGTGCACATGCAGATTGCAAAAATATTGTAGATAGGAAGAGAAGACAGAAAAAGAAACATTTGATCTGCATTTGATAGTTATTAATGTGATAGAATACTCCAGAAAATAATAAGTTTTTCGAGTTTTGCTTAAATTGTAGTTTGAAAACGTTTACATTTTCGTACCTAAATGACACAGCATAATTTTTGCGAAGGTGCATTTATTTGTGACTCTTAGAGGAATAAGGCACTAGAGGTGTTGCTTAACCCATTTCATTCACACAAAAGAGAGATAAAAATATGCTTGTAGCCTGAGAAGAAATGAGATAGAATGAAAGTTTCTCTGTCTCATCCAATGTGCCAGTTCACATCACATAACTTATTATATTTTGTTGTTTTCGACCTAATGAAATGTGTGAAAGGGACTCTGCGGGCATTCCTGCGTCTCTCAACGATATAAATCTGAAGCAACGATGGTGCGGTGCAGTGTTTTTGGATGTAAAAAAATCTGTAACAAACAAAAACATAGAATGTAGATGTAGGTGTTCATGTCTCAATGCGCCACGACATTTGGGGAATTTTATTTTCGAGTGCAGGCAACCCTAAATTTTCGTAATTTTAGGTTATATTTATTAGAATTATTTTAAAACATAGTTTTTGAGTCTTGTCTGTACGGAAATCTATGAAACTATAAATTTTGAACCTTTTTTGAAGTCAAACGAGCTTGTACTTACGATTGGAATGACAAACTCGGCACTTTTCGTTCACCGTCACTTTTACATCCAAGAACACTGCACCGCACCATCGTTGCTTCAGATTTATATCGTTGAGAGATGCAGGAATGCCCGCAGAGTCACTTTCACACATTTAATTAGCAGAAAGTATCATTAGGTCGAAAACAACAAATACTATGTGATGTGCTCGGCATGTTTGTTTAGCTCTTGCTAAACAATGGAAAAACTGGCACGATGGATGAGACAGAGAAGCGTTCATTCTATCTGATTTCTTCTCAGGCTACATGCATATTTTCATCTCTCTCTTGTGTGAATGAGATGGGTATATGCAGTACCTCTAGTGCCTTGTTCCTCTAAGGTTCAAACTTAGACTATAGGTATATAGAGACGGCGTATTGTTCTATAGGAACTTTCGGTTATACAAATATGATCTAAATCGATATTGTACTCATAAACTTATAGCTATCTCGTTTTATCTTACCTACAATAACCAATGTAAAAAGAGACATCAATATAATGTGCGAAACCTATTTTTGGCAACATTGAAACGTGACGTCATAGCAAAGCATGATTGAGGCCCGTTCGCCATTTTACTTTCAGGTATGTAAACTGTCAACGAGAGTTGCATTTACAGTAAAAATGCTAAAATTATTTGAGTTCGGGACTTTTTCATGTGAATACTTATATAGTAAGCGAAAGAAAGCTAATAGGAAGATGCCAAACAGCAGTTTGGTAGGTTGCGGCTTAAAAACAAGTGAAAATCGTCCAAACATAACATTACACCGGTACGTATTCTTATTTTGCTAAATTACCAAATAATACAATAAATACCTTATGTGTTGGCTTTCATAGGAATAGTTTACATAAAATTCATACCGAATGTAGCTTATTTTTGTAAGTTTTAAGTGTAATTAAAGAAAACATGAAACTGTTTGTTTGGCGATAGTGTTGTCCTTCAAGGCATTTTTCATAGGTATCGATGTTTTCAAGTGTAAATTGTAGTGTATTAATTTTCAACTGGTTTTTTACGTTCTAGGTTACCCGAAAATTACGGTAAAAGAAAAAGTGGCTGGACTCAATTGGAGTAGAAAATTTGAAGTTTGGTACGAAAGATATTTTCGTTCGTTCTCTTCATTTTGAAGAAACTTGCTTCAATCGAACTTTAAATAACAAGACTGCGAGAGGATGCCGTACCGTCACGAATCTTTTTAGTAAGTATTTTACTTGACCTTACTCCCACAAACTTCTATTGCAAAGTAATGCATATATGCATTAACAAACTTGACTACCTTTATTTTTCTAAAGGGCTTAAATTTTGATATTAATGAATATTAAGTTTTAAGTAAATAAATCTGACCCAAAGTAATATTAAAGCCTACCATACTTCAAATCCCCTCTAAAATGTACATTTCCATAAATCCTCCCTTAGCAAATTATTTCCATGCAAAATAAAGTTATTTCGCAAACGATGTGGCACGGTGTGGCCACCTTTTTTTTTAGAATTTCTTTAAGATTTTAGATTTTTTTCAAAGTTGAACTACTCAGTACCTTTCTAGAGTCTATAATTGTAGGCTGACAAATAATGTTGCATTATAAATTTATTCTTCATGTTTGTTTCAGCCACTAGTGCCAGCGCGATCCAGTACTTTAATAGAAATAATGTAAATTTGAGATTTATACTGTAAATGAATGAGACTGATTACATTAGGTACTTGTAAAATTGAAAATTTAGGTGTAGTATTAGTTGAATTTTTGAATTAGGTAGGTATATTGCAAATGTGTAAATGAATGAGACTGTTGCATTGCTTCTACAATCGAAAATACAGGTGGCGTCTGTGTTAAATTTTTGATTTATACTGTAAATGAATAAGACGGATTACATTGCTTGTTTAATTAAAAATGTAGGAGTCTGTGTTAAATTTGTGATATAATATAATAAATGAATGAGACTTGTTGAATTGCTTATAAAATGTGGTGTCTATCTTTTGTGATTTATATTATAATAATAAATAATACTAGCTGTTCCCCGCGGTTTCATCCTCGTTAAATTCGAATTTCATATAATATCTAGGGGGATATTCCTGTAACTCTACCATGGGAGTTTGTTATTTTACTAAGACAAAAAGTAGCCTATGTTACTCTCCATCCTTTCTTAGTTAGGTTCCGGTTTCTTAGTTAAGCCGTGACTGAATGACAAACAAATACACTTTCGCATTTATAATATAAGCATAGATAGCGTCTACGCTAAAGATACAGATTACACATTGTTATACCCATATTGTTATACAAATATAAATATACTATCTCACAAATCACTGTTGCATACAAACAATATATTTTGCAATTAAGTAGCTTGTTGTTTCATTTCAGTAGGTACCTTTTTTTCTTAAATGAACACAACGTTTATTAACAAAGAAAATTTGAATCAAATAGTATAAACAAATTAGAACTAGTATTTACCTACAATTGAAACAAATGAGCTAACTGCAGACTGTTCAATAAACTGGTTTGGTGAACTTTGATCTTTAATTCTAAGGAGTTCTGGCACGTGTCTAAACGCATGAGTCTTGACTCGGAAAATACATGAAAAAATTACCATTGTTATAATAGCTCATTTTCTTAACTTCTCAGTGGTTGCATCTCATGAGCGCGGTCGAGCCATAGTTAGGTACGTGCATTCACATACTTTGTATCTCTAATTAAAGCATTCTATGACTATATGATTATAGAATTCTGTTTCATAATCGTGGTGAAAACAATAAAATCACTACGAAACTGCTAAAATATCGTCACAAAAATACTTGTTTCGATAAAAATATCGAGGTACAAAAGGGCAGCACTACGGAAAGGAGCCATTTTAGATTATAGGTAAGTTTAGGTATACACGTTTTTTTCGTAGGTATGCCGTCTCTAGGTATACTCTAAGGGTTCAAAGCGTATTCAGAAGCTCAGTGTGCGTGCGGTTGTTTGGTGTAAATTTTAACTCATCCGAAGGTACGGAACGACTTGATGTTCTACCAAGACAACAAGTAGCCTATGCTCTATCCTTTTAACTAACCATAAGTCAAAAATCAAGTCGATTGGTTGCTTAGTTAGGGCGTGAAGGAAGGACAATCAAACAAGCAATCGTTCGCATTTTAATAAGTAAGGTTAAGGATTGACTTGGCATCTCGCACCCGGACCTTTGGATTGATAAAATATAAACTATAACAACTGTCAATGTGTTTTTCGTCGATTAAGTTACATCGGTAAAAAGTTGCAACCGTCTTCATGAACGCATTATAAGATAGGTAACAGCAACCGAGCGTTTTACCTTGAGGTCATGAACGACCTAGTTGTACTCCGAGCGCATTCAAGTCTAGGTTGTGAACGCACCCCTGTAAAGATGCACGACTGTGAATGATTTCATTCGAATTATCATTCGAACCATTCGAATGACTAGAGCAAATTATACTAACTAATTTGGTTAGTAATCGCGAGTCGTTCGACTGCCCGAGTCAGTCTCATTAGGCTATTTGACTACATTAAAAATAAATTCTTCCTAGTCAGTGTTAACGTAACAAAGCGTAATCAGGTAATTTTTATTAAAATTATGCCTTTTTCAGGTAAAAAAACGGGTTTTTAAATGATACATTTTATATATTATGATCACGTGACCGAAAAACCTCTGCGTTGAATTTGTTTTGTTACGATAATTTTGTATTTATACAACCTCAATCGGAACTATTTTTGGTGCAAAATGATGGCTCCCTAGTCAAGGGCACGGTAATTTTATTTATACAGTATAGGCTACATGACTACTACTGGGAAAAAAGAGAGGTATACTGGGAATTGAGAAGATAATAGTTCATCACCTAACATGGCACCTCAAACCACACATTACAGACTTTCAGCACGGATTTATTAGTTCTCGTTCAACTACCACAAATCTTGCATGTTATACATCACATATAGCAGAATCATTAGATGTTCGTGTACCGGTTGACGCAATTTATGCTGATTTTAGCAAAGCGTTCGACAAAGTCGACCACTTACTTCTATTGAAGAAGCTCTCCCATCTGGGCGTTACGGGATCTTTTATTATCTTGGTTTTCTTCTTATTTAACTTCTAGACCTTCTAGGGTTGTAGTTGGAGGGTACAGTTCTGATTCTGAACCATACATAGCCACATCTGGAGTTCCTCAGGGTTCCTATCTAGGACCTATTTTATTTAACACCATCACGAACTGCTTTGAAAACACACACATAGATCTGTTTACCGACGATCTAAAAATATTCAGGTCTATTAAAGAATCTTCCGATGTTCAACTCCTCCAAGATGATTTGACAAGACTGCATAACTGGTGTGAAAAAATAATAAAATGTCCCTGAACGTGAACAAATGTCACTAGGTATATACAATTTTCTCGCAAGAATAACCCTCAACTCAATTCTTATTTTATTAACGGTCACAAACTCAATTACATTAATGTGATTAGGGATCTGGGAGTTCTACTAGACCCTCAATTAAAATTCGACACACATATCTTGAATATTGTAAATAAAAGCTTTAAGGTTCTAGGTTTCGTTATAAGGAATTGTAAAGACTTTAAATCGTCTCTAACAAAAATAAGACTTTGAAGCTCTAGTTCGGCCCATTTTAGAATATGGTAGTATTATATGGAACCCTCGTTACGAAATTTACTCTAAACGCATCGAAAGCATACAAAAGAGATTCCTTTATCATGTGACTTACGGTGACCGACTCGCTAAGAAAATCAAAAGTTACAATAATAGGCTAAAAAAGTACAAAATGATCCCACTCTCTATTCGTAGGAAAAAACTAGATTTAATATTTTTACATAAAGTTTTTAACAGCAATATATGTAGATAGCGCAGAACTTACTAGTAGATTTCACGTTAATATCCCAACCACCTAGAATAAAAGCTTATAATTTGTTTTCAATTCCCTTCTCTCGAACAAACTCTGGCCAAGACGCTGTTATGTCCAGACTGTGTAAATCATACAACATTTTCTCTAAAAGATGTGATTTGGATTTAGGTGAACCTATACATAACTTTAAGAAAAAAGTCAGCTTTGCTCTACAAGAATGTAACACTATAGTATAAATTTAAAATCCTATTATTTATATCTAAAGGTATATATTACCTTTAGACAAGCTATTTATATAATTTTTTATATCTATTTTAACTCAGATATGTTCAAATGTATACCTTAGTCCTACATACCTAACTATAATGATACGTTGGTATCATCTACCTAGTTTGAGCTTTAATGATTATTCTCTGTATATCTTCTATATAGGTATATCTCTATGTATGGTTCTTTATTAATTATTATTATATTACATTAAGTCTTGTTGTCAACTTGAACCTATTTTTGTGTACCTAAGCTGTAACTACCTGTAATGAGGGGTTTTCGTTTCGTATTAAAAAAAAAAAGCTAGTTCTAAATATCTCGATAGATGGCAGTGTGTCAACTGGCGATTAGGGTATGTCTATGTCAAATGAAGGGAAAACAAACTTTTTCTGAGTGTTGCCATTTACGCATTTTTTTAATGCTAAAACTGGCAGATTTTGTGATCGGTTCACCTTCTAACATCAAACCGATGACGGGGACATAATTAAGTCCCGTCCCCGTCGGTTATGGTACGTAAAAATCGTAAAAAACGGGGACATAAGTCCCAATTAAAAATATTTTGGTTTTGAGCTTTATTTTGTTCAAATGAAGAACTCTTTTAATCAGATGTATTTTTGAATGACGATGACGAGAATGAGATGAGATGTATTATTACTGAATAACGAGTCCAATCACAAAAAATCTCCGCCATCTTAGTACAACATGTCGTCCCAAACAGCTGCGCAAGGTCAGTAACCCGAGCCGGCGCGACGGCACTCGAGTTTCGTCTCAAGGCGTGAATGATTTGTTGTTTTTATAAAGTTTTGAAAAAAGAATCGAATAGATCTGTGAAGGTTATACCTAAAAATGTCGTGTTTACCTGTAAGTAGGTAAGTAACTTGCATATCAGAAAAGGACCTATTTCAGTTTTTAATACCTAAGTAAATGAAAAAATATGTAGGTAGGTATGTTGTTGGTAAACCTTTATTATATAAATAAATGAAGGCGTCACAAACACACTATACATTTTATACGTTATTTATGCCTAGTGATATTAGTTTTAAAGGTGATTACTGTTCCTATTTTCAGCTTGCAATATATCATTTTGCAGTTTTCCGGATATTTTACGAAACATCTTTTAGTCATATATTTCGGACAAAATTTAAGTTCGGTTTGGAGTTTTTAAATTTTGACTGTGGCAACACTACATTCGTTTCCTATTTTTGAGAAACCAAAATAAATTCAAGATTTTCTTCAAGTTTTTAGTGGTTTCCCGTCCTTCGTCAGTTCTGGAATCGAATGTTCTTTCTCTGGCTGCGCCGCCGCCGCGCCGCCGCCGGTTTTTGCTGTTGGTGAAGGTTTATTCTACCCGATAAAGTTATCTTGCTGTGTTCGAGTTATTGTTAATAACTGGTTGTGTTTGTGCTGATATGATAAAGAGCCTGACTCTGAGCCTATGAAAAACTGATGGTAATGAATGTGTACAAGCAGACGTACAAGAATTGGCTTAAAGGTGAATATTGGTAGCGTGTGTCAACAAAACAGCCGAGCTCTTGGGAATATCGCAAAGAAGTGGTTATAAAAGAACACAAATCTACAGGAAGAATTTCTTCGCCCAAAAAAAGGTCGCAAAACTAATTTTAACAAAGTATTGACAATTTCACGTATTCTGCTATATGAAGAATCGTCCATTCGTTTTTTCGCTGAAATGAATTATCTGCTCTAACAAAGGTAAGAATTGAGTTAAGTATCTACCTCATTTCAAAGAGAAGTCTACTTAGTTATTAGTGTCTTTATTTAAAAAAAGTAAAAGGATAAAAAGCAGCCTATGTGTTATTCCGGACTATAATCTATCGCTATGCCAAATTTCATACAGATCTATTCATATGAGTAGAGAGTAACGTACATCCATCCATCAATCCAAACCTTCACCATTATAATATTAGTGGGATAAAAAGTACTTTGTGTTTGCGCTGCGCAATGCGCAGTGGCTTACACCACTGCACATTAACATAATGTCAGGATTTGATTTAACGTTTTAGAGCTTCTCAAATTAGTGGTTAACCAAGCACACCTACTGCATCTGAAAAATGACTTGTATCACTCAGGCATTATAGCTTCCTGTGATCTGCATGTAAAATATTTGCTATTTTGTTGCAGGCCATACAGTAATAAAAACAAGGGTGGATACCGAGGTCAAGTCATCGAAATAAGCTTTCTTGGAACGCTTAACAACAGGCTTGAATACTCCAACGGGAAAAGGACAATAATTGATATTCAGCTGTAATTATAGGCAACGAAGAAATAAAAAACAAGAAATGTATTTGTTTATAGGTATTTATTTCTGATGTCAAATAAATAATGCCTTTGTAGGACTAAGGTATTAGTAATTTAGGCAGTGAAAACTAATACCTATAATGTACCTATGAATAAACCTTCTTTTAAAAGTACTTCTCTTTTAAAAAAAATGCACTTATTTGTTTGTTTTATTTACTCTCTGGAAGGCAAAACCAAATGTTGCTTTGCTTTGTTGTTAGGTACAAGCATAGTGAAGGGTGGTGCGTGAGCCTAGTATTATTATGACTCTCAGAAAAGACCACCAGCAGCGCAGCGTGTAAAGCTCTGGACGCTTAACTAGCGTGTGAGATTGAGCCTTGTGAGATGAATGGATTTAGTAAAATAAATACCTATAGCTTTCTTCAAGAAAATTTCCTGCTCAAGCAAAGCCGAGGGCAAGAACGAATGATCCATAAAAATTCAAGGGTTTGCTTCACTGTCTTGTCACTTTCATAGTGACATTTCTTTGTTTATTTGCAGCATTTGAAAAATCAAGTTTGTTTGCCAGTTTTTTCATTGTTTAGACATAAACAATGAAAAAACTGGCATCACGATGGTTGTGACAGAGAAACATTCATTCTATCTGATTTCTTCTCATGCTACAAGCATATTTTTATCTCTCTCTGGTGTGAATGAGATGGGTATATGCTAGTGCATATACCCATCTCATTCACACCGGTAGAAGGTACTAGAGGTAGTCCTCTAGTACCTTGTTCTTTTAAGCGATCGACCGATTATCATTTTGACGTTTTCTTTCATGTGACATTAACATACCATAGTGCCTTGTTCCTCTAAGTAGGAACCCAGTTGAAGCCCTGCCATCTATCGAGATACATGGAACTAATTTTTTTCTTTTTAAAAATGTAAAACGAAAACCTCTCATTGGTGGCACAACTGGTGATGCCTTTTGTGATTTTTACTGTGTTTAAGAGTGTATCCTCTGTTGGTGGTTCTCAATAAATAAAAAAATCGTTTTGATGCAAAACAAAATCTCAACATTTTGCGTTCATCGAACCGATTATATTATTTTTGAAGTTTATGACACTCCTTACTGACACTGGCAGAGTCGTAGCGAAAAGTAAGCGGCGCTATCAAGAAAGAAATTAAGAAAGTTGAAGTTGTGACGCTTCAACTTCAATTTTGTGTTTTTATCAAAGATAAAGATGCGCGACTGCGAATGATCTGACTAGTCGAATGATCTACAACTACTAATTTACTCATTCGACTTGAATATTATTGGTCAACCAATCTTCCAAGTCGAATGACAACTACTAATTAGTAATTACTAATGCCTCAAATAATGAATTGATCATTCATGGCTACGATTCGACTTTGTTAGTCGATCGGTGAATTTGAGTGATTGAATTATTCACCGCTCGTGCGGGGATTGAAAGGAACGGATTAGTAACTAATTTTATCATTCGGTTGATAAGTTTGTGGTATTTTGTAATTTTTTTGTTCAATTTATGAATTTTTCGTTAGTTTTATTTGATTTTTAATTAAACCTAATATTAGGTACCTACATCCACTCCTTATTTTTAAACTGCTCATTTATGTACTAACTTTGATTTGCGAAGGGTTGTGTTGTGTGGCGATAGCGAAAAAACCCGGAGTCCAACGAAATGTAGGTACTCGACTCGACTAGGTACTTATCTCCGACAGTCGAACGACTCTAACCAAATTAGTGGGCAGTCGAACGACTCCGGACTCGTGATTACTTACCAAATTAGTTACTATTTGCTCATTCGAATGATTTGTGTAGTCGAATAATTCGAATGAAATCATTCACAGTCGCGCATCTTTAAAAGAGAATAAAACCACTACGTTATCATACAGTTTTCATTTTCAACCTAAAATAAAATATAAACATAAACTGTAGTTTACTATACCGTGTTCCATTCCTCAATAATTTCAATAAAACTAGTTAGAGAGCATTCCATGAGCATTCGATGCTGCATCTGCAGAAGTAAAACTTTATATTGTGTGATGGGCGACAATAACCAGGCAGAGGCCGAGGATGTGCAGGGGGAGTTGTCCTCTGCGACAGAAAACATTAGGATTGAAGATCAAAAGGAAAATGAAATCGATTCTAATATATGTGAAAAAGTTAAAAGTTAGAAAGCCTGCCACTGTAAGAGCTATATACATACCTGTGATAGGTGGTGTTGCGAAGTGATATAAAATATTTTATTTCAGTTGATATTTTGCTGAAGGCGACGGGAAACGCTCCTATCATGAAGAAGAAGAAGTGGGCGGTTGATGCTGAGAAACAGATTGGCTGGATCATTGAATTCGTCAAAAAGTACCTCAAACTTGAGCCCGATGAGAAGCTTGTAAGTTTAACATGAACATTTACTTACTTTATCCTAGCTATATTTATTTGAAGGTAAGTATTGTTGAGAGTACAGAGTGGTTTGTTCCAGTTTGTGTACGTGAACCAGACGTTTGCACCTTCACCTGACCAGTTAGTACGCAACCTGTACCGGTGCTTTGGTGCAGACGGCAAGCTTGTGCTGCACTACTGCCGAAGCCAGGCCTGGGGCTGACTGCAGCTAGCACAGCCTCCGCCTGTCTAGGAGAGTCATGAATAAACGAAGTTGACATTTTTTTTTTTCTAATTCTAATTCTAATCCCTTTGCATGTAATTTTGACATCTTACCTACCGATTTTGAGTTTCTCCATTGATATCTCGGTGGCACCAATAAGAAAGAAGTTGAAGTTGAACGGTGAAATATTCATCCACTTGTTTGTTCTCAAGGAAATGTGTACTTATGTTTTTTGTGAATCTTTGTTTTTCCTTGCTGTCGTTGTATTATTGTATTTTCTAGCACCTAGTTTTAGATTTAATTTTGCATGCCTCGACGAGGCAGAATATATAGGGTAAGCAACATAATCATAAGGCCTCATGTACCTACATTCCTGCAAAATAAACGATTATTATTATTATTATAATGGGTAACTACCCACTGATGCAGAGAGGAGCAAACTTATTTGTTTCAAAATATAAACTATCTCAGAATGGTTCCTGATTGATTATTATAATAGGCTCTGCTCAGTGTCAGTGGAAACTTACCCCTCAGACTCTACATTCCATCAAACTTAGTTTATTTTTGCTTGAGAGTAGAGACATTTTAATCCTAGTCTAAAAGGCTTTGTAAGTATACAAGCTGGTTTTTTGAGATGAGAGTGGATGGCCAAATTAAATCTCAAAGATTTGGCCATGCACTCTAGAGAGAGAAAAGTTTTGAAAGGACCTTGATTTGTAAGAGAACTAAAACTGCATAAGTACCTATAAAGATTTTTTCACTTCTCTTGCTCAAAAAGTGTGTCATTATAGGGTAGCTTATCAGGCGTAAAACACAAGTATACCCTTGGGCCAAACAAAAGTACCTAATTTTTCTTTTAGATTTTTGTGTGAAATATTTATTTATTTAATAAAGAACAAACATTTCATGTGTGTGTCCTTAGAGTAACTAAACATTATTCTAAGTGTGTGTCCCTGTGTCCTAATAAAATTTGTCCGTATCGTCAGCAACTCAGTTTTGGTGATGAACTCGATGATCACGGCGTGTCGGCGTTATCTTTTACAAAGTCTCTATCTACCTACGCATTCTACCATGGCTTCATCCATGGTAGAATGCGCACAAAAAATAACCCTACAAAACTTCGATAAAAGTAAAAAAGGTAGACGAGGCATTACCATCTTGAAAGTGTATGGCTCAAGTTAGGTTCAACCTGGGTTCAACTATGTTCCCTTACCTCAGTCATAGAATAGAATAGAAATAGAATAATCTTTATTATCAAAGGTGAAACACGTGAAAAATCATGGTTAACAAAATTTCAGTGTACAGGCTAAGACTTGTCAAATTAACACAAAAGCATGAAAAAAGAAAATACAATAGGTATTCGCTGTATAGGGGCGATAGTCAATTAAATAATCTAGTAACATTGTGTAGGTAGGTACGTACTGGAAACTTTATTCAACTCTTTTTGTACCTACATTAAAATACTGAGTATAATCATTCTCAAGAAACTCTTTTATGCTGTACACAGTTTTGTGAAGAAGAAGTCCCTTCACTTCATTTATGAAGGTGTTATGTTTATCTAATTTTATAGCCTTTAATTCAGGCGGTAGTTTATTAAAAAGAGTGCGTCCCATTTGAAGAGGAAGTTTCGTTGATAAATTAAGGCGACTGGGGATTGCTTCTAGGGTTATATTATTATTTCTGATGATTCGCTTGCTTTTTACAGCTCGAATTGAGTATTTACTCCAATTGGCTCTCACATATTTTAAGACTTCCAGTATGTATACAGAGACCGATGTCAGTATTTCTAACTTTTTAAAGAGATCACGGCAAGACTCTCTATATTTGGCTTTAGCTAAAACACGTATTGCTTGTTTCTGCGATTTTAATACTCTCTCATAATCGGTAGAGCAGCCCCATAGGATGATACCATATGACATTACGGAGTGAATGTAAGCATAATAAACATTTTTTAATGACTCCTGAGATGTTATTGATCTTAGTTGCTTTAGAGCGTATCTAGACCCGGAAGCCACAAGCACTTAAGTCAATAATCGAGTATCTTGAAAAGTTTACAGGCCGATGTTTTTAATGTCTGGTATAAAAAAAAACTACTGAGATGGTATTTATTATTATTTTTTATTAGTCACTTAGTAATTAGCTATACACCAAACTAAACTAGTTACTCTATGTTTATTAGTACATAATAAAATCTGACTTAAGTTTGTTTGACCGCTTATAAATAGGTAATGAGACATGACTTACGTGTTTCTAACACGTAAGTCATATCACATAATGATCTCAAATAATAAGTCATACGCCTTACCAACTACAAAACTACAATATAAGTAAGTCATTATACCTACTAAATTTTTTAATAACTGAGCATGTATAAAAATGCGTAAAACATTAATCAACAAAAACAAATCCATAAAAAAATTAATCACTATCTTCAGAGCTTTGCAAATCAGGGTCGACGTTCCTAGCATCTGCAGCGGTTGCTAAATTTTTGTAAAAATGGTGGAAACATTCCGGTACGAGAGGTAATAGCGAAATTATGTCTCGTTTTTTTTCCATACTTATTGGCACTGGGTTGTTTGTTATCGGTGAAACAGTCAAATTTATGGTGCCGGTTCGTGTGCTCCTTCTGAAGTTAATGGCTTTAAAATCTTCATCTCTGGAAAGTGAGTTTTTATATTTTATTACTCCAAAGTCCGCCTCGTAGCACAGCCACTTCACATCATGCCATTTAAAAACATTGTTTGAAGTGTCTTTTTTTCGGGCTACTAGTGGCCCTTTTAGCAAACTCGCAAAGTCCATGAACTCCGCTTGTTGCATTTCGTGCACGGTAAACTTTTTACTGCTCGACCTTACTAACTGCATCCAGTCATGCGGGTGATATACTTGAATAGCAGATTTTTTCTTTTTTTTCTCAATGATGGCATGATCTAAATCCACTTCCATGTGAGTGTGGCCTGGTACCATAAACTTGTGATGAATTTTTTTTAAGGAGGGTTTCAGTGTCATCAGGTATGTAAACATTGCGGCTACGTGGGTATTCTTGTTTTGACCTCCACATGTATCGGAGTACAAAATAACTTCAGAAATGTCCTGAGGCAGTTCTTTGAGGTGGATGAATAAACAAGATGCTATTTGATTAGCACCTCGACCCGAGATTCCCTCATGCCACATGTAATGTGTAGACAATCCCGTTGCATTGTCGTGCACAGTAAGATTAAATGTCCAAAGCTGCCTTTTATAAAAAGCTACGGATGACTCTAAAGCTGGAGTAGGTAGACACTGTTGGAGATCAAAAGAAAGGCACTTAATGGTTTTGTCTATTGATGCAGTCATTTTGTCAGACTTTTTTTCATTATAAGCCATATCAGCTGCAAGCAAATGTGACTCACGTTCCGCCTCAAGGGTTAATTTTGCAGTTTCGTCGTTGGCGACACTTATCTTCATTTTAATGATGTCACAGTGGTGGCAAGTGTCAACTTTTGGCTTTTTAAAACTCAACTTTAATTTATGAAACTCTCTTCGGTAAATTTTGTCACTGACGGGGTTTTCATGAGACGTTTTATATAAAGAATACATGATTGAAATTGTTAAGTGTGATGGTAAATACTTTCGGCTACTTTTTCGTCTTGTGTAGTGGCTCTCGTATAACGGGAAGGAATTAATATGGCTAATCACTTCAAGAATCTTTAGATCTGAATGTTTATTTGCTGGAGTTTTCTTTCCACGTTTATCTGGTTGAATTATTCCACTGGAAGTGCTGCGTTTCTTTAAACCTATCAGTTTAACAAAATTATCCGTTATCGCCAAGGTTTTTAAAAAGCAACCTTGACATACGGATATTTTTTCACTGTTAATGTCTAAATGATACCTGTAGGTACATTGTCTAAATTTTTGCCGTTCAGGATCCTCGACACGATGTCGTTCTGTTTGTTTTTCCTGGATGGTGATTAGAGATGAAACGAAAGCTGCTCTCAAATCATATGACCCAAGATTCCAAAATTCCTTATGAATTACAGCACGTTGTTCATTACTTATCTTTTCTCGGCATTTATTTCGACAATTAGGTAGTTCCTGCATTTTGCGTTCTTCTACATTTTTCCCAGAAGCCGTCACATACGAAAGACCAAGATTGCGCTTCAATTTACTTTCTCGTTTTCTTTTTCGGCTATGTACTGATTGTTGAGGTAGAGATTGTGGCAGTTCTTCATCTTCTGCAGATAGGTTGGGACTCGGTTCAGTGCGTGTAGGGTCAGGCACAGAGTATGTTGGGTCAGCCACAGAGTCATCACTAGAAAAGTCACTGGGTGTTTCATCAGGAGCTGTATGTGTTTGAGTTCCTGATGTGCTTGGTTCAGGATCAATAAAAACACTTTGATCACTATAAACAGCGGTATCTTCTGTGAGCAGACTAGGGCTGGTTGATGATTTTTGAATTATTGTCACGTGGTCAACGTCAGACTGTTCGTTTTGTGGCTCGACAGAAGTTGTTGGTTTCTGCGTCCCAGATGTACTTGGTTGCACAGTAGTAGTTGTACTATGGTCACCTAAAATAATACAGAGCTATGTTATTCGCATAAAAAATTTGAAAAATAATAATGGTCTCTAAATAAATCAATTAGGTATTTAGTAAATTTATCATTCAAAAATTTTCATAAAATGTTACTCCTATTTTTACATTAGACTAAATAACAAATGCTAAATTAAAATGTAAGTATTTATTAAAAAAAATATGATAATACGTACCAGTAGTTGTATTTTTTGTATTTATAACAAGGTTTAGTATTTTTCTCCCTCTCGATTCCATAGTAACTTATAACATTATCATTAATTGCACAACACAACCACAGCATGGGTCAGAATTATTTATAATGGTGGCTCAAAACAAAATCTTCACGAAGGCACTTCACTTCTTAAAATCCTGGAATTTCTAATGGCCATAATGCATTTTAACAAAAAATAAAGGGTAGGTCGAGGATCTTGTGGGTGAAACAACTTAAGTCAGATAGCTGAAGTCAAAAACAATAATAAAACTATAACGAACAAAAGTACTTAAGTCGACTTAAGTGCTTACGGTCCGGCACTAGAAGTGTTCCAAAAACATAAGTTGTTTGGTGCGTATTACTACCGGCTCGCGAATTGAAGCCCTGTGACTTAGTTGCTTATTGCCGTCGAAGGATTATACAAAAAGCAAAGCCCTGTCAGTTTTTAGCATTTCGAGAAAAAAATGACTTAAGTGCTTATGGACGCCGTGTCTAGATATTCCCTTAGACATTTTCTTACATGTTAGGTCTACGTGGTTCTTCCAAGTTAATGTCGGGTCTATTTCGAATCCGAGGAGACGGATCAGTTTAGAGTTAGCAATTGTGTGCGTTTTGGATAAATCCACATTTAAAGTATATTGTTGATTCAACCTTGTGGTAAATAAAATTACATCAGTCTTATGTTCGTTTAGTTTTAAGCCATTCATATTAAACCATTCTGTTAATGTTGTCATAGCTTCTTTGATTTTACTTGCTAATTGTGTGTCGGATTCAGCTGATACAATTAAGCTGGTGTCGTCAGCATATTGGACCATTTTGCCATCTAGTTGTACATGTGAAATATCATTTAAAAACAGCATAAAAAGGGTGTTACCCAAAGCAGAGCCCTGGGGGACACCAATCACTGATTTTTTTGGAGATGATCGGTAACGTTTTCCATTTATTTTTACCTATACAATTTGTTCCCTTTTGTCTAGGAAGGATTTGATAAGATCTAGGCTCATCGGACTTACCCCGTAAACATTAAGCTTCTCTATCAAGAGTTCATGATTCACAGAGTCAAAAGCTTTAGATAGATCCAAGAAGACTCCAGCCACTTTTTTCTTCTTTTCCAAAAGATCTATGACAGTCTCTAAAAATATGGTGGTGGCCGTTATTGTAGATCTGCCCTCCCTGTAGGCGTGTTGACAATCATTTAACAGATTATTACTTATCAAATGTTTTAAAATAGAATCTGACATAACGAATTCTGTGACCTTGGATAAGATAGGGACAATTGCAATCGGTCTATAATTTTCAACGGTACATTTTTCCCCTTTTCCTTTATATAGTGGCATTATCCTAACCTTCTTGAGTGCAGTTGGATAAACATTAGACAAGAGGACCTTATTTACAAGAAATAAGATATGATCACCTATGTGCTTTAACAAATTAAACACGAAGTTTCCAGATAAATCAAAAATATCTTTGGTTTCAGAGTTATTAATTTTCATTTTAGCTATCTTTATAAGGGTTTCATACGTTATTGATTGAAAAAATAATTTATTGAGACAATTTACATTACTTTTAACAAAATTTACAGATTTTAGTATGTTAGGATGGTTATTTTTATGTAGTTCAGTGCCAATTGTTAGAAAGTGATCATTTATGTACCTAGTCAGCCACTGACTCGGTCTTAATTCTGATATAAGATGAAGTCCTCAAGTCCCACTCCCATTCTTTTATGTTTTTATTTGTTTCTTCTTTGATAATATTCCAGACTTCTTTTTTAGGATTTTTAGCATTCTCTATTCTTTTTTTTACATAATCTGCTTTTTCTTCTACCATTAAATTATTTCTACGCTTAATTTTATTAATAATCAAATCACTTTTTGCTAATATGATATCGGGGTACTGCCTTTGGAATACATATAAATCGTTTATGTCATTTTGTACTCAATTTTAAAACTACAAAATTTGTAGTTTTAAAATTGTATTATTTATCCACGGGCATGTCTGGTTAACTTTTAATTGTTTCTTCTTAAAAGGGAAAAATAAATTTAAATTATATGTCAGTTTATTAATAAAGTTATTGTAAATATCATTATTTATATCTTCGGCGCTAAACAATTTGTCCCAATCATTTCAACAAACATTTCATGTGTGTGTGTCCCTGTGTCCTAATAAAATTTGTCCGTATCGTCAGCAACTCAGTTTTGGTGATGAACTCGATGATCACGGCGTGTCGGCGTTATCTTTTACAAAGTCTCTATCTACCTACGCATTCTACCATGGCTTGGCTTCATCCATGGTAGAATGCGCACAAAAAATAACCCTACAAAACTTCGATAAAAGTAAAAAAGGTAGACGAGGCATTACCATCTTGAAAGTGTATGGCTCAAGTTAGGTTCAACCTGGGTTCAACTATGTTCCCTTACCTCAGTCATTGTCGGACCGGCGGCGGCGCGCCGCCGCCGCCGGCGGCCACAGTGGATCGAATGTATGGAAAGGGTCGGACATAAGAATATAAAAAAAATTATGTCAAAATGATATAAAAATTAATGAGGGGTTTTCGTTTTGCATTTAAAAAAAAACAGTTCTAAATATCTCGATAGATGGCAGTGCGTCAACTGGTGACTAAGGTATGTCTATGTCATCCATAAAAATTCAAGGGTTTGCCCCACTGTCTTGTCACTCCTAGTGACGTTACTTTGTTTATTTGCAGCATTTGAAAAAACAATTTGTTTGCCAGTTTTTTCATTGTTTATACCTCGGTTTATACATAAACAATGAAAAAACTGGCACGATGGTCGAGACAGAGAAACATTCATTCTATCTGATTTCTTCTCAGGCTACAAGCATATTTTTATCTCTCTGGTGTGAATGAGATGGGTATATTCACTACCTCTAGTGCTTTGTTTCATTCTTGCGATCGACCGATTATCATTTTGACGTTTTCTTTCATGTGACATTAACATACCATAGTAACCAGTTGAAGCCCTGCCATCTATCGAGATACATGGAACTAATTTTTTTCTTTTTAAAAATGCAAAACGAAAACCTCTCATTGATGCTATCGTGTTCTACTAATGATTCTCTATTGATGTCTTTCTCACCATTTTTGCTGTAAGTGCCACGTTTATTGAATAAATTGAGAAAATGTTGTTTTTTTTCATTATTATGTATGGAAACGAATATTAGAAAATTCATATCTTCACATTGCCGTATGTTTTTGGGATGCGGTTTTTTTATATTTATCTACTCGTACATAGCTTCAATAACTACCTTGACACATGGCACGCGCAACGCACAACAGAAAAGATATAGGGTGTTATATTTTAAGTAACGAAATCCAAACATTTTGGTACTGAATTTAGTATCATGTGTATGAGTAGATTTTGAAAATCAGTACCAATTTCAATTACCTACAGACAGATGGCGTGTGCGATGCATAACAGCAAGGCTACCAGGCTATTAAGCACATAACGTAACGTGCGTTATCAGACTTATCAGCGTTATTACACGTGAAAAGGCGTTATTCTCTTCTCAGCTAATTTTAGCATGAATAACGCGTAAAAATGTGTTATTTTCTTTGAGAGAGAAGAGAATAACGCCTTTTCACGTAACAAACGCCAATCGCGATCACATAGGTTATTATATTCATGATAAACGACTAAGGAATCGCTAATAAAAGACAGCCCAATGTCAGTATACCATGTTAATAATAGAATCAATAATGTGTTTTCCTTTTTCCACGAATCACTTAGCTATCTGCAAATAACAAACTACCTTCGCGAACTAAGTCCTCTTTCTTTGGGTCCCATAGTAGACCCTTGTCAACAACCTGAAACTGCGTTATTATTTTACAACGTAATTGCGATCATCACTTGAAATTAAATACACACAAGCGTTTTTACCTTGGCAAAACCAATAAAATGTCAGTAATTTTCTACTTTCGCTTTCACTAAGTCGATAAAAATATACTGTAGGACATGAAAATTCACTAATTGATACGAAGAATGAGAACTCTTCACAAAATAGGAACAAAAAATAAAAAAAAATTTGGCGTCAATTTTCTCGTTTCGCCGCAAGTGACCGCAAAATTTTAATTTTTTTTGGGTACTGTATCATAAGGGCAACAAAAAATATTCCGAACAAAACAAGGGCCAAATTGATCCTATTCGAGAAAAAAAATAAAAAGTGTTTTCCTCCATACAAAAAATATTTGATTATTTTTTATCTTCATAATTACGTATCTTTTAGATTTTCTTCATAGAATAAAAGTTGTCAGGATAGCTGAGACCTGTTCTGTAAAAAAAAATCAAATCAAAATTCCGACTTTCGACCCTATGTCCACTTTTTTTCGATTCGGAACCACTGTGCGGCGGCAGCAGAAAGTGCTAGATACTTCGATCAAAAATAAGGAGTTCGCGGCCGGCAAAGCCGGACATTTTTGATCGAAGGCTAGATAGAATCATTTGTTACAAGTTGTGTGACAAGGATCCTAGGTAAATTTCGAGTAGGTACCTACCTACCAAACATGAACCCCGTTGGGGCGCTACAAAATAACTTAAAAATAAGTCTACTTGTACCTACATAGGGCCAGTTCAGTGGTTCAGTTCAGGGCAATTTTATAGGTTTGCTAGGTACCGTAGATAAGTATATATTATATAAGTAGGTACCTACCGCATAACATTTTATGTTCTACTTATTGTACCTTCTCTGTGGTAGGTACCTACCCAAAAAGCAACGAATTTTTCTCTTTTTCTTTTTGCTATCAAACTTGTAACAAAACTTGCATAAAACGTAATGTCAGCTGATCAGCATATTTCGTGGTTTGTGGCCCTCGCTGTATTTTTTGCGCCGTTTTTAGTGTTTGTTCTTTATTATTTTATGTTCACGGATGGAAATAAGGAGGCGAGTGAAGAAGAAGACTGATTTACGGAATATACCTATATAAAGGTAACTAAAACTAACTATAACTGGCCAACCTACGTAAGGAATAGTCTGTAGGCTGTCTGTAGGGGTACACGTACGGTACCTTAGAGTATGGTAAATTCTCCATCTACGTACGGTACACTATACTTACAAATCTGTGTACGGTACAGTACACCTACCAAGGAGAACGTCCATTCGTCACTCGTTGTTCACCTACCTATCAACCTATTTATTTATTTAGGTAAGTACCTTACCTAGGTAGGTACCTAGTTACTAAGCTATTATCTATTATTTTAAGGTGGTTATAATTATAGTAAATGTGTGTGTTACTTTTGGTTTTAGCATTGTTTGCACAGAAAAGAAAAGTAAGGTGATTGTTTGAAACTGGCGATGTGGACGAGCGGGGGCGCTATTCTGCGGGACCTGTCGCGAGCGCAGGGCGCCGGCGCCGCCGGCGGGCGCGGCCTACACACCGAGCTGCGCGCGCTACGTCCGCGGGACAGGCCGCCGCCGCCGCCGCGCTGGCTCAGTGAAGGTAAGTGCTCCGCCTACCCTTAGAGCTGGACCTCACCCAGTAGGAGGATGGATGACAGGCAGTCATTGTGACTTTGTGTTGCCAGAGACGGAGGAGTACGTGCGAGGCCTTGCCCACGCCCCCGCCGCCGCCGGCGCCGCCTGCGAGGGCGGACCTGACCTGAGACACATTCAGCAGATGCTTGACATGGTGAGGAACGTTATTATTACTTCAGTAAGTACTTTTATTGTAGTGGCTCTCGGTAAGTAGGTATATGAATGATTATCAGTCCTTGGGCACAGCCCCCACACCCTACCACCACACTTTGCTTCATCTGGGACTGGGCTAGGTGATACTCTATGAAGGGTCCAGTATTATAATTATATGTAAACTTCTGTGTGCATGAAAAAATATTAGTCTTACTATAACCAAGTGAGAGCATCGATTGATGGAATAAATGCAAAGCTAAAGCTACTTTCAGGTGCGGAAGCTGAATATGGCAGAGGAGGAGATTATTAATGATGAATTGGATTCGTACACCATTGAACGTTCAAGGAGCACCAATTTGTGCAGAGCTGAGCTGCCCGCGCGCACCCCTCCCGCTGAGGCCCCGGCTCCGGCTTCGGCTCCTGCTCCCTGGACTGTGCACGACCTGCCGGACCCCAACAAACACAAGAAGAGGCGACGCAACATCGCTCTAGAGTCCATCTTAGAAGCCTTAGAAAGCAATGACAGAAATGATGCTATCAACTGCACGAGTGAACAATTCACTCTGCTCAAACCGGGAGACCTCATCAATAATTTTCCAGAAAATATAAGCAATAGTACAGGAGGTACAGATCATAAAAATGTTAAAGACACCCCTTCATACGATAAAACTGATTCAAATGACAAAGTGAACCATTGGATGAACCAAATGATGAGCCCAACACAAACAAAGTCCCAAAGTAAGCTAGTCCTGAGAGAGGCCATGAGATTGGACCCTTCGAGCATGTTCAAGAAAAAAGTAAAAATAGAGGTTGCAAAGCCTTCTACAAAATCAAATTGTGAAGCTGCACTCAAAAAGGAAAAGCCTCCGGGTAACGGTTCTGCCTCGTACGTCCCGTCCGCCGACGCCTCTCTCTGCTACCAGCGGTACTTGGAGAACAACAAGCTGACACAACAAAGGTGAGGTCTCTCCTCCACTCCAAACATACCTTCCGTCCAGCTTATATACAGGGTTATTGGTAGATTATTGACAATACGTGAACTGCAGGTCCTGCCCATCATAACAAACACGTTCGTGAAGGCGCCAAGTATAAATTCTAAAAAAAAATATAAGTCGCCTCTGATACTAAATGAAAAAACATCTTTGTCTGGAACCCAACGAGCTACTTAAGACCGATCTATCACTCGCATATCTTCTGTTAATTTAGGGCAGAGCTGTTTTTAAGTTGAGTTTCAAATAAAACCTCTCTAACGAACGATTATTGAATTGCGGGGGGTACCCATTACCAATACCAAAATTAAAAATTAAGACCTGGCGTCTTCACAAACGTGTTTGTGATGATGGGCTGAACCTGCAGTTCACGTATTGTCTCTAATTTACCAATAACCCTGTATAGCTTTTGATTTTTTGGTATTGTATTTTATTTTAAAAAAATATACCTATTCACTCTCTTGAAGAGGGCCAGGTTGTAATTGACCGGAAAAACAGCAGCAAAAAGCAGAGTAAAGACAAAATGTAGGTAGAGGAAAAGAGTTCAAATCACTGTTTTGATATTTCAGGCGAGACGAGGCCTCGCATTGGGCAGCGCTGATTACGGAGGCCTTGAAGCGAGCAGCGCAAGCGAAGGCCACAGAGCTAGCAGCGCTAAAGGAGGCCTCGGAGCGAGCAGCACTAGAGGAGACTTCGGAGCGGGCAGCCCTAGAGGAAGCTATAGACCGAGCAGCGCTAGCGGCGGCTACTGAGCGGTCAGCGCTAGAGGAGGCCTCGGAGCGGGCCGCCTTAGAGAAGGCCCCAGAGCGGGGAGCCCAAGAGACGGAGCGGGCAGCGTGCGTGGAGTCGGTCGTGTCGCGCGCGATGTTGGCGGCGCCGGCGGGCGCGCGGCTGGCGGCGCCGCGGGCCTGCCTGCCGCGGGCGCCCTGTCTGGTGTGTGAGCGCCTCACGCACCGTCCCGCGCCGCAAGGAAAGGAGACCTGTAGCCCAACACTGGCCTTAACGTGTCCATGTAAGCAGGAGTAGCGGGTGCAGTGGGTTGCTGCAGAGCTGTTCTAATGGGATCTGTTCATCGCCCAGCCTGACACGGATTCGTGCAAAATTCAGATATTTTTGCTTGTTTCAATTTAATCTGCGTTCTACAAAACTAGCGCGGAACTAGAGTAAACTTCCTGTCCGGTTACGCCAAACTTATTTAATAATAATAATAATCATCATCATCATCAGCCTATATTAGTCTACTACTGGACATAGGCCTCCCCTAATAAGCGCCAAGACCGGAAATACAGGGCGCTATGGTATGGACATAGGCTATAGAATATATTCAAAAAAGTTAGGGATCCGTATGAAAACTTCGATAATGTAACCAAAGGTGTAAAAATAAAACCGGCCAAGTGCGAGTCGAACTCGCGCACGAAGGGTTCCGTCATCTATAAAAACTGCAAAAAAATAATTTATTTTGTATGGGAGCCTCTGAAAAATTTTAACACTCTTGATAGAGTTTCCATGCTTAGAACGTTAGAACACACGAAATGTGATTCCATGGGCTTTGTTTTTTGTTTTGGAGCTATTTGTACATTTTGTACACCTAGTGAATGAACACGAGGGCATTGCTTTGGTATTTTAGTCGAAATCACACGTCGTAGCAAGCACGCGAAACACAAACGCCACCGCCGCCGTCGTCGCCGGTCCGACTGTGACTGAGGTAGGGGAACATCGTTTCTTTAAATGTTTATTTATTAAGGAGGGTTTGATCAAAGTGATCATGCCACCCTCATTGTTTACAAAAATCTTACTTACATTCTACGCTTTATACATAATTTCACTAATTTATATAGCGGTTTGGCCTCCTCTGAAAGAGGATAGGCCAAAACGCTATTACATTTTCCAAACTCATGCAAATTTATTCCTGTTTGAAGCAAGTTTACTCTTTCGGCTTCGTTCCGGACACATTCAACCATGATATGATAAGCATCTTCCAAAACGCCACACTCTTCACAATTTGGTGAGTTAGTTTTACCCATGAGAAACGCAAACTTGTTGAGTGGGATGTGCCCGGACCGAAGTCGCAAAGCAATCACAACATCTGGTCTAGATATGACATGTATGACCCAGCGAACCACGGCGAACGCGTCAATGTTTGTTAGGGGAACATAGTTGGACCGGACTTGAGCTTAACCTTTTCAAGGTGGTCCCTTTTTTAGGGTTCCGTACCCAAAGGGTAAAAACGGGACCCTATTACTAAGACTTAGCTGTCCGTCTGTCACCAGGCTGTATCTCATGAACCGTGATAGTTAGACAGTTGAAATTTTCACAGATGACGTATTTCTGTTGCCGCTATAACAACAAATATTAAAAAACAGAATGAAATAAATATTTAAGGGGGCTCCCATACAACAAACGTGTTTTTTTTGCCGTTTTTATAGATAATGATACGGAACCCTTCGTGCGCGAGTCCGACTCGCAGTTGGCCGGTTTTATTTACTTTTATCGGTGTAGGTTGTTAGGTACCTGAGAGAGAGTTAGTGAAGCTGTGCCGCTAACGATTAAAATCTTTGGTGCCGCCGCTCTGCTAACTAGGCAAGATAAGGGTAAGATAGGACATTAGGTATCAAATGAACAGAGCTGTGCTGCCAATAAACTTATATCGCAGACAAATATAATCAATGTTGTTTGTCAATTTGAACAAGGGCCTGTCACGTGCGTATGTTATGTACAACCTACCTACCTGGGTACTAAACTAACTGAGACAGTCGCATAGCTAGTGTTACGTATAAGTCGCGCCGCGCGCTGGGTTGACTTGAGGACATATTTAATTTACAATCAATTAGCGGTTAGGTACCGGCTCCGAGCAGCTCGGCTGATCGGCTCGGAACAGAACAGCTTCAGTAGCCGCTTAGCACGAGTGGAGAGTCCGCGCCCGCCGCGACGACGCGCGACGTCTGACAGAGGAGCTCCGTCCGCGTACAGAAGGCAGCTACTACAGGCAAGCGCGCGACCGAAGGCCCTCGGCGGCTGTGCTGGTCCAGCTCGGTGGTGACTGGTGTGTGAGCTGGTATCACACCTCTTCCCTACAATAAGCAGGTATCGAAAGGCAACGACCTAAATCTTAATGGAACTTGACGAAGGGGAATTTTATGCATAAGGTAGGAACAGTGCGCGTCAGAATGAAGTATCCCCCTATCTCTCTTAGACAAGGGGGATACTTAATTCTGACGTGCACTGTACCTATGGTACTCGCAAATCTATGAATTCTCGGAAGTAGGTACGCGCAGTAGCGTAATGTATATGATATGGGCATTGTCACTAAGAAGTACACACCCACTTCTACGCTATCCCACGTTTTTAAAGTTGTTACATGAACGTGTATAATATATTTGTTTAAATAAATCGATCATAACATTATATTAAATTTGTTTTTTAATCAACTGTCATTGTGTAAATAAGCTAAATTTATTAAATTATGGACAACTAGCGGCCTGCTCCGGCTTGGCACGGGTAGGTAGAGGTATTTAACAAAATCATAAAAATTTAAAATTTTAACACATTCTTGGCAGACTTGCCATAAAATAAATAAAATATATTGTTTAAATACAGGATGTTTGGTGGAGAGTTAGACAAACTCGGTGGGTGCGTAGGTGGACCTATTTGTAAAATACAAATTGAAGTAGAAGAGCCTAACTTTTAACATTTTTTTAGTCCAGTTTTTTGTATTTTTTTAAGATTTTCCGAAATTTTACCTCTACCCCTACAAATTTTTTTTGAGACATATTTTCGATTGAACTTTTTATTTGATTTGGGTCTCAGATGTATCTTTCGTTTATTGAAGGCATTATTCATTTAAAAAAACGACTAAATAATTAGTTATAAGCTCTCAAAGATAAAAAAATAATGGTCAAGATGGTCAACTTTGCCTCGTTTAAAAATAAAACTAAAAGCGATCGAGGAATTCAAATACTTTCAAAAATTACTCTAATTATCGCTTACTAGCAGCGCCTCGCGGTTTCACCCGCGTAGTTACCGTTCCCGTAGAAATTCCGGGATAAAAAGTAGCCTATGTCCTATTCCAGACTATAATCTATCTCTGTGCCAAATTTCATTCAGATCCGTTCAGCCGTTCTGGCGTGATAAAGGAACAAACATCCATCCATCTATCTATCCATCCATCCATCTAAACTTTCACGTTTATAATATTAGTGAGATTTATAATATTAGTGAGATTAGTGAGATTACAACGGTATACCACATGTAGCCAAAAAGTCTATAAACTTGTCAAAAAAGAGTAAAAATATAAAAGTAAAAACAAACATTTTATTTTAAGAATTTACTAATTTTGTGTTTAAAAACCTCTCCCCTATTCCAATACACGCGCGTGATACCTTACCTACCTACCTAAACCACACTACTTATTACAAATACAATACAAAAGGCATTTATTTACTAAAACAAAAAAATTATAAACAGATTACTTGTGGTACCGGCACTAGGTTCAAAACCTGTATCGCGGGAGGCCGCGCCGGTTTACAATTGTCATTTAATAATTCAAAGAAAGTCTGCAGGCCACTCGAGACAATAATCACATAAAATATATATATCAAGCTATTATTTAAAACAAAAAAACCGAAAATCTTAAACTTAACTTATAACAAGTTGAATAGGTAGGTACTTTAAGCAAAGAGAAAAAGTTAAGGCACATAATTGACACATAGGTACCTAACGCAAACACATTCACATTAACATAGGTACCTACTTAGTTAATTATTTATAGTTATTAATACCAACTAAATACAAGACGCACGACACATGCGCGAGATTGGGCAGGTTGGGTAGGGGAACAGGAAATGGAAAGGTCGGTGTAGAAGGGAAGCTTTGCCATTTGATCTGGATAAAAAGAAGTCTTTCGGCATCATAATCTAACGTCAGAAGCCATCTTCGAACCTTCTTATTAGGTAATAACAATGCGAAAGTTCAGACAGATGGATGAATGGATGTTAGTTACTTCTTTAACGATTTTTCATAGATGAAGCTAGGTAAAAGCTTGGAATTAAACATAGGCTTTGTCTATTTTTTTCCTATAATACGTACCCAAAGGGTAAAACGGCACCCTGTTACTAAGACTCGTGAACCGTGATTGTTAGACAGTTGAAATGTTGTCAGATTATGTATTTCTGTGGCCGATATAACAACAAATACTTAAAAAATAAATATTTGAGGGGGCTCCCATACAACAAACGTAAGTTTTATTCCCGTTTTTGCTCGATATTAATAACGGCAACTGGTCGAGGTCGGCGCTTGAAGTATTAATAACGGCAACTGGTCGAGGTCGGCGCTTCAAGTATTAATAACGGCAACTGGTCGAGGTCGGCGCTTCAAGTATTAATAACGGCAACTGGTCGAGGTCGGCGCTTCAAGTATTAATAACGGCAACTGGTCGAGGTCGACGCTTCAAGTATTAATAACGGCAACTGGTCGAGGTCGACGCTTGAAGTATTAATAACGGCAACTGGTCGAGGTCGGCGCTTCAAGTATTAATAACGGCAACTGGTCGAGGTCGGCGCTTCAAGTATTAATAACGGCAACTGGTCGAGGTCGACGCTTCAAGTATTAATAACGGCAACTGGTCGAGGTCGACGCTTCAAGTATTAATAACGGCAACTGGTCGAGGTCGACGCTTCAAGTATTAATAACGGCAACTGGTCGAGGTCGACGCTTCAAGTATTAATAACGGCAACTGGTCGAGGTCGACGCTTCAAGTATTAATAACGGCAACTGGTCGAGGTCGGCGCTTCAAGTATTAATAACGGCAACTGGTCGAGGTCGGCGCTTCAAGTATTAATAACGGCAACTGGTCGAGGTCGACGCTTGAAGTATTAATAACGGCAACTGGTCGAGGTCGACGCTTGAAGTATTAATAACGGCAACTGGTCGAGGTCGACGCTTGAAGTATTAATAACGGCAACTGGTCGAGGTCGGCGCTTCAAGTATTAATAACGGCAACTGGTCGAGGTCGACGCTTCAAGTATTAATAACGGCAACTGGTCGAGGTCGGCGCTTGAAGTATTAATAACGGCAACTGGTCGAGGTCGGCGCTTCAAGTATTAATAACGGCAACTGGTCGAGGTCGACGCTTCAAGTATTAATAACGGCAACTGGTCGAGGTCGGCGCTTGAAGTATTAATAACGGCAACTGGTCGAGGTCGGCGCTTGAAGTATTAATAACGGCAACTGGTCGAGGTCGACGCTTGAAGTATTAATAACGGCAACTGGTCGAGGTCGGCGCTTCAAGTATTAATAACGGCAACTGGTCGAGGTCGACGCTTCAAGTATTAATAACGGCAACTGGTCGAGGTCGGCGCTTGAAGTATTAATAACGGCAACTGGTCGAGGTCGGCGCTTGAAGTATTAATAACGGCAACTGGTCGAGGTCGACGCTTGAAGTATTAATAACGGCAACTGGTCGAGGTCGGCGCTTCAAGTATTAATAACGGCAACTGGTCGAGGTCGGCGCTTGAAGTATTAATAACGGCAACTGGTCGAGGTCGGCGCTTCAAGTATTAATAACGGCAACTGGTCGAGGTCGACGCTTCAAGTATTAATAACGGCAACTGGTCGAGGTCGGCGCTTGAAGTATTAATAACGGCAACTGGTCGAGGTCGGCGCTTGAAGTATTAATAACGGCAACTGGTCGAGGTCGACGCTTGAAGTATTAATAACGGCAACTGGTCGAGGTCGACGCTTGAAGTATTAATAACGGCAACTGGTCGAGGTCGACGCTTGAAGTATTAATAACGGCAACTGGTCGAGGTCGACGCTTGAAGTATTAATAACGGCAACTGGTCGAGGTCGACGCTTGAAGTATTAATAACGGCAACTGGTCGAGGTCGACGCTTGAAGTATTAATAACGGCAACTGGTCGAGGTCGACGCTTGAAGTATTAATAACGGCAACTGGTCGAGGTCGACGCTTGAAGTATTAATAACGGCAACTGGTCGAGGTCGACGCTTGAAGTATTAATAACGGCAACTGGTCGAGGTCGACGCTTGAAGTATTAATAACGGCAACTGGTCGAGGTCGACGCTTGAAGTATTAATAACGGCAACTGGTCGAGGTCGACGCTTGAAGTATTAATAACGGCAACTGGTCGAGGTCGACGCTTGAAGTATTAATAACGGCAACTGGTCGAGGTCGACGCTTGAAGTATTAATAACGGCAACTGGTCGAGGTCGACGCTTGAAGTATTAATAACGGCAACTGGTCGAGGTCGACGCTTCAAGTATTAATAACGGCAACTGGTCGAGGTCGACGCTTGAAGTATTAATAACGGCAACTGGTCGAGGTCGACGCTTGAAGTATTAATAACGGCAACTGGTCGAGGTCGACGCTTCAAGTATTAATAACGGCAACTGGTCGAGGTCGACGCTTGAAGTATTAATAACGGCAACTGGTCGAGGTCGACGCTTGAAGTATTAATAACGGCAACTGGTCGAGGTCGACGCTTGAAGTATTAATAACGGCAACTGGTCGAGGTCGACGCTTGAAGTATTAATAACGGCAACTGGTCGAGGTCGACGCTTCAAGTATTAATAACGGCAACTGGTCGAGGTCGACGCTTGAAGTATTAATAACGGCAACTGGTCGAGGTCGACGCTTGAAGTATTAATAACGGCAACTGGTCGAGGTCGACGCTTCAAGTATTAATAACGGCAACTGGTCGAGGTCGACGCTTGAAGTATTAATAACGGCAACTGGTCGAGGTCGACGCTTGAAGTATTAATAACGGCAACTGGTCGAGGTCGGCGCTTCAAGTATTAATAACGGCAACTGGTCGAGGTCGGCGCTTGAAGTATTAATAACGGCAACTGGTCGAGGTCGGCGCTTCAAGTATTAATAACGGCAACTGGTCGAGGTCGACGCTTGAAGTATTAATAACGGCAACTGGTCGAGGTCGACGCTTGAAGTATTAATAACGGCAACTGGTCGAGGTCGACGCTTGAAGTATTAATAACGGCAACTGGTCGAGGTCGGCGCTTCAAGTATTAATAACGGCAACTGGTCGAGGTCGGCGCTTCAAGTATTCACAGATTATTTACTTAAAGTTTTGTTTGATGTGAATACTTATTCACATAAATAATTACGTTTTTTTTGCCGTTTTTATAGATAAGTAATGGTACGGAACCCTTCGTGCGCGAGTCTGACTCGCACTTGGCCGGTTTTATTTAGTAGTGACATCGAGAACACGCGGACCGTACATTGGGGCAAAATTCTGTTTTTTGTGGTTGTTCGAAGAATTTTTACAAACGAGAGTGATCAATAACAGTCAGATGCTTTTTACGTATATCTTTCTGTCTACGATAAATATACTCCGAGTTATGGGTGCAGGCAGTTACATTAACCAGACTAAAAATCAAAAGTGTGGTTATTGCAACTGATTTTAAATAATAAGGTTAGTTACAATAATCTGACCATATTTTTATGAAACATGAAAATAATCATTGGCATCATGAAAAACATGATGATACTTTAGCGCCAAATCTCGAGAAGAACCGTCAATCGCTAGAGTAAACGTGTTCCTGAGTGGAGACCGCGACTCGGCAAACGTAGTGTAGGACGCCCTCCGAACTGGTGGGATAAAGATTTGCGAAAGACTGCTGGCAGATGCTGGATGCGGCAAGCTGAAGACAGGGCGCTGTGGCGGTCATTAGGGGAGGCCTATGTCCAGCAGCGGACTGATATAGGCTGATGATGATGATGACCATAACATGACAGGCGTGAAATTCGTTTTTGTTAAGAACTCAAAACTTGTCCCGACCGGACAGGTCGGTCAACACAGTGACGGTCCAAAAGTACCTACTAAAATTTTTTTTTTTGTACAAAAACCGTTTTTGTATTAAAAATGGTAAAACTGTCCACAAGGATTGTAATTGTAGCCTCCGTTTTAGAATCAGTGCGTTTGGTGAATTCCTACAGTTAAGACGGTGTTTTGCTGGTGTCGGATGGTGCTCATTCCATAAGTCAGTTTTAAAGCTTTTTTTATCATTACATATTCGTACCACAATATTGAACTATTTGTAATCGTTTTTAGGGTTCCGTACTCAAAGGGTGAAAACGGGACCCTATTACTAAGACTTCTCTGTCCGTCTGACCGTCGGTCCGTCTGTCAGTCTGTCACCAGGCTGTATCTCATGAACCGTGATAGTTACCTAGACAGTTGAAATTTTCACAGATGATGTATTTCTATTGCCGCTATAACAACAAATAATACTAAAATAAATATTTAAGGGGGCTCCCATACAACAAACGTGATTTTTTGCCGTTTTTATAGATAATGGTACGGAACCCCTCGTGCGCGAGTCCGACTCGCACTTGGCCGGTTTTGACAATTTACCAACTTTCTCTGAAGTAATGGGAAGGGGGTGAAGTTAGTGCAATAGTTATTAGTTGGTGCAGCTCGGTAGTACGGGGCGAAAGAAATAACTCACAGATTAGTAAATACCTACCTACAATTATGAACAGAATTTATAGAGTGCGGTCGTGGTTCGTGTGGGTTAGAAGAGCACTAACTTTTGTTGGATCAAATGTACAACCATATTGTACAGATTTTGAGTAACGCGGCTATAAGCACTACTGGGAAGCCAAATAAGAAACGTAGAAGGACCGGTCATTTATGTGGCTGGAATAAGCACGTCCATGAAGCGCACCGGGAGGCCAGACTTCATTTCGAAATGTGGGTAAATTGTAGCCGACCCATCACGGGTACAAAATTGTAGCCGACCCATCTCGGGTACAAAATTTATAGAAAAATGTAGGAGTCCCGTAAATTTTTTAATTAATTATTTAAATTTGTCAAAAAAATCAGGAACAACTACAGATGGATATTCTTGCCAAACATCGATCGGCTAAAGATTTCGGTAAATTGTGGAAAGCAACGAGTAAGCAGGAGGTCTAGGTAGGCCTGGGCTCCCGGTGAGTGTGGGTGGGGGTAGTGATACTGTGGACATTGCCAACAGGTTCCGCGACCATTTTAAGGTGAGGTCTCCGCTTGGCCCTTCCACTATGCACATCAATACTGGGTCCGTAGGTGGCGAGGATGGCTTCTCTCCCGCAGGAGAGAAGCCATCCGGAGGAGAGAAGCCGCTTGCTCGTTTTACTGCTGGACAGGTCAGAAAGATCCTGAGTGGGATGAGCGGTGGTAAGTCCCGTGGCCATGACGGGCTCAGTGTTGAGCGTTTAAAGTATGCAGGAGTTCACATTCCAAGCGTTCTTGCTATGTTTTTTATGTGCTTGAGTCACTCACATCTACCTTTGTATTTAATGAAAACAATCGTGGTGCCCATTGTAAAGGATAGAACTGGTGATGTCTCAGATTTGGGTAACTATCGACCTGTTTCTCTGGCAACCATTATTGCTTAATGCTGGTTGGTCTTCTTGATTCTTATATAGATAAATAATATAAAACTACATGACGCTCAGTTCGGGTTCCGACCCGGACTGTCTACAAAGAGCGCAATCATAGGTCTCAAATACAGACCGCAGGACGCCAGTATTCGCCTGTTTCCTCGACCTCTCCAAGGCCTTGGACCTTGTATCATACGACGTGCTATGGAGAAAGCTGGGAGACAGGGGATTACCGGTTGAAGTCCTTAAAATTTTTAGGTACTGGTATGATAACCAAATTAACCATGTTCAGTGGGCTGGTTCTCTATCAGGAGCATACAGGTTGCGGAGTGAGACAGGGGGGGTTACATCTCCGAAGCTCTTCAATCTGTATGTTAACGACCTCATTGACGAGCTCAGCAGCTTGCGTATCGGCTGCCGCATGAACGGCGTAAGCATTAATAATATAAGTTATGCCGATGATATGGTGCTGCTGAGCCCGACGGTGGGGGGTATAAGGAAACTACTGAGTGTTTGTGAGAACTACGCTGTTGAGCATGGGTTCAAATATAATGTAAATAAGACAGAGTACATGGTTTTTAAGGCCGTCGGTAAATGTCCCGAGAACAAACTTGATATTACCCTTAACGGCTTGAAAATAAATCGCGTGTCGAAGTTTAAATATCTTGGGCATTTCCTTGTCGACGACCTTAGGGACGATGTGGATGTTGAAAGGGAGCGTAGGGCTCTATCGGTTCGAGGGAACCTATTTCCTTGATTGGTAATCCTCGGCTCGTTGATTTGCTGTACACAGTGCCCATGCTATTTATTAAATTGTTGATATATAATATATTCTATTCTATTTTATTGTATTTTTTTATGTGTAAATGTGTACCTACTCGTAAATATAATGGACCCATGGTTGTCTGAAATACAGCATTTTTTTATTTGAGGAATGTTTTTAACAGTTATATTAAACAAACGTCACCTTGTTTGGTTAGAATGTATTTTTTTCTCATCTCTTGAATAATGTGACGTCAGTTCAGTGACGTTTTGAGCCTGACTCATAAGGCTAGGTACACATTACAATGTGTCTTTTCTACTCTTGATCAAACTAAATGTGTAGATTAAATATTCTATTACTAAATTTCGTTATCCAATGATAAAAATATTGATAAGTAAAAGAGAAAAGAATTTACAACCGAAAGATTAGAATTTAAATTAAACTAAAATTAAAATAGTACCTTGATTTAGTAGCTTCCTCATCGATATTTTTTGTCTTATATCCGTATTTCTAGTTTGATCAAGTGTAGAAAAAACACATTGTATAACATTTACCGAGATTACAAAACTGGATACCAAGACCAAATGTGAAAAATCGTTCCTATCGTTCTTTAGAGCGCGTAAATCAGTTTGGCGTTCCACAGGGGAGTGTTCTAGGACCTTTGCTGTTTATTATTTATACAAACGACCTACCTAGAGCAGTCAATCAACCAATGACCTTATTTGCTGACGATAGTACACTAACAATAAAATGTGATGACATAAATACTTATAATTCTGACATTAATAATTCAGTAATTAAATGGCTTGACAATAATAATCTGAAAATAAATATAAAGAAAACAAACATAATACACAACATTTTAGACAAGAATTAATAATTGTCGTCAAACAGACCTACAGTTTAATGGTAGTAAAGTAGAAGAGGTAGAGTCAACAAGATTTCTAGGTATTCAAATTGAATGTGAATTAAATTGGAAAACCCATATTGAACTTTTAAGAAAGCGAGTAAGTACCTCTAACTACGCACTCCATAAATTATCCTCCATTTTTAATACAGAAACACTACTTACAGCTTATTATGGAACAGTAGAGTCTACCCTAAGGTTTGGTATTATATTCTGGGCTAACTCTACCAATAAAGACTTCATATTTAGAAGACAAAAACAATGTATTAGATCAATGTTTAACCTGCACTTTAACGACAGTTGCAGATCTTTTGTTCATCGAGCACAAAGTTCTAACTCTTCCGTAGTTATGTATATTTGAAATGGCACTTTTTGTTAGAAAACACATGTGTCTTTTCCCACACAAGTCTGATTTTGCAGTGCGAAATAGACGCGATGGCAGTAAACTCCAAATGCCTCAAAGTAAAACAGTTCTCCTACAAGAAAGTGTAGTTTGTATGTCACGTAAAATCTATAATAAAATACCTACCCAAATCATTAAAAGATCTGAATCACAAGATATTTAGGACTAAATTAAATCAATTATTACATTATTAGTTAACAAATGCTATTATAATATTAACGATTTTATGACAGATAAACTTTGACATCACCTTATTTAACTATTGCGCATGTTAGTATTATGTATTACCTACTTATTAATTATTTGATACAAACAATTAATAAGTAATACAAAAAGTAGGTATAGTTAGAATACAATATGAATTTTATTTTAAGTTACTGTAACATTTGCATGCTAATAATATTATTAGAACATAATTGAAACTAAAAAAAATATTAACATTATGTTGTGTAACCTACATTGTGTTCAAGCAAATAAATTATCTTTATCTTTATGTGCCATTAAACATAACAATCATTTTGATTACATTTTACTGATTTACATCTAAGCTTAGTGTTACTAGGTAGTTGAGCTAGGTATATTTAATTAGTTTGATAGATACCTAACTACCTATTTTGATTTTCGACATGACTGAAAACAAAAAATAAATGTTACTATAGAAAAACTCGACTTTTTATTTCAATTTTTTATCACAGTCACCTCACACTCACCTCACACATCTCAATTCCTTAGGGTGAGCTAAGGATTTGAGATGTGTCAGTTTGGTGACTGTCCCAACTTAAATGAGATTCATTTCCCAGAGCACAGCATTAATTTGGAGAGTTGATTGTTATAAAACGAATGCAAAATAAGTAACAGCGATGTAGTGGAGTGAGCCGCAACCAGTTTTGAAATTGGTGAGACATGACAAACAAGCTACATACTGTGACTATGAATGAGTTAAGTTTATTTTGGCGATTAACAACTGAATAGGACGCTCTACTCGTACAATTTGCACAACAAGTAACACATACGCAGGACAGGGAAAGACTAATACATCTTACGCCGCTAGTGCGGCGGGCACAGCGCGTGCGTCGCGCTGCCGTTGCGTCGCCCGGCGGCGCACTATGGGTCAGCAGCGTAATTATCGTGCGAAAAATCACTTTAACAAAAGTTAGATTTCTACATTTTTCTCAGTGAATATAAGAAGTAGGATGATTGAAATATCATATACCACAAAAAATATGGTATAATAACATATTTTAATAGCGATAGCTTGAACTTGAATGTAAGGAAGTAAATTGATTGATGTAGGAAAAATTGTGATCCTCCACTTTCAGATCGATTTTTTTACAAATATTTGTTGATAAACTATTACTTATTATACATCATTAAAAGCGCGGTACTTAATACTTTCCACCTTATTCAAGTATATCCTTATATGGATAAGAAAATTAGCTTTTACAGTCAATTTTTGAAAGCCCTCCTATTTTTTCAGATTTGAAAATTCAAATTGAGTTTTCGTATTTACCGCTGTCTCCCGACAAGGAGTTACGACTACTATAACGTTCCTTGATCTGTATACTAATAGGATTTAAACTAAATTTTTGCCCCAATTTGACTTAGAGGCAAAAAAGTGTACCGTGGGAAAATAGGAAAAATCACGAAAGTGGAATTTTTGGAAAATTTGGTTTAAATTGTAGCATATATCCTGGATTTTATTCACTTGATGACCTTAAATTTAGTATTGAATGTTTTATTTCAATAAAATTTAATTATTTTTGAGGTAAGAAACATGGTTAACTAAATTTATGAAGGTACCTATTTTATAATTATTTCCGCCATAAATAAGAGAAAAATCGCATAATTTGATAAAAATTATCACAATATCAAAGAAAGCTAAATACAACTAAATAAACTAAAACGAAAACTAAATATTGCGGTTACCGAACCGCAATATTTAGTTTCTTAATAAAGAAATAAATAAGTTATCAATTTTCAGTGGAAAATATTTCGAGGAACGTGTGCAAGAAACCGCAATGGAAATTGTACAGATTTCCATTGTCGTGTGCAAATACATTATGTTATCAATTACTGTCACTATAAAAAGGAATTCAGGTTCCAACTACAAACATTTAAACTGTTTTGCTAGATTTGTGCAAACAAGTGTATTAATAAATCAAAATGTGTGAATTCATTGTATCAAAACGCGAAATATGTTCTTTTTTATTCGAAAACGATGCCACTTCGGAAAATCTTCTTAAGTATTTGAAAGAAAACTATAACTTAACACCAACTAACCGCCAAAAAGTTCTCGAAAACATACAACAAAATATCTTACAAAAATTCCGTGATCGTTGGTCGAAAGCAACTTTTTGAACCAACCATATTTGTTTTTTTAGTGATTCGTTTTTAAGCTAAAAATTAGCATTAACCCTCAAAAATTTGGTGAATATACTCAGAGTACTGCACAATTACATGTTGATAAATATAGGTGGTATTACATGCCCTCTTCTGTACACAAGATCTTACTCCACGGAGGAAATATAATCATTTTGCTGTTTTACCTATTGGACAATTGTCTGAATATGTTCAAGAGTCCCGCTATAAGGACTACAAAAATAAATCGATTGCAGTATTCCAGAAAATGCTCTAGGTCGGCTACAAATGAGGACATTTTTCATTCATCTGATCCGTATATCTCTAGCCTAAGGAGACCAAGCGAAACTGTTCCGAAAGAACTGTGGCAGGAAGCTATATAAATCTTTTAGATTCTTAACCAACAAAACCTTGCATTTACTTTTTTACGATTATTAGAATTTTAATTACATAATATTATTCTATTTTATATTTATAAAAGTACTTCTGTTATAATAATTATTTACTAGTTTCCAATTTATCTTCTTTAATAGGTTTTTTATTACTTGTTACTCATTAAAAAGTAATTTTTAATTTAACGTAATTTGTTTTATCTTAATTTATTTATTAATGTATAAGTAATTTATTTATTAATGTATAAGTATTATTTTCTATTATGTAAATGTAGAATTTTGTTTTAATTACGTCCATTGGATTAGTTAAAATCCAGCAAGAAACTTAAAAAAAAATATTTTTTAAGTTTAGTGGCAATTTTTTAATAATAAAAAAGAATTTTTATTTATTTATTTTTATTTCATTTATAGTCCATTTATCTAAAAGTATAATTGCGAAAGATTCATTAAGATATTTTGAAAACTGAGAAAGTTACAGATTTTTGACACGATAATCACGCTCCTGTCCCATAGTGCGGCGGCCCAAGATTTGATATTTTAAAACCCGGACTACAAATGAAACCCTGCCCGGACGCTCCTCGGACGCCCTCTAAACTAGGACAAATTCGGGGAAATCCAGACGGATGGCAACCCTACTTACATGTTATATTATAAGGCCCGGTGACCCGTACCCAGACACAGGCTTTCGAAGCTCTCACAAACTTCGAACAAAAATATGTAGGTACTGATTTGCCTGGAGGGATGACAATCCCGACTCCGACCGATTACTCCCAACAAGTATAAGCGTGGCAAGCAGAGCGAGCCGCGACATTTATCCGGATTATTGGGGAAAAGTTAATAAGTGTACCTCCTATGACAAAAGAAATGGTTGTTTCCCTGGCTACGCCCGTGCTGGTAATCCCTTTGGCTCGAAAACTGTGATCAAATATCAAATCTTTCCTAGGTAGGTACACATTATAACATTAGCCTGTATCATCCCATTGTTGGACCAAAGCGTACTCGGACTACTCGGGCGGTAGAAAACATAAGAGCTGAAATGTTGACGATGATCTACTCAATATATAGCTTAAAATAATATATTAATTGTTTCTTTGTCTTTTATTGTATGAACTTATTTGCGAGCAAACTGTTCTTGCACAGGGGGGTGGAGCGTGCAAGGTGTCGCTCGCGCCGCCGGACACCGCCGCCGCCGCCACCGTCGCACGATGGTACACAACACTATACAGCTGGATGAGGTCGTCGGGGTCGGGAACTCGCCGACAACAACGACGACGACGGTGAGATTTTACAATTCAATATAGGTTATTTAGGCACGTGGATAGGTAGCTAACCTTACCTTACCTACCTTAATACCTACATAAAAAAATGACATACATTTCAATGTATCAATTCTGTAGCACTAAAACACTGCGAGTCCGATCTCGGTCCAGTAGCGGGCAGGTCGGAGCGGGCTGCCAGTGGCAGCAACCGGACGCTCACGTGGCAGCTTGCCACGTGAGCGTCCGGTTTAGCGATCTCGGTCCAGTAGCGGGCAGGTCGGAGCGGGCTGCCAGTGGCAGCAACCGGACGCTCACGTGGCAGCCTGCCACGTGAGCGTCCGGTTTAGCGATCTCGGTCCAGTAGCGGGCAGGTCGGAGCGGGCTGCCAGTGGCAGCAACCGGACGCTCACGTGGCAGCCTGCCACGTGAGCGTCCGGTTTAGCGATCTCGGTCCAGTAGCGGGCAGGTCGGAGCGGGCTGCCAGTGGCAGCAACCGGACGCTCACGTGGCAGCCTGCCACGTGAGCGTCCAGTTTAGCGCGTGCTATCGCGTCTCGACATATCGATCGTAAAGTATCGATCGCTATATTCGGAGGCGAGAGGGGAACGGGCAGCAGGACCTTGTTGAAAATAATTCAAAATTTTAGCCGCACGGCTAAAGTGATTAGGTTCATGGTATGTACACTTGGTACATGATATTTTTTTAATCAAAATTAGCTTTTTATCTATATCTATACTATATATACAGGGTTATTAGTAAATTAGTAACAATACGTGAACTGCAGGTTCAACCCATCATCACAAACACGTTTGTGAAGACGCCAGGTCTTAATTCTTAATTTTGGTATTGGTAATGGGTACCCCCCGCAATTCAATAATGTTTTATTTGAAACTCAACTTAAAAACAGCTCTGCCCTGAATTAACAGAAGATACGAGAGTGAAAGATCGGTCTTAAGTAGCTCGTTGGGTTCCAGACAAAGATGTTTTTTCATTTAGTAGGTATCAGAGGCGACATATATATTTTTTTAATTTAGACTTGGCGTCTTCACGAACGTGTTTGTGATGATGGGCAGGACCTGCAGTTCATTTATTGTTACTAATTTACCAATAACCTTGTATAATAATATATTAAAGAGGAAAGATTTGTTTGTATGTTTGTTTGTTTGACAGGAATAGGCTGCGAAACTTCTGGACCGATTTGAAAAAAAAAATCACCATTAGAATCCTACATTATCCCTGATGGACATAGGCTAGGTAGGTATAGAATATTTTCAAAGAAGTTATGAAAACTTCGATAATGCAACTCAAGGTATGAAAACTTCGATAATGCAACTCAAGGTATGAAAACTTCGATAATGCAACTCAAGGTATGAAAACTTCGATAATGCAACTCAAGGTATGAAAACTTCGATAATGCAACTCAAGGTATGAAAACTTCGATAATGCAACTCAAGGTATGAAAACTTCGATAATGCAACTCAAGGTATAAAAACTTCGATAATGCAACTCAAGGTATGAAAACTTCGATAATGCAACTCAAGGTATGAAAACTTCGATAATGCAACTCAAGGTATGAAAACTTCGATAATGCAACTCAAGGTATGAAAACTTCGATAATGCAACTCAAGGTATGAAAACTTCGATAATGCAACTCAAGGTATGAAAACTTCGATAATGCAACTCAAGATATGAAAACTTCGATAATGCAACTCAAGGTATGAAAACTTCGATAATGCAACTCAAGGTATGAAAACTTCGATAATGCAACTCAAGGTATGAAAACTTCGATAATGCAACTCAAGGTATGAAAACTTCGATAATGCAACTCAAGGTATGAAAACTTCGATAATGCAACTCAAGGTATAAAAACTTCGATAATGCAACTCAAGGTATGAAAACTTCGATAATGCAACTCAAGGTATGAAAACTTCGATAATGCAACTAAAGGTATGAAAACTTCGATAATGCAACTCAAGGTATGAAAACTTCGATAATGCAACTCAAGGTATGAAAACTTCGATAATGCAACTCAAGGTATGAAAACTTCGATAATGCAACTCAAGATATGAAAACTTCGATAATGCAACTCAAGGTATGAAAACTTCGATAATGCAACTCAAGGTATGAAAACTTCGATAATGCAACTCAAGGTATGAAAACTTCGATAATGCAACTAAAGGTATGAAAACTTCGATAATGCAACTCAAGGTATGAAAACTTCGATAATGCAACTCAAGGTATGAAAACTTCGATAATGCAACTCAAGGTATGAAAACAAACACCATCAAAACTCATTATATCGCGTACGCTGCGGAAACCATTGACAATAGAGCAAAGTGATATACTACAGTTTCATAGAGGACATCAATATCTACAAAAAAATCAGCGATTCTAATGTCTAACTATTACAGTTATGGCACAATAACTACCTTATAATGAGGGAATTTGTTTGTTTGTTTGAATTGAATACCAGCTAGGCTCCGAAACTACTGGACCGATTCCAAAACTTCTGTCACCATTAGAATCCTACATTATCCTGTTATAGGCTATAGAATATTTTCAAAAAAGTTAGGGATCCGTATGAAAACTTCGATAATGTAACACAAGGTGTGCAAAAAAATACCATGAAAAATCCTTATAATATCGCGTACTCTGCGGAAACTAGTCGATCTAGATCACTCGCTCAAAGAAATTGACTGAAGGAATTCAAGATCGATATGGGCCTATAGTGATCAATCCGGCTACGTGAACCCTTTTTGTGAACTGGAACGATTCTTGCCTCCTTCCACACAGCGGGAAAGGCTCTATAGACGTTGACAGAAATATTTTCCTTAAAGGAATTATAAGAGAGTTCGCACATTTGTGGATGAAAACGGGAAACGGCCGGTATTCCATCGCTTCCTGCCCCTTTCTTAACATCCAGAGCTTTAAGAGTTTTTAAAAGAATATCGTCTGTTAAAAGAAGGTAATTCACTACTTCAGGAGGTTCATTGTATGCCAAAAGTAGACCATCATAGCAGGCGCTGCTGGTTGAAAAACACTTTCGAAAAAGTGATTAAATCCGTTACATATCTGGTTCGTTAGTAAAAGTTTCACTTGAGAGTTTCATTGTACCTATGGTAGCCAGTACTATCGTCACGTAAATAACTCATATAGATAACTCCATAACTGTCTGGGGTCTTTTTTAATGTACAGTTGCATGCGTTCAATAAAAGATATACCTATTACCTATACCTATTTACTGAGAAAAATGTAGAACAGATTTCTACACTTTTGTCAAAGTGATTTTTAGCAGGATAATTACGCTGCTGACCCATAGTGCGCCGCGCCCCGTTCGCCGCCGCCGCCGCGCCGCCACCGCGCCGCGCCGCGCCGCGCCGCGCCGCCGCGCCGGTCGCCCCGGTCCGCGTTTCTAAGTGACCTTCGGATATTCGCACACATTCATTAAATTTCCGTCGCCTTCAATAAATGTATGTAACGATAGGTAGGCAAGGTACCTACCTACCTACGCTACGTAGCCAGTTGATCAATTATTGATACATAGCGCATAGCGCTGACCGTGTGCTAACTTGCTGACCACACATTACTTAACACTAGAGTGCACGTGCGGGCTACATATGCAACCCAGTGTAAAATAGTGTTGCATATTTTTTAAACTAGGCGTATTACAGTGCTGTCCTCAAGTGTATTCCTCAAGCGTAAACCCCCGCTCCCTCGAGTAGCGTGCCGACTCTTGCGGCCCACGGACGTCTTCAAAAATCGTCGTTGAAGTTGGTGGGCTACGCCTGTACCCCGCGCGAGCGTTCGAGGAAATTTAATGTCCAGTGAACAAGTGATAAATTCATGGTAAATATGATCTATTTTCTTTAGTGTTACTGTACAAAATACTGTAAATTCATATTGTATGTATTTGTTGTTTGTAGTTACGGATATTGCATGTAGTTTTATTGTTTTGTTCACTTTTTTAGATGGCGGGTAACTCGAACGATTTGGGTGAACAAATACAGAGATGGCTGCTGGAGGATAACGAAGATGTCGATCTTTTGAGTGAAAGTGAGGAAGAAGGAGAAATCACAGAACAAAGTGCCCCGCTTGAATCACCTCATCATTCTGATACTGAACAAGAAGGCGAGGAGGATGATGACGATGAAGATGAAAACGCGCCGCTGTCGGCTTTGGCTTCCTATCAGTCTCGTAACGGTACAAAAGGTATAAATGGTCTTGTGATATATCAGATGAATAACCCTCAAATGAAAGTGATCCGGCGTCAATACCTCCAAGAAGTTGGATTCGATCTTGCAAGACCTGCTATTGAGCGTCGTATATCCCAGCAAAATATTCCCAGAGGTATAAAACTGAAAGGTAGACTACTTTCAGGACTGGCAGATCAACCCCCGCAATATAATATGCCTATTCGGGGAGGTGTTGGCCGGTGTGCTTTTTGCAGCAGGGCTCGCGACCGCAGCACGCGCAAGCAATGCAGCAAATGTATGAGGCGCATTTGTAGCGAATATCAGGCAGTCGTGTGTCCTGAGTGTATGCCAGCAGAGTGATTTGTTACCATTTTACTAATAATTAGTTCAGTAAGATGATTAAAAACCAATTTTAGAATGATTATTATGTTCCTGAACGAAAATAAGACTTATAGATCTCTAACGTTCCAAATGTTTATTTTTTTGTTTCAAATTATAACTAAAGAGCTAAATTTGGTTGAGTCTTTAAGCCATTATAATAAAAATAAAGACGTTTTGTAATTCTGTACTGTTTTTTACTCATTTGATGTCTGATTTAGGGAATAAATGGAACCATAAATGGTCTACGCCTGTAGCCCGCGCGTGCGTTTAAGGAGTATTTATGGGCGCGTGCACTCTAGTTCTATGTAGGTAGGTACCCAACACATTACCTGCTGTTGGTGGTTTCACAATAGGCAAGTGACCTAGACATGTACTTGTAATACCTACCTATCTATATTAATAACATTAACAGAATTTGGCACCATGGTACCGAACCTACCTACCTAGTAGAAAGGTACGACGGTACTTACCTATTCATTTTTAGGTAAGTATTAATTTCAAGCTCATTACATTAGTTAAATTTGAATTTTGTTGATCAGCAGGTCGAGAGTTTAGCCGAAACACACACACGGCATGTCGCGGGGGAGGGCGCGTTGCGCGGCGCCGTGACGTACGGCATCGACGACGTGCCGCCCTGGTACCTCTGCATCTTCATGGCGCTGCAGGTAACAGCAAGGCAAGGATCCCTGTAGTGTAGGCGCGCCGCCCCGCCGCGCAGTGACGTACGGCATCGATAACGTGCCGCCCTGGTGCCTCTGCATCTTCATGGCGCGCAGCAGGTAACAGCAAGGCAAGGATCCCTGTAGTGTAGGCGCGCCGCCCCGCCGCGCAGTGACGTACGGCATCGATAACGTGCCGCCCTGGTGCCTCTGCATCTTCATGGCGCGCAGCAGGTAACAGCAAGGATCCCCGTTGTGCGGTCGGGTTGGGTAACCTTATCGCGGACAGACAGGACAGGGAAGGAAGCCTCCTTGTCAGCTACCTAGCTAATCGCCTTGTTTCTGATACTCGACAGGAGTGTCATATGTGTGTGTGTGTGTGTGCTCAATTAGATAATAGTATTGTGTGCAGCACTACCTGACGATGATCGGCGCGATTGTGGCGATCCCGTTCATCCTGTGCCCGGCGCTGTGCATGGCGGAGGACGACCCCGACCGGTCCAATATCATCTCTACCATGATCTTCGTAACCGGTACAGTACACTCACACATTCTACTCTTAGGTACCTACTCCCTGTAGCTATGGCTCTGCCTTTGTCATTCACTACGAACTTTACTACTCAATAAAACGATTATCTTTGCAAATCTTACCTCGCTGAGTACCCATTGGGTACGTGCATTATGCGGCTTACGTACGTAGTAACGTTACCCTCAGTCACAGATTATCTGATTCTGTGCCCTCAGTAATCTGTGACGTTTCCATAGACGACGGTCAGACTCAGACCACTGCACAGCACACGACGCCTGCCTTATCTTACCTCGGTCGGTCGGTGTGGAAAACTGACTTAGAAAAAACGGTGAAGTGACAGGGGTTGGTGACAGAGAAAGAGCCTGAAGAGTGTTACATTTAATAATCCCATCAAATTGGGAAGACGTAGAGAAGTATCGATTTAAAGTTATTGTTTTTGTCTTCTGTGATATATGTATTTTTTTTAATTAATTGGTGTGCAATAAAGTATTGTATTGTAAATTAAAATAAAACAAATATTAAAGGGGGACTCCCATTTCCCACAGGTACAACAAACGTGATTTTTTAAAGGTTTTGTTGTTATAGTGCTTACCCGCACGTTGGGTATCTCTAAGAAATGAAATAGTTCCCATTATTTCATTTCGTGGTTTTATTGCCGTTTTTCTAGGTAATGGTACGGAACCCTTCGTGCGCGAGTCCGACTCGCACTTGGGCGGTTTTTTTATTTTTGCGTATGTTAGTGCACATGATGCGAATGATGAATGAAGTAGGTACATAATGTGTGTTCATTTAGACCATTTTCCTTTAGATAAGGTGTACGGTTTCACCATAGGTACATTACATACCTAAACTAAATAGCGCACGCTTCATTTTGCACGCGCTGCATTTTACCTCTGACTGTCGTATTTTTATTACTTACATACTTGAGTACTTGACTTACTAGTACTTACTGTTACGCGAGACACACTTATCACAGGAAGATTTGCCACCTTATCTTTGTACTAAACATCTTATATTAAACTTACTTTAACAGTGAATCTTGTGGTCGTGCTCATTATAACTAACTGGCATAAAACTTTGTGACAGCTTGCTTGGCGATACAAGGACACACGAGACAGTGTATGTATGCATGGCATCTAGTAGGTACCTGCATATACTACATTACATCCCTTCAGGATAACTTCGAATAGTACGACTAGGGATTGCATTATCTGGACAATTTTCTTATCCGGATAATATGGATTACATCATTCACAAATCCGGATATTCCGGATAATTCGGATAATTTGGATAATTTGAATAAAGTTCAACTTTATTTCAACGAAAACTCAAAAATGACAAATTACAACGAAGTATTTACACGTATGTACATCAATTTCATAAAAATCTAATCAGCAAAGGTCGCGTGACCGCAAACTCGTCCAGTGTGGCCGTTCTAGCGACTTTGTCGCTAGAACTAGAGGATTTTATCAATGTTTAGCGGACAAAATTCCACATTTAGCGAGAAAAAAAGTTAGTGACTTCTAGCGACTTTTAGGCGGGTCAATATGTCGCTACAAGGGCAACCGTGAACTCGTCATATATTAAAGCGTGATCGATTTTGGCACCTTATAAATCGCGAATTTTATCTTTTACCTTGTACTTATACTCATCATTCTAACGATTGATTTGCGGTCTTTCCCAGACCATGGGCCCAAGGCCAAACGCCGCTGATGTAGCTGCGGAGCGGGCACTTACTGATTGCTGTGCAAGATGTGAAGGCACTAGCAAGGGTATCTACATACGTGGCATCCCAAACTAAAGGCCGACCTATCTTTCAGGGAATCAGAGATACCGTCAGGTCTTTTACTATCATCTCGCATAGGCTACGTGGTTCAAAGGTAGCTACCACATTGACGCTGGTCCGAAAAATTATGTCATGATTAATTATCTGACCTTTATTGGTCATAAAAGTCTATAATAGTGCATATTTAGCTATTGAAAGGTAACCCTTTCATCAACATGTGCTAGTGTAGACTAGTATAGGGGCGGCATATGAGTAGATGTAGCTCTCCAACTAGACATTATGCCGCCCTTTATCAGCTAAGGTCTTCAACTGACATCCTCCAGCCATCTGCTAATAGTCTTTAACACATCGTCAGCCCACCTGGCAACAGGACGGTCTTTACGAGTTTAAAACAGCGTTGGTCTCCACTCCCCTTATACAAGTTTAAGACCAACTGTTGTCGGTTTTTCTTTGGCAGAGATGGCCCACTGCCACTCAGCTTACTAATTCTCTGAGTTATGTCACCAGCCTTGGTTCGGTTTTGGTGTGATTGGGTAGTTTTGTTTCGAATACGCATACGAATCCTAACCATCAGAAAAACTCCGAACATAACTGGCACTTTCCATAGCTTGCTAAACGACTTTGAACTACTGCACCAGTTGTACCCTGAGAACCTAACTCATATCCGTCAGTTGTAACGGGTAGAAGCACTAGTCCATAACTTTAGGAATGGATAACAAGAAGACTTGTGTGAGCCAAAGAGTTAAGACTTCTAACTCAAACGCTGACAAGCCCTCATAGTTTCACTTACTCTTGCAGCTGCTAGGAACTGCTGTAGAATTTTCTCCGGGGTGATGTATCTGGCTATGCAAGTCTTTGCCCAGGTGAATGCTACTTTGTTGCATTCATTCGGAGATTTCTGCTATGCGCTAGCTTACCTTCGCTCGCATCAAGTGCAAGTGCTAGCCTGGCTGTCAGACTTGATGTCATTTGTTGGTGTAGCGCTTTTGTGTGTACCAGTTCAGAGTGTCTGTTCAACCAATCTTCTCTGGAAAGTGGAAGAAGGCAGCTCCACAAAGTTCCAAACGCCTTGGGAGCATAAACACTACGAAAACGCATAGAACGACCTGAACAGGTAACCGTGGGAGGCGCGGCGTGTGGTGTGACGACGAAAAAAGCCGAAGGTTATACCAAATAATATTATAATTCAAATTGAAACTTATTTACGATTAAATAAAATCGCGATTTAATTATTTCTTCCTTCAAAAAAAGATTTTGAACATTATCCAAATTATCCGAATTGTCCGGATTTGAAACGCCTAAATCCGGATAAAGAAAATTGAGAAATTATCCGGATAATTCGGATAAAACGGATTTTGGATAATCCAGATTGCAATCTCTAAGTACGACACTCTTCTTTAATGCTTGATCTGTTATATGTTTTCCCAGTGTGACCTGCCTATACATAAGCCTGTCCCCTTCCAATAAGCTTGGTACACTATCTTATCTTGTCTTCATACTCTTCTTTCTCCTCTTTCTTCAGCTTTTTTTTTTCTTTTTTTCTTTCTTAAAAGTGGCATTAATTTGAAATAGCGTGGTCTTTCTTGCACCACAATTTCATGTAGTAGGTACTTACTTACATAAATTATGTTGGCCTCCTTAGTAGGTACTACTGATATAAAATTTCCAAGCGGGAGGTATGTCAAAATGTTCTACAGAAATGGTGAAGTTTTCGGTGTTCATCTTCGGGTCACCAAAATTGTTATAAAAATTATGTCTGATCTCTGTCGTCTAGATAGGCATCAACTTTCTGAAATGTATTATTTATTTTTATTTGTTTTACATATAGAGAAGGACTGTACTGCCTACATAAAGTCAAACGCACAGTTTACATATAGAGAAGGACTGTACTACCTACATCAAGTCAAACGCACAGTTTACATATAGAGAAGGACTGTACTGCCTACATCAAGTCAAACGCACAGTTTACATATAGAGAAGGACTTTACTGCCTACATCAAGTCAAACGCACAGTTTACATATCGTCGTATCCTACGAATAAGGTTACAGTCGCCACTGTGACCTTTTATTTTTATTGCATTTTTGGAATCTCCATTATCATTTACATCATATCATTTCGAAAAAATTAAATAAATAATGAATATAAAAAAGTTATTAGGGTTTTAAAATTTGGTTACAATTGCACTGATGCATTTAGCCCGACGAAAAAGGTAACAAAAAGCTTTGGGACTTTTTTTCATGTGCGAATCGCAACCGACATGGGTATTTTCCGCCGAATATGGTTACACGCTCCACAGTACTCGTTTACCGCGGGCGAAAAGGCGCGCGTGCGGCGCGAGGCGAGTCGTTTTACGTTGTAAACTGAGAAACTAAAACGAGGCAAATACTAAGGTATATAAATTAGTGTCTACGAAAGATGCCCCTGCGCGGAAAGAAAAGTAAAAATGTAAGTACTTACCTATTTAAAGTTGAAATATGGTTATTAACACAGGTCATTAAAAGTGGTTGATCCGTGAAACTGTGTCAAAATATTGGAAAACTTAGGAATAAATTATTATTATTTATTCGTAGTAAACATCCCGTTTTAAATGACAAAGATAATTCAGTGCAGTTACTAATAAATATAATGTTCTATTTGCTCTCATACATTCGCATTACATTCGCGTGCATTCTTGCGAATACGAATGCGAGTATTGAAAATCTTGCAAATGTTCGCCAATGCGAATGCAAGTATTCGTTACATCTCTATTATAGATGAATGGATCTATCTATTAGATTATTAGAATAGATAATAGAATACCTAGTTTTTAGATTGATATAAGAGCCTCTGTTTAAAACCTGATTTTATTAATTACATACTTATTTTCAGAGCAATGAAGAAAACTTTTGCCCTGGGCCTTCAATTGACATGGGCTACACAAGTCCAGCTTCACAAGAGGAACTGATCTTGCAGCCTGATCAACTTGTAATAATAAATGTAACAATCTCTAATTATATACATAGATAGGTATGTATGTAAACTGCACGCCAAGAAATTACCAAATGAGTCAGTTTTATGTTATTTTTATGGATTTATTCGTTTCTGCTTTTACCAATACATTTTGTTCCGTCATTTTTACTTGCAGAAAAATTATCAACTATTTTTCAAATCTTTCCCTCATACAAACATGATTTAAAATAGGTATGATTATATGTTTTGAAAACTAGTGGTATAAAATTAAACACACATTAAATGTGCCTTACCTGCCTACAAATTAGATATTTTGTTTATAATTATAAATAGTGATTATAAATAGTATGGTTCCGGGTGTTCTGGTCGTTTTCTATATATAACAAAAAACATCTTTCTTTGTAATGTTATGTGTTGTATTATGTAGGTATATCAGTTATCTTGTACCCAAAATACAAGCCCTGCTTAGATTGGGGCTAGATAATGCTGTGTGAGTTGTCCAGCATCATTTATTTATATCTGATTATATTATTTATTTATATGTATTAATTTACTTTATTTATACATTATATGAAAATATACTTATATAAAAATACACTTTATTTTTATTTAACTGAATTTATTTCTTTATTGTATTTATTTATGTTTTTTACTTTTTTTCAACAATTAATTGTCTAATTCCACAAATTATATCATTTAGACGCCTGAGTACTCTGTAACATAATACAAAATGTTGAGCAACAATAACAAAATCGATAACTAAAACTTCTTCCTAAACAAAACCAATTTTGACAAAAAATCGCACCGTTATTAGCATTAGGATATTTGATTATTTGATTCTCAGTCAAACTACGGCATAAGTAAATAAAAAGGTTAGTCCATAGTAAAATTAAGAATTCTGAGATAAAATAATTTGTGGTCTACTAAAAAAAATTAATCTTTGAAATAAAATCTCACAAATCTGCAAACATACGAAGACGAAACATTTGGCCGGGCTATTTCTTAGTTCCTACGTCCTACTCTCGAAGTGTTACAAAGATGTTCTAATAGGTGGCGCTGTACGATAGATGCTCTAATGCTTATTGTTGCATTTTGCAGAGCTATTTTTCTCGTCATGGCAAAAATCATCAGTAGATCTTTACCATTTTATACGAGAACAAATAAAAATTAAAAAAAAACCTTTCAATTAAAAAAATAATCATCGAAATCAGATGTCTTATAGCGGAGATGTTCGGTAGCCCTCTTTTTGTCCTTTTTGGAGGAAACAAGCCTTTCATCAAAAAACCCCGACGCGACGACTAAAAAAATCTATAATATTGTAAAATCTGTACACCAAGTTTAGTAGTTAGTAATAGTTTCGTCCAGATCGGTCGTAAAATACGACCTGTAGAAGATTACGTACATTCTGACAGCACCCATAGTTATGCTAGTAGTTGATGCAGAGGCGCTTCGCTCACTTCGCTCGCTCGGTCAATTATGTAGAGACTTTACCATTATGAAATACACTATAAAACACCAAAACATATGTATTCTCTAATCTATAATAGGCTCCAGGCTCATTGACGTGATCTTTCATCGGGTTACGGCCGAGAGAGGATGGATTACTAATAATAATCCACACAGCATCATCTAGCCCCAAGCTAAGCAGAGCTTGTGTTATGGGTACTAGATGAATTATATACTTAATACAATAGGACAATATGAACATATCTTTTTTATTAAACATAGAAAACCAAAATATATATTAAAATAAATATTTTTAAGGAAGGCCTACGTTTTATATAAATACAAAATAGGTTAGAAGAAACTAACAACAAAAAAGCCAATAAATGGCCTTCACAGCTAAATGCCAGTGTGGAAAATAAATACTCGCATTCGCATTCGCAACAATGTACGCGAATGTAATGCGAATGTTAAAAGGGCAAATAAAACATTACATTTATTTGCACTGCACTGAATTAGTTATTTAAAACGGGTTATTTACCATGATATTCGTCGTAATATTATTTACGCAATATTTCGAGACAATTTTATGCGCATGATCACGGAACAGCGGTATTAAAGTTTTATGCTGAATTACCTTTTTCATATGAAAGGAATTATAACGTATAAGTCTCATTAATTTATTTAAAAAAAACAATCTAAAATGAGTTTTGCCTAGCTTACGAAAGTACTACTTTTCGTAGTAGGTAGGTATGTCAGCAAACCTACAGTTTCATAAAAACTCGATTTAAGCTTTCGAATGATTTTGAGCCATTTAGTTAAAGAACTTTGATAAGTCAGCTGTAGTAGTTGTGATTTGTCCCGAATTGGGAATCGAACCCGAAAATTATCAAAATACCAAACGAAATTCTGGAAGGAAAGTAAAATGTAACCCTCTTAAGTTTGTAATTGTCCTTAATATTTCGTCGAATAAGGTTATAAAGACGATTGTCACCTTCTTAGTTTGACGTCGTGTAGCGAATCTTCGTGGAAAAGGGTCACAAAGGCGTTTAGAATAGCATCGATTTGAAACTTGCACGCGGAACAAGGTGCTAAGCGACAAAAACTAGGGAAAACGGTTTTTTTTATTCATGAAACTTACATGATAATTTAGCGAAAAATATAATAAAACGTTTTATTAAAAAAAAACATACTCGCTTTATAGAAACTTTTCGAAATAATTAGAAAAAACCGTCTCCTGTAAAGTTGGTGTTTTGCAATGGTGACCTTATTCGTAGGATACGACGATATAGAGAAGGACTTTACTGCCTACATCAAGTCAAACGCACAGTTTACATATAGAGAAGGACTGTACTACCTACATCAAGTCAAACGCACAGTTTACATATAGAGAAGGACTGTACTGCCTACATAAAGTCAAACGCACAGTTTACATATAGAGAAAGACTTTACTGCCTACATCAAGTCAAACGCACAGTTTACATATAGAGAAGGACTGTACTACCTACATCAAGTCAAACGCACAGTTTACATATAGAGAAGGACTGTACTGCCTACATCAAGTCAAACGCACAGTTTACATATAGAGAAGGACTGTACTACCTACATCAAGTCAAACGCACAGTTTACATATAGAGAAGGACTGTACTGCCTACATCAAGTCAAACGCACAGTTTACATATAGAGAAGGACTTTACTGCCTACATCAAGTCAAACGCACAGTTTACATATAGAGAAGGACTGGACTGCTTACGTCAAGTCAAACGCACAGTTTACAAATAGAGAAGGCCTGAACTGCCTACAAAACGTTATACGCACAGTTTACATATGTTATAGGAAAGGCCTTTACCGCCTACACATCTTTAACGCACAGTTAACATTATTATGAAGGCCTGTACTGCCTCTGACACGTTTAATGCACAGTTAACATTATTATGAAGGCCTGTACTGCCTCTGACACGTTTAATGCACAGTTAACATTATTATGAAGGCCTGTACTGCCTCTGACACGTTTAACGTACAGTTAACATTATTATGAAGGCCTGTACTGCCTCTGACACGTTTAACGTACAGTTAACATTATTATGAAGGCCTGTACTGCCTCTGACACGTTTAACGTACAGTTAACATTATTATGAGGGCATGTACTGCCTACACAAAAGTCGGCGACTTACACCATTGTATTACGCAAGACGATACGTTTTTTAATTGTTTCTGCTTACATGCGTTAGCGATGGGCGTAGGCGAGCGATTATTTATTTATTTAGGAAACCAAATCCACAGCTCTTAAATCTAGATGATACAACCCTTATGAAGATACCCACAGCCAAAAAAAGATTTACGTTTTACAAAATTAAACTTAAATTGACTATCACTAAAACTTAAACACAAACTAAAAATAAAAGCTATCGCCTGTTCTTATGCATTAAATCTTACAAACCTACCCTTGTACATACTTATATTTGTATTTCTATATATTAATTTACAATTATAGCTATAATTAAGCATAAATGCATACCTAAAATATGTATAATTACGCTTACATGATGAATTAATCTTTAAATACTTATATATGAATCAAGTACCTAACTATAAACAACCGAAATAAAAATAATGATACAACCAACCAACCTAACAGCCGATCACCCCACAAGACTAGCTATGTGTGAGTGGCTTTGGCTCCACCCCGCCGTCATATCGCCCGTGTTTATCCTGCTTGCTTGAGCTTATTCAAAACTTTAGAACCTCGCGTTTGAACCCCGGTTTACTATTATTAAAAAAGATGTCGGTTTTATGAAAAAGTTTATTATAGGTTCTGTGCAATCGGTTAACAAGTGAATGATGCGCATAGTTCGAGACAGACTTGGATTCAGCAAAAAGTTTAGGTGTGGTGTGTCTGGTGCGCTTTCCAGGTACGTTTATGCTTAAAATTTTCAAGTGAAGCTGCGAACAATCTATGTAGCTATTGCAAAAACTATGTAGCAGAGATATGTCCGCCATTGTACGTCGATTTTCGAGACTCGTAAGATTGTGATAGTGACAAGATTCCCAGTAGTCAAGTCAACAGTCCGCCCATAACCACGGTAGCAAAGCAAGGATGATTGAGGTGCAATTAAAATTAAATGAGTTGTTGCCGACCGGCACCAACTCATGGCGCAAAAATCCTGTTCGCGGTGTCGTTTCCATACGCTAGCTATGTATAAGCACATGACGAGATGATCGCATCGCATCGCATCGCACTCAACAAGTATCAGTAATGGTGTGGTGTGTGGGGGAGGCAGGTCTGGTGACGTGGGTGCAGAGCACGTGGGGGTGTCGGCTGCCCATCGTGCAGGGCGGCACGATCTCGTTCCTGGTGCCCGCGCTGGCGGTGCTGGCGCAGGCGCAGTGGCGCTGCCCGCCGCAGGCCGTGCTGGCGACGCTGCCCGCCGCCGCGTGCCGCCAGCTCTGGACCGCGCGCATGTGCGAGCTGAGCGGCGCCATCGCCGTCGCCGCGCTCTTCCAACTCTTCCTGGGTGACTATGCACTCCAACCGCCCCCTTTACAAAACTGCCTTTCATATTCATTATCGGATTTCGATACCGCGCTCAGATACTTAAGTATTCACTTTCAATATTTTATTGCTGCACAAAAACAAAGTGCAAAAACTAGGTAATTATTCATCATCATCATCAGCCTAGTCCACAGCTGGACATAGGCCTCCCCAAATGAGCGCCATAGCGCCCTGTCTTCAGCTTGCCGCATCCAGCATGGGCCTGTATATAATCATAGGTTTTATATAATCGTACATTACATAAGGTTTCTATTTATATGTATTTTTGTGTAGGTACCTACATATTCTGTTTCTAAAGACATAATACCAATAACTAGCAAGCTGATTTACTCCTGCACATAAACTCGCGAGGGAAGCCGAGAGAGAGCCCTTGCGACTACATGCAAGTGCAAACTTAGTTAGAGCAAGGAGTCAACCTTATCGATCCTTATCTATAGGTTTTCACTACTAAGTACCTAGGTACCTACTATTGTTAAGAAAATACTTTTATAACTTATGTAGGTAAGTACTATAGCAATAGGCAGCAACAGCAATAGGTATATAGCTGATGACAGGGCGCTATGGCGCTCATTAGGGGAGGCCTATGTCCAACAGTGGACTACTATAGGCTGATGATGGTGATGATAGCAATAGGTAGGTACGTGACGTTTGCAATTCCACATTGAACCTTCACGTTAACTTAAATCTAATCAATAAACCAGTCGCGAAGTATTATTGTCGCAGTTATCATTTCCCATCCCGGGTAGATACCTCTACACTCCTCTACCTCTACACCCATAGGCTATTTGACTACAATAGAAATAAGTTCCAAATTGTTTTCATCCTAGTCAGTGACAACGTAACAAAGCGTAATCAAGCGATTTTTATTAAAAATATGCCTATTTTAGACAAAAAAACGGGATTAAAATTACACATTTTTTAATATATGATCACGTGACCGAAAACGCTCTGCGTTTGGTTGGTTTTCTGGTGACGTCACGCTAGTCTATCACAGATTACAGTGTCAATGAGTTCTTCTTGTTAGGTGTGGTGTGGCGTGTGACGTCATTGCTCAGAGCACGGGAGCCATGACAGAGATTATCGTTTTGGCGCGCCCTTATTTTATTCAAACTTTGAAATTAGTTTTTGTAACTAATACGACTGGCCTTGAAGAAATATTAATTACACTTTGCATTATTTTATCAGACAATACGTTAGAATTATTTCCCAGTAGTAGTCAAGTAGCCTATTAAAGATGGCAATGCATACGCTTCTTCAAAAAAAATATCAGTAAATCAATTCAAACAAACTTTCTATGCAAAAAGGCTTACTATGAAAGTTCTGATTCTCTGGAGGATAAAAAGTTTGGGACGCTCCAACTGAAAAATAACAACTAACAAGGTAAAGACTTCTTGCTCTAACAACTAACAGGGTAAAGATTTCTTGCTCCAACAGCTAACAAGGTAAAGGTTTCTTGCTTTAACAACTAACAGGGTAAAGATTTCTTGCTCTAACAACTAACAGGGTAAAGATTTATTGCTCTAACAACTAACAGGGTTAAGATTTCTTGCTCTTACAACTAACAGGGTAAAGATTTCTTGCTCTTACAACTAACAGGGTAAAGATTTCTTGCTCTTACAACTAACAGGGTAAATATTTATTGCTCTTACAACTAACAGGGTAAAGATTTCTTGCTCTTACAACTAACAGGGTAAAGATTTCTTGCTCTTACAACTAACAGGGTAAAGATTTATTGCTCTTACAACTAACAGGGTAAAGATTTCTTGCTCTTACAACTAACAGGGTAAAGATTTCTTGCTCTAACAACTAACAGGGTAAAGATTTTTTCGTCACTTCTTTACTCGAGTCTACATACCGAAGCGACAGAAATAAAAAATACCACAATTTGACATTTACTAGGTGTACATTTACTGCAATAATTATAGAAATAAAGAGTTTTTGTTTTGATTTGACGCACTGATCTGTTGACAACTTTTGTTTTTAGGGTTCCGTACCTCAAAAAGCAAAAAGGAACCCTTATAGGATCACTTTGTTGTCCGACAAAGAACGACGGGCGGGTGGAGCGCCCCAGCCGGGTCACAGACTACAGCGCGGCATGTTGCATTGCAGGGTACTTCGGCGTGATCGGGTCCCTGCTGCGGTTCGTGACGCCGCTGACCATCGCGCCCACGGTGGCGCTGGTCGGGCTCACGCTGTTCGACCACGCCGCCGCCGCTGCCTCGCAGCAGTGGGGCGTCGCCATAGGGTGAGACACTCGCTCCATACTCTGGTGACCACGCCGCTGCCGCCGCCGCCTCGCAGCAATGGGGCGTCGCCATAGTGTGAGACACTCGCTCCATACTCTGGTGACCATCGCGCCAGCATGGCGCGATGGTCACCGCTGCGCTGGCATCAGCGCTGGTCGGGCCACTGCCGCGCCGTGCCGGGGTGAGCGTATCATCGTTATTATGAATGATCACTCCCTTGCGGTGGGTTGGTGAGTTGCATGTTAGCCCATGCGGGGGATACTCTCAAGAGATACGAGCGTATCATCGTTATTATGAATGATCACTCCCTTGCGGTGGGTTGGTGAGTTGCATGTTAGCCCATGCGGGGGATACTCTCAAGAGATACGAGCGTATCATCGTTATTATGAATGATCACTCTCTTACGGTGGGTTGGTGAGTTGAGAACAGTATGAGAGAGGCACCTTTGATGTCACCATCACTATGGTAAATTTTATTTTGCTGTGTGTCCTGGTCATCTATTGAAATAGGCTGACCTTCGCGTGCAGTGTACCTAACACAATTTCGTTTGATCCTGACCGTGACTGATGCATTGTTGGCCAAATCTTTCTTTACATGCAGTACCTACTTTGCGGGGAAACTAGTAAATGCTAAGCTTGCTTGGAAATTGAATTATTGAAATTGGTGTTACCGTTTTCATTAAAGTAATTAATTGAATTGGTGTTTTTTGATACAGCATTCCTAATGGCCTCTCAGAGTGCGGAAGTGACAGAGATGCGGGTCTTCCGCCCGTGCTCGCTGCGCAGGCATTTTACACGCGGCGTGCTCGCTGCCCAGACAGTTTGCACTAGGCGTGCTCGCTGCGAAAGCAGTTTGCACGCGGCGTGTTCACAAAACAAACCTTTCACAAGTAAAGGAGCGAGGTTTAAGTGATGCCTATTTGTTGCAGCACATTCACGTTACTGACAATCTTCTCTCAGTGCATGGGGGCGGTGCGCGTCCCGCTGCCGGCGTGGTCGCGGGCGGCGGGCCCCAGGCTCACGTGGTTCCCGCTCTTCAAGCTGTTCCCGGTGAGTCTCTCTCTCTCAGTGCATGGGGGCGGTGCGCGTCCCGCTGCCGGCGTGGTCGCGGGCGGCGGGCCCCAGGCTCACGTGGTTCCCGCTCTTCAAGCTGTTCCCGGTGAGTCTCTCTCTCTCAGTGCATGGGGGCGGTGCGCGTCCCGCTGCCGGCGTGGTCGCGGGCGGCGGGCCCCAGGCTCACGTGGTTCCCGCTCTTCAAGCTGTTCCCGGTGAGTCTCTCTCTCTTAGTGCATGGGGGCGGTGCGCGTCCCGCTGCCGGCGTGGTCGCGGGCGGCGGGCCCCAGGCTCACGTGGTTCCCGCTCTTCAAGCTGTTCCCGGTGAGTCTCTCTCTCTCAGTGCATGGGGGCGGTGCGCGTCCCGCTGCCGGCGTGGTCGCGGGCGGCGGGCCCCAGGCTCACGTGGTTCCCGCTCGTAGGTACGAGGTAGACCAACGAAGGATACTTACTTAGATAAACTAGGATCTACTAAAACTAAAGCTATAGTTCAATTTAAACAGCTAGAGTGCGGCAAGGTTACATGCGTCCAGCTGGCCAGGTGGACCACATCTGATATCATATGCCGCAACATGGAGTACATAGATCGGAGTCCAGTACTACACGGTTGAGAGTTGTGTTTATGCGCGAGTACCTGCGGCAAGGTTACATGCGTCCAGCTGGCCAGGTGGACCACATCTGATATCATAGCCGCAACATGGAGTACATAGATCGGAGTCCAGTACTACACGGTTGAGTGGTGTTTATGCGCGAGTACCTGCGGCAAGGTTACATGCGTCCAGCTGGCCAGGTGGACCACATCTGATATCAGGTGCCGCAACATGGAGTACATAGATCGGAGTCCAGTACTACACGGTTGAGTGGTGTTTATGCGCGAGTACCTGCGGCAAGGTTACATGCGTCCAGCTGGCCAGGTGGACCACATCTGATATCAGGTGCCGCAACATGGAGTACATAGATCGGAGTCCAGTACTACACGGTTGAGAGTGGTGTTTAATGGATCAGTTAAATCTAGTACCGGTCTTATCCTTAGACATCATGGAATGTGGTCCAAACTTACAGCACGACCTACCAACTCTGATCTTAAACTGGAGGCGGCATAAATATGTCATAACTGCAGATATAGAGAAAATGTTTCTGCAGATTATGGTCAGAGAAAGCGATCAGCATCTACAAGGTATTGTCTGGAGAGAATCTTCTCGTGATGTCCTTCACGAATACTTCTGACCGCCATCCCGTTTGGGATTAAAGCATCTCCTTACTTAGCTATGCGCACCCTGCGTCAACTAGTTAAAGACGATGCCTCTAAATTTCCTCTTGTAGCCAAGGCACTAGAGAACCATTTTTATATACAGGGTGGTTTTTTGAGAAGGGCGGTGATGGCCAAGTCCGGAACCACGAGAGTTAGGGAAAATTCCTCCTTTTAACCTCTTTTTTCACATGGTCGTTTATCAAGTCATTGTTTGGTTGTTGAAAGAGGGGTGTATACTTTGCTGTATATTAGAATACCGGCAGTAGACACTACAGTGTCTGGAACAATAGTTTGGTGCTAAAAAAAGGCATGGCATGGTGCTTCTGAATTGACTTTCTCGATTACTATAAATAATTGAGCCTGGCTCTCGTCGGTGCAATGATGCAATTTTTTCCACGTTTCTCATTCCAATGCTGTCTCTTTTACTTCTTTAGGTATACGAAATGACAGCGACATTCTTCTTGATTTAACTTATAAAACGAATTCTTGGTCTTCCCATTCCTTGTCTTCCTTCAGATTTTCCTTCTATAATATTAGTTATGAAGAAGTGATGTCGTTTAAGATGTCCAATCATTCTCTCTCTTCTGTTTGGATGGTGTTCATTAAAAACCTTTTCTCCTCAACTCTTCTCAGCACCTCCTCATTAGTAACGTTCTTCGTCTCCTAGTCCCTTCCATCCTGCTCCAGCACAACATTAGTAACGTTCTTCGTCTCCTAGTCCCTTCCATCCTGCTCCAGCACAACATTAGTAACGTTCTTCGTCTCCTAGTCCCTTCCATCCTGCTCCAGCACAACATTAGTAACGTTCTTCGTCTCCTAGTCCCTTCCATCCTGCTCCAGCACAACATTAGTAACGTTCTTCGTCTCCTAGTCCCTTCCATCCTGCTCCAGCACAACATTAGTAACGTTCTTCGTCTCCTAGTCCCTTCCATCCTGCTCCAGCACAACATTAGTAACGTTCTTCGTCTCCTAGTCCCTTCCATCCTGCTCCAGCACAACATTAGTAACGTTCTTCGTCTCCTAGTCCCTTCCATCCTACTCCAGCACAACATTTTTCTTTTTCACGCCTCAATCTTCTCTCTATCACGCGATGTCACCGTCCATGTTTCGCATTCATAGCGGGATATGCTCCCAACGTTTTATGGGATAAAGGTTTATTTATTTCTAATACTGTTAAGCCAATGGGAATAAGCGACCCTTTTGTTTATAAGAAAACCCATTTTTCTTTAGCATCTGGAGTAAACTAGGTATCCAGACGTAAGTGTTAGGTATCCTCTATTTTGGATTCCTGATAAACTGATAGTGTGTCTAAGTGGTTAAGCAGTTTTTGTTATTTGACCATCTGTTATAAAAACCACGTCAGAATGTAGTCGATCACCCAAGCTTTTTACAGCTGTTTCAAAAAACGTTGTGCAAACGGTTTCTTGTGTAACCATTAAGGTAATTGATAGGTGATCTCGTGATAAACGTTGTGCAAACGGTTTCTTGTGTAACCATTAAGGTAATTGATAGGTGATCTCGTAATAAACGTTGTGCAAACGGTTTCTTGTGTAACCATTAAGGTAATGGATAGGTGATCTCGTAATAAACGTTGTGCAAACGGTTTCTTGTGTAACCATTAAGGTAATGGATAGGTGATCTCGTAATAAACGTTGTGCAAACGGTTTCTTGTGTAACCATTAAGGTAATTGATAGGTGATCTCGTAATAAACGTTGTGCAAACGGTTTCTTGTGTAACCATTAAGGTAATTGATAGGTGATCTCGTAATAAACGTTGTGCAAACGGTTTCTTGTGTAACCATTCAGGTAATTGATAGGTGATCTCGTAATAAACGTTGTGCAAACGGTTTCTTGTGTAACCATTAAGGTAATGGATAGGTGATCTCGTAATAAACGTTGTGCAAACGGTTTCTTGTGTAACCATTAAGGTAATGGATAGGTGATCTCGTAATAAACGTTGTGCAAACGGTTTCTTGTGTAACCATTAAGGTAATGGATAGGTGATCTCGTAATAAACGTTGTGCAAACAGTTTCTTGTGTAACCATTAAGGTAATTGATAGGTGATCTCATAATAAACGTTGTGCAAACGGTTTCTTGTGTAACCATTAAGGTAATTGATAGGTGATCTCGTAATAAACGTTGTGCAAACGGTTTCTTGTGTAACCATTAAGGTAATGGATAGGTGATCTCGTAATAAACGTTGTGCAAACGGTTTCTTGTGTAACCATTAAGGTAATGGATAGGTGATCTCGTAATAAACGTTGTGCAAACGGTTTCTTGTGTAACCATTAAGGTAATGGATAGGTGATCTCGTAATAAACGTTGTGCAAACGGTTTCTTGTGTAACCATTCAGGTAATTGATAGGTGATCTCGTAATAAACGTTGTGCAAACGGTTTCTTGTGTAACCATTAAGGTAATGGATAGGTGATCTCGTAATAAACGTTGTGCAAACGGTTTCTTGTGTAACCATTAAGGTAATGGATAGGTGATCTCGTAATAAACGTTGTGCAAACGGTTTCTTGTGTAACCATTAAGGTAATGGATAGGTGATCTCGTAATAAACGTTGTGCAAACGGTTTCTTGTGTAACCATTAAGGTAATGGATAGGTGATCTCGTAATAAACGTTGTGCAAACGGTTTCTTGTGTAACCATTAAGGTAATTGATAGGTGATCTCGTAATAAACGTTGTGCAAACGGTTTCTTGTGTAACCATTAAGGTAATTGATAGGTGATCTCGTAATAAACGTTGTGCAAACGGTTTCTTGTGTAACCATTAAGGTAATTGATAGGTGATCTCGTAATAAATTGCCGAAACCATGGAAGCCCTGGAGTCGGTGCTGAAACACTTTACGAAACTTCTATCTCTTCTCTTGCTTACCTAAACTTCATTTCATTTCTACATTCACTCGTGCTCACACACATAATAATATGCATTCATGTACACTATCACACACACAAACACATCCTCACACACACACCACTGATCTCCCGTTGCCCAGACTCTCATGAGACTGGTGCCTCGGGAGAGCAGCACCAATGCTGGGCGTTATCATATATCTATTGTAATATACTAGTATTATTATTAGCTTTAATTTACCTTATATTAATCTTAAGTTGCTACCCTCTGTGGTAACATACCCTGTAACTGTAATTGCCTACGTATGCATATGTAAATGCATATTGCCTCCCGCGGAATGAGTACACTACTGGTGACCTGTGCCTGTGCTACAGGTTTTTCATAAACCTATAACAGGCACCAGTCTCTCACAACACAGGAAATACCTACTTTTAGTACCTAATAATTATTACTTAATTATTATTATTATTAGTATCTAATGTAAACTAAGCCTCTACATACCTAACACATAATGGGTACCTTTGTGAGAGAAAATAAACGTTTTATTTATTATTAAACTTGGCAATGATATTATAATATGAACTCGCATTTCACTATATCTTATCTTCAAGTAGTTCTTGCCAACTTTGACATGATGATTCACCAAGGAGGCTCTACCTACCCAAATTCAGTGTTGGCGGTGCATTAGCATTATGCTCAGCATGCACAGACACAGAACTTAAATCCATTCTTTATTTTACCAACTGTCCATGTCAATCTCTCTCTCTCTCTCTCTTTCTGTCTGTTACGGATCAGCGAGAGCAGTTTAACAGATCTCAACGTTTGACTAAGAGATAGATGGGATCCCGGGTATATGGTACTGAAGGTTGAAGCATGTTACCATTTCAATTAACAACTTTACTAACTTTATAGGCTTATCATGGGTACAAATTAAATAAGTTCCCAAAAATGTTCGATTTCGGCAGGACTCGAACGCGCGGTTAGTATCTACGGGTGACTTTTAAATGAATGAATGGGGGGCATTTTTGGGAACTTATTTATTATCTTAGAGATTGGCCAGAGTGCGAGGGCTTACGCACTATAATGCAAAAACCTTATCATGGTTAGGTTCGTAAGGTTCATTGAGTAATTTTTCACCCAAGGTTAAATAAATTAGTAAAAAAAAAACAATTGACTAAAGTTAACGCTTTCTTCATAACTATAATGCACTTAATGGCACTAGATGATGCTAATGAGCTACTTGGCAATCTTGTTATGTGCAAATTTTCACATACGAAATGGCACCCGCAACACAAATCTGATATGTGCACAAAATGATAAAAAAAAAAAAATTTGCCTTTTAGGCAGATTGTATTACTATTATTCTTAGCTCAGTACATAAAACATATTTTTTTCATCATTCTGTATTTTTAGATTTTTTCTAAGTCATATAATAATTAATTAAAACAGTTTTTTGTCTCTCCTGAAAACTTGCTCAAATACACATAACGATTCGGGCAGGCGCCGGCGCACCGACGATTTTTTAGAACTATCATTTAAAAAAGACTATCAATAGATGCATAGTTGAAGTTGTGAGCAAGGGCGGGCGGCGCCGCCTGTTGCTGCTGGCGCGCCCGCGCCCGCGCCCGCGCCCGCTCCGCAACATATTCTCTATTCAAGTAGGGAGCCTAATGCTGGCAACAGTCTCGGGCAAAGTGAAATGGAAGGACGCCAGAACTGCGATGCAACCAGTTGCCTCATTCACAACCTACCTTAACATTCACAAACAATGCGATCTCATGGTCTGTATCTCCAGCTGGGTAGTACTTCCTTGCTTTCTTAAAACAGTGCACTGGTGTTGGTGTAATGCAGTGGTCTCCCGGCAGGTGCTGCTGACGATAGGGATTATGTGGGGCGTGTGCGGCGTGCTGACGTGGTCGGGCGCGCTGCCGGCGGGGCATCCGGCGCGCACCGACGCCAACCTGCGCGTCATGCATCACGCGCCCTGGTTCCGCCTGCCCTACCCAGGTGACGTGTCTTATTGTGGGGAGGCGTGTGCGGCGTGCTGACGTGGTCGGGCGCGCTGCCGGCGTCGTCCTGTCCCTCGGCGGCACACATAACTTGTTATTGTAGCAGCGTGGCGTGGGTATAATGTCGCTCTCGTCATTCCGCGCTCGTGCCGCACTCAATATTTACAATAATTACCATATTTGAGACGCAACGGAACAATGTGTGCGAACTTGGCAGGCGCCCAAAGGAAACGGTTACTTTTGGCCCCAAAGGAAATGGTTACTTCTGGTGCATGCGCGGAGGACGTCGAATCGGCGATCATGCCGTCTTAACACTACATTATTATCAATGATTTTATTTCATATTTCAATGATTTTCGCTTGCATGTAGGTACATATGTTTTTAATTTGAGGCCTTTGAGTTTATATAAAAAAAACATTCGATAAACGTAATCGAGAACCATTGATGTCTTCCACGAAAAAGGCAAAGAAAGTTAGTAGGGGAACGGGGGGCGCAGTGAATCACGGGGCACAGTGGTTAAACATCTATATCTCATTTACTACGGCTCACACACACACGTAAACACAAGCCAAGCGCCGACTAACTAACCTACCCCTCCCCGCGCCAGTGACCCCCGGACCACAACGTCTAGAAGGGGCGCTACGGTTACACTGCGACGGGTAAGTTGCATATTTTTTTTTTTTGGTCAATTTAACGAACTTTTTTTGTAAAATCTAATGGAAGTATTGCTGTGGTTTTTATTTTTTATAAACCACGGTTTCAATAACTATGGAAATCGATGTTCAAATATATTGTAGTATTTAAAAACTAACTGTTTTTTCAAAAATGTTTTCAAATTCACCTTCTGGGGCACACTGGACTGATTTATCTTGGGGTTCAGTGGATCATGATTGACTGTGTCCCCTTTGTATTGTACCAAACACCAACTATTTTTCTTTTGTTTTAGCTTGCCAAATGGTTTGTAATCGAAAGAGGAAGGCTAATATTGGTCTACATAGTGCAGATTTGATGAAGAAAGGCATAGATTTGATATAGTGGAAGAAGTGATTTGAGAAGTTCCTAAGTATGAAAAGACTATTAATAATAAGTAAAATTTAAGTAGAATTTGGTGGCATCATTGTTGTCTCCTATCCTCCGAACCAAAAGAATTTTAATTTAAAGATTTTTAATAGCTAGGTTTTTATAACTTAATAAAAAGTAAAACAATATGAATTCTTCTATTATTTTGAAAACTTGCCAGTTGGTTCATAGTGCCCCTACAATAACTACATGACAAAATGAAGGCAACTATCCACTGCACCCCAATGTGATCCATAGTACCCCTAATCAATATCCACTGTGCCCCTATCAAGGGGCGCAGTGGATAATTTTCCATATTTTTTTAAAATCTTTATAACTTACGTCTTTTTTGTTATATTGACGATTTTATAGACAGAACACACAGAATATTGTAGCTTAAACATCATTCTCCATTTGACACAACCCAAGTAAATTCCAACCTTAATAATAATGTCGTTAGAGCTCTTTAAAAAAAAAGTGATTCACTGCACCCCCCGTTCCCCTAGATACATACGACGTGTAGCCAAACAAAATGCGTAAAATGAGTCTCATTTTCCTATATGCGTGAAAGCACCGAAGTTGTCAGTATGTTTGTCAACTCACACATATAGAGATTCGTTTTTATCTTCAAAATGAAGAGAATGGTTGAGTGAGCGGGTTTTACCTCTTTGTTTGACGTGTTTGGGTTAGACTTGGTAGGAGGATGCTAACTTTATTTCTTAGTTTTACTTATGTAATCTGAGTTTTGTGACGTGTCCAAGAGTCCTGTAAGGTCTAAAGGAAATAAAGCACTTTGAATTTTGAAAGGAAATACTTAGATTCGATGCAAGTACACAGTGAGATGATTTCCCGTTCGTTCTTGTTTTTCTTGAAGCACCAATTTCTATAACTTAGCTATTTTGGTGGTGCTCTATCTACTTACCTTCATAACATCAAAGCCGCAAACGCGACTGCCGCTGTCATCTCAAAGTGCAACGAATCACTCAAAATCATTCAAAAACTATCATCGAGCTTGTAAGAAACGAATGGATCGTTGTCAAACTACAATAACTAGTTCTTCTCGATCCGGTAGGGGCGCCAGGGGCGCTAAATGTATAGGAAAGACTCGAATTCGATGGAAGTATTCGAAAGATAATTCGTACCAGTCGTACCTACTAGGGCCCCTGAGTCCTGATTCTGTTGATATCTTAAACACAGCTCATTCTTTGGTATGTTTTGTTCAAATGCGATAAACAAAATTGTAAATGTGACCGGCGCGGCGCGGGCGTAAGCCAAATGAATCGTTTGGGAGAAAGCCATTCTCAGCAGCAGAGGCACGATCAACCAAAGGCTGCATTGCTATTCTAACGCTTGTCCCCGTCCCCAGGGCAGTGGGGCTCATCTACGGTGTCGGCGGCCAGCGTGCTGGGCATGCCGCCCGCAAGGGCGTGCTGGCCTGCATCGTCGAGTCCATCTCCTACTACCAGTTGTATTGCTATTCTAACGCTTGTCCCCGTCCCCAGGGCAGTGGGGCTCATCTACGGTGTCGGCGGCCAGCGTGCTGGGCATGCCGCCCGCAAGGGCGTGCTGGCCTGCATCGTCGAGTCCATCTCCTACTACCAGTTGTATTGCTATTCTAACGCTTGTCCCCGTCCCCAGGACAGTGGGGCTCATCTACGGTGTCGGCGGCCAGCGTGCTGGGCATGCCGCCCGCAAGGGCGTGCTGGCCTGCATCGTCGAGTCCATCTCCTACTACCAGTTGTATTGCTATTCTAACGCTTGTCCCCGTCCCCAGGGCAGTGGGGCTCATCTACGGTGTCGGCGGCCAGCGTGCTGGGCATGCCGCCCGCAAGGGCGTGCTGGCCTGCATCGTCGAGTCCATCTCCTACTACCAGTTGTATTGCTATTCTAACGCTTGTCCCCGTCCCCAGGGCAGTGGGGCTCATCTACGGTGTCGGCGGCCAGCGTGCTGGGCATGCCGCCCGCAAGGGCGTGCTGGCCTGCATCGTCGAGTCCATCTCCTACTACCAGTTGTATTGCTATTCTAACGCTTGTCCCCCTCCCCAGGGCAGTGGGGCTCATCTACGGTGTCGGCGGCCAGCGTGCTGGGCATGCCGCCCGCAAGGGCGTGCTGGCCTGCATCGTCGAGTCCATCTCCTACTACCAGTTGTATTGCTATTCTAACGCTTGTCCCCCTCCCCAGGGCAGTGGGGCTCGCCCACGGTGTCGGCGGCCGGCGTGTTGGGCATGCTGGCGGGCGTACTGGCTTGCACCGTCGAGTCCATCTCCTACTACCCCACCACCGCTAGGATGTGCGGTAACTATACTACTACACTTGTAATCGCGCAAGTCCTAACAGAAACGCTCTGTTGGTGTTTAGACATAGACAAACATTTTATTTATTTGCTTCCTCATTCTCGGTACAAAACCGACATCTTATTTACGTTGTTTTGTGAAACTATTAACCGACATTAAATTCCTGAATAATGTAAATGGTTTGGTTGTAGAAGTTGTAAACCGGAACACTTCGATAGCGTGATCTCATTTTTCAAGTGTCGACATCTAGTTAAAATTCGATTTAGTTTGTTTAGGCCAAGCAACGAGGAGGTATAGAGGGTAATGTTTACACAAGTTTTGTCTTCGTAACTTTGTTTGGACTTTTTGTTCGGAGGTGAACATATCGAAATTATCGACAAACTCGGCTCAAACACTAGCGCCGCGGCGCCGGCCTGGACGGATTCAGTACGAAGGCAGTTAAATGCATTAAAAATATAATCGCCCCTCACTTAGCAAACTGTATAAACAAATGTCTACAGGAAGGTACCTTCCCCGACTCGCTCACGATCGCCAAGGCCAGTCCGATCTACAAGTCGGGGATTACAACTGACCCTGGAAATTATAGACCAGTCTCAGTTTTGACTGTACTGTACTGTACCTACTATCAAAAATCTTTGAACGCATTCTCTATAATCGTTTAAATGACTACCTTACTAAAAAAGACTTCTTTATCAGTGAACAATATGGTTTCCGTCTAAAGTCCAATACCTTATCCGCCACAACAATACATTTAGTCACTAAAATAAAAACAAACATAGATCAAAAGAATTTTGCAGTAGGTATATTTATTGACTTAAAAAAAGCATTTGACACAGTTTGTCACAAAAAGCTGTTATTGAAATTAAATAGCGTAGGAGTAACAGGAATTGCGTTCAAAATGTTTAAATCATACCTAGGAAATAGGCGGCAAGTAGTTAAGATCAATAACTTCAAAAGTAAGTCACAAAATGTGACCTACGGAATTCCCCAGGGGACAATTGTCGGGCCGTTCATTTTTTACTTTATTTAAATAATGTTAATAGAATAGGTGTATCTGGACACTTGACCCTCTCTGCCGACGAGACAGGTGTATCTGGACACTTGACCCTCTCTGCCGACGAGACAGGTGTATCTGGACACTTGACCCTCTCTGCCGACGAGACAGTTGTGTCTGGACACTTGACCCTCTATCTCTCTGCCGACGAGACAGGTGTATCTGGACACTTGACCCTCTCTGCCGACGAGACAGGTGTATCTGGACACTTGACCCTCTCTGCCGACGAGACAGGTGTATCTGGACACTTGACCCTCTCTGCCGACGAGACAGGTGTATCTGGACACTTGACCCTCTATCTCTCTGCCGACGAGACAGGTGTATCTGGACACTTGACCCTCTATCTCTCTGCCGACGAGACGTGCCTATTTTATTTTGATAAATAGATTGAAAACATAATGACTGACGCTCAAAAGGACCTAAACATACTTAACGAGAGGTTTAAAATTAATCTCTGAACAATCAACACCAAAAAAACATCGACAAAGATTTTTTGCTGCAATAAACAAACCTATTCCCAATTTTACCCCTCTTGTCTTAAATAATGATATAATTAAACGAAGCGATAAAGAAATATACCTCGGCTTATGGTTGGATGACAAACTAACATGGAGGTCACACATCAATCACGTCAAGTCAAAGTCAACGGCCTTACTGATAGCGTTCCGCCAAGTAGCACACTGCATTCCGGCCTTTCCGGTTCCGGCCAAAGCACGCTCGAATATTATATCATTCTTTAGTCAAATCACACTTCAATTATCTTATCGAAATCTGGGGATCGGCCGCTCATGCAAATTTAAATTAAATCCTTTGCAAAGGACACAAAACAAAATTGTAAATAATAATTGTAACATTATATCATTATAAATACCTAACACCTACTAAACAAGTATATAATAAAGCTAAACTATTAAACCTCGGACACAATGTATACATATTCAACTTGCATCTTAATTAGAAACATAATTTCTAAGTCAATAAAATGAAACCTACAGAATAATCCCTATACATTTAGAAACAAATACAAAGTAGAATTAGCTGAAGCTCGCGCCAACTAGGTACGGTACGGGGGAACCGCTGCGCTGCTTGTGAGGGAGTGCAGCTGTGCAATAGCTTGCTCGCTTAGGCATATTCAAAACAAAATTAAAATAAAACCGGCCAAGTGCGAGTCGGACTCGCGCACGAAGGGTTCCGTACAACTATCTATAAAAACGGCAAAACACCCCCTTAAATATTTATTTTATTCTATTTTGTAGTATGTGTTGTTATAGCGGCAGCAGAAATAACATCATCTGTGAAAATTTCAACTGTCTAACTATCACGGTTCATGAGATTACAGCCTGGTGACAGACGGACAGACGGACAGCGAAGTCTTAGTAATAGGGTCCCGTTTTTACCCTTTGGGTACGGAACCCTAAAAATACGTTGATAGCTTCACAAAATCTCCTTAGTAAACCTACGTGTTATTCATATAACCTTTTTGCATTCTATTCATTATTGTTAATGTCTGTGTAAATATAGTCTCCATGTAAATCTATCCTCGCTATTATCCTGGCTCTTTAGTCGACTGGCCCCACTCGGACTGGCCCCTCGAGTCCAGTTGACCTAATGCCTCAGACTAACTTAGTCTGAGCCTAATGCATGTTTTGAATTGGTCGACTGGCCCCGCTTACAGAATTTGTTATAAGTATAGACAAGAAGAAAAGTGTTTCAACTTTTGTCGATATTATCATGGATTATATAATTAATCGTCATAGCAGTTAGTTTTAAACGCATAATTCGTTTAAAAAAAATGGCAGTACCCCCAGTCTGAACTCGCATCGTCGAACTACCACACAAACTACATTATGTTAGGATGAGGAGGGGGAGGGACGAATTAGCTCATTAATACGCTCTCAAATAAATCCTTAACATTTTATTAAGTGATCGTACTTCACTAAGAGCACATAGGTACATAGATATAGATTCACTTTACTTACTCTAAGTAGTACCTAGGTATAACACCCATGTGCGGACACCACTATACTATACTATACCGGCTGGCAGCGCGGCGTTTTATTGTTTCTTGTTAAAGATGTTAATGACCTTGTTAATGGGAAAATATGTTTGGTATGAACATGTTTGTGCATATAGGTACCTACAGGGTGTTTGGTGGAGGGTTAGACAAACTCGGTGGGTGCGTAGGTGGACCCTTTTGTAATATACAATTTGAAGTAGAAGAGCCTAACTGTTAACAATTTTTTTAATCCTGCTTTTTTATTTTTTTAATATTTTCTTTATTGCATGGTTGTTGACCCACTGTGGGGCTGTGACAGGAGCGCCGGCGCCGCCGCTGCACGCCATCAACCGCGGACTGGGCACCGAGGGGCTCAGCTCGCTTCTGTATCATTGCATGATTGTTGACCCACTGTGGGGCTGTGACAGGAGCGCCGGCGCCGCCGCTGCACGCCATCAACCGTGGGCTGGGCACCGAGGGGCTCGGCACGCTCCTGGCCGGCTTGTGGGGCTGTGGGAATGGAACCAACACCTTCGGGGAGAACGTCGGCGCCATCGGCGTCACCAAGGTCAGTGTCAGCCAGATAGACTAGTTTCCATACTTTCGAGTTAGCTTCGCTTCATGATCACGCGCGATGCACGATGCACGACGCCTCGACTCACCAGTATCTCATTTGTACGGCTTATATTTATTTACTAGCTGTTACCCGCGACTTCGTCCGCGTCGGATTTAATTTTATAGTCTATACTTTTCATAATTTTCACGATTATCGACAAACGTACTTGTTCTGTCGGTTTTTGCTGTAAGGCTCACTGCTCCCTGCATCATCAAACCTACCAACCATTCTGTCACCTCATGTCTCCTCGAAATTGATTTATCAACGGGAGTCATGTTTAGGTATTCCTCAATAAAAATAATAATAATAACTCTCCGGGCAGCTTGTGGCGAGCTGTTGGTGAGTAGCGACACCGACACCACGTGGTACTGCGCTTCAGATCACCGACAGTCTGAGCCTACTGGGGTTGAGCTCACCTCAAACCTTGGCTCTATATACATATTGTTATATGAAATCTCTATGGTATATAATGAAGTGATGCGGCTGTCGTCACGTCACGCAGGTGGGGTCTCGGCGCGTGGTGCAGTGGGCGGCGGCGCTGATGGTGGTGCAGGGCGTGGTGGGCAAGCTGGGCGCGGTGTTCATCCTCGTGCCGCAGCCCGTCGTCGGCGGCCTCTTCTGCGTCATGTTCGGAATGATCGCCGCCTTCGGTAAGTGCACACCCAGCAGGGGTGTGCTGTGCTGGTGTCCGAGTCCAGTACTCTCGTCTGGAACTCACGTATGTCGGCAGGTCTGTCAGCGCTGCAGTACGTGTCGCTGCGGAGTGCGCGCAACCTGTACATCGTGGGCGTGAGCCTGTTCCTGCCACTTGTGGTGTCACGCTGGGCGGCGGCGGCGCCCGAAGGCCCGGTGCGCACGGGGCTGGCGCCGCTGGACGCCGTGCTCGGCGTGCTGCTCTCCACTAGCATCCTTCTGGGCGGCGCCACCGGCTGCCTGCTTGACCATCTCGTGCCAGGTAGGTACCTACTGTCACCGGACGCGGGCAGTGACGTCCGACCGCTGGACACCTCCGACTGTGACTATGTGTGACTTTGACCACCTGTCGTGTTCTCAGGTACGGACGAAGAGCGCGGGCTGGCGGCCTGGGCCCGCGAGATGTCTCTGGACGCGGGCAGCGCCGCGCGACCGCCCGACACCTACGACTTCCCTTTCGGAATGGCTTACATTCGCAGGTACGTCCTTGTGATATTTCTACCCGATCGTAGGTAGATGGCGGGCGCGTAGAGTCGACGAGAGAAGAGAGATCAAATTACCAATAACCTTGATAGATTATCTACTTTTGCACTCACCCTGAAGAAGTCCCTTGTTAACCCGCTTACATCCGTAATGTATTCAAAATGGTGTGCACACAGGCTAAGGCGATTCACTTGTCAAATAAAATTAAAGTCAGGTAATATTGTGATCTCGGTCTGGTCTGTACTAAACATAGAAAGTGGTGAAGCTCGACCTGCAGATCGTGCTATTGAACTAACACTGGGTGGAAATATTATTAAACATACATTTGATATTTTATTCAACAATGTCATCATGAGGTCACAAAATCTCTGAAAATTAGTACAAATACATACAATACTATTAAAAAAGAAACAAATTACAGAGACGGTTAGATACCTATATAAAAATAATTTATCGTCTTTCGGAGTTACAAAGAGATCTCTGGGTGCGTTATTGAAGAATTCATGCAACCGAAATTACTACTTATTACTTATTTCAATTGTACATTTACAAATTGCACGCTTACTGCTTAGTCAGTTGTTAGTGCTTACAATACAAAACCACCACACCACCGGTGCACCGGTGCACCGTGCGCTCGTGAGTGCGACCGGTTGTACCACGTGCAGACCAGACTGGAGCCGCGTAGGTATAACTCGCCTTCCGACCGTTTGCATCAAGATAGATAACATTACCACATTACCGTGGTTTTCTGCCCTGGTTTTTTGTATTGTACCTACGTGATTCACAAACATTTGTACGTCCCTTGCCGCAGATGGGCGTGGACGTCGTACCTGCCGTTCATGCCGACCTACGAGGCGGGCAAGTTCAGCATGCTGCTTCGAGGGGGAGGGAGAAAGCAGAGTCGTAGCGCCGCCGGCGTCGGCGCAGCGCGCGACTAGCGACGCGAGAGCAGCGCAGCGCGCGACTAGCGACGCGAGAGCAGCGCAGCGCGCGCTCAGTGTGCGTCGCATAGCAGCTTTAATATATATAGAGATCACCATCATCACTATTATCGCTCAAACTATTAAAAACCAGCATTATCATTTGAGCCTTCTGTAACCGCACGCGCACTGAGCGGAACTGCGCGGCACGACCGACGCGGCCAATTACTGATTCTATGAAATCTTATTATGAGATACAGGGGTGGCAAAATTCGGATTTGTAATTTGAATATTTCAAAAACTATCATTCGATGCGGCGAGAGTTTTATAGTTTCGCAGTGGTCTACTCTAGTGAGTGAGTGTGGTTCTTTTACAGTAGAAGCGTTTGTTCCATCAGCTATTTGTGCGCCACAATTTTGTATGATATTGTAAGTTCACGACGAAACAAATTTACACAAAAATGGGATTGTTTATAGACAATGCTGCCGGTAATGGAGACTCAAGAGACAAAACCCGCCATTAAAGCACTAACGAGCCCTGTACAAAGCCACAGTCAAAGTTGGATGAAAGATTGGAATAATCTGATCTGATTTTTTTCCCAGAGTTCCCGTGCAGCAAACTTCGATAGTGACGTTTGCTGCACGGGAATTTTGTGATCGTGTTTGTTAACTTCGCACTAAAAACCAATGTTTTATTTCAAGGTTTTGAGAGGATTAAACGAACACTTCTCACACGTGGTTCCAGCACAATAGCGCTGCACCTTATCTATTCGGCTAAAGCCACCTCCGTGAAAACTCTCAAAACTGATAAGTTCATTTTGTCTCGTCGTATGGCCAACCAGATCGCAGATTCTCAACCCCATGGGTATTTCGGTAGGGATATAATACAACAAAATTTTATGATAAGAAACAACAAAAAATATTGAACGAGAAGTGAAAATTTTGTCTCAATGTTTTTTGGCTGTGCAACACTCGGATAATTCTCGAAGTCCTGAATTCCCCCTCACCGTTTTTTCATATTCCAGTTTTCCCCCTTGAGATTTTTTTTTCAAGGGGGAAAACTGGATTATCATTCAAATCCAGAATTCCCCCTCATCAGTTTTTAGGGTTCCGTACCCAAAGGGTAAAAACGGGACCCTATTATTAAGACTTCGCTGTCCGTCTGTCCGTCTCGCACCAGGCTGTATCTTATGAACCGTGATAGTTAGACGGTTGAAATTTTCACAGATGATGTATTTCTGTTGCCGCTATAACAAGCAATAAAACAAATATTTAAGGGGGCTCCCATACAACAAACGTGTTTTTTTTTGCCGTTTTTATAGATAATGGTACGGAACCCTTCGTGCGCGATTCCGACTCGCACCTGGCCGGTTTTCTTATTTTTTGAGAGAAGAAAGCCGAACAATAAAAACTAAAGTACCTAACAGTGCCTATAGCCAGTTTTTAAAAAAATGCCACCAAATATCAAAAGTGACAGAATTTATCAAATATTAGATCATAATAATATGTCAAAAATGGTACCAAATGTCAAAATTGACACTTATTCAGGCTATGCATGTGATGTCAAGGTTACTTAACTTCCTATATTATAATAGGTAGCATAATGTCGACTAGCAATACGTGATGTTTGTAATTCCGCATTAAGCCTTCATTTTAACTTTAATCTATTTAATAAATCAGTTGTGAACCAATAAGCGTTGGAGTATCAATCAGTCAACAACCTTATCACAATAAGCGTTAGAGTCAGCAGCCCCAGCCCTCTGGGTTAGCTCTAACCTCATCAGAATCAGCGTTAGAGTCAGCAGCCCCAGCCTTCTGGGTTAGCTCTAACCTTATCAGAATCAGCGTTAGAGTCAGCAGCCCCAGCCCTCTGGGTTAGCTCTAACCTCATCAGAATCAGCGTTAGAGTCAGCAGCCCCAGCCCTCTGGGTTAGCTCTAACCTCATCAGAATCAGCGTTAGAGTCAGCAGCCCCAGCCTTCTGGGTTAGCTCTAACCTTATCAGAATCAGCGTTAGAGTCAGCAGCCCCAGCCCTCTGGGTTAGCTCTAACCTCATCAGAATCAGCGTTAGAGTCAGCAGCCCCAGCCTTCTGGGTTAGCTCTAACCTTATCAGAATCAGCGTTAGAGTCAGCAGCCCCAGCCCTCTGGGTTAGCTCTAACCTCATCAGAATCAGCGTTAGAGTCAGCAGCCCCAGCCTTCTGGGTTAGCTCTAACCTTATCAGAATCAGCGTTAGAGTCAGCAGCCCCAGCCTTCTGGGTTAGCTCTAACCTTATCACAATAAGCGTTAGAGTCAGCAGCCCCAGCCCTCTGGGTTAGCTCTAACCTTATCAGAATCAGCGTTAGAGTCAGCAGCCCCAGCCCTCTGGGTTAGCTCTAACCTTATCACAATCAGCGTTAGAGTAAGCAGCCCCAGCCCTCTGGGTTAGCTCTAACCTTATCACAATCAGCGTTAGAGTAAGCAGCCCCAGCCCTCTGGGTTAGCTCTAACCTTATCACAATCAGCGTTAGAGTAAGCAGCCCCAGCCCTCTGGGTTAGCTCTAACCTTATCACAATCAGCGTTAGAGTAAGCAGCCCCAGCCCTCTGGGTTAGCTCTAACCTTATCACAATCAGCGTCAGAGTAAGCAGCCCCAGCCCTCTGGGTTAGCTCTAACCTTATCACAATCAGCGTTAGAGTAAGCAGCCCCAGCCCTCTGGGTTAGCTCTAACCTTATCACAATCAGCGTTAGAGTAAGCAGCCCCAGCCCTCTGGGTTAGCTCTAACCTTATCACAATCAGCGTTAGAGTAAGCAGCCCCAGCCCTCTGGGTTAGCTCTAACCTTATCACAATCAGCGTTAGAGTAAGCAGCCCCAGCCCTCTGGGTTAGCTCTAACCTTATCACAATCAGCGTTAGAGTAAGCAGCCCCAGCCCTCTGGGTTAGCTCTAACCTTATCACAATCAGCGTTAGAGTAAGCAGCCCCAGCCCTCTGGGTTAGCTCTAACCTTTTCAGAATCAGCGTTAGAGTCAGCAGCCCCAGCCTTCTGGGTGCTTTTTTTATTTTTTAGTGATTTAATTATTTTGTCAACTTCTGACGGGATAGTGGGGGGTAGATGGAGTTTACTGTTGATTTTAAATTTTTATTATTATATAGCGATTTATTTTGGCTTGGTTTTATTTGATCAATGAAATAATTGTTAAATTTAGTAGCTATGTCAATTGGATTAGTATAATTAATATTGTCAAATGTGATGTCAGTTATATTTTCGTGAGGTATGTTTTGTTTTGTTTTATTAATTATTTGCCAGATAGTTTTTGATTTATTAATAGATTTTTTTATATTATAGCTATTCTGTGAGAATTGCGTTAATCTAATAATTCTTTTCAGTCTTGTAGAGTATTTTTTTAAGTTTAATTTATTTGAAGTACTTGAGCGTCGTCGTCGATACGCCCATAGAAGTTCTCTTTGTTTTTTACTGCAGAGTTTGATCCCCTTGGAGATCCATTTTGGTTTTCTTTTAACTGAAACTTTAATATTTATCTTCGGAAAACATAAATCGTAAAATAAACCGAAAGTGTCCATAAACAAATTAAATGCATCGTTTGCGGTTTCCGTTTGGTAGAGTTCCGAAAAGGAAAGACTTTCCATACATGATTTGAATTTTGACATGTTATCACAGCTGTAATCTCTCCTAGATACGCTCCAGCTGTTAATTTTGCAAAGACTTTGATTACCTAGTTCTAAATGTTTTAATTACGTTTAAGTCAGCTCTTTTTTATGTATAGGTATTTATATTTTAAGGACACGGAACATAATTATTTATCTATAAGCGGATACTACTAGGCTTAAGTTACCTATAAGTACTAACCATTGACTGTCAAAAATAATTAAGCTGTTTGTTTTCCAAGTAAATAAAAAAGGAAAACATTTATACGGAATAACTTTTTAAAAACAAAATCCCCATGTTATATTTTTGATTTGGTATGAAATATTCACTAATTTTCTTAATGTAATCTATATATATTTTTCTTATTTTCAAATCTTAATTTTGCCACCGGACGCCCGGCTCTGTAGAACGCATTGCGCGTCCATGGAAATGCGCCGCTCGACGCGATCACTTACTGTTTATATGAAATCGTATGAGATAGAACTCACTGCGCGTCTGTGGAATTGCATGGCTTTTTTCGTGAGTTGGCCAAATTGAACGCGCAGTGCTGTGCCGTGCCGTGCCGTGCCGTGCAGTTGAACACACGAGTAGTGCATTTGCCTTAAGTGTACTTAAATAAATGTTGTGTTCAGTAATCAAATGATCAATCGTTTGTTTTCGTTTTGGGTAGTAAATAGTAATGAATGCAGCCTGATGATTGCTCTACAACTTAGATCGCTTCACAGAAAATATTGATTATTGAAAATAGAATAGGTAAGTAGGTACGTTAGTACAATGCAGGGTGGATTTTTGAGACGGGACAGCGAAGGCAAGTACAGTTGCGGTCATTTCTGGAGACATACCTTTAAGATGATATTGGCTTGAAGGTTACTACGATTCAAAATACTAAATTTCATCTGATTCCAAATTTCAACCCTTCAGCAGTTTTCGTAGTAGAGTAGTACCTATCAACATTCAGACAGGGAGTCACGTTTTGTATCAACATTCAGACAGGGAGTCACGTTTTGTATCAACATTCAGACAGGGAGTCACGTTTTGTATCAACATTCAGACAGGGAGTCACGTTTTGTATCAACATTCAGACAGGGAGTCACGTTTTGTATCAACATTCAGACAGGGAGTCACGTTTTGTATCAACATTCAGACAGGGAGTCACGTTTTGTATCAACATTCAGACAGGGAGTCACGTTTTGAGTTCAAATCCTTATTTTATTTTAACATTATTATATTATGTTTATCAACAATTTCTGTTATTGTATAATCTTTGTTAGAGATTACCTATATTATTAAAAAAAAATATCTCAACATATTTTTTTGTTTATCAATATAATTTGTATTAATCTTTCGAAACCCGAATGCCTACCAACTCAACCCAACTGCTAAGCTTGTATTAAACTCAAAGATATAAAGAGAAAGGTTATCTTGCTGGTCGCCATCGCTGTGGCAGGAAGCCCCTTCCAATACAAATCATGAAGGACATGATGATGAACGAATATCAAAGAAATGGATTTATTCCGACTCGTCACTTTGTGCAACAATTGAATACTTCGATCCGGGCTGTCCGCAGCGCTTTGCACGCCCACACGCCCACCCATCTGTCCAGCTGAGCTGAGGTTGGACTATCTACGAGTATGTACTAAACAACAATTAAACCACAAATGTGTTTCCCGCACACCTTGTAGGATAACATCGCTGCTTCGAGAAACTTGTATCTGTCCAGCTGAGCTGAGGTTGGACTATCTATGTATTATACAACAATTAAATCACAATCACAAAATGTTTCCCGCACACCTTGTAGGATAACATCGCTGCTTCGAGAAACTTGTATCTGTCCAGCTGAGCTGAGGTTGGACTATCTATGTATTATACAACAATTAAATCACAATCACAAAATGTTTCCCGCACACCTTGTAGGATAACATCGCTGCTTCGAGAAACTTGTATCTGTCCAGCTGAGCTGAGGTTGGACTATCTATGTATTATACAACAATTAAATCACAATCACAAAATGTTTCCCGCACATCTTGTAGGATAACATCGCTGCTTCGAGAAACTTGTATCTGTCCAGCTGAGCTGAGGTTGGACTATCTATGTATTATACAACAATTAAATCACAATCACAAAATGTTTCCCGCACATCTTGTAGGATAACATCGCTGCTTCGAGAAACTCTTCAACCTGAAATACTAAACAAACAAAAGAGAAATTGATTAGGTACGTAGGAGGTAGGTATACATATTATTGAAATTTATTTGAAAATCTGAGAATGGGGATGAAAATGACTCTAAAATATATGGTCTCCTAAGAGCACGTTCCCTGTAGCTAGCAAAATTTCAAAATTCAAAATTCAATAACTTTATTTCTTTAGGCTTACAAAATAAGCACTTAGACGAGTCAAATTTTATAGATAAACAGCTTAATAATAGTAATAATTATCAAATAAGAAATAATTATTATATAATATAGCTGGTTGAGGAACCTCTTCTTGGTGCCCGTACAAATAATTAATCAACTCTGTTTAAATATGAAACATCAACAATGAGAATCCTCCATTTATTAGGTTTGGAGCAGTTCAGCTTGTTCGAGCAATAATCTACTTTCAAAACTCGCCAAATAACTAACTACGTGATGTACTGGACAATCTGGACATCACGTAGTACTTATGTTACTATCGCGAGCGGATGGTGAGAGAAACTGAGAATAATACAATAGCCTTGCAACGCCAAGCTTGCAGCGCCTACAAGTTATTGGCGCTGCAAGCTGCAGCAAGGTTTCTGGTTTCTGGGGTCTACCAGAAATCTGAAAAGATGACCCTCTTGCTAATAGACAGTGCGAGCGAAGAAGTTGGGAAGCACGGTGTGCGGTTTCACAATTACCTGACTAGCAAGTATACACTCCCTCCTACGTAGCGTAGCGTAGTTAGGACTTCAATACTGAATTGAGATGCCTTACATTACAAGTGAAACGGTTCCATCAAAACTTACTGACTAACTGAACACACAGCAAATGAGAAGACGAAGTAGGCTTTGACGTTACGTTAGTTAGTAGGGACATTACTCTGTTTATTCATTTGTTGTTGAGTATCATGCATCGAATGAACGTTTGAAAGTGAAACGTGTAGCAAAATACTTGTGATTCCTGTTTCCCACCGAAACTTGATATTAACAACTGTACCTACAATATTTGCGAAACCAAGTATGTCTATGTCTATGGATGTTTGTCAGCATTAACTTGCATTCCTTGTGTGTGGTGTGGTATCCTTGGGGGGAGGTGCGGGGCGGCGCGCGCGGCTACCTGTGGCGCGCGCCGCTATCGACCGGCGCGGCGCCGCCGCCCGCCCGGAGCGCCGCCGCCGCCGCCCGCCCCAGTCCGGTCTACGCTCCGCGCGCGCCGCACGTGTCTGCCCTCGCGATGCGCCGCGCGCCCACACACACGCACTGACACCACACCCACCAGGTGAGCAACCTACCATACTGACCTGTCTCCCGCACCACTCTCTGTCGTCATGACAACCGAGCCGAAGGATCCCGTGACTGACTCGACTCCTAATGAGTTCATTACACGAAGGTGAAGTGATTAGTGCATGTCATAGGTTGCTGAAGAATGTTAGTGCGGTGCGGTGCAGCGGTGTTGCAGCGTACAGCGGATCCAGGGAGGCACACGAGCGCGGCCTCCTGGCGACACGACACGACCCGTCCTCGACCCTCGGCGGGTGGTGGTCGTGTCGCTGGCTGGTCCACTCACGCATCCATCCAGTTCCACGTACAGTTGCACACCAAGTGACTGTGTGCACCTCCTACAACAGTAGTTACACGCTGGCCTAGTTCATTCGCGCTGCAATATTGGATTGTTTGCGTAAACAATGACCGCGCTGCTAAAATATACATCCGTTGTTTTATTGGAACTCGGGTTAATCGTTAAATGTGTGATTTGATGTATTTTTCGTTTTTGCCGAAACATGAATAGTATTGGTATAGTTTTCCAGTTCCACTCCTCACCGTGGCACTCGGTACACTAGGTCCCTACGTGAAGCTCGGACGGCGCGCGTTGTCCGCTCTCCCCAGACCCTGGCCAGCTCGGACGGCGCGTGTTGTCCGCTCTCCCCAGACCCTGGCCAGCCCAGCTCAGCGTAAACAGAAAACAACAAGGTCATATTACTAAAAACAAGAAATAAACTTCAACAACACATGACTCCACATCGCACCGAAAATAGTTCAAAAACGAGTTCGTTAGCAAAATGATGAAAAAAAGCTATCAAAACAAAAAAAATATTTGGAACTTCTGCGATTAGCCAAGGTGCGCGGCGCGCGGTGGTCAATTTTACACCAACATTTCTTTAATTTCGCTACCCCTTTGTTATACTACAAAAAATATCAAGCATTTAATATATTACTAGCTAACCCGCCCGCGATTTCATCCGCGTGGACTTTTGTAATACCGTAAGTAATGCTGGTTTCCATGTAAACTATCAACGCCAAACTTGTACTACCAATCCTTTACGATTTTTTTTATATAAAAAATTTGAATCCCTAAATGTCAACTTCCAAAAATCCAATCTCAGCGGATGCCCACGTCCTCTAAGAAAACTCCATGCAAAATTGCAGTTTCTCGTAGCTCTTGTAGTTTCAGATTCTCTTGATACCTGGTCTGGTCTACGTCACTGGGTGACAAGCTGAAATTGCAGTTTCTCGTAGCTCTTGTAGTTTCAGATTCTCTTGATACCTGGTCTGGTCTACGTCACTGGGTGACAAGCTGAAATTGCAGTTTCTCGTAGCTCTTGTAGTTTCAGATTCTCTTGATACCTGGTCTGGTCTACGTCACTGGGCGGGTGACAAGCTGAAATTGCAGTTTCTCGTAGCTCTTGTAGTTTCAGATTCTCTTGATACCTGGTCTACGTCACTGGGTGACAAGCTGAAATTGCAGTTTCTCGTAGCTCTTGTAGTTTCAGATTCTCTTGATACCTGGTCTACGTCACTGGGTGACAAGCTGAAATTGCAGTTTCTCGTAGCTCTTGTAGTTTCAGATTCTCTTGATACCTGGTCTGGTCTACGTCACTGGGTGACAAGCTGAAATTGCAGTTTCTCGTAGCTCTTGTAGTTTCAGATTCTCTTGATACCTGGTCTGGTCTACGTCACTGGGTGACAAGCTGAAATTGCAGTTTCTCGTAGCTCTTGTAGTTTCAGATTCTCTTGATACCTGGTCTGGTCTACGTCACTGGGTGACAAGCTGAAATTGCAGTTTCTCGTAGCTCTTGTAGTTTCAGATTCTCTTGATACCTGGTCTGGTCTACGTCACTGGGTGACAAGCTGAAATTGCAGTTTCTCGTAGCTCTTGTAGTTTCAGATTCTCTTGATACCTGGTCTGGTCTACGTCACTGGGTGACAAGCTGAAATTGCAGTTTCTCGTAGCTCTTGTAGTTTCAGATTCTCTTGATACCTGGTCTGGTCTACGTCACTGGGTGACAAGCTGAAATTGCAGTTTCTCGTAGCTCTTGTAGTTTCAGATTCTCTTGATACCTGGTCTACGTCACTGGGTGACAAGCTGAAATTTTGCATGGAGTTTTTCTCTTTTATTAATTTAGATTATTGGAACTTTTTACAAACATTCTTATGTATATTTTACTTTTGTTTTTGTTAATGTACATGGCTGAAATATGTATATTATGTGTATCTAAGCTGCAATACACGAATTGAATTGAATATCTTAACGAATAGTACCTAGTGTAGGTACATCCGAATATTACCTAATTGTCGAGTTCCACGCGTTTGAAGCCGCGCAGATAGAAATGTACGTAGGTAATACATAATAACCGAAGAATGTGAATTTGTAAAAAAAACGATTGTTAGCAGGTGCTTACGTCCCAAACTAGCACTGTTCATGCAGCAGCCTCGTAGCTTTCCTACTGTAGCTCCTGCGATATCAGCAAAAGTCACTCTCAACATTTTATTCTGTTTTTTAGTATTTGTTGTTATAGCGGCAGCAGAAATACATCATCTGTGACAGACGGACAGCGAAGTCTTAGTAATAGGGTCCCGTTTTTACCCTTTAGGTACGGAACCCTAAAAAAACCTTAGATGTGCAACTGTTTTGATTTTAGCTCTTTTTAGGTTTTGTTCCTACTAAAAAACAGAATAAAATAAATATTTAAGGGGGCTCCCATACAACAAACATGATTTTTTTTGCTGTTTTTATAGATAATGGTACGGAACCCTTCGTGCGCGAGTCCGACTCGCACTTGGCCGGTTTTATTGTTATATTGCTTACCCGTACTTTGGGTATCTCTAAGATAAGTTCCACATGTTTATAACAGTTTAATTAACCTTTTAAATATTGAATTCAAGAAGTGCAAATGGGACAGATAATAACTTGTTTCTGAAATAAATAGATCGGTTTTGATGTGAGTTAGAGTGAGACAGGCGGAGGTGCTAGAGGTAACCATTACATTGTGTGAACTGTCCAGCATTCTTTATTTATTTTGAATAATGTGTGATTGGATTAAGTTCGGCTTACATACAACACAAGTAATAAATAACATTCGGCTAACACTGCGACCTTTTCCCTCAGAAGCATGCGCGCGCGCCCAAGTGCGAGTAAATAAGCAATTGAAGCTTCAAATGATTTATTTATAGTTTTCCAAGCATGCTTCTGAGGGATGAGGAGGATGCAGCTGAGCGCGGGGTCAGCACCAATTATTTTGTTTATAACTTGTGTTGTATGTACCGAAGCCGTTCCAAATCGAAAATGTCACATAGTCATATATTTATTTGCTAGAAACATATGTGCATACAAAATAAGGTCTTAACCTAGATACATTAAGTTGTTCTACCATTAATGATGGCAAGCAAAATTTTAAATTACACTTCTTGAATTCGATATTTAATAAAAATGTACTGGTACAGAGATGAGGAACTTTGCTGTTGAAGGATGTTTTGATTTTAGATGTTCATCTTTCAAGGTGAAAAGTGATACGTACTTACAGCACTTTTGAAATTTAAGATAACTGCTCCAACAAAGAGCTTGTATAAACCAGCTTGTCGTGGTGGACTTCTTTTTTTCCAGTAAGAACGGTCAAATGTTACCTATTGCAAATAATTAATTAATTGCAAATAATGAATATACGCAAAAACAGAAAAAAAACATTTTTTTTTACAAATAGGCTTTGAAAACAAATTCGTTCCTACTAAAATTTGAGTTGAATGAGTTATTTGATTTTGTAATTCAAAAATAAAAATCACAAAATATTGACATCAGTAAGTCGTCACAACATCATAGAGAAATCGCTGGACCTTGGCTCGAAACCCTGCCATTTAGTGCTTACTCTCCTAGTACTATTTCTCCACCACAAGATTTACTTGACGAGGTACTATGATAGCATAAATATGAAAGAAATTAGATACTTGCAATTGATTTTACCAGTGAGTCTCCAATCATATCTCTGTATCTCCAAACGACTTCTGCTCTCCTGGTATTTCGAATGTTAAAGTAAAACAGGTACAGGTTTTGTTTTTTTATAAATCTTTAATTTTTATCTTTGCACTTTATCTACAGGGTGGAAAGGGACGACGGCCCTTCCCGTAAATTCGAGATCGTATCTTTAGCAGTTTCATTTTCTCCAAGAAACTAAGTTAAAGTTTTATACAAAACTCGTATAGTTTGAACCCTAACAGCTGATAAGATCAATAACCGCGTCTTCACCTAGCTTCTAAACAATCATTTCGTGACTTTATTGATGGATGACATAAACTACGTGCATTGACAATATTTTCGAACAATTGCGTAGAAAAAATCCCTTAGACAAGAACAGGTAGATATCCTATTCTCCTTACACGTGTTGGAGATGTTGTTAGGTACATGTTATATTGATAGGGTTGTCACCAATATTAAACATTACTTATTAAAACTTTTTAGTTTTCTTTATAATAATCATTTGTAACCATTACACATTGAATGTACATCACGTATGTGGTACTACTATATTACTACCACATCACTACCACATCACGTATGTGGTACTACTATATTACTACCACATCACGTATGTGGTACTACTATATTACTACCACATCACGTATGTGGTACTACTATATTACTACCACATCACTACCACATCACGTATGTGGTACTACTATATTACTACCACATCACGTATGTGGTACTACTATATTACTACCACATCACGTATGTGGTACTACTACATTACTACCACATCACGTATGTGGTACTACTATATTACTACCACATCTGAGTTGGTTTGCTAGCAACCAACGCTGGTCTTCCGTCAGAGCCACTTGTTGGCTGGACAAAAAGAGTTATAAACAACTTTCACGACAAATTGCAACAAGTATTTTGTACCTACGTGACATCGAGCACGTATGCAGTAGAGTTGCAATGTCTGATAATTTGCTACAGAACGATTCTGTCGAAAATTACACAGTAAAATCCGTAAACATGCATGTATAGAAGACTAGAACATCGATAACACTTGTAATTGGTTTTACTACATCCCTATTTGATGACGTGATATTGTTTCGGCCAATTAGAAGATAGCAGGCGGCGAGCTACTCGCCGGTGAACAATGTACTCGTAATAAACATCGATTTCAAACGGTGTGTTTATGTCATGTAGTTAAACGGATAAAAACTTTTTATTTTGTTTAAGCCAGGCTTACCATCAAATTGTCTGATACCATCTGAATAGTGTTCGAAAGGGAGGCAAACATTCTGCTGAACATCTTTCTTACGTACTTACCACTATAAGCTTTGGTTGAATATAAATTAAAAGTCGAAGCAAAGGTTCTAATAATCCGGCCGGAGAATACATCTGTTTTATCACGTAACCTTTTTTATATTTCTGAATTTAACGCTTTATGATTAACTGGCTGGCTAGTAACACCAATATTTAACGCTTTATGATTAACTGGCTGGCTAGTAACACCAATATTTTTCAATACATCTACATTTCCATGTGTTCTCTTTTCGTGCAGTTCTTTTAATTGCATTTAAGGACGCAATTCTCTTTTTATAGTAAGGAACTTGCTCCCGCCAATTCCTTACCCAATGTGTTTGTTTGTGCCGTTTCACTTGACAGGTACCTCACCAGCTCTAGGTAGAACCTGCTGGCACAGCCGTATGTGTAATGTAATAAAAACTCTTCGGCCATACAATTTGTATGGGACCACCGTAAGATCATTCTGCGTACAATATCATATCATAGCGAAGGAGTTATCAAAATCAGTCCATAACTGATGGGAAAATCGAGGAACTTACCTACTCGGTAAAAAAGTAAAAAAAACATACATACATAGTACATACCTACAGCCGAACATATAACCTCTTTTTTGAAGTCGGTTAAAAATAAATGTACTTATTATCGTTATTATTATTATTACAGGTACCTATTGAAATGGGTGAAAGTACCTAATTAGTATTTCCGTGGTGGAAGAATATCACGTGTATAAATAATCTTGTAGGAGTATGTACGCAACCTGTCTGATGATAACGTGATCGTACTATATATACCATGCTATGCATGTTGTTGGTAAAATATCGACAACGATAGTCTGAAACAGCTTCTTCCTTCTCTACCAACTGCCTAGAGCAGGAACAAAATATAAACGACTCTAGGTAAGAAAGGGATGTCAAATAACACGTCATGCCGGGTACAGACCAAGCGAGCGAGAGCGAGCGAAGGCTAACGAACCAACGCAAAAATACCCAGTGAGGACGTCATTGCGAAAGCAAGCGAGTCCAAACAAGGGCCTTCGTTCGTGTTCAGCCGTGCTCCGGCGGCGGCTGTCGCTACATTAAAGCAATATGGGACGATCGTACCGATTTTCAAATTCCAATGAGAGGTTTTCGTTTTGCATTTTTAAAAAGAAAAAAATTAGTTCCATGTATCTCGATAGATGGCAGGGCTTCAACTGGTTACTATGGTATGTTAATGTCACATGAAAGAAAACGTCAAAATGATAATCGGTCGATCGCTTAAAGGAACAAAGCACTAGAGGTAGTGAATATACCCATCTCATTCACACCAGAGAGATAAAAATATGCTTGTAGCCTGAGAAGAAATCAGATAGAATGAATATTTCTCTGTCTCGACCATCGTGCCAGTTTTTTCATTGTTTATGTATAAAGCGAAGTATAAACAATGAAAAAACTGGCATACAAACTTGTTTTTTCAAATGCTGCAAATAAACAAAGAAATGTCACTATGAGGAGTGACAAGACAGTGGCAAACCCTTGAATTTTTATGGATGACATAGACATACCTTAGTCACCAGTTGACGCACTGCCATCTATCGAGATATTTAGAACTAGCTTTTTTTTTTAATGCAAAACGAAAACCCCTCATTGTTTGCATTCGCTCGCTCTCGCTCGCTTGCTCTGTGCCGGCATCATGAACACCGATCTCTCGCTCGCTTGCTCTGCTCTGTTGCCCGGCATCATGAACACCGATCGAGCTTGATCATTTCACTGTGACCTCTAGCTTTCTACATTGTTTGCATTCGCTCGCTCTCGCTCGCTTGCTCTGTGCCGGCATCATGAACACCGATCTCTCGCTCGCTTGCTCTGCTCTGTTGCCCGGCATCATGAACACCGATCGAGCTTGATCATTTCACTGTGACCTCTAGCTTTCTACATTGTTTGCATTCGCTCGCTCTCGCTCGCTTGCTCTGTGCCGGCATCATGAACACCGATCTCTCGCTCGCTTGCTCTGCTCTGTTGCCCGGCATCATGAACACCGATCGAGCTTGATCATTTCACTGTGACCTCTAGCTTTCTACATTGTTTGCATTCGCTCGCTCTCGCTCGCTTGCTCTGTGCCGGCATCATGAACACCGATCTCTCGCTCGCTTGCTCTGCTCTGTTGCCCGGCATCATGAACACCGATCGAGCTTGATCATTTCACTGTGACCTCTAGCTTTCTACATTGTTTGCATTCGCTCGCTCTCGCTCGCTTGCTCTGTGCCGGCATCATGAACACCGATCTCTCGCTCGCTTGCTCTGTGCCGGCATCATGAACACCGATCTCTCGCTCGCTTGCTCTGTGCCGGCATCATGAACACCGATCTCTCGCTCGCTTGCTCTGCTCTGTTGCCCGGCATCATGAACACCGATCTCTCGCTCGCTTGCTCTGCTCTGTTGCCCGGCATCATGAACACCGATCGAGCTTGATCATTTCACTGTGACCTCTAGCTTTCTACATTGTTTGCATTCGCTCGCTCTCGCTCGCTTGCTCTGTGCCGGCATCATGAACACCGATCTCTCGCTCGCTTGCTCTGCTCTGTTGCCCGGCATCATGAACACCGATCGAGCTTGATCATTTCACTGTGACCTCTAGCTTTCTACATTGTTTGCATTCGCTCGCTCTCGCTCGCTTGCTCTGTGCCGGCATCATGAACACCGATCTCTCGCTCGCTTGCTCTGTGCCGGCATCATGAACACCGATCTCTCGCTCGCTTGCTCTGTGCCGGCATCATGAACACCGATCTCTCGCTCGCTTGCTCTGCTCTGTTGCCCGGCATCATGAACACCGATCTCTCACTCGCTTGCTCTGCTCTGTTGCCCGGCATCATGAACACCGATCGAGCTTGATCATTTCACTGTGACCTCTAGCTTTCTACTAAAATAATTTCGTACAAAAGTAAATCACGTAAAAAACTTATCTTTGAAATGTAATTCTATCTGTTATGTTATGAACTTGGAAGATCGTGTATTTTTACCAAACCATTTGATAGAGCAGTAGGACATGGTTTAGTCTTGGGTTCTGCCTGTATTTTTGTCAGCAAGCGACTTCGATCAAAAATTTCCGGCTTTGCCGGCCCCTTTTAGATTCACAATGCGCACCCCAAAACCTTCAGTAGCAAAAGAGAAACATTTTGACATGTTAGGGAAGCTTTTCAACTAGTGTCATTTTAGCGTTCTGACAAAAAGCATGGGTAAGTGCTCTTACAAAAAATGCAAGAATCACTCGTCCAAAGTGCTGAAAAAGGATGGAATTTCTTATTTTCAGTAAGTTTATATGTATTTTTTACCCGTATATTGAGATGCGAGTCATATACTTGTCAAATCAGCATAAAATATTGTTGTTTGGTTTGCCTATGTTAAAATATTAATTTTGTTCTAAATTGATAAATGGAGAGGCTATTTCTTCTAAATTTTTTTTTTCATTTATAGTATGTATTAATATATTTTTCATAAAAATAAGTTTAATATTACTAGTTGATGATTTTTTAAATAACTAGTTGGCCCGCCCTAAAGTTTCATTTGCGTAGACTCTCTAATAAAAGAAAGACTAGGTTCTTACCTACCTACCAGAAGTATGAATTTATAAGACGTTTATTTTTTGTCCTGTAAAAAAAACTCGTGCAAAGCCGCAGACAGGAACCAGTTCTTTTTAATCTAGAGTGCCTGCCTGAAATTGTATTGTAAGTTTAAATTATTGTATGTCTGAAATGACCCTTTTATATAAATACCTACTGTTGAGACACCAATTTATAGTTTCATCAGTAAATGATTCGTTATCTTTACCTGAATTCTGTTAATTAATCCTTGTTGATGTGGACCGGCGGCGGGAATCACGCGACCCAACACTACGCTACCACTCCCTTATCTAGTAGTGACGATCGAGGGTGTACACCTCGCTCCCGCCGGCTGTGGATGTGGACCGGCGGCGAGAATCACGCGACCCAACACTACGCTACCACTCCCTTATCTAGTAGTGACGATCGAGGGTGTACACCTCGCTCCCGCCGGCTGTGGATGTGGACCGGCGGCGAGAATCACGCGACCCAACACTACGCTACCACTCCCTTATCTAGTAGTGACGATCGAGGGTGTACACCTCGCTCCCGCCGGCTGTGGATGTGGACCGGCGGCGAGAATCACGCGACCCAACACTACGCTACCACTCCCTTATCTAGTAGTGACGATCGAGGGTGTACACCTCGCTCCCGCCGGCTGTGGATGTGGACCGGCGGCGGGAATCACGCGACCCAACACTACGCTACCACTCCCTTATCTAGTAGTGACGATCGAGGGTGTACACCTCGCTCCCGCCGGCTGTGGATGTGGACCGGCGGCGGGAATCACGCGACCCAACACTACGCTACCACTCCCTTATCTAGTAGTGACGATCGAGGGTGTACACCTCGCTCCCGCCGGCTGTGGATGTGGACCGGCGGCGAGAATCACGCGACCCAACACTACGCTACCACTCCCTTATCTAGTAGTGACGATCGAGGGTGTACACCTCGCTCCCGCCGGCTGTGGATGTGGACCGGCGGCGAGAATCACGCGACCCAACACTACGCTACCACTCCCTTATCTAGTAGTGACGATCGAGGGTGTACACCTCGCTCCCGCCGGCTGTGGATGTGGACCGGCGGCGAGAATCACGCGACCCAACACTACGCTACCACTCCCTTATCTAGTAGTGACGATCGAGGGTGTACACCTCGCTCCCGCCGGCTGTGGATGTGGACCGGCGGCGAGAATCACGCGACCCAACACTACGCTACCACTCCCTTATCTAGTAGTGACGATCGAGGGTGTACACCTCGCTCCCGCCGGCTGTGGATGTGGACCGGCGGCGAGAATCACGCGACCCAACACTACGCTACCACTCCCTTATCTAGTAGTGACGATCGAGGGTGTACACCTCGCTCCCGCCGGCTGTGGATGTGGACCGGCGGCGAGAATCACGCGACCCAACACTACGCTACCACTCCCTTATCTAGTAGTGACGATCGAGGGTGTACACCTCGCTCCCGCCGGCTGTGGATGTGGACCGGCGGCGAGAATCACGCGACCCAACACTACGCTACCACTCCCTTATCTAGTAGTGACGATCGAGGGTGTACACCTCGCTCCCGCCGGCTGTGGATGTGGACCGGCGGCGAGAATCACGCGACCCAACACTACGCTACCACTCCCTTATCTAGTAGTGACGATCGAGGGTGTACACCTCGCTCCCGCCGGCTGTGGATGTGGACCGGCGGCGAGAATCACGCGACCCAACACTACGCTACCACTCCCTTATCTAGTAGTGACGATCGAGGGTGTACACCTCGCTCCCGCCGGCTGTGGATGTGGACCGGCGGCGAGAATCACGCGACCCAACACTACGCTACCACTCCCTTATCTAGTAGTGACGATCGAGGGTGTACACCTCGCTCCCGCCGGCTGTGGATGTGGACCGGTGGCGAGAATCACGCGACCCAACACTACGCTACCACTCCCTTATCTAGTAGTGACGATCGAGGGTGTACACCTCGCTCCCGCCGGCTGTGGATGTGGACCGGCGGCGAGAATCACGCGACCCAACACTACGCTACCACTCCCTTATCTAGTAGTGACGATCGAGGGTGTACACCTCGCTCCCGCCGGCTGTGGATGTGGACCGGCGGCGAGAATCACGCGACCCAACACTACGCTACCACTCCCTTATCTAGTAGTGACGATCGAGGGTGTACACCTCGCTCCCGCCGGCTGTGGATGTGGACCGGCGGCGAGAATCACGCGACCCAACACTACGCTACCACTCCCTTATCTAGTAGTGACGATCGAGGGTGTACACCTCGCTCCCGCCGGCTGTGGATGTGGACCGGCGGCGAGAATCACGCGACCCAACACTACGCTACCACTCCCTTATCTAGTAGTGACGATCGAGGGTGTACACCTCGCTCCCGCCGGCTGTGGATGTGGACCGGCGGCGAGAATCACGCGACCCAACACTACGCTACCACTCCCTTATCTAGTAGTGACGATCGAGGGTGTACACCTCGCTCCCGCCGGCTGTGGATGTGGACCGGCGGCGAGAATCACGCGACCCAACACTACGCTACCACTCCCTTATCTAGTAGTGACGATCGAGGGTGTACACCTCGCTCCCGCCGGCTGTGGATGTGGACCGGCGGCGAGAATCACGCGACCCAACACTACGCTACCACTCCCTTATCTAGTAGTGAAGATCGAGGGTGTACACCTCGCTCCCGCCGGCTCAGGAATTGAACCCGCGACCAACTCTGTCACTCCGACTTTATTTATTTTTATTTTATTTATTTATGTTAGGGGATCTTTCAGCACTCTAATACATATTAGAAATGAGTAAAGGTAACAAACAGGTGGCTATTAATATTTCAGAAACATGGCTTAAAGATAATAGGATGGGGTTTTCACTCAAAAATTTTGAGCTACCTAGCGCTTACAATAGGAAATCAGCGGTTGGAGGAGGATGTGCAATATTTGCTAAAAAAAATTTAAAGCACAAGAATCGTAAGGACATTCTCAGTATCTCGGCAGAACGTACTTGTGAGTTATCATGTGCTGAGTTCGATAAATACGTTGTCTTGTGTGTTTACAGGCCACCATCAGCATCTTTTGATGCTTTTTTGGAAGTGCTTGAAGATGCATTGAGACACATAACTAGCTCGAGCAAATCTGTCATCATGTGTGGTGACTTTAACATTGACGTTTTAATTGATTCCATGCATTCTCATAATTTCTTATTGTTATGTAAATCCTTTAATTTATCTTTTCTATTTAAGGAGCCTACTAGGGTGACAGAAACAACCAAAACTTGTTTAGATAATATTTTTATTAATTGTGATTACCTTCATAAAGGTATTGTTGATTGCTTACCTTCAGACCACAAAGGACAGGTTGTCACAGTATCTGGAGGGATGGATAAAGTTAAAAACTGTATTGTGTGTAGACCAGTCACGATAGACAGATTAGAAATGTTCAAGGACGTTTTGGATAGATATGCACCCAATTTTGATATAAAGGATATTGTAGACCCAGACTTAAGCTATAAAGCATTTTTTGAAATTATTTCCTGTGAACATGACCGCATTTTCAAACAAAAACAGATTAATATTAATGTAAAACCAACCTTTGCAGAATGGGCCACTCCAGGTATTTTGATAAGTAGAAACATTTTATATGGTTTATATGAGCAAAGAGGTAATAGGAAAGATACTGAATTTAATGAACACGTTAGGAACTACTCAAAGTTATTCAAGAGAGTATGTATGAACGCTAAATCTTATATATATTCTTATATATATTATATATATTAGGAATAAAATTATTAACTCTAAAAACAAAATAAAGGCTGTTTGGAATATTATTAACGTAGAGACTGGTAAAATTACAAATTTTGTTAAACCAAAGACACTCAAAATAGATGAGATATGTATATCAAATACTCTTGACATGGTGAATGCTTTTGCTAACTTCTTCTCAAACGCTCCATCGCAGATCACTAAACATTTACAATCCTCAACAGATATTGCTCTAAATTTTTTAAAAGAGTTTAATGACACGAGTTTGACTCATTTCAATTTCTGTCATATATCTCCAGAAGTAGTTATTAAAACATTTAAGACTCTTAAAATAAAGAAATCGGAGGATTTATGGGGGCTTTCCCTCAACGTGATACAGCACGTCATGGGTAAGATCGCTCCTTACTTAGCTGCTTTATTTAATGCCTGCATTGACAAAGGAGTCTTTCCAAGTCTAATGAAACATAGCAAGGTAGTTCCACTTTATAAAGCAGGAAGTAAGAGAGATCCATCAAATTATAGACCTGTATCAGTGCTTCCGTGTATAAGTAAAATATTTGAAAAAATATTACTAGGTCAATTGTCGGAACATTTTGATTTAAACAATAGAATACATTCACAACAATTCGGATTTAGAAAGGGGAAATCCACGATTGATGCGGGATCGTTGTTCGTTAAACTAGTACTTCAAGCCTGGGATGACGCACACGATGTAATTGGGGTTTTCTGCGACCTTTCAAAGGCCTTCGACTGCGTATGTCATGACACCCTCTTACAAAAGCTTAAGTTTTATGGGCTAAAATTATAAAGCGTTACATTTGATTGAATCCTATCTTCAAGGCCGGGAAATGAGAGTGGAGGTAGACGGAACTAAGTCCCATGGGGCTACTATTAAATCGGGAGTCCCCCAAGGGTCGATCCTAGGGCCTTTCTTATTTCTCCTGTATGTAAATGACTTGGCATATATGATCCAAAAACAATCATCATCCACAGACATAGTTATGTATGCGTGTATTAAAGTACCCCGAAGAAATGCGGACATAAATAGGGTTAACGGTATTTTAGAACGGTTAAACAATTGGTTTTCTGCTAATAACCTAGTTCTTAACCCTACAAAAACCAAAGTCGTGAAGTTTTCTCCACCAAATGTTAAACCCGATAGTACCATTATTAAAATCAGTAATAGTAGTATAGAATTATCGCATACTACCATATTTCTAGGTCTAACTATAGACTCCAAAATGCAGTGGGGCTCTCATATTAGTTCATTGGGTGGGAGACTGAGTTCCGCAGTTTATGCAATTAGACAAATAAGGCAATTAACTGATGTACAAAATGCTAGATTGACCTATTACTCATATTTCCACAGCATCATGTCCTATGGTTTACTATTATGGGGAGCCTCCGCCAATACACATACGATTTTTGTTCTCCAAAAACGTGCGGTAAGAGCTGTTTACAACTTACGGCCTAGAACTTCACTTAGAACCTTATTTAGTCAAATAAATATCATGACCTTGCCTTCACTTTACATATACGAATGCATCATGTACGCACGGAAGCACATAAACAGTCTACCAAAGAATAGTGACATACACCAAGTCAATACTAGAAACAAAAACAAGCTAGTGCTTCCTAAATTTAGACTGACTAAAAGCAGCAAGTCGTTTCTAGGAAATTGTATTCGATACTACAATAAATTACCAAATCATGTACTTGAGCTGACTGAAAGACAATTTAAAAAACGTATTAAATTTGGCCTCACTAGGGGAGCATACTATTCTTGCTCCGAATATGCAGATGACAAACATGCATGGACATCCACGAGTAAGGCCACCGCTTTCGAAAGGCACAGACCATCAGCTTCGTTTGTAACTTAATTAGGGAACTATTTTTATTATTGACAAGGCCTCTATACAGCCGCTAAATTTATGCAAATTTAATACATCTAACATTTTTTTTTTTAAACCATTGTAATTTGATTAGTTTGACAAGGCCTCTATACAGCTGATAGGTATTTTTGTTTTGCAATTGTAAGATCTATATTCTATATGTTTATTTCAATAGCCTTTTTTATATTATGATTTTAAGCTGTATATTTGACATTACTAAGTGTTCCAATGTGTTCCTATGGTTTAATAAATGAAATGAAAATGAATAAGTTTCCACTTATAGAAACAAATTACAATTGCAAATAACACAAATAATAATAACAAGCTAAATGTTTGCATTTACCAAACATACATTGACTATACATTACTTGATGTTATTTTGTGTAGTAGGTGGTACGAGTAGTATGCACACATGTAAATATAGGTAAGGACCTACCTACTGAATTCATTCACTTATTGTTTGTCCAACTGTGTATCAAAGAAAGACTTATTAAGACTTGTAAGTCCACTGCTGGACATGGGCCTCCCCTAATTAGCGCTAAAAATAAACTGGCAAAAGCTTCGGCCGCGCTTGCTCCGGAAAAGGTGGAACCTTGGTATATGATATTAGGCTCAAAGCCTCCTTTGGACTGCAAGCTGGAGACATGTTGCCGAAACCTTCGCAGATTAAGTCTGGTGTTGTCCTCAAGTGATTTTGTGTACATACTATGTGCAAACGTTATCCGCTTCTTTAAGTCCGCTCTAAGTAAAGCAAATCGCGTGTGCACTTCCGGAGAATTAGAGTGTTTCCAAGCCATGTGCAGCTTCACTTTGCGTTTTACGTCATTAATAATAAAAACAAGTATATTTATGTTGGTTGGACTCGGTACCAAAATGCCCATCCTCCTTTGCCTTGTATATTTATGTTGGTTGGACTCGGTACCAAAATGCCCATCCTCCTTTGCGTTGTATATTTCTAGATAGAGTAGTTGTGATTTCAGATTTGGGAGGCGAACTCGGAGACTAAGTGGCAGCGCACACAGGCAAGGCACTAAAGAGAATCTTGATCGTCTTAATGTTTTCGAAATGTTTTGAAGAGCGCTTGATCAGCCAATGGGACTTAGAAGCTTTACAGACAATAGAACAAATGTGATCATCAAATAAAAGCTTTGAGTCATCATGAATGACCCCAAGATCTCTTATTTTGATGTTTTAGCTTATAATTGAACTTTAGTACGTTAGATTTTCTTGTGTAAGTTACAAAGTTAGTAAGAGATGAAATTGCCGAAGATAATTCGTTAGGTACATGACATGTTATCGACGTAGCCTGCAATACGTATTATAAGTTTGTGGTTAGTGTCGTGGCGGCGGCACACTCGGCACAGTGGCGCGCCGGCCCTGTCTTTGGCCGGGATCGCTTCGAGCTTAAATCATGACATGACTCGACTTATTGCATTCGCCCGGTCCCGGCCGGGAGCACAGAACTCCGCCAACCAATAAGCCATTTTGAGACATCACTAACACAACAGGGTCTGTACCTACGCCGTAGCACGTGCTACGGCGTAGCGCTACGCCGTAGCACGTCTACGGCGTAGGCCGCGCCTCCTCGACCGCGCCGCCTGCACCGCTGCGCTGCGCCGCCCCGCCCCGCGCCGCACCGCCCTCCACTGGCTGGTGCCATCAGGGGTTCTGTCCAAGACAGTGGTCTTGGACAGAACCCCTGATACGTTTCAAGTCTCGCAATTACTTTACTTCTATGATCATTTAACTATTGATAATAATAATATTTTTTTTCAAAAATATCTTACGACGAATGGTTAGTAATAATAACTTACATTCTAGAGGTAATTCTTGTACCTGAACTAGGTTAAACCTGTATCTCAGGCGAAAAATGCTAACAACGTAATTAATTAATCTATATATACTAATATAAAACAGTTTGTCCTGACATACAATTGCAGGATATGTAGGTCTTGGTATGAAAGTGAGCACTAAGAAAGGAATTTTGGAAATTCAAACTCTAAGGGGTTCAAAATCGGAGTCGAAAATTTAAACAAAAATGCTCGGTATTTCATTAACCGTAAACACCTGAAGTACAAAATTTTATAAGTAGATACCTCTAACAAAACCAACACGTATATTTTCACTCATCGTGTTCTGAAATTAACGGTAGTAGCATTAGAAACACGTATGCTGCAAAAAAAAAGAATCCTAAAGTACTCCTCAGACGACAAAATACCGGTTTAACTAAAGAAAACAGCAAATTTCTTTTGAAATTTTAGTATGTTTAATATTCCATGAGTGTCATAGAACACAAATAGGGAGAAAAAAAACTTAAAATAAAGTAAAAAACTTCGATTAGGTATTTTAAATTCAAAAACACAATATTCACGTTGACTGCCGGTTCAGAATCAGCTACATTCGGATTAGTTATGTGACGTGACACCCCGATTGCCATTGGGGTGATTTCGTTTGCAAAAATAAAAAATAAGTAAGGAGAAAACAAATTTACTGGGTTACCTTTATAATCACACAAAAGAACCATTCTTGACATTCAACATTCGTAACTGCAGTTAATATGGTCAATTCTGCAGTTCCATTTTTCGATAAAGCATCCGAGCTATCAATTGACGAACGTTATCATGCCGTGACAAACGGACTAATTAAAGCCCGCGAACTCCAGGATATAAGAACCTACCTGCTGGTAGGTTCTTATATCCTGGAGATCGCGGGCTTTAGACGGTGGCGCCACTGGCCACAGACCACGTGAAAACGTAGGTTTTCACGTCAGGTTTAAATAAGCAGAACCGACGGACTGATGACTCAACCGTTAACCCTGCATTTTGAATTACTAAAACTCTACTTACGTACCTATTAATTGAAAAGCTCGTCATTGTTCGAGACTTTTATTGGTAATGGAGAATTTAGGCTGAAGCTACTTTAATGTCACCAAAAGAAACAAAGATACAACTACGAATGTTTCCAAATTATTTTTATTCAAAAGTCACCACAAGAGTTTCTACTTTATATTTTTTTCTCCTCAACACTCCAACCAAGCTGCACTCCCGGCATCTGCACTGCATCCAGATCATCAACACCTCCAACCAAGCTGCACTCCCGGCATCTGCACTGCATCCAGATCATCAACACCTCCAACCAAGCTGCACTCCCGGCATCTGCACTGCATCCAGATCATCAACACCTCCAACCAAGCTGCACTCCCGGCATCTGCACTGCATCCAGATCATCAACACCTACAACCAAGCTGCACTCCCGGCATCTGCACTGCATCCAGATCATCAACACCTCCAACCAAGCTGCACTCCCGGCATCTGCACTGCATCCAGATCTCCGAATCAGTCTGCTAAAGGTTCGCTGCAGCGACATATCTAAATTCATGAAGAATTATGATGTGTACCTAGCTTTACTGTTTTCCTGTGTGTCACGCGTCGCACAATTTCGTGACATTCGTTGCACACAGGAACAAAAAACGAGACGACCCAAGGTATAAATGCTTACAGTTCGTGAATTAAACTAGTAAATAAAAGCACGCAAGTGTATTTCAATACAAGATTGAGTAAGCTTATAGATTTATAAGTTCAACCTTACAGAAATTGTCAGGAAACACTGAAAATATCCAGGTAAACATACATTTTTTAATGAGACACTCGAACTCGAAGACGATTTTTCGACTGACAGTAAAACAACCTGGCCGCAGTATCCCGAAATTGATTCCGGGCAAATGAGGCAGTGCCAACATGCCAAATAAACCATGCTCCCTGTCAGTATCTATAGAAATACTGCATCTAGAATGTTGCACAATTGAGACTCAAAACGGAAGCATTTTTGGGACGCATCTATACTTATTGATAAAATTTTAACGGTTGTATTCAATGCAATCTGAATGATTCATATGACTTCGTTATTCCATAAAGACTACGATAAAAGCTACATGCACGCAAAAATATTAATTTTATACTAAAAAAAATTGAGTATGGTGAGCCGAAATGGGACCAAAATGTATAAAATTGATGCAAAGAATTTGGCCCTGACTCAGCCCCTGTGTCTGGCTTTGTGGACTATGAGAAGGCTATTGATTCTGTCGAAACTTGGGCTGTTCTGGAATCCTTACAGCGATGCCAAGTATACTATCTGTCAGGATCGATATATCGAGGTGTTGAGATGTCTCTACGAAGCCGCTACCATGAGTGTCCAAGTACAGGGCCAGCAGTCTAGACCCATCCAATTGCGCAGAGGAGTGAGACAGGGGGATGTCATATACCTGAAACTGTACACAAGCGCGTTGGAAGATATCTGGAAAGGAAAGGGCATTAGCATAAACAGCAACTACATCTCACACCTGCGATTTGCAGATGACGTAGTACTAATGGCAGAGTCGCTAGAGGAGCTGAACCAAATGCTGGACGGCCTAGCTTCAGCCTCGCGACGCATCGCTCTTGCCATGAATTTGGACAAAACCAAAGTCATGATCAATGGTCACATTATCAATTTCGAGAAGGAGGCCAAGAGGAGGATCCAGCTAGGCTGGGCAGCGTTTGGAAAACTACGCCGAGTCTTCTCGTCATCCATATCTACCACAATCCTTGAAAACGAAAGTTTTCAATCAGTGCGTCCTACCCGTCATGACCTACGGAGCTGAGACATGGACACTCACGATCGGGTTGGTCCACCAGTTTAAAGTTCTCTCTGCTGACAGAGAACCAAAGTCATCGACATAGCTCTAAGAATTAGCAAGCTGATGTGGAGTTGGCTGGCCATATCTCGCAAAGAACCGATAACAGCTGGGGTAAGTGTTCTTGAGTGGAGACCGCGACTCGGCAAACGTAGTGTAGGACGCCCTCCGACCAGGTGGGATGACGATTTGCGAAAGACTGCTGGCAGATGCTGGATGCGGCAAGCTGAAGACAGGGCGCTATGGCGCTCTATAGGCTGTTTTATGTATAAAAACGGGATTAAAATTACATTTTTTTAAAATATATTATGGTCACGTGACCCTGAACGCTCTGCGTTTGGTTGCATCGCTGGTGATGTCACAGCTATCATAGATTACAGTGCGTGTTGTTCCTCTTGTTAGGTCCTCGTGTCAGTCGTGACGTCATCGAGTCATGTCACCGGAGCCATGACAGAGATTATCGTGTCGGCGTGCCATTACGTTATTCAAACTTTAAAATTAGTTATTACAACTAATACGACTGGCCTTGAAGAAATATTAATTATACATTGCAATATTTTTATCAGTCAATACGTTAAATTATTTCCCAGTAGCAGTCAAGTAGCTATTTGCTCCTGACCGACATCTTGTTTTTTTTACTTTCGTCTTTGGTACTCTATATACATATACAATTACAATATTGTAGTCGGTTAATTCCACTGCACAACATTCAAATACCCTCGTAACAGAAAAGTCTGATAGCTTCTTAATCTCTGTCCACCTTTGAGCTCATTACGTACTAACATGCAGGACCCTCCTCTCTTGCTCTCCTTGCGACGGAAACACGCTGCCAGGGTGTAGTGTAGTGCGGTATTGTTAGAAACTCTTCTTGTCCGTCCATCATGAAACGTTCCGTAATACATAAGATATCTACTTTATTTTTACGTTCTTCTATTTCCTTCAGGGATATAGTAGAGATAGGTACTCCGTGTTGTGCACCGCTTGGCACACTCCCTGCAGCACCGGCGACCGGCGTCCGAGCCGCCTCTCCTGGCTGGTTGGCGACGCGAGGAGCTTACTACTGGCTACTATGGCTCACGTTAACAAGATAATATACTAACTTAGTTTATCCAGATCTTGGTCTTTTCATATATAAATGAATCCCGCATAAAGCGTGCTCTCTGAACTTCACAAACATTCGTCTTTACATTATGAGTAGGGTAGGATATTTCCATCTCTGTAGCGTTCGTCAGAGAGTGAGCATGTCATGAAGTAGTCGATGGATCTTGTAGAGAGGCAGGCAGGCAGGCAAGGTCCCACCGCGGCCCCCTACCCCCCCCCCCCCCCCCATGTGTGAGTGTGGAGAAGGGGCGGGGCGGGGGGCGGCAGCGCGGGCCAGCACTGACGGCACGCTGCGCTGCTTGCAGGATGCACGCGGTGGGCCTGCACTCGGCGCTGGCCATCCGGCGCGAGCGCAAGCGGCGCGCCGAGCAGCAGCGCGCGCGCGAGCGGCGGTACTCGCTGCAGAGCTCCGAGTCGGGCGTCACCTCTCCGCACTGCTCCTCCGGCTCGCTGGAGCGCCCCAGGCGACACCCCCGCTCCCTGCCCCCCGCACAGGACAACGATATCGTCAGCTCCGTGGGCATGCTGCACCTTGGCGTGGTGTTCCTGGTGCTGGGCCTGTTCCTGGTGGGCTCCGGCTGGCTGCCCGATGACGTCACCGCCTGGAGCAGCGTCGGCTCCACGAGCTGGTTCAACGAGCTCGTCTGCTCCGGCTTGTTTGCGCTCTGCATCGGAGCCTTCCTCGTAGCGCTGCACAAGTACCTCACCAAGAGCGAGGAGGACGCGCTCGAGGAGTACGTGCAGCGTCAGCTGACGCGCTCGCGGTCCGGACACCGGCTGGAGCGCGACGCGGAGACGGGCGGCATGAGCACGCGGCACGCGCGGCGAGCGCGCGCCACCGAGGTGGGGCTCCCCGCGCACCTGCCGCCTCTCCACCCGCTCGAGGGCGAGCTGTGCGGCACCGGTGGGGCCGCGGGACACGGCTTCCTCAACGCGCTCGAGACGCACGCGCTGGATCTGATCGCGGAGGAGGAGTGCGGTGCAAGCGCGGGGTTCAACCGTGCCACTTACTGCACCGAGTACTCCGCGCCCAGCCCGAGCCTGAGCCTGAGCCTGAGCCCCCCCTCGCCGCGCCCCGCTGCGCAGCGCCCCCCGCACCTCCACTAACGACCCGCCGCCCCTCACTACAAGTGACCTACATCACACTACATCTACTCTATGTATATAGTGCTTGAGACTGATCCATTTACAAAGTGTACTGCCTGTCTTTTAGAGGATTATATTGAAAGCATTGTTCGGTTGGCGTCGTCGGTTCCGTGTCGGTGGACCGCGTACAACACCTGTACTTCACTCAGCAGGGCCGCCTAACCCTGGACAGTGACTGTGCGTGTGCCAAACCCTTCCATTATGTTGTACTACAAGTTGTGATAGGAGCCGGCGCGGGCGCGCGGCAATATGTTTCCGAGTCTGTGCGCGCCGCTCTCCTCTCCTCTCCTCTTTGTATTTGCATCTCTGTCTGTGCGATTCGTTTTGTTATGGCTGTGATAATCTCTCCGTTGAGGTATATGTACTTATATTTGTATTTGAACGAATCCCGGTTTCAATAAAATGTATGATATTATTATGTAAGAAAGCTATATCACGAGCTTAGCTTCTCAATGCTCAAGCGTGGGGGCGCAGTGCGGCGCGGTGCCTCTGTCGCATCGCACAGTATCGCGACTCCGACGCAAAGTTTGTTCGACTTCTCTTCTAGCTATGGATAAAACTTCCAAGTGCTGTCTATAAACCATTGCCTTATTAAGAAAATATTCACTTTTTGTCGTTATTATATACTTAGATAGGTAGTTAGATAAACAGCACAATTTTAAATGTAATTCAATATTTATATACATAAGTACAAGGTAGCTTCGTGTTTTATTATTAAGTTAAGACGTAGAATTGTGCACAACTAATGACCTTATACTATACTAATTACGTACTTGCGCTACAATTAATTATTGTTATAGATTATATTTTAAAACAACACAAACATTTTAAAAGATTTCGGCGTAGATAGGACCTACTTGTAATATGATCGTTTGATCTTTGCTTCACCAAACAGAGGGTAGTTTAATTATGTCTGTGGAGAATGCACCAGATGTGACGCTGAGCTCCTGACTCCTGCCACAGACGAACGACTGAAGAAAGGAACTTTCGCTCTGTCTGTTCGATTTCTTCCAACCCTCTGTTGGGAATGCACGAGATGTGACGCAGATCTCCTGACTCCTGCCACAGACGAACGACTGAAGAAAGAAACTTTTGCTCTGTCTGTTCGATTTCTTCCAACCCTCTGTTGGGAATGCACGAGATGTGACGCTGAGCTCCTGACTCCTGCCACAGACGAACGACTAAAGAAAGGAACTTTCGCTCTGTCTGTTCGATTTGTTCCAACCCTCTGTTGGGAATGCACGAGATGCGACGCAGATCTCCTGACTCCTGCCACAGACGAACGACTACAGAAAGGAACCCTCATTCTGTCTGTTCGATTTGTTCCAACCCTCTGTTGGGAATGCACGAGATTTGACGCGTATCTCCTGGCTCCTGCCACAGACGAACGACTACAGAAAGGAACCCTCATTCTGTCTGTTCGATTTCTTCCAACCCTCTGTTGGGAATGCACGAGATGTGACGCGTATCTCCTGGCTCCTGCCACAGACGAACGACTGAAAAAAGGAACCCTCATTCTGTCTGTTCGATTTCTTCCAACCCTCTGTTGGGAATGCACGAGATGTGACGCGTATCTCCTGGCTCCTGCCACAGACGAACGACTACAGAAAGGAACCCTCATTCTGTCTGTTCGATTTCTTCCAACCCTCTGTTGGGAATGCACGAGATGTGACGCGTATCTCCTGGCTCCTGCCACAGACGAACGACTACAGAAAGGAACCCTCATTCTGTCTGTTCGATTTCTTCCAACCCTCTGTTGGGAATGCACGAGATGTGACGCGTATCTCCTGGCTCCTGCCACAGACGAACGACTACAGAAAGGAACCCTCATTCTGTCTGTTCGATTTCTTCCAACCCTCTGTTGGGAATGCACGAGATGTGACGCGTATCTCCTGGCTCCTGCCACAGACGAACGACTACAGAAAGGAACCCTCATTCTGTCTGTTCGATTTCTTCCAACCCTCTGTTGGGAATGCACGAGATGTGACGAGTATCTCCTGGCTCCTGCCACAGACGAACGACTACAGAAAGGAACCCTCATTCTGTCTGTTCGATTTCAATCGCCCTGAACAACTTGGATACATTGACGTTTACATTTGGATAACTGAATATTAAATCATTTATTACTGTATTTGAATTGCCGTGCAATTAGCTACTCTCGTGAGTGGATGTCTGGTCTAGTGCTGTGTTCTGGACTCCTGGATGAACTGGCAGATCGTGGCAGTGACTCGCCGTGCTGTCGGTGTCAGTGTCACTGATTATGAGGTAGGTAGGTACTTCTCTACCCTGTGTGTGTACGACGAGCAAAGATTTATCGGGGGAGGGGCACGGGCTGGGCACACACTAGTTGTTAACTTATTACATATTGTGCCTATTATGTATGAACTTACCTACTTTATTATTATGTATGTACCTAACTAATTAACTAACACTTTTACAAATTAAAATGTAAGTATTTTTGATAGAGTAACATAATTTCTATAGTGTCGTCACATGTAAATAAGTATATCTACACGTGACGTGCGATCAGTGGTCGGGTACGCAGCGGGCAGCAAGTGCACCGGGCACAGTCCCCCGCGAGTGCTTAGCTTCCTCCTCGCCACACTTGAGCGTCACTGAATGCGTAACCATACCAGGATACCAGAGTCTGTCCCCTACAAGTGCACCGGGCACAGTCCCCCGCGAGTGCTTAGCTTCCTCCTCGCCACACTTGAGCGTCACTGAATGCGTAACCATACCAGGATACCAGAGTCTGTCCCCTACAAGTGCACCGGGCACAGTCCCCCGCGAGTGCTTAGCTTCCTCCTCGCCACACTTGAGCGTCACTGAATGCGTAACCATACCAGGATACCAGAGTCTGTCCCCTACAAGTGCACCGGGCACAGTCCCCCGCGAGTGCTTAGCTTCCTCCTCGCCACACTCGAGCGTCACTGAATGCGTAACCATACCAGGATACCAGAGTCTGTCCCCTACAAGTGCACCGGGCACAGTCCCCCGCGAGTGCTTAGCTTCCTCCTCGCCACACTCGAGCGTCACTGAATGCGTAACCATACCAGGATACCAGAGTCTGTCCCCTACAAGTGCACCGGGCACAGTCCCCCGCGAGTGCTTAGCTTCCTCCTCGCCACACTCGAGCGTCACTGAATGCGTAACCATACCAGGATACCAGAGTCTGTCCCCTACAAGTGCACCGGGCACAGGCCCTCGCGAGTGCTTAGCTTCCTCCTCGCCACACTCGAGCGTCACTGAATGCGTAACCATACCAGGATACCAGAGTCTGTCCCCTACAAATGCACCGGGCACAGGCCCCCGCGAGTTATTAGCCTTCTCCTCGCCATGCTCGAATGGTCCCTGAATACATTACCATAATCACAATACCAGAGTCTGTCCCCTACAAGTGCAGCGGGCACAGTCCCCCTCGAGTGCTTAGCTTCCTCCTCGCCATGCTCGAATGGGCCTTGAATACATTACCATAATCACAATACCAGAGTCTGTCCCCTACAAGTGCAGCGGGCACAGTCCCCCTCGAGTGCTTAGCTTCCTCCTCGCCATGGTCGAATGGGCCTTAAATACATTGCCATAATCACAATACCAGAATCTGTCCCCTACAAGTGCAGCGGGCACAGTCCCCCTCGAGTGCTTAGCTTCCTCCTCGCCATGCTCGAATGGGCCTTAAATACATTGCCATAATCACAATACCAGAGTCTGTCCCCTACAAGTGCAGCGGGCACAGTCCCCCTTGAGTGCTTAGCTTCCTCCTCGCCATGCTCGAATGGGCCTTGAATACATTACCATAATCACAATACCAGAGTCTGTCCCCTACAAGTGCGGCGGGCACAGTCCCCCTCGAGTGCTTAGCTTCCTCCTCGCCATGCTCGAATGGGCCTTGAATACATTACCATAATCACAATACCAGAGTCTGTCCCCTACAAGTGCAGCGGGCACAGTCCCCCTCGAGTGCTTAGCTTCCTCCTCGCCATGCTCGAATGGGCCTTGAATATATTACCATAATCACAATACCAGAGTCTGTCCCCTACAAGTGCAGCGGGCACAGTCCCCCTCGAGTGCTTAGCTTCCTCCTCGCCATGCTCGAATGGGCCTTGAATACATTACCATAATCACAATACCAGAGTCGATGTCGTCGGTCTGTATCATGTTAAACAGGAATGTTTCAATGTACATCTATAGATATTTGCATGTAATCCATTGTCTTTCCTAGTACTCGGGGTGTGCGCTGAGGCAACGTGCCAAGCTGCGCCGCATGCCGTGCTGCGTCCTTAGAGTATCTATATACTCTAAGGCTGCGTCCGAGTGCCTCGGAGAGTTTAGTTCTGTGCTCTAGTGTTTCTTTGGTAGTGAATGTTTTGGTGTTGTAAAGCTAGGTGTGTTTTATACGCAATTTCGGTGTCGTGCAACTTTTTACGAACGCTTTTGCGCTATTTTGTACAATTATTATGTATTTAAAAAGTATTTTACACTTGTATTGCACAATCAAAATGTAATTTGTAATCATAATGAACAGAACCGCCAGATAGACAGGTAGATATTACTCTATCCTCTGTTCTTAAAGCCATTTCCTATCGAGGTGGGTATCGTACATGATAACTACTCAAGTACGATGCCCGCAATGGCGGCGGCGGCGGCGTCGCGGTGGGCATGGTACATTAGTAATACTACTCAAGTACGATGCCCGCAATGGCGGCGGCGGCGGCGTCGCGGTGGGCATGGTACATTAGTAATACTACTCAAGTACGATGCCCGCAATGGCGGCGGCGGCGGCGTCGCGGTGGGCATGGTACATTAGTAATACTACTCAAGTACGATGCCCGCAATGGCGGCGGCGACGGCGTCGCGGTGGGCATGGTACATTAGTAATACTTCTCATGTGCGAAGCCAGCAACATCATCGCGTGATGTTGCTGAGGAAAAAGCTCCTCTCGTGTTCGTGAGCTCGAGCACTGATTTTAGAATCTCATTTCATTTATTTATTACACAATAACAGCTCAAATGTAACTCTAATAATTATAAGATACTACCATGAATAAGAAATACTTACTGTAAAGGCGTCTAGTAGGTACTCGTACCTGGAATGGTCTAAAAATAAATACACTAGAATACATGTATTCAAGTCTATTTATTTCTACGTAGTATGTCTCTACACTGCAGTGTCAATGTGGAGACATTGACACTGTATTCAAGTGATAGCATTCTCTCTCTCTCTCTCTCGCAACACTCTGTACCTGAATTTGATTATTTGTAAGAGACATAATATAATAAGAAGTAAAATATTCTGCTCGTTTGAACATTCCATTGAATCTGTATTTATAGATAAGAACGTATATAGATTAATTTTATTTTACCAATGAGCACTTTTATTAAAATTATCTTCATCAGTTTATTGATCGTTTCTCATTTAAGTTCCCCTTTCAGCAGTCAGGGGTAGTAGTCGGGGGCACTGGCTGACTGGCTAGCGAGCGGCAGGTGCGGCCCCGGGACGACTCCTTGGTACCATACCTTTCAGCAGTCAGGGGTAGTAGTCGGGGGCACTGGCTGACTGGCTAGCGAGCGGCAGGTGCGGCCCCGGGACGACTCCTTGGTACCATACCTTTCAGCAGTCAGGGGTAGTAGTCGGGGGCACTGGCTGACTGGCTAGCGAGCGGCAGGTGCGGCCCCGGGACGACTCCTTGGTACCATACCAGGGGTAGTAGTCGGGGGCACTGGCTGACTGGCTAGCGAGCGGCAGGTGCGGCCCCGGGACGACTCCTTGGTACCATACCTTTCAGCAGTCAGGGGTAGTAGTCGGGGGCACTGGCTGACTGGCTAGCGAGCGGCAGGTGCGGCCCCGGGACGACTCCTTGGTACCATACCTTTCAGCAGTCAGGGGTAGTAGTCGGGGGCACTGGCTGACTGGCTAGCGAGCGGCAGGTGCGGCCCCGGAACGACTCCTTGGTACCATACCTTTCAGCAGTCAGGGGTAGTAGTCGGGGGCACTGGCTGACTGGCTAGCGAGCGGCAGGTGCGGCCCCGGGACGACTCCTTGGTACCATACCTTTCAGCAGTCAGGGGTAGTAGTCGGGGGCACTGGCTGACTGGCTAGCGAGCGGCAGGTGCGGCCCCGGGACGACTCCTTGGTACCATACCTTTCAGCAGTCAGGGGTAGTATTCGGGGGCACTGGCTGACTGGCTAGCGAGCGGCAGGTGCGGCCCCGGGACGACTCCTTGGTACCATACCTTAGGAATAACGAAGTATTACATCTAATGAACCTTGCAGACTACCTTGCAGAGACTAAGGTCCAAAGTCTCGAACACCGCCGCAAGGTCGCGTGTCTCTCGATCTTTTATAGGATACATTTCGGAGAATGCTCACAAGAACTACATGACCGGACACCACCACCCCCCTTCCACTGCAGGACAAGCAGACGCACGCCGCATTACCATCCTTACTTGGTGGGTATACCGTCTACTCGCACTAAGCGGTTTTCCTCCACCTTCATCATTCGTACCTCGAGGGTTCGGAACACTCACACACGACACACACGGTTTCTTCTAGTCAAGAGTAAATAGGTATCTTCTAGACCTTCGTCACGGCCTTCGTGATACACCGTTGGCCACATCTTCACTTTCCATCAGATCAAACCCAAATCGAGCATCCGCATGTGCTTGTTTTACGTGTTTGTTTTACGTGTTTGTTCCACCCTATAATCTGCTTTCTCCTGATGGGAGTCATCCTATTAAAGTTTTGACGAGCCTCAGTTCTCAGGATGTCAACAACATTAGTAAACATTAACATTACATTAAAGTGATCTGTCCAGTGAGTGAGTGTCTGACATCATAGTGAAAGTTAGCGTCTAAACACGATCTCGAAGCTGCTTCGGAAACTATACAATGATCTAACCAGCTCGTAGGTAGGTACCATCACTCACCAACATGTACACGAGTTTGATTTCAGTCGGCACACCGCCAGTTTTGTTCTAGACAAAAACCGCGTAGTTGATTGCCGAACAGCGCACCAGGCTCTGCATTAGCATATAGTCCCCAACACGAGCACTGAGTCGACGATACACTCAAACACTCCGTAAACTCCGAGAGGTCAATAGGCTTAAAGTGTTACGAAAACGCTAACAACGTACCTTGTGACAACACTATTGTAATAGCAGCTACAGTCGTGCATCACAGACAGTACATTTTGGAAGATACTGTTCCGCCACAACAACGCGACGCCTCCACACGGGCGCGGGGCGGCCTCGCCGCAGCCCTGCGCTCGTATCCACCATCGATGGTTGCCCAAAAACCTGGAACTCGGGATCAAAAGTGTCAAGAAACATATGACTTATAAATATATTAAATGTTTTATGTAAACGGTATATTGTGTGCATACAACCACGTCTCTCGTACTGTACCGCTCGTCTCGGTATCAGCTGATCGGCATACATCTCGCACACAATCAGTTGATCTTATCGCATTCTTGCAACGTACCTCACTATTTTAGTGTAGGTATTCTTCATACATTATGAATTGTAATAAATATTGTTAAGCTTACGCGATATCAACACATAATTATGAATACAATTTGACGGGTATTTACTGCGTTTATTAACCTACTGTAGACACAACACTGACAGTGACCGCGACGCACTGAGAAACCAATCTACGACGAGTACACTGTGCTATACTGGATTCCACGAGACGGTTCCAAACTCTCTGCATCATAGCGTTTTTGGGTCTTCATATTAATCTTCGTAATGGTGACTGCCACAGACTTTTTCAGTTGAATATAGTGAATAATAGCATTCTTCGTGTTCGCTTTAGGTATTAATGTTGATAATGAAGACTAGCACAGTAATATCGGTGGCCTTCAAGTTGACATCTGGTTGTGCGCTCCCTTTCGAGTTTCGATCCCATCTGACAATCACGCCGACGCTTTCTTTGCACCGTAACCCACTCTACAGAGGGAATCTCCTTTTTCCATTCTCCATCACTTTTTACAATATCCGCTACTGTGTTTCGCTTGGGCCGCACACCACTTGTTAGCTTTTGATGCGCCCTCTCACTCGCACTCGCATTGATCACGCGATTCACGCGGTATGTCCCGCTCGTGGTGCGGTGCAGGCGTAGGTGCCTACATTTGAAGCGCGTTTATTCGGACATATCGCAGGATTCTTAGGGGACAGATATGCCCCCTAGCGGGTTTCCCAGTATCATCAGCTGGTGTTGTGATAATACTGTGTTCACTATGATGCGACGAGCGGTAGGCCTATTGGGCCGCTGTCAAAATAGAAGCTATCGATTCCACATTTTTCGGTTTATATTCAGATCGAAATGGTTCAGTATTAGAAGGTCGGTCCTAGGCCTAAGGAGGAAGCTCGCCGGCCATGTATGGGAGGAAGAGGGGACGCCAGTCGACCCGCGGTAGGTTATAATGTTCCCGTGGTTCGACAAAAATGGCGAGAGAGGGTTACCGGAGAGGTTTTAGTGGGTATTACGTCCTTCTCAGGGCGTCGAGTCCCACATCATTCTGGTCCCCCCCAGACCAGTCTATTCGTAAACGAATTTCCTCGCCGCATAAAAAAAAAAAAAAAAAAAAAGGCCTAAGGAGGAACACACGAGATTCATTTAGTTGGTAAAAAGAGTCTGACCTAATTTGCGTGTAAATCAGTGTGTAATGTAATATCTGCGGGACTGCGGGCTCCCGGGCCCGAACTTATTAAGGATGAAGGATTTCCCCAAGTACAAATAAAACAATATGTTGCTCATTACATTCCCTCTTAGACGACGCACAGACGCACAGTGTGAAAAATGACCCTAAAATCGGACATCCCTTTTTTATTTTACTAATCGAAACTTTGAGCTATTTTAAATGTTAGAGTAGAATTCCCAGAAGTCAGTTCAGTTTAGAATCAGAGTTATGATTTTTTTAATTTTTTTCTATGATTGTCAGAGAAAACCACAAAAAATGCTGTAACTATCTATGTGAGTTAATTTTTTAAATTTCAATTATAGCATGCTATAAAATCAACTAACTGCTATTTTTGGAAACGCGTAATTTAGTTCTAGGTGAACAATGAAGAAAGCTATGTATGTTAGTGAGGCGTCCTCAGCGAGGAGCTGATCGTTCCACCGGTGTTGTTGCAGATATGCTCCAGTCGCTCCTGCAGCCTAGAGAGAACCAGCGATGTAAGTACCGCCGCTGCACCGGACCAGGGCACCAGGCCCGCGCAGACACCACCTGCCGGAGGGAGCTACCTCGATACTAGTCGATGGACAGGTTCCAACCTACTCCCCATCACACAACTGCAATTCACTTTAAACTACCTCCAGTCCTTAGTATGGTACGCGCCGCCGCGCCGTCCGACCATCCTAGCATGTGCTAGCGAATGTACGTTCAAATGATGTGCATCGTCACGTCATTCGCAAATGCATTGCGTTATTGGCTCCTCTCGAGTAGAAGGAGTTGAGATAGTTATGAAATCTCCTCCTTCGGTAAACAATTATCAAATCCGCATCTCCTATGTCGTCTAGTTACGATTTTTGTGATTTGCAAGTGAAGTATAATAAGCACGTAGTTATAGGTAGGCCTGTCGATGGAGCTCTCTGCACGCAGTAGTAGTAGGGTGAGGCGGCGCCCGCAGCGCAGAGTAGTAGAGAGGGCGGCGCGGCGGCACGCAGTAGGTAGAGTAGCGCGAGGGTAGCGTAGTTGAGAGCCCTTACCGAATGATGTGTGCTAGCCAAGATGATCGGCGCGATGCCAGCAGTGGCGGTGCGGTGCGAGCGGCGACGGAACGACAAGCGCGGAGGAGGCGGACGGCGCCCCAGCCAGCTGCCGCTGCAGCTCGCGCGCCCGGCCGAGGATGCCACTCCCTCGCCGCCGCATCACCGCCTGCAGGCTGACCTCTACGTCTGCGGCAAGGTACGTCTTACTCTACACCACTTGTATATTCACAATTACAATGTTTCTTCCCTTCCGGCGAGACTATGGGAGTTCCTCGCTGCGCGCGCTTGCTTTTGGGAAATCGCCTCGAATCGATACACTCAAACGTCTTCACATTCATTCGTTAAGTTCACTTTTCTCTGCCTTTTCAAGCTCCGATGGATCTGCGAAACTTCAAACTTTGACCTATCTCTCGTCTCTTTCTCCCGACTTTTCAAGCTCCGATGGATCTGCGAAACTTCAAACTTTGACCTATCTCTCGTCTCTTTCTCCCGACTTTTCAAGCTCCGATGGATCTGCGAAACTTCAAACTTTGACCTATCTCTCGTCTCTTTCTCCCGACTTTTCAAGCTCCGATGGATCTGCGAAACTTCAAGCTTTGACCTATCTCTCGTCTCTTTCTCCCGACTTTTCAAGCTCCGATGGATCTGCGAAACTTCAAACTTTGACCTATCTCTCGTCTCTTTCTCCCGACTTTTCAAGCTCCGATGGATCTGCGAAACTTCAAACTTTGACCTATCTCTCGTCTCTTTCTCCCGACTTTTCAAGCTCCGATGGATCTGCGAAACTTCAAACTTTGACCTATCTCTCGTCTCTTTCTCCCGACTCTCATTCTCATTTTTCCTTTAGCCAGTATACTGATGGAGATGTTAGAAAGTATCCTATCCATCGCATCTACGAGTAATGTTGCTTGTAAACTGCGTCGTGCACTGCACACACTGCGTTGCGCACTACGTCTTAATAACACCTCTATTTATTTCCGATGAGAACTGCGGCGGCGCTGAAGTAATTTCTGACCAACCGCTTATCAAAACTCTATCATTGGGTAAAAAGGAGGTCATTACGTTCAAAACCTACTTCTTAACCGGCTCAGCATAAGTGCATAGGATTATATTATATATAGTGGGCCTTAGTGGTGTTAGTTAAGGCTTTGGATTTGTCTTCGGACATATAGTCCAGTTCATGATCCGAGTGTGTCGAGGGCGAGGTCGAGGCTTACCTGAATAACTTGCATGCTGTACTGAACCGTTTGGACAGCCGAAGGAGCATATAGATATAAACAGGAAAGACCCATACGGGTAGTGGTAAAGAAACTGCCTTCTAAAACAGACCGAATAATTGGAGACCTAGAATTCAAGGGCTTCAAGATTGAAACCGCAGTAAGCAAATTGAGCTGGAAAACGAAGGAGCCACTCAACATGTTGATATATGATAGTAATAGTATACTGGGATGTGTGGTAGAGATACAGCCTCTACCAACTAGCAACCTCATCTCACAGTGTACAAGATGTCAAGGGTACGGACATACATAACAGTACTGCGCTGAGGAGCCAAGGTGTGTAAAATGTACCTCACCAAGGACTGCACAAAACTAATGGCAGAGAAACCCAAGTGCGTGCACTGTGGGCAGCCACATCCTGCCAGCTTCAGAAGCTGCATGATGGCTAAAGAAGTGCAAAAAGTGCGCAACAAAAATGTAAGAGCACCAATGCAACACGGCAACCGCATGCTCCGAGGGACAGGGTACCGCTCTCCCCGCAGAACAGAAAACTAAGTGGAAGTGCAATGCAACAATATTACTACGGGAACCGATGTCGCCAAACTCACACAAATAAACCCCTAATCATATAATACAATACAAAGAAACAATTCGTTTGATTGGTAGTTTCAAGTTCAGTCAAAACTAGCGAACGTCAAAGATAAGGAAATAAACCTTGAAGTCTACTCAATAAGATTCATTTTACTTTAGCAGCAGAACGTATTTACGATCTATACTCACCAAACATTCGCCTGACGAGTCAATTCCGCTACTTGACCATAGATGGCGGTATTCTCCGTGATAGTTATTATAAACCTAATTTCGTTAGGTTTAAGATTGATATTCGATTGATAGTTCGCAGATCTACTGCTACTCGATTAAGGCTGCCCCAGCAGGGCTATTCACGATTGCTCCGAATGAAACCGAACCTCGGAATCGAGAAGACATACGCGCGAAATTCAAATATTACGCGCGAAATTCAAATATTTTAGCGGTTTTTTATATTTTCTGCGGTCTGCAAGGAATTAAACTACCAGAAAAGAAGTCGTAGACATATATTTCTATGAACCCATATTACAATAAAGAAAATTAATGGAGCAACAGGTAATTTATGTTGATTTTTAGTAGTAAAATTAAATTTAGATAAAAGCTTTTATAGCTTTAATTTGAGCAATTATTATTAAAGGAGTAATAATTGCTTAAATAAAAGCTATAAATCTAAATTTGTCAAAACATGGGTTTATAGATTTTTTTAAACTTTTTATGGAAAACTTCTTTTTCCGATTTCGCGCGTAATATTTGAATTTCGTGCGTATCTGTTTTCGATTCCATGCCTCGGTTTCATTCCGAGCCATCGTGAATAGCCCTGCTGGTAGCACATTGAACTACTTCATCGATATTGATAGATATTTTAATACAGACAGCTTGTTCAATTCGCAAAATAAGAAAAACTTGTTGGAAGTTTATTTGTTTATTTGGTATACAAACGGTAGTATATTTTAAACCATTAATGAATACATAGACACACAGACAGACAGGTAAAAATAAAGATATATTCCCAACCACCCCATTAATCTCCCCATCAATGGGGCGGTTGGGAAAAAAAATTCCCATCCACCCCATTACACAAGTCAATGGGGTGGATGGCATTTTCTGCCCCATTGACTTTTTACTTTTGACTTTTTAGATAGAAAGAATAGAAATATTAAATCTCGCTATTCATATATTTATTTTGCTATTCACATAATTGAGTATTAGTAGGAACAGTCGGAAATCAAAAGGCTAACTAGTGATCTCTTAAGTATTGTAGTATTGTTTTCAAATACTTTTTATATCACAGTGTAATCATCACATTGGTTTGCAAATCCTAACTAATGTTATAAATTCGAAAGTTTGTCCTTTCTTCACACCCTAACTTAGTAAGTAGTAACCAATCGCCTTTATTTTTGGCATAGAGTTAATTGAAAGAATGGAGAGTAACACACTTTTATCCCAACAAAAAGCGTGCGAAGCCGGGGGCAGAAGCTACTACTAAATAAACCAATCATTCTTGTAGATTCTTTACAACAGTCTGCTACAACAGTTAGCTCAATTGTTGCAATTGTAAATACTAGTTTTGAGTTGGTTTTATTAATTTATTGTAGTTTTCTTTTCTAATAAACAATGTTTTTTGCTAAGTAAATAATCGATTCAACATTAAAAACACATTAAAATATTTATTTTCTTGTATCGATATTAATCGATAAAATCAACAGCCGATTTGCTTGACTACATCACTAATCGAGTAGCGAAGAACTTTCGAGAACGAAGTGAATAGACACAATCCAAAATCAACTTTATCATAATTGCATAAGGTTGATTTTGACTAACCGTTGTAATAAATTATTTGTAAATTGAAATAAATTGAAACTTTAGGAGAAAAAAATTAAAATCCTACTTACCGATGGTATGAAACACCTCCGTTTTTAAGATTTTTTCGCCTACTATCATTTTTACATTCCAAAATGGAACAATACGGCATAGCTTCGGAAAAATGAATTTGTCGCGAGACTAGCAATTCAAAGCGAGGTTAGAACACGACTGAGATCAGTTAAGCGTAACTACGCATAATTGTGACACGCGTGCCACGCCCACTTAGCACTTCCACTTACTTTTCTGTTCTGTGGCTCTCCCGGCGCATTGCTACAAGTCGCAGGTTACATGCACCGCCGCCTCAACCAGCGTTCAACTTTTAACAAAACTATATGTTTTGCCCAACAACAGCGCAACTAACAAAGGAAGAAGAGGCAGTACAAACATCTAAAAGGAAAATATCAAGCACCGCGAGCGAAATAAATATGAACAGCCCGATGTTCAATCTGTGGCAATTACTATAGACACTAAATGATACGCTCTTACAGTAACAGTAATTTACTGACAACCGAAACACGTTATCAAAAGAGAAACTTACAAGAGCATTTTACGAACCCTTGCTGATAAATTCATATCAGGGGGCGACTTTAACGCAAAAGCCACCTCCTGGCGTTCAAGGCTAACCAACACGCAAGGCAGAGAGCTGATGAGCGCAGTGAGGGAAGGTGTGACGTTATATCTACAAGATCTCCTACGTACCTACTGGCGTTCAAGGCTAACCAACACGCAAGGCAGAGAGCTGATGAGCGCAGTGAGGGAAGGTGTGACGTTATATCTACAAGATCTCCTACGCACCTCCTGGCGTTCAAGGCTAACCAACACGCAAGGCAGAGAGCTGATGAGTGCAGTGAGGGAAGGTGTGACGTTATATCTACAAGATCTCCTACGTACCTACTGGCGTTCAAGGCTAACCAACACGCAAGGCAGAGAGCTGATGAGCGCAGTGAGGGAAGGTGTGACGTTATATCTACAAGATCTCCTACGCACCTACTGGCGTTCAAGGCTAACCAACACGCAAGGCAGAGAGCTGATGAGTGCAGTGAGGGAAGGTGTGACGTTATATCTACAAGATCTCCTACGTACCTACTGGCGTTCAAGGCTAACCAACACGCAAGGCAGAGAGCTGATGAGCGCAGTGAGGGAAGGTGTGACGTTATATCTACAAGATCTCCTACGCACCTCCTGGCGTTCAAGGCTAACCAACACGCAAGGCAGAGAGCTGATGAGTGCAGTGAGGGAAGGTGTGACGTTATATCTACAAGATCTCCTACGTACCTACTGGCGTTCAAGGCTAACCAACACGCAAGGCAGAGAGCTGATGAGCGCAGTGAGGGAAGGTGTGACGTTATATCTACAAGATCTCCTACGCACCTACTGGCCAGCAGATACGCAAAAAAATCCTAACCTGATCGATTTTTTAAAGCACTTCCTTCATAAAACACTGCCACTTAATTGGATCCCTAAACTTTCCGTGTCGCAACTTGTCTTCAGTTGGGTGCAAGGGGTTGCGCGCCTCATCAATGCCAGTGCGGTACTGCTGTCGAACAGCTTGGTCATCACGGATTATCGTGTACTAGGGCTGCCGGTCGGATATCTTGCCATGCCAGTCTAAAAGACATCATTAAAAAAAAAAAAAATTGTTTGGTCACTGCTAACGTACCGGCTATTCTCTAACCGAATAGTCTGTTGCGTGACGATGGTAAGAGGCCCGACGATATGACTCTAGTCCCGTGGGAGCCGGGGAAGCCGATTGTGTGGGAGGCTACATGCGTCGACACACGCGCGCCTTCCCATCTTCCCAGGACTTCCGTGAGGGCTGGTGCGGCGGCAAATTTGGCCGAAGATCTAAAGAGGCGCAAATATGCAGGTCTCGACAGAGCCTACGCATTTGCTCCCCTTGGAGTCGAGACCTGTAGATTGTTTGCAACAGTCTGCAGTTAGCTCAATTGTTTCAATTATAAATACTAGTTTTAATTTAATTCTATTATTTGATTGTAGTTTTCTTTGTTTACAAAGATTATTTATTAATAAAAAAAATGTTTGAGTACTAACCCTAGTAATAAGCCGAGTAACGCATTGAACTGCAAAATGTTTGAGTACTAACCCTAGTAATAAGCCGAGTAACGCATTGAACTGCAAAATGTTTGAGTACTAACCCTAGTAATAAGCCGAGTAACGCATTGAACTGCAAAATGTTTGAGTACTAACCCTAGTAATAAGCCGAGTAACGCATTGAACTGCAAAATGTTTGAGTACTAACCCTAGTAATAAGCCGAGTAACGCATTGAACTGCAAAATGTTTGAGTACTAACCCTAGTAATAAGCCGAGTAACGCATTGAACTGCAAAATGTTTGAGTACTAACCCTAGTAATAAGCCGAGTAACGCATTGAACTGCAAAATGTTTGAGTACTAACCCTAGTAATAAGCCGAGTAACGCATTGAACTGCAAAATGGTCTTAGTAAATAGATTGATATGTAAGTTAAGTGCATGCGGTACTGTATGGTATGGTATGTGGCAGGTGGCGCTGCTGCACGGCATCGTGGGCGCCGTGCTGCTCGGCATCGTGGTGCTGGTGGTGGGGCTGGTGCAGCTCTCGCCCGGCGCCGAGGCCGCGCAGCACCGCTACTACCTGATGGGCGCGGGCGCCGCGCTCACCGCCGGCGGGCTCATCGCCGCCGTGCTCAGGTACCCCCCGCTTCCTGTACCTACTGAGCGCGGTATGCGCTCGTGACAGTGACGTGAGCTCTGTTGCATTGCAGGTGCATCTGCCTGCATTGGTTCAACCGCAAGTACGGCGGAGACCCGGAGGCGCCCGCAGCGGCGGCGGCGGTGGGGGCGGCGGGGGCGCACGCGCATAAGTCGCCCGCCTCCGCCCCCGCCCCCGCCCACGCCCCGCACGACAAGCACAAGCACAAGCTGAAGGCGCAGGCGAGCGTCTCGGCGACCGCGCCCCCCGACCCCGTGCACGCCTAGACCTCGCGCCCCCTGTGTCCTAATGTTGTGTACATAGTGCATGTACATAGTAGTCATTATGTTGTGACCCATGTAACCATCCAACCCGACGATACGTCTTTACTACAATACTATCGACGTATCGTTCCCATTCAAAAGTTTTTCCTTCAATTTTAAACTGTATCAGAAACAAATATAAGAGTGTAGAACATAATTCGAGGGCATCATCCCATAGAGACCTCCACACTTGCTCTCTTTGCTGGAGCAACAACAGCTTGCTACTTCATCCCATAGAGACCTCCACACTTGCTCTCTTTGCTGGAGCAACAACAGCTTGCTACTTCATCCCATAGAGACCTCCACACTTGCTCTCTTTGCTGGAGCAACAACAGCTTGCTACTTCATCCCATAGAGACCTCCACACTTGCTCTCTTTGCTGGAGCAACAACAGCTTGCTACTTCATCCCATAGAGACCTCCACACTTGCTCTCTTTGCTGGAGCAACAACAGCTTGGTACTTCTTTGAAAGATGACAAATGCAATTTCCTTAATAATTAAGAGACCCAGTACGATGACATTAAATATTTTGTAAGTAATTTATTTAATTATACGTTTTGTTTATCCACCTAGTTTCTTGTTCGACAAGTTTAACGCAAAGTTTAGCTAGCTAGAGCGTCGCGCTTTACGCGTTTTTATAAAGAAAAGCACTCTATCAATGACATTCACTTCCAAGAATAAGTGTTCCGCGACTGCAATGTAGAGGTTCTTATCAAAGAAATTTGGATTCCTGAATAACTGACACCTTCATGCAATCCTTGCGTTTAAACGGTTTATTTTTAGAAAACAAGATTATAGGTCCGTGCAAGCATAAAATCAATAAAAAAATCGCGTGTTTCTTATTAAAAAAACAATCCCAGCCTATTATGTCCCACTCCTGGGCAAAGGCCTCCCCCAAATCTTTCCACTCCGTGTGTTCTTGTGCAATTTCCCACCAATTACTTAGGAAGGCGTTGAGGTCGTCCCGCCGACGCTTCGTGGGCGACCTCGAGCGCAGTTTCCTTCCGGGACCCAGGATGTTCAGATACGAGTCCACCTCTCGGGGTTCATTCGGCTAATGTGGCCTGCCCATTCATATCTGAGTGTAGCGATCCCGACTCCCCATGTCGCTGTCAGGGAGCGAAGCGTCGTGTTCCTCATGCGATTCGCCGAACCCAGGATGCTAGGCTCCATTACTCTCTGGCAAATCTTGAGCCTAGACTATTTGTAAGTCAGTCTTCGTATTTGTACCCATGTCTGCGCACCGTAGCCGCAGCGTAGGATGGATGCGCATACCGACGAGTTTGCATTGCACTGCCGATACCGTGTCACAGGAAGGTTTCCCTCGAGGTGCGCCTTCGCGGAGCAGTAGCTCTTCCAGGCATTGTTGATTCGACGACTCTCTGTCCTGTTTGTTATCGAAGCTAGCTTCCTAATAACTGAACTCGTCGACGTCCTCTATAACCTGCCGATCTACCGCGCGCGAGTCGCGACCCATCACATCACGTCTCGTGCTTCTAGATATGACCTGAGTCTTAGGTCAGTTCATCTGAAGTCCAACCTCAACACTTGCCGTGCTCAGATCTTTCGTTACCTACCGTTCTGATTTGTAATTAAATAAGTTATTTTAATTATTATGATTTATTTATTTATTTTAATGGTCAAATAAAAAAGACATTTTGTCGATAAGTTCATATGGAATGATGTCCTCATTTTGTTCTCGGGTAAATCCTTAAGGTGCGTCCAGATAAACTAACATTTTACACATAAAACTTGTGACATAACTTGTTATATCACATGACAACCATATATTTAACTTTTTTTTTTTAACATTGTATACAACATGAAACATGACTGTACACATTATCAAACCTGCGTTTTAACAATGTTTTAAAAAAATAATTCGTATTGATTTTGCGTCCACGTTGGTAAACCAAAAATGTAGGTAGTTAATCTAGACGCACCCTGAAGTAGGTAGCTGTAAACTTCACTCGGTAGTATACTAACTGATATAATATATATAATGCCTACATTCATGCAACATGACCACCATTGAAACTACCCATGAAACTATCCTATGGCTGATTCAAATGTTATTTTTGATAAATATACTATTTAATTAAACAGATATCCAGCCGACCCACGTGACCTCCCACCGTCCGTCGTCTCCGTCTCACATATTACGATATCAAGTCAATCCGTCATCGGTCCGATCCGACCAGCAGGGCTATTCACGATGGATCGAAATGGAATCGTGACTCGGAATCTAAAACATATACGCGCGAGCAGGGACGAGTAAAATTACAATTTCACTCGTCCCTGCGCGCGAGATTCAAATATTTTAGCGTTTTTTAATATTTTCTGCGTTCTGTAAGGAATTAAACTACCAGACAAGAAGTTTTGCATAAAAAATTTAACATTTTTTATAAGCCTACCTATGTTTTACTTTTGGAGCGATTATTATTAAAAGAGATTTATTAGTAATAATCAACATATTACCTTTTGCTCTATTCTTTCATACTTTATTGTTACATGGGTTCAAAGAAATAGCTCTACGATTCGTGGAAAACTTCTTTTCTGGTAGTTTAATTCCTTGCAGAACGCAGAAAATATTAAAAGCCGCTAGAATATCTGAATCGCGCGTATGTTTTTTATATTCCGAGTGACGGTTTCATTTCGATCCATCGTGAGTTAGCCCTGCTGCTCTCTTTATGATTGTAATGTTCACACATATCTGCTGCTTATTATCGGTTGCCGAGGAACGCCCCGCTCCGCAGCGAGATGGAGCGGGACGGGACGGGACGGGACGGGACGGGACGGGACGAGGCGGATGGAACTCGCACGTTATATCGTTTCCCGGGAAGTATTTATTGGATGTTTGTCTGTCGATGTTAGATATAGGTAAGGTACCTAGTATTGTAAGAACAGAAACTTACATATTATTATTATTCTGTATTAGAGTATAAGAATCTATCTCTTTATAAATAATTAGAATGTACATTTATTTGTGTAGACCAAGTTGTACATTTTGAATAAGATTTTAGACGGTAGGTACGCGGTGAACATTAATTTCCATGGATTGTTACTAACCTACCTATGTATTGGAATTTTATCCTAAGAGACTGAGAAAGTGTTCTAAAGAATAATCCTTGATAGGTACCTACTCGTACCTACTTGTTCAGTTCACTTGCCCACATTGATCGCGCGAGCCACCTTGCATTTGGCGCTGAGACGCAGCAACAGCCGCGCCGCGGTACGGGGCGGCGGCTCAACTACTGCCTCGCTCGAGGACGGGCACGCTGAGCGGATATTTGAGACGGGACAGTAAGGGCAGGTCCCTTCACCGGTGTAGCTTCCGGAAACTGGACTTCGCAGGTCCCTTCGCCGCTGTAGCTTCCGGAAACTGGACTTCGCAGGTCCCTTCACCGGTGTAGCTTCCGGAAACTGGACTTCGCAGGTCCTTTCACCGGTGTAGCTTCCGGAAACTGGACTTCGCAGGTCCCTTCACCGGTGTAGCTTCCGGAAACTGGACTTCGCAGGTCCTTTCGCCGGTGTAGCTTCCGGAAACTGGACTTCGCAGGTCCCTTCACCGGTGTAGCTTCCGGAAACTGGACTTCGCAGGTCCCTTCACCGGTGTAGCTTCCGGAAACTGGACTTCGCAGGTCCTTTCACCGGTGTAGCTTCCGGAAACTGGACTTCGCAGGTCCCTTCACCGGTGTAGCTTCCGGAAACTGGACTTCGCAGGTCCCTTCACCGGTGTAGCTTCCGGAAACTGGACTTCGCAGGTCCTTTCACCGGTGTAGCTTCCGGAAACTGGACTTCGCAGGTCCCTTCACCGGTGTAGCTTCCGGAAACTGGACTTCGGAGACGATCCATTATTTTTAGGCTTTTAACTTTTTATATTTATCGATTGGCATACAGAGACAGAGAAGTGTTTGTGTAAATGCCCATTTTCTTGCTAACTGTTCATTTTGTTGAAAACCTATGAAAGAGGATGAAACTTAAAATATGGATAGTCTAAGAGCATTTCGGTACCTACCTTAGCTAATTAGCTATACCTACCGATTATGGTACAGCTAGATACCGAAAGCCAGCTATACCAACCTACCTACCCTTACTATTCCATCAAAAATCCACCCTGTGGATTATACGTGACATAACATAAATAAGAGTTTAATAATTATTATGAATTGCTTAAAGCCAAAGGTACCTAAGTGCCGAGTAAGTACGTAGCGTAATGCAACCTGTCCATGTTGTCTATCGTTCTGTATGTCTCACTCGCACTGTCTATACGTCTCTCTCGCTGGACGGTGCAGCGCTGTGCCAAATGCTTCTGGACTATCTTCGAATACTTGTTAGCTAGCGTGCGCGGAACTCGCCGCGCCGTCGACGCGCCCTGGGACGTCATAAGGCGGGGCGGCGGCCGCGCCGGCGCGTGTATGTCATCACTTGTTGTGATATGTAATTGTAGAATCCATACTTTACTTTAGTATAATGTTATTTAAATAATACCTATAATTTAATGATACAAGTTAACATTCCATTCGCTTTGTTTGTGCGGTTGATAAATATCATATGTAATGTACATACCTACCTATTCTATACCCGTTACAGATTAGCTTGTGTCAGTTGAGTTGTGTGCAAGTCTTGTGCAAGTCTTGTGCAAGTCTTGTGGATACAAATATACATTACATACATATTATACCATCTTTATTAACACACAAAAGCACGATCAAAAAGTAGAAGCAAATTAAAACTAGTACTTATTTACAATTGAGCTTACTGCAGACTGTTGCACACAATCTACAGCTAGCTCAACTGATCCATATCAATACATTATAATGTAGCAATATCAGGTAGAGCGTTTCCTTGTCCCCACTCTCTCTACTCTGCTGGGTTACCTATATGATACATATTATTTGTTCGTATTGTATTTTCCCAAGTGTCAGCTTTTAATAAGTAAGTTGTGATTATGTACCTACACATATTGTATCGAAATGTTTGGATATAAGGTACCAACATACACCTGCAGGATTGTTACTATTCAATATTCATCAAATTAAAGATAATATCAAATTGTACCTACTCGTATTGTTGGACATCAGCAATACGAGTAGGTACATCGGATGGCACCTGAAATCATTTTTAATGTAAAACTCAATCATCTTGTTTTCGTTTTGGATAATATTTGAGAGCCCATCTGTCACCATCAGCAACATTCCGAGCGGGGTGGTCGCTCGGTGCTTCCGCGGCCGCAAACAGTACAGTACAGTACAGGAGACCGTATGTTGCTTTGCTCCACGGGTCTCGCAGTGCTCGATCTAGGAGTGTGCCGTTATTTCACTAGATAGTTAAATAAACGGTTTATGGAATTCCGTTGAAATATCGTGAAGCTCGATTCAATAACTGTCTATTTTTTGAGGATCGCAACAAGCGACGACGACGCAACGAAGTCAACCACTATCTATTACACATAACGATCGCGACCGTGAGTGAATCGTTAATGCGTTAAGTTCGTTTACCTGTGTGAATAGTGAATACGCGAGTTTCGTTATATCACATTACATTCGTTGTTGATTCGTTTAGCGTTTAAGACTGTTATGCAGTTATCGTTGCGTGAAAAGTTCATTCTTGCAAATGGAGAAGCGGCTATTGCTGCATGATGTGATTAAGCAGATCCTCCTTTTTTCGTAGAGATCCAATATTGGGGTTCGCTCTCGAGGGTCTCTCGAGTTATGACGGTTTGAAATATTTATCTTGGAGCCAAGTTGCAAAGCTTTTAAGCTGATCACTTAGACACCCCCCACAATGGGTCTATCATCCTTGGATATGAAAATATGACGTGAGGGGTTTATTTTCTTGCTTAATATAATGTCTCTTTAACGGAGAGGGTATAAACTTCAAATAAACTCTCAATGTCTTCCTTGTTAACGATAGATAGTTATTTTAACGGTTATCATTGCCTATTAGATGGTTTCGTCAAGTGAATGAAAATTCTGTTAACGACGCACTCCTAGCTCGGTCATTCCGTGACCGCGAAAGGTACAGTACAGTAGACCGTACGTTGCCTTGCTCCACGGTGCTCGGTCATTCCGCGACTGCGAACAGTACAGTACATTAGACCGTACGTTGCCTTGCTCCACGGTGCTCGGTCATTCTGCGACTGCGAACAGTACAGTACATTAGACCGTACGTTGCCTTGCTCCACGGTGCTCGGTCATTCTGCGACTGCGAACAGTACAGTACAGTAGACCGTACGTTGCCTTGCTCCACGGTGCTCGGTCATTCTGCGACTGCGAACAGTACAGTACAGTAGACCATACGTTGCCTTGCTCCACGGTGCTCGGTCATTCCGCGACTGCGAACAGTACAGTACAGTAGACCGTACGTTGCCTTGCTCCACGGTGCTCGGTCATTCTGCGACTGCGAACAGTACAGTACAGTAGACCGTACGTTGCCTTGCTCCACGGTGCTCGGTCATTCCGCAATCGCGAACGGTATAGTAAAGTAGATCGTCTTAAAAAAATATACTGAATATGATGAAAAAATTATATTCTGTATAATCTTGAAAAGTTTTATGACTGTGCCGAGATTGAAAATATTATGACAGAATAATGAAAAAAAACTGCATGCTTGATCTTTGATTTGGTAACTTATATAAAACTTACTAAACTTCGTTTTTAATGGAACGTAAATATTTTTTTTAATTTAAAACCTAAAATTTCTTATCGGACACACTGTACTTTGGTTGGCTGCACCCCCACACCGGTGCAGGAGAACGTACTTTGCCTTGCTCCACCTGCACCAGGTTACCACGCCTGGGCTGAGACACGAGTGGACTGACACGTGGGTTCTCACTTCTCTGTTGGCTGACACGTGGCTTTTCACTATTATCACACAAATTATTGGAAAGCAAATGGTAAAACGTATAATGAATATTATTTTGATAACTTAAAAGTATAAAAGTATGTTTATCAATATATTTTATAAGAATTATGATATTTTTAATTTTAATTATGTCTTCGCTGTTTTATATGTCGTATATTTTATACAATGTCTCTTGAATAAAATGTGAACAAAGTATTTTATTGTGTTTCATTCAATTGTTGCAATTTATACAAATACAAATATATTCATGTACCTAAGTAGGTAAGGTCTCACACCCTAGAAATGATTAAAACTATCAACATAGTTTATAAAAACATATTGCGGCAACTTCAACCACAATAATTATAGCCCAGTCGCGTTGGACAACAGAATAAGACTTCCACTTTGTATTAATTACCATCTCAACAATACAGTTATAGCCTAGTCGCGTTGGACAACAGAATAAGACTTCCACTTTGTATTAATTACCATCTCAACAATACAGTTATAGCCCAGTGGCGTTAGACAACAGAATAAGACTTCCACTTTGTATTAATTACCATCTCAACAATACAGTTATAGCCTAGTCGCGTTGGACAACAGAATAAGACTTCCACTTTGTATTAATTACCATCTCAACAATACAGTTATAGCCCAGTGGCGTTAGACAACAGAATAAGACTTCCACTTTGTATTAATTACCATCTCAACAATACAGTTATAGCCCAGTGGCGTTAGACAACAGAATAAGACTTCCACTTTGTATTAATTACCATCTCAACAATACAGTTATAGCCCAGTGGCGTTAGACAACAGAATAAGACTTCCACTTTGTATTAATTACCATCTCAACAATACAGTTATAGCCCAGTGGCGTTAGACAACAGAATAAGACTTCCACTTTGTATTAATTACCATCTCAACAATACAGTTATAGCCCAGTGGCGTTAGACAACAGAATAAGACTTCCACTTTGTATTAAGGCGAATTGTGAGGGTAAAAGACGAAAACGACGTCTTTTTGGAAAATGTTTCTGACGAAAATATAGATCGTGAACGTTTGAAATTTATATATCCGGTAACACATATTATCTTAAAGTAATTTAGTGCCGGTTCCAAATGCTTGCCGGTAGTTATAGTTAGCACTCAGAACAAGGTTGAAGCAACAATATCTTCAGGTTAATGAGCACACTTTTTGACGGTGTGTCTTCTTCTTGGTTATCTAGGTTATCTTGGTTATCTTGAATATCTTGGTTATCTTGGTAATCTTTGTTATCTAGTTTATCTAGGTCATGTAGGTTTAGTTAGGTAAGGTAAGGTTTGGTCCTATTCTTGGTCTTCTTCTTGGTCTTACTCTTGGTCTTCTTCGTGCTCTTCTTCTTAGTCTTCTTTTTCTTCTTCTTGGTTATCTAGGTTATCTAGGTCATCTAGGACATCTAGGTCATCTAGGTCATCTTGGTTATATTGGATGGTTGGTCTTCTTCTAGGTTAGGTTAGGTTAGGTTAGGTTTTTTTTTTTTTTTTTTTTTTCCTGTCCGGGAGCTATGTCCCGGCCCGCGAGCTATCCTACCTGTTGCTATTGAATTGCAACAACATTAATTCATTTTAAGGGAAATAAAAGACATTTATTTATTATGTAAGACAAAATACATAGTATGTGAGAATGTGTGCACTCCCAGCACACACATTCTCACATACTTTACACACACACACATACACACACACACACACACACACACACAGATACACTTCACATACAAGTATAAATAGATTACAGCTTAAAGAATAGCTTAACAGTATAAGATTTTACATATATGAAAATTTTTATACAACAACAGTAGACATAAATATTTATCAATACAATAAATAAATAACTGAAGAAGAAGAATTAAGAGAGAATACAGAGTAACAAATGAAAAATTAAAAACAAACAAAAATAAAGTTATACGCTTAAATAAATAATAAACAAATGATAAAATACAATTTACAATGGTGTAATGGTTAGATTAGGTTAGGTTAGGTTAGGTTTTTTTTTTTTTTTTTTTTTCCTGTCCGGGAGCTATGTCCCGGCCCACGAGCTATCCTAGATCCTCTGACGTAATCAGAGTCATTTTATTTCTTAGGGATAAGGTTGTGGACAGGGTAGTTTATTTATTTAATCAGTATATCCCTTGGGATGGAGGGCCCTTTTTTCTGTGGGCTTATTTACACAAATTTTTATACATCTAACTTATTTTCTACTTGTGTTAAGAAGTAAGAACTTTTCTTTTACAGTTATTTTTCTTAATTCGTTATCTAATATAATTACTTTATTGTACTTATTTTCCTATATTATTTATTATCTAACATCTTGATTACATATATGTATGAGTTAATATATTCAACAATATATATTCATCATAAATTAAAAACTTCTTATTTCTCTTATTTACCTTTTTTACAATTTCAGTACAGTATTTGATAAAAATCTCTCTCTTTTGGCTTTTAGTCATGATTTTTTCTATGTTTGCCACTTCTAAGTCACAATTCAGTAAAAACAAGTACAAGAAAAAAAAAAATTTTTTAAGATAATAATTAACAGAGTATATTAAGTAATTGTAATTTAGTTATCAACATTAAATTAGTTTTGCAATGTTTCCCCTGAGTAACTAGATTTTAAGATATGTAAATTAAATAAGCTCAATAAAATTAAAAGTAAATCGTTGAAGACGTTGAAAGGAACAGTGGTCAAGCAGTTCAAATCTACACCGACGGCAGCAAAATTGAAGGCAAAGTTGGAGCAGCATTGTCTCTGTGGAGCAATGGTGCCGAAACTAAAAGCCTGAAATTGAAACTGTCGTCTTACTGCACGGTTTTCCAGGCCGAATTGCTGGCCATATGTAGAGCAATCGAGGAGGTGCTCAAAAGTCCGGAAACGAGTTTCGGCGTCTTTAGTGACTCTAGGTCGTCCCTTGAGGCGGTTGTAAATGGCTGCTCTCTCAATCCCCTTGATTGAGTTTTTAATTTATGATGAATATATATTGTTGAATATATTAACTCATACATATCGTCGTATCCTACGAATAAGGTTACAGTCGCCACTGTGACCTTTTATTTTTATTGCATTTTTGGAATCTCCATTATCATTTACATCATATCATTTCGAAAAAACTAAATAAATAATGAATATAAAAAAGTTATTAGGGTTTTAAAATTTGGTTACAATTGCACTGATGTATTTAGCCCGACGAAAAAGGTAACAAAAAGCTTTGGGACTTTTTTTCATGTGCGAATCGCAACCGACGTGGGTATTTTCCGCCGAATATGGTTACACGCTACACAGTACTCGTTTACCGCGGGCGAAAAGGCGCGCGTGCGGCGCGCGGCGAGTAGTTTTGCGTTGTAAACTGAGAAACTAAAACGAGGCAAGTACTAAGGTATATAAATTAGTCTCTACGAAAGATGCCCCTGCACGGAAAGAAAAGTAAAATGTAAGTACTTACCTATTTAAAGTTGAAATATGGTTATTAACACAGGTCATTAAAAGTGGTTGATCCGTGGAATAGTGTCAAAATATTGGAAAACTTAGGTATAAATTATTATTATTTATTCGTAGTAAACATCCCGTTTTAAATGACAAAGATAATTCAGTGCAGTTACTAATAAATATAATGTTCTACGAAAACTTTTTTAATAATATCCCAAAAATTTTCGATTTCACCACGCACCAGGCACGTGACCAGGCACGTGTCGATTTCGTTGCTTAGTTGGTTAGAGCGCACCTGTACTGAAGGTGAGGCGCGGGTTCGAATCCTGCTGAAATCGAAAATTTTTGGGATATTATTAAAAAAGTTTTCGTAGAAGATTTACCCAGTGCGAGTAACGCACTATAAAGCAAAAAGCTATAAATCTAATGTTCTATTTGCTCTCATACATTCGCATTACATTCGCGTGCATTCTTGCGAATACGAATGCGAGTATTGAAAATCTTGCAAATGTTCGCCAATGCGAATGCAAGTATTCGTTACATCTCTATTATAGATGAATGGATCTATCTATTAGATTATTAGAATAGATAATAGAATACCTAGTTTTTAGATTGATATAAGAGCCTCTGTTTAAAACCTGATTTTATTAATTACATACTTATTTTCAGAGCAATGAAGAAAACTTTTGCCCTGGGCCTTCAATTGACATGGGCTACACACGTCCAGCTTCACAAGAGGAACTGATCTTGCAGCCTGATCAACTTGTAATAATAAATGTAACAATCTCTAATTATATACATAGATAAGTATTTATGTAAACTGCACGCCAAGAAATTACCAAATGAGTCAGTTTTATGTAATTTTTTATGGATTTATTAGTTTCTGCTTTTACCAATACATTTTGTTTTGTTATTTTTACTTGCAGAAAAATTATCAACTATTTTTCAAATCTTTCCCTCATACAACCATGATTTAAAATAGGTATGGTTATATGTTTTAAAAACTAGTGGTATAAAATTAAACACACATTAAATGTGCCTTACCTACTTTAAATTAGGTATTTTGTTTATAATTATAAATAGTGTTGAATAAATAGAAGGCTATTTTATTACCTACTAAATTAATCTGATTATTTAAAAAAAAAATTTGCTAGTCCCCTACCTATACTAGTAATTCTATAAACAGTAGACCTCGCGAGCACTTAGACGACCACTGTGGCGTGGCGGGCGAAGGTCTGCCTGCGACGCAGGAACATTTGTACGATCTGCAGGTATGGTTCCGGGTGTTCTGGTCGTTTTCTATATATAACAAAAAACATCGATCTTTGTAATGTATTGTGTTATGGAGGTATAGGTATCAGTTATCTTGTACCCAAAATACAAGCCCTGCTTAGCTTGGGGCTAGATAATGCTGTGTGAGTTGTCCAGCATCATTTATTTATATCTGATTATATTATTTATTTATATGTATTAATTTACTTTATTTATACATAATATGAAAACATACTTATATACCAAATATACTTTATTTATATTTAACTGAATTTATTTCTTTATTGTATTTATTTATTTATTTTACTTTTTTTTCAACAATTAATTGTCTAATTACAAAAATTATATCATTTAGACGCCTGAGTGTCTGTAAAATAACACAAAATGTTGAATAACAAAATTGATAACTAAAACTTCTTCCTAAACAAAACCAATTAGGACAACAAATCGAACCGGTATTAGCATTAGGATATTTGACTATTTGATTGTCAGTCAAACTACGGCATAAGTAAATAGAAAGGTTAGTCCATAGTAAAATTAAGAATTCTGAAATAAAATAGCTTGTGGTCTACAAAAAAAAATTAATCTTTGAAATAAAACCTCGTAAATCTGCAAACATACGAAGACGAAACATTTGGCCGGGCTATTACTTAGTTCGTACGTCCTACTCTCGAAGTGTTACAAAGATGTTCTAATAGGTGGCGCTGTACGGTAAATGCTAATGCTTATTGTTGCATTTTGCAGAGCTATTTTTTTCGTCATGGCAAAAATCATCAGTAGATCTTTACCATTTTATACGAGAACAAACAAATGAAAAAAAAAACCTTTAAATTAAAAAAATAATCATCGAAATCAGATGTCTTAAAGCGGAGAGGTTCGGTAGCCCCCTTTTTGCCCTTTTTGGAGGAAACAAGCCTTTCATCAAAAAACCCCGACTACTGAAAAGATCTATAAAATTGTAAAATCTGTACACGTCGTTTCGTCCAGATCGGTCGTAAAATACGACCTGTAGAAGATTACGTACATTCTGACAGCACCCATACTTATGCTAGTAGTTGATGCAGAGACGCTTCGCTCACTTCGCTCGCTCGGTCAAGTATGTAGAGACTTTACCATTATGAAACACACTATAAAACCCCAAAACATATGTATTCTCTAATCTATAATAGGCTCCAGGCTCATTGACGTGTTCTTTCATCGCGTTACGGCCGAGAGAGGATGGATTAATAATAATAACCCACACAGCATCATCTACCCCCAAGCTAAGCAGACTTGTGTTATGGGTACTAGATGAATTATATACTTAATACAATAGGACAATAATATTGTCCTATTGTATTAAGTATATAATTCATCATGTTCATATTATGAACATATCTTTTTTATAAAACATAGAATATCAAAATAAATATTTTTAAGGAAGGCCTACATTTTATGTAAATACAAAATAGGTTAGAAAAAACTAACAACAAAAAAGCCAATAAATGGCCTTCACAGCTAAATGCCAGTGTGGAAAATAAATACTCGCATTCGCATTCGCAACAATGTACGCGAATGTAATGCGAATGTTAAAAGGGCAAATAAAACATTACATCTATTTGCACTGCACTGAATTTGTCATTTAAAACGGGTTATTTACCATGATTTAATCTATGAGTTTTCCAATATTTCGAGACAATTTTATGCGCATGATCACGGAACAAAGGTTCAAAAGCGATTTAAAAGTTTTATGCTGAATTACCTTTTCATGTGAAAGGAATTATAACGTATAGTCTCATTAATTTATTTAAAAAAAAACAATCTAGAATAAGTTTTGCCTAGCTTACGAAAGTACTACTTTTCGTAGTAGGTATGTCAGCAATCCTACAGTTTCATAAAAACTCGATTTAAGCTTTTGAATGATTTTGAGCCATTTAGTTAAAGAACTTTGATAAGTCAGCTGTAGTAGTTGTGATTTGTCCCGAATTGGGAATCGAACCCGAAAATTATCAAAATACCAAACGAAATTCTGGAAGGAAAGTAAAATGTAACCCTCTTAAGTTTGTAATTGTCCTTATTATTTCGTCGAATAAGGTTATAAAGACGATTGTTACCTTCTTAGTTTGACTTCGTGTAGCGAATCTTCGTGGAAAAGGGTCACAATGGCGTTTAGAATAGCATCGATTTGAAACTTGCACGCGGAATAAGGTGCTAAGCGACAAAAACTAGGGAAAACGGTTTTTTTTATTCATGAAACTTACATGATAATTTAGCGAAAAATATAATAAAACGTTTTATTAAAAAAAAACAACCTCGCTTAATAGAAACTTTTCGAAATAATTAGAAAAAACCGTCTCCTGTAAAGTTGGTGTTTTG